>CM077473.1:7197388-7791520 GCA_039654755.1 Calcarius lapponicus | reverse complement strand
CAGGAGCTCATCTGTCCTCTTCTCCTTTCAGACTTTAGACCTTCCCTGTACAATATTCCCTGCTGGAATATCTCTTAGGCTCTCCTGAAGTTTCTGAGTTCTCTCCAGTCTGAAAGGTCAATTTTTTTGTGCACATCCCTGACTCCCAGCTCATGTTCCCTCTGCTTTTCCATGTGCCAGCTTTACAGCAGAAGGCAAAAATACACTGAGGCTGTTTATTTCCTGCTGTGCTTAGGAGAGGAGTGAAGGCTGTTTGTGGTTGGCTGCTATTAGCCATTGGGGAGGAGCAGTGCCTGGTAGTTAGTGCAGGGACTGGAAAGGTACCCAAAAGGGCTTAGGGTTTGCCCAGGGAACCCTCCTGTCACAGCTGAAGGTGCTGCACTGGTGCTGCTGGGGCTGAGAAGGAACATGGCATGCATCAAAGCCCTGCTGGCCAAGGAGAGCAGGGCACTGGGGGAAATGATTAAGCAAATGAGTGGTTTATTCCCATTGCTGAGCTGTTGCCTGTACCTCGGGTTGCTGATTAATTGGGAAGCAGTACCAGGAGGCAGGGCAGGCCCTGGGACAGTGTTTACAGCACTCCTCCTTGGCACAGGGTGAAGGTGGCCAAGAATAACCCTCTGTTAGCCACCAGCAAGGTGTGCTGGTTGGATTTTTCCATTTGCCCTGTGTGTGGCTCTCATCTTTGTCCCCTGACTCTGGAAAAGCCCTGGCTCCAGCTGTCCCCAAAGAGGCCTCTCTATTTAACACTTCTCATGTTGTGGGGAGGTGGCTGGGGTGGGAGGAAGGACAGCACCCCACGTCTGGGAGCCCTGGGGACACTCAGGCTCCATCTGTGTCTTCATTGCCACTCTTCCCTCATTTAAAGGCACGCTGTTAACACCCCAGTCTGGCTGCAGAGGTGAAGGGCTGGCTCATGGGGGCCTCGGGGCAGGAGACAAAAGATGGAGGAGGGAAGCTGGGCTGATGGCAGAGGCAGCCAGGTCGGCAGGGGATTTTCCTTTGATGTGTGTCTGGCAGCACTGCTACCACGCTGCTGCAGCCTCTGCAATTATGGGCCTCTCTTCCTTGCCAATTTTCCGCGTCCGTTAGTGCCGAGGCTGGGTTGTGACATTAATTCTTTCTCTGCTGACGTGGGCAAATAAGCTGCTGGTGTGTCTCTGATTCAGGAAAGCCAGTGGTCCTGCACTCCTGCCACAGCCATGCAGAGTGTGGCACACCACAGGCAGAAGAGAGCAAAACAGGGCAGCAGGAGCGGTGGGAAAGGGGGAGCTGGAAACCGAGTGCCCCAAGGCATCCTCCCTTCCCACTGCCTGGGAAGTGCTGCTCCACAGCCCAGGGGTCCTTCCCACAGACCAGAGTACAGCTCTCGGGGAATTCCCTGCCCTCAGGAACACCCGGGCCAGGTGCATGATCCCTGCCCCCAGCTCAAGGCTGCTGGTCCCTCACCACTCAGAGTCCAGTACACTCCCTGCCATTTATTCCAGTGGATGCTGAGAGCATCCCCTCCCTGCTGCTGGCCCTGCCAAACCCCCTCACTTTTGTCCTCTCTGACAGTCTCCTAACAAAGATACCTTGATTTTATCTTGCCTGCATCACTTTAACCTTAAAGGCAGCTTGAGCACGGGAGGAAAACTGCCTCCTTTCTGTGTTGACAAGCAATGACTCAAGGATCCCAACTTTGAGCAGGAATCTAATTTGAAAAACACCTGGCAAATGAATACAAGCACATAATATGAAACAACAATTCAATTATTTGAAGGTCCCTCAAAGCAGCAAGCCTGGAGACAGTTGATGGGAAACTTCTGCCTCAAGATCAAAATCAAAGATCCAGGATCAGAATCCCGATTGGGATATAAATGGTCACTTTTCAGCACAGCAAAAGAAATATCATGAGATTTATGAGGCTGAAGGAGGAAGATATTGGTCTGGTGTAACAGCTTCTGGCTTTCTGGACGGCAGTATATTTGCCTCCCCACTCTGGGTCCAGCCTCTCCTGGGGCCTTTCTGCACTGCAGGGAGCTCCTGCTCAGGGAATTCAGGGTGTAAAGATGAAGGAAGAGGTTTCCTTTCTATGGGTGGGCATGAGCTGCAGGGGAGTGAAGGAACTGGTTAACAAGAGCTGAAGCCTCAAGGAGAGGCTTGACAGAGCTCAGAGCAGGCTGACCTCAAACCCACTCAGACAGAATCTTCTGTCCTGGGGTGATTGCTAGCGCTGTCTTCTGAGAAGCTGCCAACCTGCTGCTGCTGGAGACTCACAGATTCTGACTGCAGGGCCTGTGGCTGCCTTCATATTTCACTTCACACATCAGACACCTCTGCACAAGCTCCAGCACCCAGCGGGACCAGAAAATACCAGCAGAGAGAGAGCAAGAGCAAAAGAGATTTTAAGGTTTGATCAGAGATGCATTTCCCCTGGCTGGAGAAGCACCTGCCTGGCCAGGTGTATGTGTGGGATGAAGGGCAGGAGGTGCAGCAGGCAGCAGAGTTTGGGCAGGTCTGCATTACTGCATCACACATTAAATTAAGGTGGGCCCTGCCTTAATTTAGGTGGCTCTGACTGCCAAAGCCCCAGACTGTAATGCACACATGGCCTGACAGCAGGCCTCTTCACAGAAACTCATGAAACACTGACTCAATGGCTCTAAAAGATGGGACCAAAGCTGCAGATAGCCACTGAAAAGTGGGAGTTCTTCTTCCCAGTCCAGCGCTTAGCTCACTAAACAATCCACTTCAGACTATTGAAAAGTCCCTGTCTGAGACCAAGGGATAGCACCAGTGTCTCAGCAGAAAAGCCTGCTGAGCTCTAATCAGCTGTAGAGAAGGATTTTATGGAGGATGTCTTTTCTCCAGGCCCTGCTCCAGCTGCTAGATATTTGTTCCAGCAACTCACCAGTGAATCTTCCTAAAAACATCACTGAGTCTGTTACAATAGGTATTGTGAGGTGTCCTGGCTGGAGAGGAGGTAAACTCCCCAGCTGCAGAAAAGTCAGGAGCAGAACTTAAAGCAGGAGGGTGCCCTGGTGTGAAAATGGCCAAAGTTTCTGAGACTTTTAACCAGAAATCTACAGATGTTTTAGGGCAGGCTCCTTAAATAGTGCCTGTGTGGGGGAAAGCAGCAGAAATATGATGGGAATGCAAGAAGTGGCCCTAACACAGCACTCAGGATTTGAAGGTACCCATGAGGACATAAACCCAGGGCTCCTGCCAGTGATGGCAGGATGAAGTCCTTTGGGAGAAGGTTGAGATTCATCAGAAAAAACAGCATGAAAGTGCATGGAGATGGGTTTCTGGGTGATAAAACAAAAACACTGAGGACTGTGTAGGCTTAGAGTACAAACTGGATTAGCTCTGCCTGTTGGCCACTGGATTAGCTCTTTCAGGCCCTGGGCAAGAATTTAACATACCCTCTTGGTCTTAGTGGTAGCACAGATAGCACTGCAACCTTCAGGGGAAAAAAATTATACATCTATGTTTAATTTAAAACAGTTTGTTATGCCAGCGAGCAATTTGCATAACTCTGTGATTTGAGAAGAGGCAACTCTGGTCATCTTGTCCTGGCTGCCAGTGCCCTGGAGCTGGTGACCACAGGCATCTGGCAGGGAGCAGCAACTGAAGAGCTGGACTTGTGGAAGAACTGGAAGTCCTGCAGCTCTCTGTGCACAGAGCACTCTTGTCTAGCAGGGCTCAGAGTGGGCCCTGCACTTTGCTGCATGCTCCTCAGCTTAGTTGGACAGCTGTTTTCTACCTGTCACCTTTCCTAAATCAACAGGCTCCTTTGCTTGCTGCTTTTGTATTTTTCCCCTAGAACTCAACAGACACATGCTGTTCAATCCTTTAATGGAATTCAGAGGGAGTCAAACTGTTATCTGGGGTTAAATGGTTATTTGTGAAGTCTGAGAGCAGCCTTGAGCTTGGTGCAGAAGTCAAGACTACAGCCACCCATGGCATCTAATGGAGACACCACTGCTCCTCCTGCTTTAGCAAAGCTGAAAGCTTGGTGAGGTGATTGGAGGTGTGAGGAATGCTGAAAGCTTGGTGAGGTGGTTGGAGGTGTGAGGAATGCTGAAAGCTTGGTGAGGTGGTTGGAGGTGTCAGGAGTGCTGCTCTCCAGTTCCCTCCCCACCCATGTTACCACACCAGGATCTTCAGAGCAGGGTCAGGATGGCACTGGGAGATCACAGAATCAGAGTCACTAAGATTGGAAAGACTTCCAAGATGATCAAATCCAACCATTAACCCAGCAATGCCAAGTCCACCACTAAGCCATGTCCCTTAGTGCCCCATCTACACAGCTTTTACACATCCCAGGGATGGAGACGTAACCACTTCCCTGCGCAGCCTGTTCCAACACTTAAAAGTCCTTTTGGTGAAGAAATTTTTCCTGCTATCCAACACCAGGAACCTGACTGACAGCAAATTGCTGTCAATAAATGACATCATACAGCAAGAAATGACTCCAAGGAGTGGCATGAGTCAGATTGCAAGTTGCATTAAGTGCTTTGTACTTAGGGGCAGTTACAAATAGCAGTGCTGCTCCCTCCATGGGTTCCCTCCACCCTGGTGGGAGGAAGGATGTCTGTGTCATGCAGTGTTGACCTGTTCAGTTCCCTGCATTGCCTCTGAGTGGACATTGTGGCCTTTGTCCTCTCAGGAATGGGATTTCCTGTCAGGGAACAGGAGTGGCAGCACTGCCCTAGCACAGGTATGTGATGGTAATGCCTTTGACGAGCAGAGCCACGGGAGGAATGAAAACTGAGGAATGAATTCAGAACTGACTACTTTAAGAGCCTAAATGAGGGATGTGGGACTCCAGGGGCTCCCCAAAATGCAGTTTATTCCATCCAAGAGGTTACAGCAGTCCCGGGTTGTGGATGACAGAGCCTGTGCCCACAGCTGTCAGCTCCAGCTGCAGGCAGGCCTGGAGATCCTTTGGTTTTGGTTACATTGCATTTTATACTTTTCTTTGCTGAGCATCTTAATGCAGTAGAACCAATCTATACCTTAACTATTATCTATAGCCTATCATAACTACTGTAATTACCATATTCATGTTACTATTCTCCAGTCACTAAAAGTTAGTACATTAGAGTTTAAGCTAGAAGATGTTCTTCAGTTTTCTTGCAGTGGAAAATTCTGAGACCTTTTTTCTACTTGCAACTTTGCTGACTTGTTTGCCTGTGCTATCTTTCGGCTTGGTAAAAACATCTTCTTGTTTGAGGTGGGCTTATCCTTTGCTCTAAGTCATAAAAACCCCTTCTAACTAACACACTCTTTGCCTCCTTGGTTAGCCAGTAATACTGGCTCAGCAATTCTTTTCTTCTAGATCAAGACTTGCTTCCATCTCTATTCCTCCTTCAGATTCTACATTTAAAAAACTTTCTGCTAAGCATACACATCTGTGAGACTTTCTTGTCAAACTTTCATCCTTCCTAACAGACTACCTACTGCCCAGTGAGGCTGGAGAGGGAGCCAGGTCAATGATTTATCCCCTGTGCAGCAGTGCAGCACCTTACCTTTCCCCTTGCCCAGACAGAGGGAACACGCTATGCACACTGTGTTTCTGTGACAGAGAAGGGTGACTTGCACAGGCCCCTGGACTCCTTGATAGCTGCAGAGGCATGGAAAGGGTAGTTGTGACATTAAATGGCAGGAAAATCATGAAGCTAAATGTTCTTGATGATGCTGTTTTGGGTAGAGGGCAGTGACACTTCCAGAAACCCCCTTGGAGTTAGATGATCTCTCATCCAGCTTACCAGAGAGTTTGTGGGACCCATTTCAGGATGGGAGAAAGGGCCATAAATAATGAGCTGAAAGAGCTAATTCAGATCCAAAGCATTAAAACTTCAAAGACCCCCTCTAAGGATGCTAAAAAGCAAGGAACTAGTGTGGCTGCATTCACTAGTGTGATTACCTGCAAATGAAGGCAGCAGCTCTGACTCATGTGCTTATGGAGAAGAATTATAAAGAGATCTGTATTCCCAATTATTCCCCAGGCTGGAGGACAGGAGCTGGGAGATAATGGGCAAATCAGATTCAGAGGTAGAAAAAAGCTGTTTCTCTTTCTCTGCATGGCTGCATGAAGCCCACAAACATGAGATTTGAATTTTCTTATCTCCTACATAGCATCGGCTTAAGAAAATATGGGCATGACTCCACTGCCAATATTCAAACACAGGAGCTGTCTTGGCAAGCTTTTGCAGTATCACACCACAAACAGGGCTGAAGGCACCTGCTGCTGGTGGGTCAGGGGACACCCTGACCTGAACCCTGATCCCCAAACCGATTCTGAGGCTGCTCAGCTGCTGAGCTGGGGAATAATTTCATAAATAAAGACAAATGAAATTTGGTTTCACACAATTCCCTCCAGTTTCTCTCCTGCTTACTGACGGAGAGGAAATACTTTTCAGATGCCAGCTGGTGACACTGCTTCATTATAAATTGCTCATGTCCCATTTTTAAATAGTGACTGCAAAATATTCATCCAGCTCTCAAATCAGGCTGTCTGTCCTCGCTGGGGCATCTATTGCTTCTTGGGCTTGGAGTTTGGTAAGAGCTGTCTAAAGATTTAACATCTTTGCCAGCAGACAGGCTTGGAAACCCTGAGGCTGTCCAAGTGACCCCTCCATTGTCCTGGTAATGCACTGGATCAGCTGTGGGAATAGGGCCAGCTGGAGACCTTTTCCCAGTGCAGCTCTGCAAGGACCAGGCCATGCATTCCCTGTGCTCTGCAAGGACCAGGCCATGCATTCCCTGTGCTCTGCAAGGACCAGGCCATGCATTCCCTGTGCTCTGCAAGGACCAGGCCATGCATTCCCTGTGCTCTGTAAGGACCAGGCCATGCATTCCCTGTGCTCTGTAAGGACCAGGCCATGCATTCCCTGCACTCTGCAAGGACCAGGCCATGCATTCCCTGCGCTCTGCAAGGACCAGGCCATGCATTCCCTGCGCTCTGCAAGGACCAGGCCATGCATTCCCTGCGCTCTGCAAGGACCAGGCCATGCATTCCCTGTGCTCTGCAAGGACCAGGCCATGCATTCCCTGCGCTCTGCAAGGACCAGGCCATGCATTCCCTGTGCCCTGCAAGGACCAGGCCATGCATTCCCTGCACTCTGCAAGGACCAGGCCATGCATTCCCTGCGCTCTGCAAGGACCAGGCCATGCATTCCCTGCGCTCTGCAAGGACCAGGCCATGCATTCCCTGTCCTCTGCAAGGACCAGGCCATGCATTCCCTGCGCTCTGTAAGGAGACCAGGCCATGCATTCCCTGCGCTCTGTAAGGAGACCAGGCCATGCATTCCCTGCGCTCTGCAAGGACCAGGCCATGCATTCCCTGTGCTCTGCAAGGACCAGGCCATGCATTCCCTGTGCTCTGCAAGGACCAGGCCCAGGCCATGTATTCCCTGTGCTCTGCAAGGACCAGGCCATGCATTCCCTGCGCTCTGCAAGGACCAGGCCATGCATTCCCTGCGCTCTGCAAGGACCAGGCCATGCATTCCCTGCGCTCTGTAAGGACCAGGCCATGTATTCCCTGTGCTCTGTAAGGACCAGGCCATGCATTCCCTGTGCTCTGCAAGGACCAGGCCATGCATTCCCTGTGCTCTCCCTGCTCCCACTGCAGGGGTCAGTGACCCCTCGAGGCCCTGTGAGAGCACCACAGCCCCGTGTTAAATACCACAGCAGGGCTGTGTGTGTCTGCAGAGTGTCTGCAGAGCCCCACAGGAGGAGGAGGAGGAGGAGAAGGAGGGCTGGGAGCGAGCACTCCCTGGTACTTTTCCATCCTCCTCCTCCTCGCAGGCTGCTGGCTGCCTCGGTGGGAGCTGCTTGTAGGGCTGAAGCCAAGAAGTGCCCGTGACGTGGCAAACCCTCCTGTGCCAGAAACCACCTTTTGGGAGCCTTTTCTCCCTCATAGTCATCTGTGTTTTCCTTTCTCTCTCCCAGCTCTGCAGGGAAGGGAAGGCAGCCAGCAAGCTGGTGGGGATGGAGATGTCAACTGCATGGGGAGAGGCAGGAATTTAGCAGTCCCCGGGCAAACTCAGCACTTCTGACAGGCTGGCTGCCATTTGCACACCTTTGTGGATTGCAGCCCCTCAGAGGTGCTGCTGGTTTAACTCCTCCAGTGCCAGGCTACCACAGTCACAGGGGTGACTATGGTCTTTTCCCTCTCAAAAGGCATTTCCTTTCATCTGCTTGTGACACAAGGTTTAGAAAGATGGTGATAAAGTAGGAGGTTGGGAAGTTCTCCAAGGGCAGGGACAAGCTCTGTGGCTCATTTCTGAGCCTTTCTGAGTGGTTAAGACAGCTTTTGGCCTGTATTTGGGCAGCATTTCAGAAGCAATATGTGTCTTTGGTCAGAGGTGTTTGACGTCATAGTGGGACCCTTCCATGCTGTAAAATCAATAAAAGTAAAAAGTCACCTGTCAAAGCAAAATTGAAAAAAGGTCTTCAGAAACCACATTAGCCTTAAGACCTGGAGATTTTTAACCTAGTCCTAAGGACATTGGTGACATTATAGATGGGAGCACTGATGTTTGTGAAGACCCTTGTAGAACCCTGCTTGACCAAGCTGGCAGTGTCCCATTGTAGACACTTCACAGGCAACAAGCACCTCAAGGAGGAGAGAGGATGTTTTCTAAGTCTTCAGCCTACTTCAGTGCACCTGTTAATTGCCACTGGCTTATGAGGTTTGTCCCAGTGCAGGTGCAGGGTGTGTTGTATGGACGGCCACCACTTCAGGGCTTTACCCTTTCAAAGTTCCCTCAGTGCTTGAGTGGCAGAGTTTCTTGTCCCTGTGTGAGGACAAGGGTTGTGCTTGAGGCACAGAGCTGCATCCTGTGCCCACCTCCACTGCAGACCCCTGTTAGGTCTTGTGTCCATCCCTTCCATGCACTCTGCAATGGCTTTTAGCACAAACACCATCACAACCTCTGCATTTACATGAGGAGGCAGAAGAGAGTGACAGGACCAGGCTGCCACAAGGGAGCCACATTTCCTGGAGAAGAACAAGGAAACCCAACCACCAGTGTCTCATTTCACCAGAGCACGCTGACACCAGCTTACACACACGCCACAAGTGACAATAAACAACAGGAAAAACACAGTCCAAACCAGTCCTGGAGGAAAAACCCAACCATGAACAACACTGTGTTTTGTATTCCACTGGCACTTGTGATTTGCTGGGGTTTTTAAAAAACGTGGTGTTCCTTTGGGTGGACAACAGAAAGCTGTTTGAGGAAAGTGAAGCTCACCCAGCTCCACAAACCCCTTGGGCCAGAACCTCCATGACCCAGTCCCCTCCACCTGCCTTGTCCTTTATCCACCTGGGTCTCTCAGTCACTTCTGCTCTGTCACCATTTTCCTCCTCTTCACCACTCAGAGCACTCCGTGGTCTCTGGCTCTGGCTGGAACAAGTGAGGACCTGTGTCTGCTCCAGCTGGAGCCAACTGCTGTGTGTGAAGGGACTGAATACAAAAATTAGAAATGAAAAGGAGACTGGGGAGAGGTGGCCAAAGAAAACACACATGGCAAGCGCATGGGGAGAAGAAAAGCTTGTAAGATCCCTGGAACTGGGCAGCACTTGGAGTGCTCTGGTAGATGCCAGGGAGACACTGTGGCCTGGTTTTGCTCTTGAGGGTTCTTCTGCCAAGCCCACAGGACAAGGTCTGGTCACATCAGGGCAGGTGGCAGCACTCTTTGCTCCAGGGGTGTTTTGGAGAGTGAAGATGGGCTGGGATTTATGAGCAGTCCTCAGGGGATGGTGCAGCTCTGGGGGTTGCTGTGGGAGCCAAGAGCATTGTGTCTTTCCCATAGTTTGGTTTATTGCAGAGCTTTCCCCCAGCTTGCCATTACTCCCTGTTTCCTGTGCAAAATCTAGCACAAACCCAGCTTCTCTTTCTGTCTCAGCTCACCTGGAGAGGAGATGCAGTTTGGGACTGAAATGATGGGAATGGCTGTTCAGCATCCTGGCATCCCCACCACAAACCCTGGCATGGGACCAGGCCCTCAGCATGTTCTCAAGGAGTTATTGAATCACCCCAGCCAGCACATGGGCAATTGTGATGCATCCTTCACTCGGCATCCGCATTTGGCAATTGGCCCCAGACTCCAGTACCCTGGATGTATAAAGCATATTTTCAAAACCAAGACAATAATGATGTGCTTCTCCGTAAATGTTTCCTTCACAAGCAGATCTTTGAGATGCTGTGTGCACTGCACTCACAAATATTTTTGCAGGTTCCCAAAGGCTGGAGGAGGGTTTGTGTACAACAAACATGACCCTGAATCACACAAAAGGGACCCTGGTGCCTTTGGGGGGGAAGAGTTGTCTCCTGTACAGCCAGCAGAAGTACTGGGAGAGGAACACAGCTTTTCTCTAGAGCAGCATCCTCTGTTTTGACTGGCTATGTCCAAAAGCCATTACAATTTAGTAGTGTTTTTGGTTGCAAGAATTGGGAAATCCTGGTTTTGATCCCAGTGACAATGTGCTTAAAAACCAGCAGCTGTGGGGTTTGGTGTTTCCTGACTTGGTGATTTGGCAAAAGGATCAAGGTCACTTTGTGTGCTCCAGAGCTCTCCATGTGCTTCTCCCACCAGGTTCAGCTTATCTTTGACCTTACTGACCAATGAAAAGCTTCTGTCCCAATTCTGCCCAGACTATCTGCCCTGATAACTAGAGGTATCAATCCAAGAGTCTAAGGATGTCTTCAGAGAGTTGACATACAGCGAAGAGATTTCAAATTTCCCCTGAAAATCAGCTTCATAGCAATTATGGGGACACTGAAGTGTGTTCATGCAAGCCTGTAGGGCACTGGAATTGAGAGGTGAATTGGCTGTGAAATGCACATCAGCCATGCTTCAGTGAGCAAGTGGAGCCACACTCTTTTGTCCTGGCTGAAGATCTGATCACTAGGACACAGCTAATATAATGTAGAGAGAAAGAAATTCAGTTTCCAACAAAGAAAAAAAAACCCACAATGGAATCATATGCCCAAATCCACAAAAAGGAAATGCATATTCATGTTTATTTTCCATTTTGCACTTATTGGTAGGGAACTAGCTAAAAATATGTTTCAGGAGCAGAAACCAAGGGCCACCTACATCAGTTTAGTGTAATCTCAGAAGAGGGGTCGTGGGAAGAAGGTGCTGCTTCCTCAGGCTTATATGGACATACAGAATTCAGCTGACTTTACACAGGCTGCAGCTCTGCTGCTATGGTCTCTATTACAATGATTAGTATCAAAAGAGGAAAGGAGAGAAAAAAAAAAAAAAGCCCAAGGGATCATAGTCTGAGTGTGAGAAGTGAAAATGTTAACACAGGCCAAGAAAGCTTTTTCTCCTGCTGAAAATGTGTTGTGCTCGCTCTGGAGCAGGGAGCTGGCAGAGGGGCTGGAGCCGTGTTCGTGTTGCTGAGCCTCCCTGAATGGCCCTTTTCAGCCTTTTCTGAAGAAAAGGGGGAAGGAGCCAAAACCAGGGTGGAGGAACATATAAATACTATGTGTAAGCAGTGATATTTTTTATTTGGAAGCAGAGCAATATAGTTGAGACTCACCTTGGATAACTCGCAGTGGGGGTTGGAGAACTCCTCCCACCTCCACCCACTACCAAAAAAAAAAAATTGGTTTTAGGAGGCTTTTGGGAGCTGCTTGTGCAGTGCAGAAATGCTTCCAGCAGCTCCTTTTGCTCCCAGACACTGGGGTGGGTTTTGCCACCTCTAGAGGTTATGAACACACTCCCAAAATCCCATGGGTGAGGCTGCAGGGAATATTAATGAAATATGTGAGGTGGGACTCATGTACAGCACAGCAAGAACATCCAGCCAGGGATCTGTCACAGAAATACTGTCCTGCTGGTTGTGGCTCTGCTGCAAGTCCCTGCTGGGGACCTGCTCTAGTCTTGCAAGGGACACCTCAATCTGATGTTGCATACAGAGAATGTTACTTGGGTAAATAGAAAGAAAAAAAAAATCAACCTTCAACCCTCCCCACCTCCAGCTGTTCTTGAGCCATTTCTTCCTAGAAAAATTATGAGCAGGGTGCTTTGTTATGAAATAGCCTATTTATGTATTTATGCAGGATTTACATGCTTAAGCTCCACAGAAAGTCAGAGGGAATTGTGAAGGAACAAAACAAACACCATGAGTGTCATGTTATGAGTCCATAAGAGTGGTGTTGTGTGCTGGAGGAGATGTGCAAGGGAGTTATGATGTTTTCCCACTGCATCCCAGACCCAAAATCCCACAGAGCTTTGCAGTGTCCAGTGTGAGGCTGTCCAGCTCAGTGATATTAGTATCAGGGTTTTTAAAAATTTTCCTTATGTTGAAAGGTCCATTCTTAATTCATTTGGGTGACAGGTATAATTTTTTAAAAACACCTTAGAAGGTTAATAATAGAAGAGATATTTTTCATGTCATGTCAGTATTTTGGCTCTATGCTCCTGTGACAAATATCTGAAAGTGCTGAAGCCAAATGAAAGCTTTTGTTTGCTTTTAAATCTTCTTCTTTGGACCAAGGGCAATCTTTGTCTCAGTGTGGACATGGGCAGGGGAGCAGTGCAGGTGGCTGTCCCTGGAAGAAGCATTGCTGGGTCCTCTTGAAGCCCAGAACAACTTGAGTTGTTGCCTTACACACTGGTCCAAACTCTGAAAGAAATCCCTCGCTCCAAAAGAACCATGTGGTTTTATGGAGGTGTTGCCCAAGAGTCTTCGAGAAGAAGCCTTGCTGTGTCTCATCCCTTCTTTGAGAAGACCCTTGCTCTTCACCAGTTCCCAGTCCCCCCTCCCACTGCCCCAGCATATCCATGAAGGATCTGCTGGAAGGGACCAGCCTGTTAAGTTGTAAAGGAGATGGTGGGTTTGGATCTTCCTGCTGTGAGCACCTGTGGGAAAAGCATTTGTGTACCACAGAGGGAAATATTTCTAAGGTCAGTGGATGGAGCAAGGATATGCCAGCCATCTGTGCTGGCATGGAGCCTCACTAGTGAAAACACTTCAGTCCAGCAGTATCCACAATTCCTCCAGACCTTGCAGGAGGAGAGAGACCCTTGCACACTGGAATCTGTAGTTCCTTTGAGCTGCAAATGTCCAGTCTTCAGGGAGAGGAACCTATGAAGTTTCATCTGAAGGGATGGCTCCCAAGATAGGATCAAATTTAATTCGCCACATCTGAATGCTTTCATCATTTTCTTTCCTTGAAAACAGAAGGAAAATCCAGTTTTAAACTCACTGCCTCCTTTCCTCTTCACTCCCCTCACCTTGGAATGATGCTTTGCTACCCTCAGTCACCACAGGAGAATCTCCCAGTGCAGGAGCATTCCTGGTTCATGCTCATTCCCTGTATCCCATGTTCTGGGGACCACGGCAGTGCACCAGCCATCTTCACAGTGACATGGTAAATCCCAGAGCTGGATGCAAATGGGAGCAGCCCAGAGGCAGCAGCAGACTCTGTCTCAGCCCCAGGCATGGCTGGAGCAGCATCAGCAGCACAGAGCATCGTGCCCAGATGGGTGATGCAGACAGGCCTGGGGCTGTTACCCACTTAAGAATTCCATGTCAGGCTGGTCAGATCACCTCAGTGTAAAAATTATTCAGGGGCTTTTATAGCATTTTTCAAATAAACATGCAGTGCAGACTATTTTCATTACTTTCCCAGCCTCCTGTAAAATTTGTCAACAGAGTGCTCGAGGAAGAAATTAACTGTGTGTGTCTGGGGTGGAGAGCTTAGCAATGAGAATGTCTTCTGCCCCTCAGTGCTGCTGTCCAGAGTCCCCATGCCCCTTTCTCAATGCAGGAGCCAAGAAAATGCTCTAGGTCAGGCATTAACAGCCTCCTGAGCCCAGGGCTGTCCAAGTATGTTAAAATGTACCAATACCAGTGAGGCTAAGAGGGATAGATTTTTCTGTGGTGGAACGTGTAGGAACGAAACAATGCTTCCCATGGGCACCTCCCTGGGGATGGAGATTAAAGTCTCCCAGGAAGAAACTTCAGTCCTGTCCTGGTGGGCTTCTCAGGGAGCATTTCATCTCGGTGTGTGTCCACGGAGCGCGGCTGAGTGGCCGGGTTTACAGCGGGTGAAATCATTAACACTCCATCAGCGTGAATGAATGAATGCCCCACTTCTGCAGGGCCGAGGTGTGAGCGAGCCAGCTGAGACCTGAAAAGGCTCAAACATCCCCCGGCACATCGGGGCAGCTCGTGCTCAAAGGAGACTTTACAGAATATTTTACACAATGTTGAAAACCGCCCATTAATTAGCAACGCCTATTTCTCTTTGTCCCTTAGGTGACTGAGATACAGTCTCAGGATCTTCCTTTTCATTTCTCCCCATTTCCTTTCCCAAGAACCCTTTTTCTTTCATGTGTTTTCATTGTTGCCAAAAACACCAGCAGTGCTTCTCTAAATGTGGGAATAAAGGCTTGTGCTGTGGTTGCCATTCCTGGCATGTTGGGAGATGCTCCAGGAGCCTCCCTGGTGAGCTGGGACCTGTGCTGATCTCCTGCAGCCAGCCAAAAGGACTGTCCAAGGCAGTGATGGCAGCACAGAAGAGTGCAGTCCCACAGCCATCCATGGCTGGGATCAGACCCCTGCTGCATCCTTTCCCACACCAGCCAGCAGAGCCACCCCAGAGACATTGAATTTCCTTTAGCTGGAAAGCTTCATTTTTATTTTCATCAAACCAAACCTCATTTCTAAAGCTGTGAGTCCTCAACAAGAGCCTCAGAAAAACTCTAGCAGGAACAAAGCAGACTGCATGGAGAATGGCTCTTGAAAGCCCTTCTGTCACATACATGCTTTACTTTGCCACTCTGAGTCAGCATTTGGCCTTACACCTCTGATTTTCCCAGCCCAACCAAGAGTGGAAGAACTGGAGTTCCTGAGGATTTAGTAACTAATGTGACTAAGGAATAAAAACAGTGATTCATGTATTTATTTCTGAGCTTGAGCTCTCTGTTTGAATTGCTGCTATTTACAGGTGGTGGAACGTTGTTTCTGGGTGAAAATATTTGCAAACCCCTGTATTCATTAGGCATTACCAGTCCTCTGATCACATGTCTTCACCATAGAGGTGCTATTTTTTCTTGTTGCTCTTTTAAACCGATTTCCTGCTCTTAATTCAGAAAGGGGAAAAAACCAAAGTCAACACACCCTCAAGAACAAAACCAAACCCAAACCAAAATCAAAACTTGGTGCTGCTATTCAGCTCTTGAGTGGCACAGCATAAGGAGCAAACAGGAAGGAGCCATTGGATACTTCTCAACCCAAAATCACTGAAGAGTGCTTCTATTATAAGTGATTTGGAGTTGCAAGTGTTCTTAACGAAGCTGGGATCACTTCACTAGCAAATTGATAAAAATGCCATGCTCTGGCAAATGCTGACACAAAGAGGAGATTGTTGCTGCTGTGGGAATTCCCAGCAAATCAGACTCCAAACTTTTCCAGTAGTGAGATATTCAAATAACCAAATTTAGCTTTCCCTTTGTGACTGATATATCTTCTTTTTCCATGAGCACCTGATGTGGTGGTAATCCCTACCTCTGATGTAACCCAGTCATTGCACTTTTAGGGCTACCAAGGTTTAAAAAAAGAAAAAAAAAAAAAGAAACACTGAACTGTGGCAACTCCAAATGTTTTTTTCCATTAAAGCTGCTTGGCACAGTGATTTCCCTTCTGTCTCACCCTTTGGACAGCTGCCTCACACTTTATCCACATTTAGGTTCAGGACGTCGAGATGTCTGAGCCCAAGTGGTTTGGGAGTAAACAGGGCTAATGGAAATACCTCTGGACAAAGCCTCTATATTTAAAAGGTAACTATATATATTGTGTGTACAGACTATTAATGGGGCTTTTGGCCACAAAAATTAATTCAGTCCCTAGCTTGAGAGCACATTTGGTTATTAGTCATATCCCTGACATCTCCGAGATGAATCCTGCTGGGAAGGACTGTATGGGAGCTACAGCTTGTGTCCAAGAGGGCATAGACCTTAGCCAGATTAACCACAAACCCACTGGGATGGGTGATTTAGACACAAGGCTGTTAAGGAAGAACAGATTTGTTCCAGCTCCTTCCAATGTCACCAAATAATTCTTGTCATTATTTGACATGGATGCTACAGTCTGTGTGGGGAAAAAAAAATATCAGATTTATTGAATCCTTTTGTCTCCTCTGATTTTACAGTTGTGCTTTTGTTCCTGTCTCTCTCATTGGTATTTCCTTGGCAGCTCATGAGGGATTTCTTTTTTTGAATGATTGAGCTCATTTTGTGCCAAAAGAGAAAGGAGAGACAACCATTCTCCAAAGCTCAGGAAATGTGACATCACCCAAAATGCAGACCCAGCCTTTTGGCTGCCAGGTGGTAAAATGAAATATTCTCAGCCATCTCAGCATCTCCACTGCAAGGAAATTAGAAACAGAAACTCGGGATGACAGCCCTTGGCAGCTCTATTCAACTCTGGTTTGGGACGCTAAAGAAGCCGGCTCGGTAAGGCTGCTAGAGAGAATAATAAAAGGGCCTGAATTTTGCCAGAATTGTGGATTTCTGCCCTGCTGCTGAGCAGAAGCTGATTGGTGACTCACACATCGCTTGACAGGGCCTGGCACTGCTGGCACCTCGTGGGCCTGGGGAATTGTGGAGCTGCTGCTCTCCCAGCCAAGCCCACCGCCTCGTCCTGGCAGCCCTGGCACGGCAACGGCAGCGCTCGCACTCCCAGGGGCACGGGAAGCTGGCAGGAAAATGGGCATTTCACTCTGCATCCAGACAGGTTGCTGGGCATGGGAGACAGCACACATCCAATGGCCAGAGCCACAGTTAGGCCAGTTTTGGGAAGAGCGTGTTTCCGTTTCAGCCATGGGCATCAGCAATGGTTCTCAACAGGGCTTAGCACTCTGGGAAAGCAAAACGTGGCCAGAAGCCTTGCAGTGGGCTAAAAGGCTGCTCGGGCTGTGGGAAGCAGAGCTTTGTCTCCAAAAGGTACATCTCTGCTCATTGATAGAAAGAACAATTTCTGCCCTTCACTTGACATTTTATGGGCTTGGTCTATTGAGGGAGGTCTGGTGGGGAAACCACCAGCTCTGGTCATAAAACCTTTGCCTCTTTGCTTTTTAATGTCTTTATGCTTTGATTAGTTTGACACAAGCTCTTTATGTCAGGGGTGGATTTGGCAGTTTTGTGCTGCTGTGTGGTAGCTGCCATGAGCAGAACAGGCAGGAAGCTTCCTGAGCTGGTGTGTGAGAGCAGAGTCCTGCAGGCTGGAATTCGTTCCAGAGAGGTGCCAAAGGCTGCTCCAACAACCCGACCTTCCTGCTCCTCCACACCAGGGACAGCACAGATGCCCAGTGAAGGCAGTCATGCGTCCATATATGTAGTATAATTCTGTTGCAACCTCTGGCTATTACCAGCCCATCTCCCCAGAGAGGTTTCAGCTGCAGTGTTTCAAAGAGCCTTCATGACCTTGTAGCAGAGATATTTATGTATCCTCTCCCAGCACAACAAGGGTCGCCTTGAACTGGGAACCCAAACCAGCACAGAAATAAGAAATTAACCACATACACCTTAAGTGTGCTGGAGTCACCCAGCCCCTTCTCAAGGCTGTGTGCCACCTGGAGAAGAAAAGTCTTAGAAGAGAAGGATGGACCCAAGCATCACTGATGGCAGCATCATAAACAGCCCCATGAGCACAGTGAGGGTGCCACAGATCCCCTGTACAGTATCACTCTTGTACCATGGAGTAAATGCTCTTTGCTGCAGCAGCATCACACATCAAAAAGCCAGAATATCAAAAGCCAAGTGTGTGGCCACAGTAGGGCAGCTGGGCTGGCCACCAGTCTAAGACTTCTCTCTACCCATGGCTGGATACAAGTGCAGAAGGAGTTTCAAAGCCATTTGGAGCTTGCTGGGTACCAGACTCTGCAGTCCTGCAGGCCGGGGTAGATGCTGAAGGACTGAGCCATAGTGCAAAGGATTCATCTCCAGCTCCACAGCTGGTTTTGGAATAACCTGGCTCTGGTATTGCTACACTGCACCCTGTTGGACTGTTTGGCTGAATCCCTGCATGTGGAAGGAACAGCCACAGGTCCTTGCCAGTGAGCTTCACTCCATGGTTAACCTGTAGTCACAACTACTGCGTCCTGCTGGTGCTGTGATGGCTGTTGTTAGGGATGGCAAAGATGGCAGACATGGGGAGCAAACACCTTTTTTGTACTCCCTTCAACTCCTGCCTTTTTTGCTTATTTTCACTCGATCTGCAGAGTAAATTTTTTTCTCAGTGGTATCTGTGATTGCTTTATTTTGAATTAACCTGGGGCTGACTGCTTCTGTTTGTTTTTAGAGGACAGCCTATATGGAAATGTTCTTTTCCTCCTCCACCCCGGGGCCAGGTTCAGTGACGGGGGAAAATGTTGAGAAAGGCAAAGAGAGGGAGAAAATAAAAAGCCTGGCTCTTAGCTCCCCACACATGCGAGGAGACACGAGAACCAGGTAGAGTCTGCCTGTGCCGAGTCCTTAAAAGCTTCATTGTGATGCCTTTGCAAGAACATATTTATTTTGTTTCCTGAGCCGTATGAGCAGGGCATTGTATCTGCTGGATTAAGGCAGCTCTGTGCTGCTCGGAGAACTATGAAATCCCTTCTCTGTCAGGCTGATGTGAAAGGATCCCATTCATCTGGGCACTCCCGCCCGGTGGGGTCTGCTTAGCATTCATCCCCGAGTGCGGCAGGGCTCCCGCTGCTGTCTCTGGCTCTCGATGCTCCCGGTGTGCCCGGGTGTGTCTGGGTGTGTCTGAGTGTGCAAGAGTGTGCCCAGGTGTGTCCAGGTGTGCACAGGAGTGCCCAGGTGTGTCTGAGCGTGCACGGGTGTGCCCAGGTGTGTCTGGGTCGTGCCTATGCTTGCACCGAGCCGCGTTGATCTGCACAGTGATTTTTTTCCTCAGTGGTCTCTGTGATTGCTTTCTTTTGCGTTCCCCTGGGGCTGTGGTGCCTGGAGCCGGGAGGGGATGTGACTCAGGGGAGCAGGTTGGTGTTGCAGATGTGTGGAAGAGATCAAGGCCTTGGTCAATTTCTGCTTTCTTGTCCTATGGTTGCTGGAATGGCAACCGGACGTTGAGTTTTGTTCATAGTTTGGATTCCTGATATGAAGCCAGGTACCATTTATTTGCTCTAACTTTTCTAACATCTGACCCTTTTTTTTTTTTTTTTTTTTTTAATTTTGGCAACTACTGGTCAAAGATGGTGTTGGGGAAAATTATGAAGACATCTCTTGAGAATTACACATTGTCCAAGACAGACGCTAAACAATGTTTCCTTCTTGCTCACACCTTATTCAGATGAAATTGGACCTTGGCCTGAACATCTGTACCTAAAAAAGTTCCCAAAACACTTGTACCTGAGAGATAAGGATGACTCTAAGCCAGCCCAGCCCATGCAGTCTGTGACTCAGAGCTGTTTCTCCACATGATGGTCATTTCTGTGCATGCATGAATTTTCAGCCTTTTGCACTGAAATTTAACACTGAGAATTGGGTTGGACAGCTTGGACTGGACCTTTACACACCAGGCAGGCTCTGCTTTTGCAGATCAGCAGTGGCAGATGGAGTTGGAGGCACAAATTCCAGTCAGGAGCTGGTGTCTCATCCTCTGCCCAGATCCTGGATGGGATGGGGTACAGAGCATCCTCCGGGAGATTGTTCCATCTCTATGTGTGGCCCTTGCAGCAGAAGGAAGTATCTAAAGTCTCCTTGGGAAAGGAAGAGCCTACCGAGAGCACAGGGAGCCTGCCAAGCCTCACAGTGTGTGGCCACATTGGACCTCAGCTTTGCCCATCTATAACACCATTTATTGTTTTTAGAGGGAAAAATACGCGTTTGTGAGCACAAGATTTCCCAGGCTGACTGCTTCTTTAGAGAGGGGGAGAAAAGGGTCTCTGGTGTGGCTGGAAGGCACCGCTTTGCTGCCTTCTGGGCCCCTCCAGAGGCATCACATTTCACTCAGGTTGTCATTTCTGGTTACACCTCCAGCCCTTTCTATTAATGGTAGGCAAGAAACAAGTGCCCCATTCTTCCCACCACAGGACTCACTTGGGTGTGCAGGGGGAAGCCAGCCCCTGAAGAAAGGACTACTGAGGAGGGACAATCCCATTGCAGCCTCCTGGTGATGGCTCGGCCACATCCTGCTCGGGGAGAGCGCTCCTGCGAGCCAGGAGCGGCAAAACTCGGTGTGATACCTGAGCGCTGACCTCACTGGAGACATGACGCATTCACCGAGCTCCAGAGAGAAAGCCCTGGGGACTGGCAGCTTGAACACTGCTGCCTTGTGCCTGGAACAACACTTCCAGTCTTCCAGCCTCGAGGAGCTCCAGTCTGTTGGCAGGATGCTGCTCAGGGCTCGCCGGAGGCCGTGGGACTTGGGGAGGCTGAGCACTGGCTCCAGTGGGAGCCCCAGACTCCACTGATGCCTCTGGAGACCCCTCCCAGTTGTCTCTCTGGACAACAAAAATCCCTGCATTGGGCAGGGATTTTTGTTGTCCAGATATTTGATGTTTGCAGTGGGGTGTTTTGCAGGATCAGCTGTTGAATGCAGCAGAAGCAGTGTCTGGCACTTCCACTTGGTGTTGTGTCCCTCATCCATTGTGGTTCCCCTGCAATCAGTAGAGTCACATCTAAGGAGCCAACACACCTGTGGGTGTTTGAACACATTCTTTACACACTGACTGACATGTGACTTCAGCATGTCACTTCTGGCTGTCACTGTATCACCTGGGGCCAGCACATAACCTCAGTGCCACCTGAACTCTAATAAAATTTTTTTGGTGACACTCCTTGGGTTCATATGAGTAGGAGCAGTTCACAGACAGGCTTGTCCAGCCTCTTGGGAAGGAGAATATAGCCTCAGATACAAAGATGGTGAATTTCTTTCTGAGGAGGAGATAAAATCTGTATATTCAAGAGGACTCCAAGAAAAAAAGAGGTCAAGAAATAAAGGGTTTCATCATACTATAAAAGACAGCAGTCTCATGAGAGCTCGTTTCATGTGGCATTTGCTAAATAGAAGCCAGCTCCCTCTAAGAATGGGTTTTCCTGAGGAATTCTTACACTAATGTATGCAATCTGCCTGTGGAAGGGGTGTTGTGCATCCTCTTGGGGCCTCATCCAGCATGGGTGTAAATCTGCCACAGTTCCCTGGGGCTCATTTGAACTCATCATCTCCAGAAGGAAAAGTTCAGGCTCCTGCATGCTCTGTGCATCAGCTGGGCTGTGCTGGCCAAGCTTCACACACGTATGGTGGCGAGCTAAGCATGCAAACCACACCAGATATATTTCCTGAGTGTAGTTGGTGCCTAAAAATCAGCAGCCTTGCTTCTCAACATTGCCAGACTCCTGTTCCTCCAGCCACACATATGTGATCCAGCTAGGGAAGAGGTTTTAATGGCACTGAGAGCAGAAGCTGTGATCCATCCAGCTGGACCAGCTCAAAGATGAAGGCCCTGATGTGGTCCTCGTTCTAGTTTGGATCTTTGGGCTGCAGGCAGGGAGGATCAAAGAGTTTCAAGAGTCTCAAGGCTTCTGGCTGGGTTAGTCAGCTCCAAGTGTAGTGAGTGATCCATCCAGTGCTTTAGCTGGCAGGCGTGAGCCCCAGCAGGGAGCACCGTGCCTGGGACTGACCACCCAGTCAGGATCAGGTGCAATGCAAATGCTGACTGGCATTCAGAGGAGCAGAGGGCTCCAGCAGAGATCCTTTAGTCATTGTATGATTCACACATTGGCAACTGTGGATCCGTCCTGCCATGTGTGATCTGAAGCAGTCTGCTGTCCCTTGTCATCACAGGAAAGATGGGCTGGGAGACAGACCAGCTCAGAAGGGGACTTAGAGACGGAAAGTCTTTGATGAGAGAAAAGAAGCATCCAAATGACACTTTTCTCAGTAATTTTTGCTAATTATAAAGCCATTGACTGCTATTCCCAAAGCTGCCCTGCGTGAAGGAGCTTAATCACTGATGACAATTTTTTGGCATTTTTCAGACTTGTCACTGACAAGAACACACACCAGACACTCCACCCAATGGCAACATCTGCCTCGACAAAATGAAGTCTCCACATTACTCTCAGCTCCTCCATTCACTCTGTCAAATTCTCTGTTTGCCCCACTAGTCATACCACAGTGTTACCTTGGGGTAGCTTCAGGTCTCAGTTGTTTACAGAGCATCCTTCTCACAAACAATACAAACATCTTCTCCTTCCAAAAGTCTCTTTGTGGCCTGCAGTGTCCAGGAGAGGAACAGCCAGGAGCCCATTTGTGGCCTGTGCTGTACTGATTAAAGATTTGGATTTCTAAACTCCTCAGTTTTGTTCATGGAACCTCCTGACCCCTTTTGACACTGCTGGTGTGGATCTGGAAACTCTGCAGACAACTTTAATCCCCAAGACAAAACCAGCAAAGAAACAGTGAGCGGGGAAAAGAAGGAACTGCTTGCCCATGAACTGGCCTGTAGGAACCTGGAGCAAGCTGTGCCTTACCTTGCCAGACCTAGGCCCAGTTTAAAGCTTCACCTAAGTGTCACAGCCAGCCAGCCCTTTCAGCCAGATGTGGGAGCAGTCTCAGCTGTGAGCCAAGTCTCCTGTGCTGAACATCCAAAGGTGCTGGCTAAGCCCCTTCCCCCTGCAGACATAATCCTAATTGCCAATGCTTGGCAGCCACTCCGTCATGAGCAATAAGGGAAATTCATATTTTGTGTTTTAAATGTGTTTATTAGCCAAGAAGTTATCACCTGAAAGTGGACGCTAGGGCATGTCCAGAAACCTCTTTCCCTAAGGTTCCCACCAACAATGTAGGCACTGTAAGGCCTCATGGCAGCTTGGTACCAGCTCCACGGCTGCTAAAGCTGTGCAGCAGCCCAGTGAAATCCAAGGGTCTTTTTTTAATGTCACAGAGCAACTTTTTGAATGGCTAGCTCAGAAGGAAAGTTTTTTGAAAAGCTTTATGGTCACTGGAGGAAATTTGTGAGTTGCAGTGTGTGGCTGTTTGATGATGGAGAGCACGTAAAACGTCCTCTTGGGACAAGGCTGGCAGGCTGGCTCTTTCTGCCTGCGACCTGGTGCACATTCAAGCTCTGGTCTCAGAGTGTGAATATCCCACTCATCTGACTTCTCCACACCCCCAGCTAATTACAACTCTGCATTTCCTTAAAGAACCCCAGGTGCAAACACGCAGATTAGAGGTGGTTACAGGAATAGGTTGGTTGGCTTGCAGAGCTAAAAGGTTATTGTTGTTTCCACAGGGGTTTCACACAGTGTGCATGTGTCCGTCCATATACATATATTTATATTTCAATTATATTTATGTTATTATTTCAATTAGAACCATCCATCTCTTCATAATGCCTGATTTCATTCTGCACCAGATTAAGCCCTGGTTGAATGCCAGCTCTGAAATGGCATGAATGAGTCCTCACAGCATGGGGAAACTTTCATCATGAAGGTCTTGAAATAAATGTCACCACCACTCTCATCTCTTTCTCTGAAGCACTCTTTTGCCCCATCCCTCCTTCCTGCTCACTGAGGACACTATGGCTGTGTATTGACTTGTGAATAGAGACTCTTCTTTAGGTCCCATACGTGCCCTTCAGCAGCAGGGAGGTGGGGAGCCATGGACAGTTTGTATTCATCTGCCCCATGGGATGCTGTGACAAGGGTCCTGTCTTCCCTGACCAAATAAAAATAACTGAAAGCCATTATGCTCTTCAGCTCAGATTCAGGATTGAAGAGAAGGCATTATGTGTTTTTTGCAGTTAACCTGAGCCAACCCTTGGCACTATTTGTGTCCCTTCCCTGAGATAAACACATGCTGTAAGGTAGAAAAGGTGAGATCAGTGACTGTCAGGATCATACCTGACGCATCACTGTACAACCAGAGCGAAACCTCAACAAAATACCTATTTAATTAAAAAAAAAAGAATCAGGCATCCATTTAGCCAACTGCAAACTGTTAGAGGTGTCTTAAAGACTGCACATCAGATCAGACCACTTTTGTCATCCAGCATAAGGATTTGGAAGGAAATATCTCTCAGCTTTCCTTTTGGCCTCTACTATCAACACTGCCCACAGCTGCCTGTGGGAGTTTTAGCTGCCATGAGAGGATCTTGTGGGGCACAGAGGGTGAGGGTGTCACAAACCAGTGGTTTGCAATCTCATCTTGGGGCATTTTGTATTCTAGACACATTCTTAGGAAGAAGTGACATCAGGATGCCCAAATGAGGAGTGTGTGAATCATCCTGTGGAAAGCCACATCTGAACAATAATCAAATTCCTGAGGATTCCTATCTTCAGACCTCTCAGATGCACCCGTTCCAGGAGGAGGAAGTATAATCCCAAACGAGACAGTTTGAAGTCTATTCTCTAAGGGTCCAGAAACAATTTTACAGCTTCCGTCATTCTCACATGCTGCAGTTATTGCCTTAGTAAATATATCAATGGGGAAGCATAAACTGCTTTAAAGTCAAGGAAATTCCAACAACTGGATGAGCTGCTGTGAGCACTGGTGGAATGAATCCCAGGCTCCTGAGGGCTAGGGTGATTCAGGCTTTGCATTCTCATGGTTTGTGATTCCACCAGATTTCCTTGATGCAATTATTTTTTGCGACTCTGCAGTCTACAAATTCTAAATATAACCTTGCACATAAAATAATACCCTCATTTCTGAAACGGGCCCTTGCCAAAAGTCCTGCCAAACAGTTGCTTTTTATATTACATTAGTCATGAACTGTGGCTGACAACAAGTTCCTCTTTGCAGACCCCTCCCAGAAATCTTGTGGAAAAGTCCTTTTTTTTTTTTTTTTTAATAATTCCAGCCTAGCTGAGAGTATCAGGCAGGAAAACATTAACATTTTCCAGAAGTGGATGATGTCCCACGCTCCCTTTAACAGTTGTTGCTGGTCCTTTAACAGATGTGTGGGAGAGATGCAAGTGACTGAGCTGGAAAGCGGTGACATTGCTCAACAGCAGTAAAGACACATGAGGCCAAGCTTTGAAAATAGCTTTTATAGTCTAGGAAGGATGAGGGAGTGAACCTAGAGATGCTCTGTGTTAGTTAGTGGCAAGGTGCCATGCTGAATCTGAGGCTCAGCCTCCCACCATCTCATTCTTTCTGTTTTCACAGCTCAGGTGCTCATGAGGTGAAGGTTGTAAAACAAGAAGATTGAAAGAGTTCTTCAGGGCTCCCCCACCCAGGGATGGGAGAGACATTCAGTGCTGAGAGGAGGAAGAGCCATCCCTCTGCCATGGGCAGAGCTGTGGGTGTCTGCTTAGGTCAGTGCTAGAGAAGCTTCACCTTCATCACCTGGCTTCACCCATTCCTGCTCCTCAGAATAAGGCAGGAGCCATGACTGTCACTGTCACATTGTCTGAAAAATCCCTCTGCCAGGATTTCTTCTCCTGGGAAGCTGAGAAGTCTCAGAGAAAAAGGAAAACAATGTTATCTCATTTGTTTCTCCTGTGTTTTGCTGCTTTGGAATGGGGTTGGAGATTGTTTATCCAATATGTGAATTGTTTTCACTTAATGACCAATCACGATCAGGCTGTGTCGGACTCTGAGGAGAGAGTCAGAAGTTTTTAAGTAGTATCTTGTTAAGCCTTCTGCAAGTATCCTTTCTCTATTCTTTAGTATAGTTTTAGTACAGCGTTCTTTTATATAATATAGATCATAAAATAATAAATTAGCCTTCTAAGAACAGGGAGTCAGATTCATCTTTCCTCCCCACGACGGGGGACCCTGAAAATACCATACACCACTGCAGCTATCTGTGCAGTTATCAAAGGAAACAGGCTTAGATGATTGGAATGGAATGGAATGGAATGGAATGGAATGGAATGGAATAGAATAGAATAGAATAGAATAGAATAGAATAGAATAGAATAGAATAGAATAGAATAGAATATTTCAGTTGAAAGGGACCTAAAAATGACCATCTAGCCCAAATACCTTCCACAGGGAAAAGCAAGGCCCTATCCCTTTGCCATTCTCTGAAAGGGAGAACAGCTGCAGCCCTTAGGATGTCATTGCTCATAAGCTGGTGCACTACAGGGACTCCAAGACCTTTCTGCCGCCCTGCCCTTTAACACTGACCCAACACCTCACATCATCTCAAAACCAAGGCAATGGGATTTGGAGTCAAGCACAGAGTGGCACTGTGCAATAGGCTGTCCATGCCAAACCAGGCTGGAATTTGGTCTTTGTTCAAGCACTGCTAGGAGGAGGGGAAGGGAGAGGAGGCGCAGGGTGTGGTACCACTGCAATTTTCTTAGAGGCAAAGCCAGTGGAAGTTCACATCCTCCAGCTCCTCTTTCCTCCCTGAAGTGAGGCAGCTGGCCACCTGCTCCATTGTGCCAGCTTGTGTCTAACTGGGTCAGGGATCTGTGTTTAAAAATGGCCTTTGAGAACAAACACAAGCTTTCATATGAACCTTGGAAATTTCACTGCTCTTGAGCACAGAGCAGGTGCTTATCAACAGGAGTTTGAGTGAGGGAAGGAGAAAGCAGAGGGAGTAGAACCTCTCTTGGCTAGTTTTCCACCAAAATATGGATTCAAACCCAGTCAGCAGGGGCTCTGGAAGGAGCACTCACGCTGCCTAGGATCAGCAGCAATCTAATCCCACTAACAGCTAGCCCACCTTTTCTCAGCAAACACACAGGGGTCACCAAATCAGAGCCCTGCTCCTGCACCCTGTGCCTGAACCCCCTGCCAGGGTGGGGTGGCTGGTCAAAGGAGCCTGCAAAGCAAGTGCTGGCATCCTTCCACTGCCAGCTGGAGGGATGGGGCTCTCGTGCCTGATGATGCCCTGCAGAGCCCATGGATAGCTGGTGGGATGAGGAGCCAGCAACATGGGGCCAGAACTGCCGTCACTATGGCTGCTCTTCAGGGACCCAAAGAGCACATTCCTCGTCCTTCAACTCCAAAGTGTGTCTATTTTAACCCTGCTCTCCATGGCAACAGAGACTAAGCAATGCCATCTCTGCCTCACGTACCCCCCTGTTGTTATTGTGAAGGGTTTGCTCAGAGCTGACCACCTGAACCACTGGCTCATAGCTGAGCCAAGCCTTTCCCACCCTCCACATTTCCCATTTTCCATCCTCTACATTTCCCATTTCCCACCCTCTACATTTCCTATTTCCCACCCTCTACATTTCCTATTTTCCACCCTCTTCATCTCCAGGATGAAATTCTTTTAAGAACAGCTGGTTCCTTTTTGGCCTTGGTATTAGAATTAATAAATCAAACTTGGATACAGCTCTTGAAACCTTCCCTCAAGATGCCTTTTAATTAAAGCAGTGGAAAGAAAAGACCAGTCCAAATGTTGTAGCATTTTTAATTAGTGAAACCTTTATTTTATTTGCTAAACAACAAGATTACATTTAAGTCCATTAAAATGAGTGCTTCGTTGAAAGGCTTTACAGTGTGTGTGAAAGGGAGATTTAAAGGATATTAATAAGGGCTTAAACACCTTAAACATGCTAAAACAATTGAAGAATGATATTTTTTAATGGAAGAACTTAAATAGCCTTTTATTCCCACCACAACAAGTGTGTATGTTTGTGTACTGATGCCTTTGAAGTTTCCGCGAGCAAACATGCACCTGCCTTCATCCAGACCCACCCATTCTTTTATCCCTACTGCCACAGGGAACTTTCCCAATAATTCCTGAATAAAAATGTGTTTCTCAGACAGGAAACACATGCTACAATCATAAACACTTCACCTGCAAGTCCTCTTATTTATGGTCCCATGAGCTGTTTATTGCAGGGGACGACTCTCCTCAGAGATGTTTAGAAAATGGATTTTATAATTTCTATTAAAATTACTCAACATTTTCAGAATCACCTAAATTTTTTACAGCTATCAGAGGTATAAAAGTAACCAGACCAATTCCTATAGAGGGTGGCAAATGTTCCTTCTAGGACAAACCTGGGAGTGTTGTCTGCTAATGGGTCTCACTGGTTCTGACTTAGCAGAGCAGAGAGTACTCACAGGCTTTCATCCTTGGCAATGCACCCCAGGTTTTAATGAGCAATGTTCACAGGCTCTTCTTAACCTGCTGACCAAGGAATCTGCTCAGAGAAGGCAGAATTTGCCTTCACAGAGATGTAGCAAAACTAACCTGCTGTACCTGCCTCTCCACGAGGATCTTTTGGAAGATCCAATTCCATCACCTAATTCCATCACAGCTTTGCCATTGTGGAGAGACATATCAGCGTTAGCTGGCCACACATCTGGATGTTCTGTCCATGATGACCTGTTTTCTTTCTGTTTTTTTTTGGTTTTTTTTAGGCATTCTTTTATGGCCTCTTGTTAGTGCCCATGGAAGTGCAGAGACCTATGTGTTGTCTGTACATTACTAAAGGCTAAAAGAGGCCTCAGGTACCCAGAACAGCTTTTCCATGGTCAGATGATTGAGAGGAAAGGATGCTGCTGGAAGTACTTTTGACACTGTCAAAAGTTGCCTGTTCTTGGTCAAAACATTTGGCCTGATTTTAGGATTCCTGATCACATAACTCCATTTCCTGTCTTCTCTCAGAGACCATGTCCATGGTCATCATCTACAGGAGGTTCTTTCAGCTTCAGATCATGTTCAAGCTAAAGCACTCCCCTGCTTTCCAAACCCAGCAGCCAAAATCAAATCAAGCCAGGTTTAATCCATCCACCCCTTCCTGGATAAAGGGGACAGCAGTGGAGGGGCACATCTCAGCATGATACAGCCCCAACCCTTCCCCCAGCCTTCAAAAGACCTATTCCTTGTGATAGCAAAAAAGCACTGATTACTATTAAAAACCCAAACCCTGCAGGAAAGCAGGGAGGGGGAGTTTATGGCCATTGACCTTTTAACTCAGGTAGGTTTATAAAGAGCTGTCTTTCTGTTGCACCACTGGGATTGTACAAGTTTCTTGGCCATGAATGGGAGCTTTGTAGGATTCTACTGTGTGGTCATTCACGGGCAATCTGTTGGTCTTTTTAGAGACATTTAATAAAAAAAGAAAACCTACCTAAACTAGAGGAGGAGGGGGGCAGGCTGAGTATCAGCTAGCGGCCCAATCAATGAGGGAATGTGTTTGGGTCTCCTCCCGGAAGAGAAAGCTTGTTTTAGGAATTTAGCCTGGCACTCACGGGGTTCTGTTTGTATAGACCTTTCATTTTAAAAAAATACAGGCAGGCAAGTAAGAAGAGATGGATTGGAGCAGGCATGGGGAGAAGAGACAGGGAGGGAAGGGGGACCAAGGGTGGGGAAAAAAAAAGCAACTGTTAGAATTGAGAAGAGGGCAACAGCAAGGATGAAGGCAGAACCAATGGGATGTTCTCATTCTGTGGGCACCACATGGCTCTCCAGCTGAAGGAAAGTTGCTCCCTGGGATGGAGGAGTAACCCCCAGGGTTAGGAGAACCCTGGTCCATGTGTGGTGTTGGTGCACAATGGTGTGCCAAGGTAACAACAGCTTAGGCTGAACATCCAGCTCCAAAACTCCATCAATCAACATTCCTTCATCAGGAATGGCACCATCAGGAGTAAAATCCAGGGGGGTTTTGCTGATTGTGTAAGAACAAAGCACAGTGGGGCATGGCCAGGATTGGGATGGCTGGACTCTAACACACTGTAGATACATGGGATAAATAAAACTTTCAAGTTTCCCCTGGTACCTGATGGAAGAAGGGCACTAACTCTGCACTAGCAGCCTCCAATAAAGTTGCCTCACCAATCCAGCCAGCAGCTCTGCTTGGACACTTTGCTTTCCCTTTCCAGTTGTTGCGATGATAATCTGAAACAACTCCCCCTCTTTTTCAGTGGTGAGGGAAAACTGCTCTCATGTAGCATGATAAAACACACTTGGCTCTTTATATGAAAAAGGCAATATAAATGCCAGGCTCAACCATTAGCTAAACTCATTTTCTCCGTGTGTGTGTGCTTTTATACATATATAACATGCATATATAAATAATTACCTAACTCATCAAAATGTTGGTCTGTTTGATTTTCACCTTGCAATGTGCAGCTTGTTAAATTCTTTGCATCACCCTGTAGCAATAAAAAAGCTCTCACCTGTGCTGCCCTATCTCTGCTGATAGCCCTTGCTATCTATAATCTACTGGCCTTTCCTCCTCTTAAAGAGTTAATTTGTGAATAGTTACTAAGAACATTTAAGGATAAAATAAGTATGTAGCCCGGGGATAAGAAATGTTCACTGTTCTTCACTGGTGCTCTCAAAGAGCTTAAAGAAAACATCTCCCACCAGCTGGTCTACGAAGTGTGTGACTTGTACATTTGTAAACCTGGAAAGTCAACAACCATATATGATGTTAATATTTGCCAGCCAGAACCCACAAGTCATATACAGAGACCTTTGCTCTGTCCTGGCTAAGTTGAGGACTGGACTTTAGTTGTGACTTGGAGGAAAAAAAATGCCTTGTGAAGGAAAACTTTCCATTAGCATAAAGCCAAAAGCACCGGCTGGATGTGCCTTTACACCAGGGCACCTCAGGGGCGAGGAGGGGACTTGGGGGTGTCCCACAACACACACAGATAGTTCCTGAATTAGACCAGCTCCTGAGCTGGCCCACAAATGCTGGAGAGCCTGGGCTGAAGACCAGTAGCTGTGAGGTCTCTGTACCCACAATATGGAGAAAGTGATTCCTGCTTTGGGAAAGGAATGGCTCCTCATCCCTGAGGAGCTCTGAGGAGGAACAGGGAGGAGATGAAGTGAAATCCTCTGGGTCCTGCTGCACTTCTAGGCCTGGGGCTTTGGGTCTCTCCTGAAATGCCTAATTCCTAGATATTCCTCGGGAAAATGCTGGTGTCTCTTTTTCAGGGCTCCTGAGGAGCTGAACCAGAGGCCAAAGCAAACCAGGGTTTGCTATCAATGGCTCCATGAGGGCTGGGGCAGGCAGAGCACACAGCTGCAGGGCATGGGTGCTGAAATGAGGGGGCCTGCCCAGCCTGTGGATCTGCAGGATGACAAAGGACTGGGAGGGAGGATGGGGGTTTGGAGAAGGATGGAGAGGTTGCCACTGGAAGCATGGAAATTGCACAGATTCGGAGTTCCCACTCTGAAGTTCTTCTAAGGTGTGAATTTTGGCAGTGCTTTGTGGCTTCCATGGTTACCTGGGGAGCTTGGAGCCAGGATGTCTGGGGAGAAAGATGGCAGTGGTGGGTTTTAGAGTCCTGGTACCTGTCCCCTCACTCGTGATCAGGGAGTCTCTGCAATGATGCAGCACACAGGGAAACACCAGAGGCACTGCCAAGTCATGGGTGGCTCAGCCCTGGGTGCAGTGCTGCCTTCAGCACCACCTCTTACCCCTGCTCACAGAGCTCACCAGCAGAAACACCTCTGTGACCAGCCAGCAGCTTCTGACAGCTGCACACACACACACAGGGCAGCACTTCATCCCTCCCTGGCTGCCTGGCCCGGCAGTGAAGCAGCAGGACAAAGGCAGAGGTGGGTGATTTTGGTATCAAACCCCTTCTTCTCTCCTGATAATGATTATCTCATGAGCCTTAGAGAATGGCTCTGAAACTCGTGTACATTAAATACTCATCTAAATATCCCAGTCCCAGACTTCCACGGGGCAGAACCTACCCTGACCCTCCAGCCAAGAGCTCTGGCCCCAGAGGAAGGGAAGACAGAGGGATGTGCACAGGAGACAGGGACAAGGTCCTGTCAGGTCAGTGTGCCTGGCTGCGAGGATAATAATCAAAGCAACAGGGATCTCTGGAGGAAGGGAGCCCAGCAGGGTCATCCCTTCTGCAGACACAGGCTGCAGGCAGTCACATATCTGTTGTGAGAACTGAACAAGCTCATCTGGCTTTTGCTCTGCTTCCCCCTGGGACCATCCTCCCCCCCTGCTAAAAAAAAACAACAAAAAACCCAAAAAACCTAACAAAAGAGAGGACCAGGAGAAGATGGTACTTGATCTTGGGAAGAAGAATAGGCTGGCCAGGAGACCAGCACATATCCTGCACTAATCACCCACCACCTAAGCAGTGCTGGATGTGGTGGCCAGTGTCTCAAGGCAGGGGTGCAGCTCAGAGAACATCAGCATGTGCTGTGCTGTCAAGGCAGCTCAGGGTCCTCTTTCCAGCACCTTCTGGAGTTTATGTCTTTAAAAAGCTGATCAGACAGCTGTTTCTGAATGGCCAGAGCACTGAGATAGTTGTTGCTACAGAAAGTGTGGACAGGTGAGGTGTGGGCTTGAAGACTGTGCCCAGGGAAGGTCAAGACCAGCCCAGCTCTCCCCAGCATGACAGGATGGGACAGGCCTGGGAACAGAAACATCCTCTCCATTCATACTGAGGCTTGGAAAATGCTTATGCTGCTTGAAGAGCAACCCTCCAGGGCTCTCTTGCTGCTCTCCTGGCAGTAGTGACAGGCTCCAGTGCCCAGGTTTCAGCCCTGTGTGCTGCCCTGCAGGTCACTGGGTGGAGAGAGGAGTCTGTGCTGTGCAGACAAGCTCAGGCTGGCCTGGGGAAGGGACAGAGGGGCTTGAATTGCTGGGACAGACTACAGCCCAGGCTATGGCTCATCCCAAAGCTTGGCCAGCCCAGTGAAAGCTGGAAAGAGCCCTGGGATGACAGAAGGAGTTCTCAACTCTTCCTCTGACTATGGTTTTTGTGAGTCAGGTTGTGTTTGCATAAACTGGACCTGGTTGCTAGCTGCAGGTTTTCCTGCCCATAACCACTGTGCCCTTAAAGACCTTCAGCTGTGCCATTATAGAAATTATTGTGGTGACTCCATCTCTACCTTACTGCAGACACATTCTGGATGGAGCAGTCAGAGTGTGGTAACACTAAGGGGATAAGATTATTTGGGCAATTTTTCTTCTTTTGACAGCTCTTGAACCATGAGAGATTCCAGTAAGTGCAATTACTGGCAGAATGGACATGGAAAGGGTGATTTTTCTAAAGGAGATATTGGAGAAGGTGTTTGGAGTGAGGGATTGAGAAAGAAATTTGACCTGTGTCCCATCAGAGCAAGCAGTGCAGCTTTGTCACCACAGAGGTCCTGCAGTCCCCAGCCTGGGGAGGGAAGGAGTTCAAGAACTCATTTTGAATAAACACACACTGTGCAGAAATCTGTGTTTTCTTCTCAAGCAATGGGCAAAAAAAAAAAGGCAAAAAGTCTTCAGCAGCCCACAGGCTGACAGGTTCCTGCCCATTTCGATTGAGTGAAGGGAAGATCTTGGCCAACACCCTCCAAACTGTGGGTGTGCCAGGATGCTCTCAAGTTCTGCCCGCATTCATAGCCTGACTCATCCTGCAGGAGCCTGTTGGGTGGAAAGTGCCCTGTCTGCAACCTCCATGGCAGAGCTGAGTGACAGGAGCCTTTGGGTAAGGCCTGGCAGGGACTTCATGGAAGAATCCCTGACCTTCAAAGCCTGCAGTTCGAGACAGAAAGCCTCATTCCACCCTGCCTTACTCACAGCTTTGACAGTGGAGGTCAGAAGACGTGTCATACCGACCCCCCTCCCCATCAGAGCTGCAAGACTTGCTTTAGGGCATGTTGGCATTGCTGTGCCAGCTTCAGATTTTCTTATACAGCTCAAATTGACCTGCCACACCTTCCCTGGACAAATGGCAATCTCCAGAGCCCAGCAGTGGTGCAAGCTGGCACCACACCTGCTTACAGTAGGAAAGCATAGCTGCCAGAGGACTCAGCACTGGGAAAGGCTGGACTGTCTTGGAGGGAAAAAAAATAAAAGCCATATTGGGCATTTATGGCTTTTGGAAAAGAAATGTCAGAGCAACAAAAGAAAATCCAGATGTGCTGCATTCGCATGGTAACAGGCTAGTTAGGAGGCAGCCCCACCTGAATTCTAGCAGCTTGGCATTTCTCTTGCAGTTTATTGATTCAGAATTTTCTCATTATTGGCTCATCTTTAGGAGAAAATACTCTTCTTGCTTGGCATTTGATTTTCTTTCAGAAATACTGTTTTTATCACTATTCTTTCAGCAAGTTTTACCAAGCAGAAACGGGAGACCTTCAAGCTGGGCTGGAGTTTTGCCATGGTGTTCTACAAGGACTCAGTCTTGGTGTAACCCAAGGGCTGAGAACAGGGCTGAAGGCAGCAGCATCTCTCCCTGCAGGTGCTGTCCTCCACTGCAGCAGCTGTGATTAGAGCAGTGCAGAGTCACTGTCACACTCACATCAGGCACTGGCATCTGTCATGAGAGGGCTGGAGGATATGGACCTTAAAGGCAGGCACGGGATGCAGGATTAACCCAAAAACGCTCCTGGTAAAGGGCAGTGGAAAGAGAGAGAAGCCACTCTGGGATGGGGAGCTCACCAAACAGGCAGATGTGCCTCTCCCTGCTCATGTATCTCCTAACAGAAATCTTTGGATTCCCAGTTTGTTTTAATGAGGTGGGCTCAGAGAAGCCTGCATTGAGCACCTAATGGCCAGCACATTTTGCAGCTGTGGGCATCCAGCCTCCTGCCAGCTAAACTCAGACACCCACACCTGGCAGGTCAGGGGATGCTGAGCTACAGCTGCTGCTTTGTCAGCAAGAGCATTCCCACCTTCCCACCCGTGTTCCTGCTGCCCTGGGTCAGGGCCTCTGCTGGTCACAGTGACCCTGAGAAATGTTCTAAAGTCTCTTTTCCCAGCCCAGAGGTCGAAGAAGGAGTCAGAACTCTTCATTTCTCGGTCTCAAGGTTGTTTATTGTATCTTATCTATAGAATTCTTTCTCCTGTCCTGCTGAGGTCTGCTCAGCAAGACAGTCCAGGCACTCTGCCTGCCCCTGGGGTAGTGTTATGTCTTTACACTAAAAACTACGTGTACAATGTTTACAATTACTTTCCAATACCCATCACCTATGTTAGACAGTGAGCTTCTGCTCTAAACCAATCTGTGAGTGCCACCATCACAGCAGAAGATGGAGGCCAAGAAGAAGAAGAAGAAAGGCTGGACACACCCAGTTCCCTCCATCTTGCACCCCTGAATCCCCATTCTAAAAACTCCAAAATCTACGTTTTCACCTTGTGATAAATTCACTATCATTCTACTTAATTTGTCATGGCTTGCAGATCTTCATCTAAGGTTGGTAACTTGCTCCAGGGGTTATAATCAAAACCACAGGCATCTCTGTGCCAGGGTCTCTGAGCCCCCTGGCAGGGGTCTTGGCTGCTCAGGACAGCCAGAGGGATGTCCTGGGTCCTGACAGCCCTGGGCTCTTACACCAGGCAGGGCTTGGCCCCAAGGACACAGCAACCTTGCTGAGCTGAGCCACAGGTAGGCACATGCATGCCAAGCCTGTGATTGTTCTCATTCCTGAAGTTTGCTGTCCCACACCAAGCATAAGCCCAGCCCAGCTTCCTGCCTGTGCAAGGCTGAGGAAAGCTCATATCCAGCAGGACAAATCTGGAGTGGAGTGGGTTTCATCAGCCCCAGCACAAGCTGAGGAAATGGAATGAATTTCAGACATTTCTGGAATTTCAGCTGCTCCGTCAAGCAGCTGTGGCGTGCCACAGGTGCTCAGTGCTGAGGGCTGGCAGGGAGGAAGGAAGGAAAGAGAGCTCAGCACGGGGAGAACAGAGGTGGAAAGGCCAGGGGCAGGCTGGTCCCATCCCAATGCCAGCTGCACTCCTGCCCATCTTAAAGCCACCCTGCCAGCACCTCCAGGTCCCTCTGAAACCCTGGAGGGGACCAAGTAGGAAGAGACAATCTTTGTCCCTGGCTGGTGACACAGCATTTCCAAGAGACCTCCCCAGAGCCAAGCTTTAAATTCTGCACTTGGGGCCATCTGAGCCCAAGGCAGGTGCTGGCTGAGACCCCCTGGCAGACCATTCTGGGGTTGCAGACACCTGTGTGTGACAGCAGGCACGAAAACTCGGTGGTCCATCACAGGAGATATTTCTCTAAGGGGTGGAACAGGCAGAAAGAATTTAGATCAGTCCTCTTTGGGATTTTCAGTGGTGTAATAAAAGTCCCTGTGTCCTGGATGCCAGGGAGGTCTGGGGGAGGGTGAAAGTGAATTAAATGGGCCTTTCAGAAGCAAAGAGAACACTTAAATCTTCTCTAGCCCATTGAGTGCAGATGCTGCTGAAGCCTCCCTGCCGTGATAGCCAGCAGAGCTCACCCATATTGTCTTTTGACAGTGCCAGGGGAGGACAGAGCTGGCAGAGGGGAGCAGGGCAGGAGGGCAAGGGTGTGTGCTGGCTGCAGAAACAGGCACCAGTTTACCCATGCAGGATGAAACCAGGAGCACTGGGACAGCATGTACCTCGCCTTGGGATGAAACACAGGGTTTATTTCAGCTTCACCCTCCCGTGAGAGACATTAGCTACAAGGTGGGGTGCTGGGGAGAGCATGAAGCTGTGAATTGAAAGCACCTGAAAGTGACCCTCACATGTGCTCACCAATGGTGCCAGAAGGGAACCAACATCTGGAAGGTGGGGCAGGGTACAACTGGGAAAAACAGGCAGATGTTCTGTCCCATGTTCACTTAAAACAGCACTCCAGGCAGCTCCATCTTCCTGCAGGGCAGAGGACACAGGTGGGCAGAGCATCCTTCACCTGAGCCCTCACCTCATCCCAGCACCAGGGTTCTGTAGAAACAGCCTCATCAGTGCTCCTTCCTTTTCTGTGAAGATTTAGGTGACAGGGGAGGGAAGAGAATTTTTGTCAAGCTGCTGGTGTACAGCAGTACCTGTAGAGCCAGGGAACGTTGTCCTGAAGGAGATGAGGAGGGTAATAGGAATAACTAAAAATAAAAGCCTTTGGATTCTAAGAACTTTAAAGAAAGATAGTTTTTAAACACTTAGTAGCTGCAGCTGGGGGTCAGCAATGCTGCCTACCTGAGGCTGTGTGAACTAAGAACATTAATTGAGCCTCCTGGGTATGTAAGCCTCTTATCTACTTACACACAGTGCTTTATCTGGTGGGGGAAAAAAATGAGATTATTAGCTACTTTTAATGAACAGCAGTAGGATGTGCGTGCACACTCTCTTTGCTGGAAGATCCTTTCCTCTCTCTCTCTCTGTTTTTCTTTATAACTATTAGCTTTTTAGCATATGAGCCAGGACTTCAAAAGGGGTGTGGGTGTCAGAGGAAGGGAGACGGCTCCTATTCATCTTTTCGGGGCTGAAGGTGTTCTCAAAGCTTCTGCCCTGCTCCTTAATCCTACAGGTGCTTCTGAGTTTCTCAGATCTGGTAACGCAAAAGGTGTGGGGCTCTCCCTGCCTTGCTGAAGTGAGTCCCTGCTTGGCAGGGCAGCCTTTGAAGCTGCTGGCACCTCCTGGTGCCCGTGCTCCGTCTGGGGTGCACAGGCAGTGGGGATGGGCCAGGGCTCCTGGCAGGCACAGGGATGGAAGTGGAAAGTGGAGGTTACACTCGGGCTGATTTAAATGCCACTCAGAGGCTGTGCAAGAGTCTCTGTAAAACCCAAGCTTTTGTGTTGGGGGATTGCAGATGCCGCTCTGGATTGTGCTCATGGCTTTGGGGCCAGGCTTGGCTGGGAGTTACCCACAGCTCTGCTCTGCTTTTAGGAGCCTGGGAGACAAACCAGTGTGAGATCAGCACCGCGCTGGTGCCACCGCCCTGCTGCCCCCTGCCACCAACAGAGTGAGGGACCCTGCAGGCTCACAGGCCTGCATATCAGGAATCCAAACTATGAACAAAACTCAACGTCCACTTGCCATTCCAGCAACCATAGGACAAGAAAGCAGAAATTGACCAAGGCCTTGATCTCTTCCACACATCTGCAACACCAACCTGCTCCCCTGAGTCACATCCCCTCCCAGCCCCAGGCACCAGAGCCCCAGGGGAATGCAAGAGAAAGCAATCACAGAGACCACTGAGGAAAAAATCACTGTGCAGATCAACACGGCTTGGTGCAAGCATAGGCACGACCCAGACACACCCGGGCACACCTGTGCACGCTCAGACACACCTGGGCACACTGTTGCACACCCGGACACACTCAGACACACCTGGACACACCCTTGCACACCCGGGCACATTCAGACACACCCAGACACACCCTTGCACACCCGGGCACATTCAGACACACCCAGACACACCCGGGCACACTCAGACACACCCAGGCACATTCTTACACTGTCGGGCACACTCGGGAGCGGCGGGAGCTCTGCCGCACTTGGGGATGGATGCTGAGAGTGCCCCGCGGGCAGGAAGGGCGGGAGGGGCACGCCCAAACACAGCCGGGCACACTCACGCACCCGGGCACACCCAGGCACACTCATACACACCCAGGCACATCCTTGCATGCCCGGGCACACTCAGACACATTCGGGCACGCCCGGGCACACCCAGGCACACTCATACACACCCAGGCACATCCTTGCACGCCCGGGCACACTCAGACACATTCGGGCACGCCCGGGCACACCCAGACACACTCGGGCACGCCCTTGCACACCCGGGCACACCCTTGCACACCCGGGCGCACCCAGACACGCTCCGGCACACCCAGACACACCCGGGCACACTCAGACACACTCGGACACGCTCAGGCACACCCAGACATGCTCATACACACCCGGGCACACTGTTGCACGCCCGGGCACACTCAGACACACTCGGGCACACCCTTGCACACCCGGCCACACCCAGACACACTCAGGCACGCCCGGGCACACTCAGACACACCCTTGAACACTCAGGCACACCCGGGCACACCCTTGCATACCCGGGCACACTCATACACACTCGGGCACACCCTTGCACACCCGGGCACACTCAGACACGCTCAGGCACACTCGGACACGCTCAGGCACTCCCAGACACACTCATGCACACCCGGGTACACTCAGACACACTCAGGCACGCTCGGACACACCCGGGGACACTCGGACACACCCAGACACGCTCAGGCACAGTCAGGCACACCCAGACACGCTCAGGCACACCCTTGCACACCCGGGCACACTCAGGCACACTCAGACACGCTCAGGCACACCCAGGCACACTCAGACACACCCAGGCACATTCTTACACTGTCGGGCACACTCGGGAGCGGCGGGAGCTCTGCCGCACTTGGGGATGGATGCTGAGAGTGCCCCGCGGGCAGGAGGGGCGGGAGGGGCACGCCCAAACACAGCCGGGCACACTCACGCACCCGGGCACACCCTTGCACACCCGGGCACACTCAGACACACTCATACACACCCGGGCACACCCTTGCACGCCCGGGCACGCTCAGACACACTCCGGCACACCCTTGCACACCCAGACACACTCGGGCACACCCAGACACACTCATACACACTCGGGCACACCCAGACACGCTCAGGCACACCCAGACACGCTCAGGTACACCCGGACACACTCAGGCACACCCAGACACGCTCAGGCACACCCAGACACACCCTTGCACACCCGGGCACACTCAGACATGCTCAGGCACACCCAGACACACCCGGGCACACTCGGACACACCCAGACACGCTCAGACACACCCAGGCACATTCTTACACAGTCGGGCACACTCGGGAGCGGCGGGAGCTCTGCCGCACTTGGGGATGGATGCTGAGAGTGCCCCGCGGGCAGGAGGGGAGGGAGGGGCACGCCCAAACACAGCCGGGCACACTCACGCACCCGGGCACACCCTTGCACGCCCGGGCACACTCAGACACACCCAGGCACACCCAGGCACACTCAGACACACTCATACACACCCGGGCACGCTCGGACACACTCGGGCACACTCAGACACACCCAGACACGCTCAGGCACACCCAGACACACTCAGGCACACTCAGGCACACCCGGGCACACTCAGACACACCCAGACACGCTCAGGCACACCCAGGCACACCCTTGTACACCCGGGCACACTCAGACACGCTCAGACACACCCGGGCACACTCGGGCACACCCAGGCACATTCTTACACAGTCGGGCACACTCGGGAGCGGCGGGAGCTCTGCCGCACTTGGGGATGGATGCTGAGAGTGCCCCGCGGGCAGGAGGGGAGGGAGGGGCACGCCCAAACACAGCCGGGCACACTCACGCACCCGGGCACACCCTTGCACACCCGGGCACACTCAGACACACCCGGGCACACTCAGACACACTCAGACACATCCAGACACGCTGAGGCACACTCAGGCACACCCTTGCACACCCAGACACACTCAGGCACACCCAGACACACCCGGGCACACTCAGACACACTCAGGCACACCTGGGCACACCCAGACACACCCAGACACACTCATACACACCCGGGCACACCCTTGCACACCCAGACACACTCAGGCACGCTCGGACACACTCAGACACGCTCAGGCACACCCAGACACACTCAGACATGCTCAGGCACACCCTTGCACACCCGGGCACACTCAGACACACCCGGGCACACCCAGACACACCCAGACACACTCAGGCACACCCGGGCACACCCTTGCACACCCAGACACACTCAGACACACCCGGGCACACCCAGACACACTCAGGCACACCCAGGCATGCTCGGGCACACCCAGGCATGCTCGGGCACACCCAGACACGCTGAGGCACACCCTTGCACACCCGGGCACACTCAGACACACTCGGGCACACCCTTGCACACCCGGGCACACTCAGACACGCTCAGGCACACTCGGACACGCTCAGGCACTCCCAGACACACTCAGGCACAGTCAGGCACACCCAGACACGCTCAGGCACACCCAGGCACACCCTTGCACACCCGGGCACACTCAGGCACACTCAGACACGCTCAGGCACACCCAGGCACACTCAGACACACCCAGGCACATTCTTACACTGTCGGGCACACTCGGGAGCGGCGGGAGCTCTGCCGCACTTGGGGATGGATGCTGAGAGTGCCCCGCGGGCAGGAGGGGCGGGAGGGGCACGCCCAAACACAGCCGGGCACACTCACGCACCCGGGCACACCCTTGCACACCCGGGCACACTCAGACACACTCATACACACCCGGGCACACCCTTGCACGCCCGGGCACGCTCAGACACACTCCGGCACACCCTTGCACACCCAGACACACTCGGGCACACCCAGACACACTCATACACACTCGGGCACACCCAGACACGCTCAGGCACACCCAGACACGCTCAGGTACACCCGGACACACTCAGGCACACCCAGACACGCTCAGGCACACCCAGACACACCCTTGCACACCCGGGCACACTCAGACATGCTCAGGCACACCCAGACACACCCGGGCACACTCGGACACACCCAGACACGCTCAGACACACCCAGGCACATTCTTACACAGTCGGGCACACTCGGGAGCTCTGCCGCACTTGGGGATGGATGCTGAGAGTGCCCCGCGGGCAGGAGGGGCACGCCCAAACACAGCCGGGCACACTCACACACCCGGGCACACCCTTGCACACCCGGGCACACTCAGACACACTCATACACACCCGGGCACACCCGGGCACGCCCGGGCACACTCAGACACGCCCAGGCACACCCGGGCACACTCAGACACACTCATACACACCCGGGCACGCTCGGACACACTCGGGCACACTCAGACACACCCAGACACGCTCAGGCACACCCAGACACACTCAGGCACACCCGGGCACACCCTTGTACACCCGGGCACACTCAGACACGCTCAGGCACACCCTTGCACACCCGGGCACACTGAGGCACACTCAGACACGCTCAGGCACACCCAGGCACACTCAGACACACCCAGGCACATTCTTACACAGTCGGGCACACTCGGGAGCGGCGGGAGCTCTGCCGCACTTGGGGATGGATGCTGAGAGTGCCCCGCGGGCAGGAGGGGCGGGAGGGGCACGCCCAAACACAGCCGGGCACACTCACGCACCCGGGCACACCCTTGCACACCCGGGCACACTCAGACACACCCGGGCACACTCAGACACACTCAGGCACGCTCGGACACATCCAGACACGCTGAGGCACACTCAGGCACACCCTTGCACACCCAGACACACTCAGGCACACCCAGACACACCCGGGCACACTCAGACACACTCAGGCACACCCAGACACACTCATACACACCCGGGCACACCCTTGCACGTCCAGACACACTCAGACACACCCGGGCACACCCTTGCACGTCCAGACACACTCAGACACACCCGGGCACACCCTTGCACACCCAGACACACTCATACACACCCGGGCACACCCTTGCACACCCAGACACACTCAGGCACGCTCGGACACACTCAGACACGCTCAGGCACACCCAGACACACTCAGACATGCTCAGGCACACCCAGGCACACCCTTGCACACCCGGGCACACTCAGACACACCCGGGCACACTCAGGCACGCTCGGACACACCCAGACACACTCAGGCACACCTGGGCACACCCAGACACACTCAGGCACACTCAGACACACCCGGGCACACCCTTGCACGTCCAGACACACTCATACACACCCGGGCACACCCTTGCACACCCAGACACACTCAGACACACCCGGGCACACCCAGGCATGCTCGGGCACACCCAGACACGCTGAGGCACACCCTTGCACACCCGGGCACACCCTTGCACACCCGGGCACACTCAGACACGCTCAGGCACACTCGGACACACTCAGGCACAGTCAGGCACACCCAGACACGCTCAGGCACACCCAGGCACACCCTTGCACACCCGGGCACACTCAGGCACACTCAGACACGCTCAGGCACACTCAGGCACACCCAGGCACACTCAGGCACACTCAGACACACCCGGGCACACTCAGACACACCCAGGCACATTCTTACACTGTCGGGCACACTCGGGAGCGGCGGGAGCTCTGCCGCACTTGGGGATGGATGCTGAGAGTGCCCCGCGGGCAGGAGGGGAGGGAGGGGCACGCCCAAACACAGCCGGGTACACTCACGCACCCGGGCACACCCTTGCACGCCCGGGCACACTCAGACACGCTCAGGAACACCCAGACACACCCGGGCACACTCAGACACACCCGGGCACACTCAGACACGCTCAGGCACACCCTTGCACACCCGGGCACACTCAGACACACCCGGGCACATCCTTGCACACCCAGACACGCTCAGGCACACCCAGACACACTCATGCACACCCGGGCACGCTCGGACACGCTCGGACACGCTCGGGCACAGTCGGACACACCCAGACACGCTCAGGCACACCCAGGCACACCCTTGCACACCCGGGCACACTCAGACACGCTCAGGCACACCCAGACACTCCCGGGCACGCTCAGGCACACCCAGACACACTCGGGCACACCCAGACACACTCGGACATGCTCAGGCACACCCAGACACACTCATGCACACCCGGGCACACTCAGACACACCCAGGCACATTCTTACACTGTCGGGCACACTCGGGAGCGGCGGGAGCTCTGCCGCACTTGGGGATGGATGCTGAGAGTGCCCCGCGGGCAGGAGGGGCGGGAGGGGCACGCCCAAACACAGCCGGGTACACTCACGCACCCGGGCACACCCTTGCACGCCCGGGCACACCCAGGCACACTCATACACACCCAGGCACATCCTTGCACGCCCGGGCACACTCAGACACACTCAGGCACACTCAGACACATTCGGGCACGCCCGGGCACACTCAGACACACCCTTGCACACTCAGGCACACCCGGGCACACCCTTGCATACCCGGGCACACTCATACACACTCGGGCACACCCTTGCACACCCGGGTACACTCAGACACGCTCAGGCACACTCGGACACGCTCAGGCACTCCCAGACACACTCATGCACACCCGGGTACACTCAGACACACTCAGGCACACTCGGACACGCTCAGGCACTCCCAGACACACTCATGCACACCCGGGTACACTCAGACACACTCAGGCACGCTCGGACACACCCGGGGACACTCGGACACACCCAGACACGCTCAGGCACACCCAGACACACTCAGGCACAGTCAGGCACACCCAGACACGCTCAGGCACACCCTTGCACACCCGGGCACACTGAGGCACACTCAGACACGCTCAGGCACACCCAGGCACACTCAGACACACCCAGGCACATTCTTACACTGTCGGGCACACTCGGGAGCGGCGGGAGCTCTGCCGCACTTGGGGATGGATGCTGAGAGTGCCCCGCGGGCAGGAGGGGCACGCCCAAACACAGCCGGGCACACTCACGCACCCGGGCACACCCTTGCACACCCGGGCACACTCAGACACACTCATACACACCCGGGCACACCCTTGCACGCCCGGGCACGCTCAGACACACTCCGGCACACCCTTGCACACCCAGACACACTCGGGCACACCCAGACACACTCATACACACTCGGGCACACCCAGACACGCTCAGGTACACCCGGACACACTCAGGCACACCCAGACACGCTCAGGCACACCCAGACACACCCTTGCACACCCGGGCACACTCAGACATGCTCAGGCACACCCAGACACACCCGGGCACACTCGGACACACCCAGACACGCTCAGACACACCCAGGCACATTCTTACACAGTCGGGCACACTCGGGAGCTCTGCCGCACTTGGGGATGGATGCTGAGAGTGCCCCGCGGGCAGGAGGGGAGGGAGGGGCACGCCCAAACACAGCCGGGCACACTCACGCACCCGGGCACACCCTTGCACGCCCGGGCACGCTCCGGCACACCCAGGCACACTCAGACACACTCATACACACCCGGGCACGCTCGGACACGCTTGGGCACACTCGGACACACCCAGACACGCTCAGGCACACCCAGACACACCCTTGCACACCCGGGCACACCCTTGTACACCCGGGCACACTCAGACACGCTCAGGCCCACCCAGGCACACTCAGACACACCCGGGCACACTCGGACACACCCAGACACGCTCAGGCACACCCAGACACACTCAGGCACAGTCAGGCACACTCAGACACGCTCAGGCACACCCAGGCACACTCAGACACACCCAGGCACATTCTTACACTGTCGGGCACACTCGGGAGCGGCGGGAGCTCTGCCGCACTTGGGGATGGATGCTGAGAGTGCCCCGCGGGCAGGAAGGGCGGGAGGGGCACGCCCAAACACAGCCGGGTACACTCACGCACCCGGGCACACCCTTGCACACCCGGGCACACCCAGACACGCTCAGACACACTCAGACACACTCAGGCACACCCTTGCACACCCAGACACACTCAGACACGCTCAGGCACACCCGGGCACACCCGGGCACACTCAGACACGCTCAGGCACACCCAGACACACTCATGCACACTCAGGCCCACCCTTGCACACCCAGACACACTCAGACACACTCATGCACACCCGGGCACACTCAGACACGCTCAGGCACACCCAGACACACTCATGCACACTCAGGCCCACCCTTGCACACCCAGACACACTCAGACACACTCATGCACACCCGGGCACACTCAGACACGCTCAGGCACACCCAGACACACTCATGCACACTCAGGCACACCCTTGCACACCCAGACACCCGGGCACACCCGGGCACACTCAGACACACCCTTGCACACCCAGACACACCCGGGCACACCCGGGCACACGCAGACACCCTCAGGCACACCCTTGCACACCCAGACACACCCAGACACACTCAGGCACGCTCGGACACACCCAGACACGCTGAGGCACACCCAGGCACACCCTCGCACGCCCAGACACACTCAGGCACACTCAGACACACTCGGACACACCTGGGCACGCTCAGACACACCCGGGCACACTCAGGCACACTCGGGCACACCCGGGAGCGGCGAGAGCAGAAACAGCAGTGGGAGCTCTGCTGTACTTGGGGACGGATGCTGAGAGAGCCCTGCGGGCACACCCTTGCACATCCGGGCACATTCAGGCACACCCAGACACACCCGGGCACACCCTTGCACACCCGGGCACATTCAGGCACACTCAGACACACCCGGGTACCCTCAGGCACAACCAGGCACACTCAGGCACACCCGGGCACACTCAGGCACGCTCTTGCACACCCAGGAGCAGGATGCCAGACCCTCAGCATGGAGTTTCCCAAGGCAGACTGACTCCAGCAAGGGGCTCCAGGGGGCCCTGCCTCTCACCCTGCCCCTGCCGTGCCTCCTGACGTGATCCCTGCCCTGGGTGTCCTTCTGATCTCAGAGTGACTTCCACCAGCTGCTGCCTTTTCCTTTAATGTCTCGGGGAGCTGTGTTTGCTTTTCAGATTCCCTTTCCTGATTGTTTTGAGAGACAGATGCCCTCTGCTCCTGCTCCCGTTAAAAGCCATGGCTTTTCTTGCTTCTGGTGGGCTGTAAACATCTTTCCTGTCACAAACCTGCCCTTCCAGTTGCTCTCTGGCTCTAAGCGGTGCTGTTTGTCTCTTTGTAAGCTGATTCTCATTTATTACCCTCTTATCCATAAGCTGCTGAGGCGGGCAAGCAGAGATGGGGTAATTTCCCCTCTTCTAAGCTCCCCTTCTAACTAAATTATACCTGGATCTACCACTGACATTAAGGATGCTGTGCTTGAGAGAGGATTCAGGCCAGGATGAGGGTTTGAGAGCTCTGCAGGGCTTTCTCCTTGCCCTCTTGCTGTGTTTGTACCTGGAGGCTATCGGGAGCTTCAGCTGTGGGGAATCCACAGTGGTCTGTGGCTTGGCCCAAATGATTTCTAAGCAAGGGCAGGGTGAGAGGGAGGAGCAAAGCAGGTCCCAAAGCAGGGTTTTGTAACTCTCCCTCCTCACTTCTAGACTGAATCCGAGGAACTGGTCAGTCCCTCTCCTTGCAAGAGCCAAGCATGCCATAGAGATGGAGCTTGAGGCAGGGGCAGGCACCTTGCAGCTCTGATTCCTCGCCCTCATCCTGCCCTGAAAGGCTGATTCCTCTCCAAATGCTTCCACAAACTTCCAGCCCCATTCTCAGCTTGGGTTTTCAAAGCTGCCTCTCCCGCTGCACGTGGGGGCTCATCTGACATCTTCCTTGCACATCTCACCTCTTGCCCCAGCTTAGCTGCTGCTGCCCATGGCAAGGAGGGGAAGGGGGGAAAAACCCTGTAACTGAGAACCTCAAAGTGGTTTGCAAAGCTCCTCTGTCCCTTCTGTGATGCTGCTTGTTCTGGTGGTGGGAAAATGTGGGAATCTACAAAATTAGAAGGTTTGGGGAAAGCTGCAAAAGGCAGGCCTCAGAGACAGTAGAACTGTGATTACAGCTAAGCAGCAGCCATGAGATTGGTCAGCAGAAAAATTATTTAAACTGCAGAAAAGCAAGGACAAATAGAACAATGGTCTGTGTATTAACACTTGTCTAGAATAACTCTCTAAGCTACAGAAAAGTTTATCAAGCAAGATATTAGTAAGTTTGAAGCTTAATAATGGAGCTCTGTGCATTGCGTTTTAAAGCTTACAAGTAGGTATTGTATTCGAAATAAGCAAGCATTGTTTAACCAAAGGTACCTGTGCTTATGGTGATTGGATAGAACTACTGTCAATGTGCTTTTGCTTTGTGTGATTGGTCAAAAAACTTATAAAGTGAGTTGGAACATTAAGTTCTTAGTCTGCTGCCTGGGATGTGAGCTGCTGGCATCTTCCCATTGCCATAACCATGTAATGAGATTGATGCGGGAAAATAAACCAGCTCAAGGCACGTTCCACAGCAGCCCCGTCCTGTTTGTGATTTGTGCACAGACCCAGCCGGCGATAGGAAAACTGAGCCTGGGATGGGCTCATGTGTATCTCAGGCATGGGAGCACCAGAGCAGAAGCAGTGTGTAGGATCCCCCGTGCACAGCCACTGCTCTGCTCAGCCCCTGCAGTACAAAACAGGCTGTGGCTGGCAGAGGTTGCGTTGTGCTGGAGTCCAGCAGTGCCAGCCCCGGGACGGTGATGATGGTTCGGGTGGCGGGGCCATGAAGTGGAGAGGTGTGACGGTGTTCACAGGGGTCCGAGGATGAGGGAAGAGATGAGGATCTGACTCCATGTTTCAGAAGGCTTGATTTATTATTTTGTGTTATATATTATATTAAAACTATACTAAAAGAATAGAAGAAAGGATTTCATCAGAAGGCTAGCTAAGAATAGAAAAAGAAAGAATGGTAACAAAGGCTTGTGGCTCGGACAGAGAGTCCAAGCCAGCTGACTGTGATTGGCCATTAATTAGAAACAACCACATGAGACCAATCACAGATTGTTGCATTCCACAGCAGCAGATAACCATTGTTTACATTTTGCTCCTGAGGCCTCTCAGCTTCTCAGGAGGAAAAATCCTAAGGAAAGGATTTTTCAGAAAATATCATGGCTACAGAGAGGGAGCTTTTAAAACGTTGCAGGGCTTGGCATGAGGCACAGGAATACAGCAGGGAGAAGGCTCCCTTCCAAACTTATATATATTATTAAAAAAAAAAATAAAAAAAGAAGAGGAAAAAACCCCAAAAGCTGGAGCTAAAAAGGCAGCTTGAGGAACGGAGCTGCTGGAGTTTTCCGAGAAGGCTCCCAAGATGCACAATGGGAACATCTGTGCCTGGGCTGGCGCCTTGGAAGGGTCTCAGCCCGCAGAGCGGGGCTGGCGTCAGCCGGCTCAGCCCTGCCCCGATGCCTCCCCTCCCCAGAGCCCTGCCCGGCTCCTCCCGCAGCCCCAAATCCCCTCTGCCACCTCTGCCCTGCTCTGCCGCGCTGGGCTCTGCGGGCTCCGGGCAGCCCAGCGTCCCGCAGCAGGGGCAGGGATGGAGCGGGTTTGGCCCTGGGAACAAGCGCGCTCTGTGCTGCCCGTGAAAGGCAGCTTCATCAGGCTCCTCTCAAAACGTCCCCTTATTGGGACCTGCTCTGGGGACACCGGCGCAGCCCGAGACACACAGTGCCTTGGCCTTGGCAGCGCTGTTCTCCTGCTTTTGGGGCTCCCTCCAGGACATTTAGGCTGCTGATGCTGAAGGCAAACATCATTTCTTCTCCATTATTTCCAGCTTGATCTATCAAAAGACCCCTGACCCCAAAAAACAACAATATAAAATGGTAATAATTGTAATGTGTATATAATATAATATAATATAATATAATATAATATAATATAATATAATATAATATAATATAATATAATATAATATATATAATATACAACATATATATAATATAATGCAATATTATATATACATATAATATAATATTTTATATATATATATATATACACACATACATATATATATATATATATATATATATATATACATATATATAAAAATATAAAATTGTAACATTGCAATGTATAAAAGCTCCTGGCCTTTGTTGCTCCATCCCTGATGTCTGGATGGCTCTGCAGGACGTGGAGCAGTGTGAGACCCTGTGAATGGACAGCACTCAGGGTTTGCCTGGGACAGGGCAGAGATGAGCAGGGACAAGAAACCATTTTTGGAGAAAATTCTTCACCCTAAACTGCAGGTCAATGCCATCCTAAAATGACAACTGCTGCTCTGTGCAGCTCTGGCTTTGATGGTTTCCATCACTCTGCTGTTTTAGGAGACCAGAAGATTAGCAGAGACTCCAGCATGTTCCACAGTGCCACCACAGAGTGGCCTTGTGTGCCTTGGCCCCTGCAGGTTGCCATGCACAGCTGGGATCCCCATCTTATAAAGGCAGAGGTGGTTTCCAATAAAAGGGAAAAAGGGGTCTCCATCCTGGCCAGGTGAAGGCAACCAGATGCCACTGCTGCCCTGGAGCACCTCTGGCTGTGCCTGCCCTGGGTCCATGGGTGGTCCTGTGCCCACAGGATGCCCTGCATCCCTGCCCCACCACATCCTCCTGCCCATGGCAGGGCTCTCTTCCCTGACAGACACAGCTAATGGTACTTTATGCCCCTGCTTTTACATTCCTAAATGGATTCCTACCCTCTGAGTAACACTAATGGGTGTTAGCTTGTCTTCCTCCTGTCTGGTGCTCAGGAACTACAGCTGTACATGTTTTTGGGTGACAGTTAATGGATGGTTAGTCGCTGTTTTACTCAAATGCATTCACGATGGAATTGCCTCTTTGTCCATTTCCTCCTCCTGTTTTGGGGCTGTCACCATAATAGCAGTAGAATTTTAAAATACTAATGGATTCAGGAAGACCTGGGGTATGAGAGAGATGCCAGTGCTTGCAGAGTATTATCAGACCTCAAAGACCCCAAAACATGGAAGGATTTAACTGAGTGATATAAGTGGCCTTCACGCTGCTTTTGTGCTTGTGAAATTCCTAAATATATCCTGGGAACCCAAAGCAGAGCCAGGCTCCATCCCATCCCATCCCATCCCATCCCATCCCATCCCATCCCATCCCATCCCATCCCATCCCAGTCTCTGAAGGGATAATTCAGGAACCAGCAGCCCGAGGGCACCATCTAGTGAACAGCCGGGACTGCAAAACCTGAAATGGGCAGAAATTGAGTGAAAATTGGAGCTGGGGGCTCCCCGGAGGTCAGTTCAGGGGGTTGGGGAGTCATGCTTTGTGCTTTCCCTCTACTCCTGTTATTTTAATTTTTTTTTCATCAGGTTTCCTCAGAGAGGACTTCACCACGCTGCACCCTTTGTGGCAGGGATATTGGCCTGGAGCGCACCACACCTGCTGCTCTGCCCTGGCCAGTGGTGTTTGGAAAGATGAGGGCATTGTGTTTTGTTGTTTGGTAGGGAAAAAAAAAGGGTTATTACTAATAGTTTGAGAGGGGACACAGGTGAGCAGGAGTGGAGAGGGGGAGGCAGCTCTGTTGTGGGGCAGGTCTGAGCTGGAGGCATGGGCTGTTCTTTCACCCCTTAAGATGAAAATTTAAAAGACCTCCAACATCCCCCTCATCATCCCCAAGGTGAGCTGAGAGTGCAAAAGGAGAGGCTGAAAAACCACAGATTTGGTGCTTCAAGGTCCCTTAAATGATGCAGCAAACAGGGACGAAGGAAACACCACACCACACTCCTGCTGTCCCCTGGGGGCTGAGCTGGTCCTTTCCCCACATTCCCCACATAAGGAATTGCAATTCCTTACTGGGAACTGCACACCTTGCCAGGAGAAAGCTGTCCTGTAACCTGCTGTTCCCCAAGGGAGATGGGTTTCTGCAGCCCAAGAGCAATTCTCTTCTTTGATATCTATTGCCACTGTTGCCTGCAACGTGTCCCTGCTCCCACTGATTCCAGGTAACCCCAGTCACCCCATCCATAAGATCAGTGGTCATTTTGTGATCTGCCTTTCAGAGAGGCTGTGGTTATGGCATGGGCTCATGCATTCAACCTCACTGTCCTTGGAGCTGCTGGAGGAGAGAATGCCAGGGCAGGAACAAGGAAAGGTGACATCCCCAAGCAAGACCACAGCAGTGACCAACCCCTCAGCTCCTCCTTTTCCTGGCAGTTCTGGAGAATACCCCCCATTCCCCTTGTGCTGCACCCCACAAATCCCTCCTGACCTAAAGGTGGCACCTTCAGCAGCTCGTGGCCCCCATGTGTGACAGTGTTCACAGGGGTCCGAGCATGAGGGAAGAGACGAGGATCTGACTCCCATGTTTCAGAAGGCTTGATTTATTATTTTGTGATATATATTATATTAAAACTATACTAAAAGAATAGAAGAAAGGATTTCATCAGAAGGCCAGCTAAGAATAGAAAAAGAAAGAATGATAACAAAAGCTTGTGGCTCGGACAGAGAGTCCAAGCCAGCTGGGCTGTGACTGGCCATTAATTAGAAACAACCACATGAGCCCAATCACAGATGCACCTGTTGCATTCCACAGCAGCAGATAATCATTGTTTACATTTTGTTCCTGAGGCCTCTCAGCTTCTCAGGAGGAAAAATCCTAAGGAAAGGATTTTTCATAAAAGATGTCTGTGACACCCATGAGCTGCTGGCATCCAGCCCCCAGGTGACCCCGTGAGTGCTGTGGGATGCTTGTGGTGGGCTGAGCCATTCTGGGGGGGCTGCCTGCACAGAGAATGGAGGGGGGGTTATCCATGGGGGTTTCTTTGTGTTTTGCTGCTGCAGTCCTTGCCGAGCACCCCAAGCATTTGTGGAGCAGCACTGAGGGGTACAGGGATGCTCAGGTCAGGCCACCCCCCTGTCCAGCTCGCCCTTTGCAGCCCCCTCTGGGGCCAGCTCCTTGGGGAGGATGGAGCTGCTGGGAATTGTGCCTTTCCCTCTCGTATGCACACAGTCACGATGGTTAGTTAAGTGCCTTGTTTTTCATTAGGAAAAGACTGTTGCTAGGCCACCCTGCTCCCCGGCGTCGGTCGGGAAGGGGTTTTGCAGCCAATCCGGGAGGCTGTGCCGGGGTTTGCACACGCACACATCACGCACACCCCTCCTGCAGCCCAGGTGCTAAGCGGCTGCCAGATGTGCCTGCTCATTTCCACATCACACCTATCCGCTTCTTCCGGCCCGGCCGCTTATTAAGGCTCCTGAGATTTTAATTTAGAGTTGGCCGCGAGTTTTCTGCCTTCTAATTTACCCTCGGGGAGTAGAGGAGAGGGGTGGGTGGGCGTGCAGGAGCATGGGTCCTCCCTCTGCTTTGGTCTCTGATGAAATACCCGAGTGAAGCCTCTGCTCTCTGATTGCAAACAAGGTGAATCGTCCCTCTGTGTCCCCACAGAGAGGGGACAGACTGCCCCAGCTTAGGGGCTGTTATTAGGTACCAGCATTGCTCCACCCCAAGATATTCACGCTGTGATTTTTAGGGATGTCCTGTCCAACACCAGGTCTAGGTGAGCTCGTTCCAACTCAGTGATTCTGTGTTTTGGGCTTTACGTGGCATTTCAGCCGTGTGTGCTGTGATGAGCAGAGCCAGCAGCAAAGCAACCCAAGATATTCATGCTGTGATTTTTAGGGATGTCCTGTCCAACACCAGGTGTCGGTGAGCTCATTCTAACTCGGCGATTCTGTGTTTTGGGCTTTACGTGGCATTTCAGCCGTGTGTGCTGTGATGAGCAGAGCCAGCAGCAAAGCAAGCCAGGTGATTGATCAGGGGATGCTGCTCCCAGCCGTGCTCCCCATGCAAACAGCCCCTGGCAGCTGGGAGAGGAGCTGGACCGTGGTCAGACGCTGGGGATGCAGGGCAGGAGGGTCAGGCACATCCCTGCCACAGGGTTGTCTCCTGGAACAGCTGCTGCTGTGCCATGGCGCAGTTCCAAGCATCCTATGGGCGTCCAACACCCACCCAGCAGAATCCCTGGTGCATGGGCAAGGGAGGGAGTGAGCTGAGCCCAGAATGTGAGCAGGGTGGAGCCTTTCACAGCTGCAAATCTCTCACCGTGGCAGGAAAGGATCGGACACCAAAACATGCAGGAAAAGGTGGACAATCCACTCAAGCCTCAGTTTTTGAGTGGCTCCCCATGAAAACCCCCATGTAGCAGGAGGAAAGCTCAATAAAAGCAGGAGAAAGCATTGAATTGTGCCTGCTGCTCAAGGAGAAGCTGTTGCTAGACAGAAGTAAAAGCTGTCGCCATTGGCTCCCATTGGCTCAGCCCCACTCCAATGACGGCCTTATCGGTTACCTGCACTCGCAGCTGCCTGGAAAAAACTCATTTGACAATGTTTTCCCTCTGATAAAAAAGCCCAGTGCTGGATTCATGGGTTTGGGTTAATCATTGTTCAGGGGTTGTTGAGATAACAGCTGAGTTTTCCGCAGATTCTTCAATTATCACAAATTTTAGCGTAAATGGTGAGCCAGCCCAGCTCTCCCTCTCCCACCTAAAGATGCTCAGCCTCCCAACACCAGCTCCAGCAGGCTGCCCGTGAGATGAGCCCGAGCGTGTGATGAGCTGGAGTTTGCTCAGCCATGGCAACTCCGAGCTGGCAGGGAGGTGAATATTCACAAACACCTGTGAAAATCCCCATTAGCTCTGAGAGGCTGGAAATGGGGCAAATGTCCTGCTTAGATTATTCAGAGCAAACATTGTTGGCAGGGAGCAGATTGCCACCACCTCTAACCATCCATGTGAGGTGTGCTCAGCAGCAGCCCTGTTTTGGAGGGCTGCAGTACAGTGTTGGGGTTTTCCAAGCCCTTCAAATCTGATGGAAAGAGGGATTGACCCTCAGATTTGTTTCTCACCTTCCCCAAGAGATGGAGATCGTGGCATAAAAGCAAAGCTTGCAGGGCATGACTGCACCAAAGGGCAGCTGCCCCTAAATTTGCCTCCAAAGCAGGGAGGGTATTTCAGCAGGAGGATTAAATCAGTGGATGGTCAAGATTTCAGAAATGCTTTTTTCCCCTTAATTATGCCTTAAGGTGATGGCAAAGCAGGCTGAGTCACAGGCTGGCAAAGCCTTCTCCGGGTTCACCCCAACACACCTGTGTCTCACACTGACCATCACAGGGCTTAGTGCAAGGCAGTGAGACAAGGAGGCTGAAGAGGCAACAGGCTGGGGCTCAGGTGGAGAAATAATTTGGGAGCCATGGAGTGTCCCATATAAGCTCTCCACAAACTCATGTACACCCCAAAGGGATGTGGTTACACGGGCCAGGTTATGTGGCCGTGAGCAAAGCTCTGCTCTGTCCTTCCTCCAGGTCTGCTTTCCCAGGAACAAAGACAGCACTGCTGCATCACTTTTGGAATGCCACCATCTACTGACAGTGGGATGCAGAACTTGCACCTTTCCTGCAGCTTTGCCTCCCTCCTGCTGTCCCAGGGGAGGCAGAGATGGCAGAGAGGAGGAAACAGACCTGCACCAGCTGTGCTCCTCTGTGTGCCCTGTGGGGTTCAGGCCCTGCTGACATTGCACAGCTCAGCTGAGCTGCACCCTGAGCTGGCACAGAGGGTGCTGCTGGCCCTGTTTTACACCCTACTGCATCAGGAACACACCTGGGACAAACTGGAACAAGCAGGATTTAAAGGCCTACCACGGGGCCACGTTTCCTTTCCTGTCCAGACCACGAGCTCAAGGCAGAGCCCACCCAGGTTATTAGATCTGTTGAAGGATGGTTGTGTTTGGGCCACTGTGAGGACAAAGATTTTTAGACGTGTCTGACACATTTCAAAGCATTTCTGAGCTGTTCCTGGCTTCCTCTGCCAGGCAGGGAGGAGTTAAGATGGGAAGTGCAAGATGTGTCTGGTAATGGCACTGATGTGTGCGTCAGGTGTGCCTGCGTCACCCGGCTGCCTTGGCCGCTTCCCAAGGCTGGGGCTCAGCTCTCCTTACCCTCCACTGCCTGCTGGGAAAAGCCTGGGATGGTCTAGCCTGGCTGGCAGGGTCATGGACTCCATGCCAGGGCTGACTGTTGTACCCCCTGTGCTGCAGCAGGGTCTCCAAAGTCCCCAGGGTGCTGACAGCCCTCCAGCCTGCTCTGCCACCTCCCTCTCACAGCCCAGGCAGGGGGACTGTGCTCAGGGGATGTCCCCAAGGGCTGCCCTTAAGGCACATTGTGAAAAAATATCAATTTTCTATAAATATGGCTGTTCATGGTCAATCAGGTAACTCCCTGTGTCCAGCCCCAAACCCCTCCCTGTTGCTCACACACCAAGCTGGGGCACATTTCTGCAGCCACAGATTATCTACATGTCACCTACAGAGTCACTGCAGATGAGCAGTGCCCTGTCCCCACACTGTGACAGCAGCCCATGTCACAGCTCACAACATCACCACAGTGATCCTGCTCCCAGACCCTGGCTGAGCCCATCTCTGCTCCTCCTGCCACACAGGGGTGTCCCCAGAGCAGAGGGGACAAGCCTGTGCCCCAAGGAACTACTCACTCCAGCCTCTCAAAGCACCTCTTCCAGTTGCAGGTGGGTTTGAAGCCCTAGAGCATGGCATGGTACTTGGGCACCTGTTTGCCAACCTCACCCCTGCCCTCTCACCCCTGGAGAACTGCCAGATCAAATCATACAGAATATACACAAGGGGTTTAGCCAGAACAGTTTTTAATTCAGAACTGGACAATCATGTGAATAATTTATTTAAAATTAAGTGCATTCTGTGCTCTTGTCCAGGCTGGACATTGATTAGACCCAGACTTTCCTCTTGAACTTTCATTGTGCAGGTGGATCCCTGTAAATCTATGGGGCCTGATGGGATTCATCCATAAAGAGGATGGCATGCTGATGTCATTACAGAGCTGCTCAACTATTTTTGAGCAGTCTTAGGAATCCAGACAGGTCCCAGCTGACTGAAAGGTGGAAAAACTTCTTGCCCCAGTTTTGAAGGGCAAGAAGGACACTGGAAACTACAGCCTGCCAGTCCCACTTCACTGACAGGTAAAATGATGGGAAGTATTTTTCTGGGAAGTATTGAAAATCACCTGGAGCACAATGCAGTCATTGCTCACATCCAGCATGGCTTCACCAGGCCAAAGTCCTGCTCATGATCCTGATTTCCTTCTACAGCAGGGTTCCCACCTAGCTGATCAAGGGTCACCAGGTGATGAAATCTTTTTGGACTTCAGCAAAGCTTTTGATACTGTATAACAGTATCCTTCTGGAGAAACTATTCAGCACACAGCTGGAACTGAGCACTGAACAGGCTCCCCAGGGAAGTGCTCACAGCACCAAGCACATCTGAGTTCAAGGAGTGTTTGGATAAAGCTCTCAGGCACATGATGGGATTCTTTGGGTGTCCTGTGCAGGGCCAGGTGTTGGACTCAATGATCCTGATGGATCCCTTCCAACTCAGCATATTCCATGATTCTCTGAAAGAAAGTGAGGCGCAAACTGGCTGTTTACTAGCCCAGATGATTTGCAGCCTTGGGACATCAGTCAAACACCTCCGTCCCTGCACAGGAAAACTTGCCCCTTGCTTCTGGGAGGAGGACAACCCCACAGAAGGCATGGAGGGTGTTGGCAGCCCCCATTACACACCCACAGAGGCTCCTCCAGGCTGACACAGGACCCTGCTTGTCCCCAAGTGACAGATGAACACAGCACAGTCTGTGTGACAGCTCAAGGCTGCAGACAGCATTTTTGGGAGATTGCTTGTGTCCAGGTGTCACCATGTCTCCATCCCTGAGCAGAGCAGTGCTGGGCACAAGCCTCAGGGGAGGAGGCCAGCAGTCACCTCCACCTTTAACAGCTGAAGGCACCAGGATGCCCTGAAACACACAGAGGAGACTGTCCCCCATCACAGGCTGCTTGCCATCAGGTCTGTGGGCCAGTACTGGTCATCCAGGTACTGGCTGCTGTCTGCAGCAGGGTCTGTGACGGGGCTGGGGGGCCGGGGGGGCAGGCTGTGGGCCAGCTGCTTCTCCCACTGCACCTCCACCAGTCTGTACAGCTCCATGGCTGTCTGGGCGTCCTCCACCGACGAGTGTCCTTTGCAGCCCTCCTGAGAAAAGGGGAAAAAAGGAGAAAAGGGGAAAAAGCCTCGTTAGATAAAAGGGGCAGCAAAACTCTCACAGGTCATGTCGTATACTGGCTTGGAAGGGCACAAGTGCTGTGAGTTTTGGAGACAGCAAAGGTTTGGTGTAGCCAAGGCCATACATGTATCTCTTCCACCCTTTTTCGAGGGCACAGATCCTGTCCCCATTTTACTGAGATAATTAATGGTCAGCATGGGAGGTCCTTGGCTCTCCCAGCTTATTTACAGCCAGGAGCACGGGGTGAACAAGGTTCATCTCCACCTCACAGAGAACATACATGGAAATGGGACAACGAAGCTGACCACAGAGGTCCACAGCTAACCCAAGGATGTTTCCCATCTCAGGGTTCCTGGTGCTCACCTGGATCTTTTTATGGAGCAGGTGCCTGGCCAAGTTCTTGAGGGAGACGTTGGCTCTGATGGGCAGCCCTGCCCTCTTCTTCAGTGCAGGGCTCTGGCTGGTGTCTCGAGTCCTGTCTTTCGGGTGGAAGTACTTCAGGGCTTGGAAGTCATTGTGGATGGCGTGTCCTACCACAATCTTGTCTTTCAAGATCTTCAGGATCTGGAAGAGTCACAGAGGGTTAGACTGACACTGCAGTGAAAGAAATACCAAGCATAAAATAAGCCATTTAGTATAAAATTCAGCTCCTTGGCTTCTAGTTTTTAGGTTCCCAGAAGGAATAACAAGCAAGCAAACCAATCCACTGCACAGCTTGAGGCTCCCATTCCTGTACTGTGCCTCACAGCAGCCTAGCACAGGCCACCAAGAATCCTAATTTGTGCCTGACAGGTAACACAGAAGCTTTTTGACTTTTAATTTATTTTTTTTCCCCTGACCTCAGCCTGGGCAGCCTTGAAGGGAATTGCATTCTTCATGTGCTGCTTGGTGATGCCGCTCCAGCGTGTCCGGTAGTCCACGATGGGGAGCTCGGGCCGGACGTACTTGTCATAGATGACATCCCCCTCGTAGTTCACCACGGAGCAGCGTGCCAGCTCGCTCAGCTTGCCCTGAGGGCCCGTGCCCACCATCTCACAGTCGATGGCCACGTACTTGCCCGGGCGCAGCACCAGGGAGGACGTCCTCACCCTCCCGGAGCTGCCGTTCCCCTGGGACAGCAGCGCGGAGTGGTGCCTGGCTATGCTGTCTGGAGAGGCAGATGGAGACAGGGACGGGGACACGATCTGCTTGGCCTTGGGGACCTTGTCACAGCTCTCGGTGAGTTCAGTGTGTGCGTCCAGCCCCGCCTCGGGGCTCTGACTGCCCGGCTGCCTGAGGGGGCTCAGCAGCCCCTTCTGCTCCAGCACGGCCCGGCGCGCCATGAAGCGCTGGTGCTTACGGCTCCTCTTCTTGCTGCGAGCCTGCGGCGAGCTGGGACCCTTGGGGGCCTGAGCGCAGCCCCCATGGGCGCCCTGCAGGGTGGGCACGGAGACCTGCGGGGCGGGCAGCAGCGGGGTCATCTGTCCTTTGCCTGGTGGCATTCCTGCGGGAGGGTGCACAGGGACCATGAGTGCCTGCGGACCCCGTGTTCTCCTGTCAGGAAACGACGCACAGACCCCACAGCAAACCCACACCGGGGGTGGCACAGGCAGGAGGAACGGGGCAAGGGAAGGGAGGGAGGGGACACGGACACGCTGTCGCACCCTCTGACACACCACGCCTTTGCCCCCTCATTCCCGCTCCCACCCCGCCCCATTCCGGGCCCCAGGGCCCTGCCCACCGCACTGTCCCCCCGTTCCGTACTCCCTGAGGCCCTGTCTGCCCATTCCCGGCCCCAGGGCCCTGCCCACCCCCTCATGGATCCGCAGCCCCCTGCCCACCGCACTGTCCCCTCTGTCCCCCCGTTCCGTACTCCCTGAGGCCCTGTCTGCCCATTACCCGGGCCCTCTCCACCTCGCTCCAGGCCCCAGCTCCCTGCCCGCCCCGTTACCTATCCGCAGGCCGCTGCCGGCCCCTCTGGTGTCCCCCGTGTCCCCCGGTGTCCCCTGTCCCCCCCGGTGTCCCCCCGGTGTCCCCCGGTGCTGACCGGTCCCGCCGCCGCTCACACGTGTCCGGCCCGGAAGCCGCCCCGCGCACATGCCCGGGCAAGTCCCGCCGTGACCACGCCCCCTGTTTACCCATTGGCTGCGCTGAACATCTAATTTGAATATTAAGGCGGGGCTTCGGCCGCCCCCGAGGGCGGGGCTGGCGCGGTTTTGGGGTTTTTTTGGTGTTTTTGGGGAGTCCCGGAGATCCCCACCCGCAGCTCCCAGCCCAGCCGGGGTGATGCTCAGAGATTCAAGCGTGTTCCCCCTCTGCTCTTGGCAGAAGGGACCTTCCGTGGGGCTGGGTTTGGGGTGGGATGCACGCTGCGGTTCCTAGGAGTAAGCTAGTGATGAAGGTTAGATTTGCCGGTGGGTTCATTAGCAGGGGAAGGAGTTGAACCATCATTTTCGGGGTATGGGTCCTATAGCTTGTTTAGCTGACCCTACTAGAAAGTAATATAAAGGAGGTATGGAGGCTTTTGATTCCTCTAGTGTAGGTTCGATTCCTGCTTTTCTAAGTATTAGGGAATGAGAGGGCTGGTGTACCTCCATGTTCACTTGATCATAGTGACCCTCAGTGTTCAGGCACATTTCCAGTAGGGCCTGAGGTAAGGCGGCAGGCCTGCAAATAGCAAATTGGCACGCTGGTATGTCAGAGGCACAGGGCTAGTGTGAGTGGCAGGGAGTTTTTTCATAGCAGGTGTATCAACTGGTTGTATCGGAATCGTGGGTGTGAGGCGTGAACTCATAGGAATCCTGCTGATAAGAGCAGGACTTTTGTGGCTAGTACGACAGGGAATAGTTCTTGAGGGAGGTGGAAGAGGCTTGGGTTGAAGCCAAGCCCGTGCAGCCCCGCACGGACACGCGGCTGCGCTTTTCCCGTGTGTTCCCTGTGTCCCTTTGTCCTGCAGCTGGGCTGGAGCACGGCAGCTTGGGGTGTGCATCCTCCAGGCTCTCCCGGGATGCTCCCTGGAGTTGTGGGGCACAGCTCCGGCTGGGGCATGGTTGAAGAGGAGATTTCAGACCAGCCTTTCGTTGCTTCACTCTGAAAGCTCACAAAAGCAATGTCCGAGGTGGTCAGAAGAGGAGGAGACTGGGTGATGCTCAGGGCTTCAAGCCTGTTCCCCCTCTGCCCCCGGTGGAAGGGACCCTCCGTGGGGCTGGGTTTGGGGTGGGATGCCCGGCTCCACGCCCCGGAGCGCAGCCCCGCACGGACACACGGCCGCGCTTTTCCCGTGTGTTCCCTGCGTCCCTTCGTCCTGCAGCTGGGCTGGAGCACGGCAGCTTGGGGTGTGCATCCTCCAGGCTCTCCCAGGATGCTCCCCGGAGTTGTGGGGTGCAGCTCCAGCTGGGGCATGGTTGAAGGGGGGGTTTCAGACCAGCCTCTCGTTGCTTCCCTCTCAAAGCTCACAAAAGCAATGTCCGAGGTGGTCAGAAGAGAAGAAGGGCCGCAAGCAGCCCCAGCACTTTGTCCCCGTGCCTTCAGCATCGCTGCAGAGGCCGTGTGCCCTAGGGCAGACTGTGACTTGTTGTGGTGGGATGAGCCATACAACAACAAAATCACTAGTCTTCCACAGGGAACCAGGCACCGTGTCCATCCTCATCCCTCTGGGCCTCTCCCTGCTACCGATGGGGCTCACAGGGATGCAGGACAAGTGTCTTCACGCTCCACCGTTCTCCCTTTCCACCACTCGTTAGCTTCTCTAGCCTTGTAAGAAAGGAAAAATTTAGATTGCCCTCTGACTTATTTTCTGTTTTTCTTTTGGTCAGTAAACCTCTTCCTTAAATCAGTTACTCCATGTTTTGCATTTCTTGAGTCCATCCCTGCTGTTCAGCTAATTAATCTCCCTTTAATGAGATTCATTCAAGTGTCTCACAATGTCTTGCTAGGGAGTCCTGTCAGGTCTCCATGTAGAAATTTATGCTCTTTTTCTGGTGTTTTTGGTGAAACTGTGCATTACAGCTCTTGGAGATGGTTCATTTCATATTCCTGGGCCTCTCAACTGTTTTTTTTTTCCCGTAAATGAGGTGTGAGCTCACTATCCCCAGTGGGAGCAAACTCAAGCCTTGCTGTGAGGGACACGGGCTTGCATTTCTCCTCCAGCTCTGGGTGGATTAGGAGGTGGTGTCACTGCCTGCTCTTCTCCCTCACACCCTGCATTATATGATGAAAGACTCAAGTGCCTGGCTGAGAGCTTCTCCCTGGACACATTGGTGTTCCACTTGTGGGTCTGATCACTCTTGGCTTGTCCACAACAAACCCATCCATGTTCCTTCTGTTCTTCCCAGGATGTACAGCTTGCATTCTCTTTGAGAGTGCAAAGTTTTAGCTGTACCCTCATGGCTACAAAGAAACCTCAACAGAAGAAATTATGGTATGTGGGGAGGAAGGGAAAAGCTTTTCCCTGTTTTCCAGAGTGGCCAGGCTTGGGAAACCAGATAATCCAGAATGCAAGGGAACAGTGCTATCATTTTTTCACCCTACCCCATATACAAAGATGGAAGTGAAAAAAAGTCAAAATATCTTTGAAAGATGAGTCAAACTAACTTTGAAAATGTGCTGTGGCCTCCTGTGATCCCACTGACCCCTGGATCCTCAGTAGATGGTTCCCCCACAGTAGGTATTTCTCCCTTTGGTAAAAGCCTTGTGTGGAACAGGGATGCTACTCACCTCCCCAAGGTCCTGGGGCCATGCTGGGGGTGGAGGGTTGGGCACCAGATGGTAGAAATCACATTTCAGATGTGGCAGATGAGCTGAGATGAAGGCAGAGCGCGCCAGAGCCCGGGAGAGGTTTCTGCGGTGTTTGCACAATTTGAAATAATAACGAAATCTGTAAAACTCTGGGTAGAGCACGACTAGAATAACAGGCTAAATTTGTCAGATGAATAATTTACTAGAAGTGATTGGCCGTGCTCCAAGTGAGATGAGCACCAGGCTGGTTCCAGGCTGAGCAGCCTGGGTGTCTCTGTCCTCAGCTGGGAGCTGGTCCCTCTCCTGCTGCCTGGTCACTGCTCTGCCATCAAAGCTGGCCTCTAGACAGGATGCCTTTCCCCAGCCCATCACTGCCCAAGGCTGCAGGGATTCCTGCAGAGCTCCTGGTGCCCTCCAGAAGGTGCCTGCTCTTTATTTTCAAGGTGCTGCTTTGCAGAGTGGGAGGTGGTGGAGAGGGGTCTCTGTCTCTGGCTCCAGGCTCGTGGACTCACCCATCCTCTGCCTCTCTCCCTCCTCCAGCCACTTCTCTGTGCTCAGCCGTGGTGCAGAGTGGATGGAAGAACAGACACATCTTGACATTTGGGGTGGGAAGGGAGATGAAATCCCAGTGCTGAGAGGAGATGGTGACTGCAGCCTCAGCAAGCAATTAACGCGATCATGTTTATGAATGCGGATCAGTAATTCCAGGTAAACTCCCCAAGAGCAGTGCTGCAGGAGAACAAAGCCTCCTGCCCACCCAGGAGCCTGCCAGCAGGCCCTGCCAGTGCCAGCACATTCCTGCTGTGACTCTAAACTGCTTCATTTCCTCGTGCCAGCCTCAACATGCATCGTTTTGTCTCCCATTACCTCGATGCCAGAGCTCCTCTTTGCGGTGTTGGTCGCACCGTGTCCTCCTGGACCTCTCTGTTCCCTCCCTGCCAAGGGGGATGATTGGTGGGAATGGGATAGGTTAACTCAGAGAAGGCAGCAAGGACTCAGCTTTGCCTCCAGGGGTGATGAGGGATCACTTCATCATCCTGGGCTCTGCAGGCTGCCTGGTGCCTCCCCATCACCCACCTGTGGTTGGGGAACCTCCCCAGGGCTCCCTGAGCTGCTCCCATCACTCTGAGTAGGCTTGTGGCAGGGCTGGTTTGTGCCCACCAGCATCCAGAAGATCAAACAGAAGCTGGGAAGCTCAGAAATAGGTTGGGGTAGTGACCAAGTGCTGGACCTGATTTCCTTTAGAGGAAGGAAGTGTCCTCATGATGGAGCATCTGGAAATACCAGCACCATCCTTTGGTGCAAGGCACCAGCTGGGGCAGCCAGTGCTGTGTGGCTGAGGTGTCACCAGCACGAGGATGTCAGAACAGACAGGCACCATGTCACTGCCTGGCCTTTGCTGTGATGGGATTTGGAGCACTGCAGCCCTCCTGGTTCACAGCAGAGGCCCAGCACAGGGATTCCTGCAGGACCCCTTCACTGCCATGCTGAGATCCCCATCCTGAGCCCATCTGTGCAAAATCTCCAAGGAGACTGTGTCCCTCCTGGCTAAGGGTGGACTGGGTGTGAGAGCACCTGCTCAGCCGTGAAAGCTATTCAGTGCTGTAAAGCAGTGCTTGGGAGGCAGAAACCTTTCTCTCAGAGCACCAAGAGCCTCCCTATTCCTCTGACACTCCTCCAACACTCCATGGGAATTGCCTGTATCCCTCCAGCATGGACAGATCTCCTCTTCAGTTCCTGGGGGGTGTCAGTGCTCCGGGGATGCTGCTGGGGATAAGGAGGGATGGATGCTCCCAGAGCAGGAGGTGAGGGAGGATGATGCTGCCATCCATCTCCCCCCTCGCTCCCCATTTTCTGGCTGGCCCCCAGGAGAGCAGTGAGCAATTATGGTCCACGCGGAAGCTTCATTATTGCCCTGTCGTGGCCTCGTTTGATGAGATGTTTTATTGCCAAACTTATTAAAAGTGAAACGTGCGGCTTCTGCGCAGCAATTTCCTGGCTGCAGCGATAAGCTGGGCTCTGCCTGCTGTGTAATAAACAGTTATTTTTATGTACAGCTCTGGCTGGGGGGACAAGGAAGGGAGAGGGCCTGGCTCGTGTTAATTGCGATGGTTAATGGGATCTGTGCTGGGAGCTGCGTGCCCTTCCCCTGCCACGTTCTGTGACAGAGGTGCTCTGGGGGTTGGCAGTGGGGAGTGTGCAGGGTCTCCTCCCCACAGTGCATGGGAACAAGAAGGATTAGTCTGAAAGCTCCTCTCCTGCCTCCTCTCAGTCCTTCTTCACAGCCTGAGCAAATGAGGGACCTGCTGTGCACCCCCGTGGTGTGAGACCCCATGCCCTGCAAGGGCTGGCCCTCAGTTCCATTGATTGCACCCCTGCAGGAGGATGGAGGGAGCTCCAAAACCTGGGAGCTTTACTTCATCTTCCCCAGATCCTGCCCAAGAGCCTCTCTGTCTGCAGCAGTATTTGCAGGTGATGCTGGTGGCCAAAGCATCACCATGGAGCATCCACCATGTCACCTCCCTCTGTCCTTCCTTGGTGCTGGAGAGGAGACAGTAAATTCAACAGGCACACTAATGCCACAGAAAACATGTGTCACTGCTGAGCTTGGAGCAGCAAAACTCTGATAAATATCAGCAAAGCTGATAAATATAGTTTCATTTTTGTCAGAAACAAAGTGTCCTCATTAGGTGTGCGGTCTGTTTTTTTTGGTTTAATTACATCTTTTAAATACATTTTGAAAGGAAGCAGCTTTTTAAAATGCAAGGCGTCAGAATTGCATTTACAAAAATCCTGATTGCCTTTTTTTTTTTTTTTTATTTTCCAGACCTGGCCAAAGCTATTAGTTCAACCCAAGCTGAAAGTGCATAACTTTCCCCAATAAACAATTTGTCAGAAAAATTCCTCCTGGCTCTGGGAGATCTGTTTGTTATTTGTCAGCAGACAAAACCCTGTTGGGTATTTCCCATCTGACTTCTTTTCTTAACAGCATCTTTATTGGTCTGGGAATTAACAGCTGAAGATGTGATACTTGCTATTCATTGCAGTCATCCCAAATGCCACTCATCTCATCAGGCCATGGCTCCACAAAGCAAAAACCCCTCTCCTTTTCTTCAATGCACCATTTTTGGGTAACCACGGGGCTTCTCATCCCAAATTTCCTCCCTTCATCCTCCTGATCCTGCAGGGTGCAATGGTATCCCCAGGCTTGGGCTCACATCCCTATCTCCCACATCCATCCCCATCCCTGCTGCCCATCTCAGCCTCTTGCTGGGCAAACTCCCTCCACTGCCAGCTCAGCCCCTCATTAATTTGTATTGCAGCGTGTGTTGCGGGCTGACGTGTAATTAGAGCTCCTGAAGCCTGTCTCATGCTGTAATTGCCATGACAGGGGCCACAGCATATCCGCTTGTTAATTAGTAAACCACAATATCCCGGGGGCTCGTTGAGAGCCGCCTTAATTGTATTTCAGCTGGAACAGAGGGATAATTACCCTTTGCTAGCACTGCCACTTTTAAATTCTTAAAAAAAAAAAAAAAAAAAAGAAAGAAAAGAAAGGAAAACCCAAAGCGAGCTCCTCTGCTGCTTCCCCCGCCCTTGGCTGCCCAGGGACCTGGTTTCATCCCCAGGCTGGAGGGGAAAGGCTGTGGAGCTCAGCAGTGTGGGAACAGGATGCCAAGAGGTTTGCCTGGGCACACACTCAAACTGGTGGTGAGTGAGCTGCCCCTGCTCTGAGGGTGCTTCTGTGTCCCTGCACATGGGACTCTGCTGGGAACCCTGTTTGTGGATGCAGGCTGGTTTGCTGGGCATCCTGTTTGATGGGAATCCCATCCTGGACAGTGAGCAGTGCCCTGGCATCACCACCAGGCACCTCCACTGGCTTGGAGGAGCAGAAGTGAGCCAAGGTCTCCCTCCTAACCTCCCATCAAACAGAGGGGGCTGGATTCCCCTCGGAATGGGAGCGGGAGCTGTGGCAGGGGAGGCTGTGGACCTTGCAGGGCTCAGTGTAACAAGTGTACTTTGCTGCCAGGGGTGTGCTTGGATTCCACACTCCCAACACTCTCAGGGTAGCAGCAGGACCTCAGCGTGCTCAGTGCTGGAAGTCTCTCCTCCTGCAAACCCTGCAGCAGTGTGGGATCAGCCTGCTTGGCTTTAATGGACCCCAGAGGTGAATCACCTCCCTTCTTGACTCCTTTCTTGTCAAATTTCACCTCACTGGGCAAGTGGGAGCCTTCTGGGACCTGCTTAAAGCTTTTTGTTCCCCAGGAAGGATTTCCCTGCAGGGTATGTGTGTGTCTGTGACTCTTGTAGTGGTCATGGGGGGACCATGGAGCTCTGGTGAGAGATGGAGGAGCTGAGGTGCAGCATCACCCTTCTGCGGGCACCACAGGCTCCAGAGCACCTCTTCAGAGGAGCTGGTGTCTGGCCAAAGGCCTTTGGGGGAGATTAACCTGGGTAGAGAACCTGACCTGTGACATCCAGCCCTTTCCCTGTGCTCCTCCCTGAACCAACACAAAGAGCTCAGCCACCATCAGCACTGCTGGTGTTCCCTGCTGTTCAAAAGATCGCATAATGGACAACTGTCCTTTGGTTTGTGAATTGGCATAAATAACAGTCCTGGCTCTCTCCTGGGAAGCTACATGGAGGTCAGCCTTGAAGAAAAGATCAGTGCAGAGGCTCCGAGCATTAGTAAAAAGACATAACCGAGGCAAAGAGCCTTGAACATAATTACAGCCTAAGAGCTGTGATGGGAACTCAGTGACCTGGAGCCATCTCCTGGACTTGAGTGCAATCAACAGATTGACACTGCTGGGTCCTGAAGGCTGGTTTTTGGAAGCCATGCAGCAGGGTTGAATGCCAGAGCAGGCAGCGAAGCAGCACAGGTGCCCGTTCCAATGAGCAGAGCTGGAAAAGGGTCTCAAATGCCATGGAAGAACCAGATGGAGGCAGCCACTGGAACACTCTGCACGTAATTGAGGGCACCTTCAAGGGTGAGCACAGGGTGGCTGCCCACTTCCAGGATGCTCTCCACTGCTGCCATGCGAGTGACTGTCATTAGAGCTGGGCATGGAGTTTATAGTTGAGTAACCACAACAACTTTGCACAAATTAAACAACATACTGTGGGTTAATTAGATTTCTTACCGCTGCCTCCATTAACCTAGCCCTGTCATCTGCTGTCAGAGCCCCTTCAAAATTCATATTCCAGGCATTATCACTGGGATATGTCGATGGCTAAGTCTTTCCCTGGGCAACCTTACCAGTATGGATAAGGGTGCACATGGCACCTTCTCTTCTTGGAAACCCCTTGGTGCAGCAGTTTGGATCAAGTAGAGAGGCAGTTATCCTGCAGGAGTGCTGGATATCCCAGCTGGCATTTCCCACCTCAGATGATCCTTAAGAAAAATAGGTGTTTTTGCAGCAGTCTGTCTCTTATTATCCACAGGGCGCCGTGTGAATGCAAATAAACAAATGAGACCCCTTCAACAACATCTGAGAATGTGGCTCCATATTTTTTAAGCCAATTTCCTTAGACTGTGTCAGGGCCTGTTTTGTGTTTGCCAGACAATTATGTGGCTAATGAGGACAGGCACGGTTACATCAGGCGGGATTAGGAGGAATAAGGCATCAAATGTTGCAGTGCTTAAGACAACTGCTAACTAATGGGGGCTTGGAGGGCACGTCCTGTGGGCAGGTGGCTCCTCACAGGAACTCTGCTTCTGTTTGGAAGGAGATGGAGCAGGCAGAGGGCAGGCTGGCCAGAAGGTGAGGAAGCTGCCTGGTCCCTGCATGGTGGCTGTGCCCATGGGAAATGAGAAAGTTGGAATATTTAGGGCAAGTAACACCATGCAGCTGACCCTCAGTTTGTCCCATGAAGGCAGAGACAGATGTGAGTGTTCTGATGGAGAAGGAGGCACCAGCTGAGATCACCCCATAAGTGCAGCAAAAAAGGATCAAAAAGCAATGGGGAAGCTGAACCTCAACACTGAGATCACCAAGGAATTGGTATTTTAGCTGAAACCTTCCCAATCCTGACTTGCTGGCAATCAGGCCAGGCTCTGTGCAGTATTTCTGCAGGGCTGTGGATATCTTGCACCCCTCTGAAGAGGGTCAGGAAGGAAAGCAGGAACGATGCCTGGTGCTGCAGTGAGACCCCACTCCCTGAGTGGCATGGGGACACATGCACAGCCAGCTGTGACTTTCAGGTGCCTCCTCCCAGCCACCTCTCTGCCAGCTCCTCTTCTGCCTGTCTGCCACCACAATCTCCCACCAATCAATGAACCAGCTTTTCCCTTGAGTGCTGTCTGGCTGTGCCTCTGCTCCCAGCAGGTGCCCTTGGTCATGTTCAGTGAATTCCTGTGACTGCAGCACCGTGGGAGAGCAGCCAATGCTGCCCAGAGGGGCTTTGCTTATTCCTCTTTGGACCCTCCTCCTCCTCAACTCTCATCCCACACTTCAGCTGCGTTTTCTACAGAAACCTCTCAGCTGAAGTGAACAAGGACAGGCTCACTGCAGAGGGATGGGTGCACAGCCACAACTGTGGCACAGGTGCCTCCACTTGTCCATCTGAAGACCTGAGCAGGAGACTGTCCAGACCCAACAACCTCAGGACGTCAACATTGGACCACATTTCTATGCCAACCCTCTGTTGGATCCCACCACAGCAAGGCACAGACCTGAACACCTCATGCCCAGATTCGTCTCCTTCTCTTGTCAGGGCCAACAGGGAGCTTAATCTCAGAGCCCAGTGATCCACCAAGCCACCCTGAACTCCGGGGGCCTAGGAGAAGCACACACAGCTCATGGAGACACCCTAAACCCTCTTGCTGACTCTGCTCCATGCCCAGTCCCAAGCTGTTACCCCAAACTGCAGGCCCCAGCACCACAAGGACCCCTTCCCTGTCCCTGCAGTGGCCACCCCACCTGTGCCTGCCACCTGCCTTCCTGGAAGAAGATGGCACATGTGCTGAAGAGCTTCCCTGGAGCACAGCCACTGGATTGCTCTCCAGGTGACTAATTTACACCCTAATTGGTGTGGAAACGAAAGCCAGAAAGCGCTGGAATACCGAGAAGTGAAGCTCTCCATCTTGGTTTCCTTCAGGGAAATGGTCTTAATTAAGTGTCTAGCAAACAGAGATAATTCCCAGCTACGTGTTGGAACAGGAGCCAGGGTGGAGGGTGCAGATGAGACTGGCATCTTCTCCTTGCTGGGTCTGCTTGGCCATTGCAAAGCTGTGGACCCCTCAGACCTCTGTGTCTCCTGGGCCTGCAGGACATCCCCATGGCTTTTGCACCTCCACTAGTGTTCCTTAGTCCCCAAGGGCACCTTCCCATTTTACCAGCCCACCCTGTCCTGACTCCAGGGGAGTCGACACCATCCCTATGATTTCCACCAGTATTTATATTATGATTGTTCAAGCTTCATGCCACTCATTAATCAACCTTGAGCTTTCTGCTGGGCCTCTTTCCATGTGAATTTACTCAGGACAAGCAATTCCATCCTCACTCCCCATGGTGGGTGCTCCCAACCATCCCACACATCTGGCAGCCCTTCAAGCCCTGCCAATGGGAACGTGCCAAGCAAACTGGAGTGGCCTCATGTTGCTTTTCTGGGCATGCTGGAGCCCATGGCAATGTGCCAGCACCACGGGGGACACCCAGCAAGCCCTGGCACAGGTGGCAAGGGGACTCTGGAGACGCAGTCTGCCATGGAGAGCTGCTGGACCTGGCACTGCTGCCTTCAGAGCATGGCTGGCATTGAGATGCCCCAGCCCCTTCCCCATGGCCTCGCTGTGCACAGCTGTTCCCTTAGAAATAGCTGTTGCCATGGTTTTCCCAAAGAAAACACATCTCCCCCCTCCTTCCCCACCACCACTCCCCACCGCCTTAACCTTGTGACAGCAGTGATGACGCGGCTCCCTAAGAAAGGCCACTTCACGTAGCTATGGTAACAATTAGCTTTCTCTTGGCTTTACCTCGGGGGTGATGCTGGGGAGAAGGGCCCAGAGCTGCTCTCCTGGAGCAGGTGCTTCCCTTGGCCTTGCACCCAGAGCCAGGGCTGGCAAGTGCCCGCTCGCTGCTGCAGCCTCCCAGGCAGGCGCATCACTCATAGGGGTGTTTGCAGCCTGCCTTTATCTCAGTTGCTGGGGACAATCCCCCTGTAGCTGGATGCACCTTGGGACCCTACAGAGCCCTCAGCAAGGCTGTGCTGGCCTCCAGCAGTGGCTGGTGCAGGGAGATGGTGGGGAGCATCTCCCAAGGCACGGGGATGGTGGGAGCATCTGCATCGCCTGGGCTCACTCTGAAAGCGTGGGGAAAAGAAGAGTGGGAGGCAGCCGGTTGTGCTGGAGAAGGATTGGGAGCCAGCTGGGATTTTGGGGCTGGGAGCATGGCAGGGGCATCCACAGCCTGGATGGGAGGTCTGCAATGGTGTCTCTGCTCCCGGCAGCGGGAGGGTAAACACGGAGCAAAGCCGCTCCTTAGGTACATACAAGTCACAGCTGTCGACTGCAGCAACTAAAATAAGCATTTTCCTGCTTTTTATTCCTCTGAGCCCAGCAGAGCCCACTCAGCACCAGGAGAGGAGCTGGAGTCTATTCTTAGCTCTGCAGGGAAGGCAGCAGGAGTCCCTGTGTGCTGCTGCCATGCAGGGCTGGGGGCTGCCACGTCCCATCCCCTCATGGTCCCCAGGTCCTGTCCTGACCCCAGTGTGGCATCGAGGCAGGAAGGACTGCACCCCAACAGGGACAAAGTCCTACTTTTTAGCCAAAGAGGAGTAGGGGAGACAGTGGGAGGGAGGGAAGCCCCAGCACCTCCCTCAGCATCGCTGCAGGATTTGGCATCCCTGAAGGAGAGGCTGCAATGCAGATGGCTCTGGAAGGAGTCCCCAGTCTTGCAAAGCTGCTTTTCTGCCTGGGCATGGGGAGAGTGGGGGACCTCAAGTCACAGCTCCTGCTGCCTCCAGGGATGGGAGTTTTGAGGGGAGTTGAGGAGTCTGAGCTGAGAGTCACCCATTGGCCTGTGCTGTGCCAGGGTCAGGCTTGCTTTGCCCAGCCCTAGCCATGAGATACTGGCATTGCCCACCCCAACACTTCCCACCCCAATATTTCCCACCCCAATATTTCCCACTGTTTTCTGGCTGCAGATCATGGTGGCCAGGGGGTCGGGGAGCCTCTGGCCACCAGCACCACACCATCCCCACATGGTACTGTGGGTCCTGCTTCAAAATGTGGGGAGATTTGAGGTGACCTCCAAACCAGCCTGCAGGAGCAGCAGGCACGGGGCGGGCAGGAAAGCCCTCATCCTGTGGCCAGTGCAGCACTCAGCTCTGCAGCTCCATGAGGATCAGGGTGGGATGGGGGGCAGGCAGGGATCCAGCTGTGCATGGGGGGCCATGGGGAAGAAGCCCCAGCTCCATAGCAACAGGTACTCTCCATGTAATGGAGTCCTTTCCGCTCGGCCTCCGCAGCCGCCAGCCTTATTCACATGGCCATAAATAATTCAATTTTCTCATTCACACACATGAATGCTGCGGGCCGGGACTCCGGGTGCGCTCAGCCTCCATCTGTCTGGGGGGGAAGGGGGAGGCAGGGCCTGATAATAGACTCCAGCATTTGTTTAACATGGATGAGTGTGGCCAGATGGCCTGGGGACAGGAGGAGGGTATGGGGAGCTGGGAGGTGCTGCTGGCACCCTGAGCCTCCCCTGGATGAGAAAGGGAGGAGAGCTATAGGGATGAGCTGTGGCACCTCAAAATCAACTCTGGGACTCCCAAACCAGCCTTGGAGTTGTGGACTTTTGGGCTGAGAGTGGGTTAGGCAAGCTCAGGCAGACCTTCCTCTCACTGTGCCTTTGTTGCATTTCCAACAGGGAAGAAGGAATGGGAGAAGTGCTGTGCTAAGGATTGCCCTGATCCCTGGTGAGACTGGGAGCAGGGGCATCAAGCCATGACTGAGATCATTTAGCAGGCAATGCTGAAGGGGAAGGGGCAAGGGATGCTGCCAGTCACCATCCTGTCCCACACTGCCAGACAAGGGCCAGCAGTCCCCAAAGTAACACCAGAGAATAAAGAACAACCCCAGGGATGGAGACACGTGGCCGCTTGCTGGTGCAATTAGCAGGCTCCGGGCCATCCCCTGGCAGAGGGACAGCAGGCCTGGCAGGAGAACACAAGGGAATTAGCAGGGTTAAGAGGCTGTGCTGGAAAAGCCTCGGTGCCAAGGAGCCAGTGTCTGCTGCTCGCACAAGCTGAGCCAGGTTGGGAGGTGAGGGATGCTGGTGACTGCCTGGTGGCAACAGCTCCTCACCTTTCCTCCCTGTGGCTTGGGCAGAGTTCAGCCTAAAGCATGCCAAGGGTTTGACCAAAGCTGGCACCTTCATCCCCTGCCTGTGTTTGAGCAGAGGGACACACGCTGTGTTTGTCACTCTGGCACACAGTGACATCCTGAGCTTTGGGTGGGCTCAGACCCTGCAGGGGAACACACACCAGCGAGAAACCTCGAACCTGGAATTGGTCACTTCATCCTAACTCCCTCTCCCATGCCCAAAGGGTTGGGCTGAGCAAGGTCCCAGCTTCATTCCCCACCCGGAGAAACCCCTGTTGGAGATCCCTTCCTTGTTTAAGACGCTGGCAAACAGACATTCAGCTCCGAGCTCCTGCACCATCTCCAGCTGGAGCTTACAAAGCTGGCAGAGGGGACTTGGGTGATGCCAGAAGGAGGGTCAGGAAAGCAGCCCGCGCTCCGGCAGCGATATCCATCAGCAGCGGCGTCGGAAGAGTTTTCCCCGAGGGGATGGGGGAGGTGGAAGCGCTTGCCGGGGGGGTGCTGGGAGCGTAACCAGCTCATGTGCTGGCATTCCCCGGTTCCGCGACGTATTGGGGTAGGACACGTGTGTGTATGTGTATATTTGGGTGCCCTCGCACACAGGCAAGGGTTCCCTGCTGGTTACATGCTGCTCTCGCAGGATTTGGAGGCAGTAAAAGAAGGATGGCTGCGCGGTACATCCCTGGATCATCCGGCAGCTACTCCACAACTCCTCCCGTGCATCGCGCAACCCCCGCCTGCTCCGTGCGTTCATCTGCACGAACCAGACCCCCACCCCGCGCCTCTTCAGCTCTGCTTGCACCTTTTAGAGACACTGGAAAAACAGGCAGCCCTCGCTGTACCCATCCAATATTAAATTAGCTCCTGCTCGCCGTGGCTGCTGCTCCAGCAGCCCCTGCCCACACAACCTGCAGGAAGGGGGCGAGCCTGACCTTGGCAGCCAGCCCCCCGACAGCTCTCTGCTACAGACCCTGCTCGGAGCATCTTCCAGGGAGCTGCCCAGAGAGCAGCAGCCTCAGCTTGCCCAGAGCTCTCCCGAGGCAGGCGGGTGCACCCAGGGCTGCCCTGGGGTGCTGAGCACAGCCGCAGCTCCCCGGCTCTCTGGCTGCACCCACAGCAGCAGGGGGGGCAGAAGTGACAGAGCATCACAGGGGGCTGTGGGTGTTCCCCCCATATCCCCCAGGCCATGTGCCAAGAGGTGCAGGCTGTGTCCCTGCACTTCTGCTGCTGCCAGGTGGGAAAACACCAAGACCGCCCAGGCAGAAATTTCCACCTGTCAGACAATTTGTATTTTGCTTCTTCCACCCCAAAACCAGGCCCAGCCCGAGCCCTCTGCATCTTTTGAGGGACGGATGGCAGAAACATGCTGCTGCTTATTCCTTCAGCTCCCAGCAGGAGCAGGACAGCCTGGCTCCAGCGGGATCCCGGGGGCAGCTGCATCACTGGCTTTGCTCAGGTCCTCAAGGATGGACCACAGAGCATGGAGCACTTCCCCACCTGCCCCAGGTGCCCAGGAAGGCTTCAGAGGCAGCTTGCTGTGGGCTCTGTCCCGCTTGTTTTGCTCCCATGACAGCCAGCCCTGTGGGACCAGGGGCTCTGTGGCTGCTGGGGGTCTGTGCAGATCTGGTGGATCTGGATCTGCAGGCAGCTGTGGGCTCAGAGAGACCTGCCAGGACTGCTTGGTGGGAGCTACCGAGGAGTTTGGTGACTTGCAGGGTCACCAGGGGAGTGTGTCTGGTGGGAAGGGACACAGCCTTCCTCTCACTGGAATGCACACACCAATCCCTGCATGCACATCTCCACCCTGCTCTTCTCCAAGCCTCTCACAGGTCCCAGACCCTTCTTCTACCTTGTTCACCACCTGCACATCCAAGTGACACCGAACAGAGGCACTTACCTGCTGCTTGCCCCATTGGAGCTGGAAGGACAGTGGGACAAAGCCCTTAGGACAGGGCACAGTTGCTCCTTCTTCCCCCACCAGGTGAGGAGGGCAGCTCCTCTCCTCCTCTCACCTGTCCCCTCAGCACGCCCCGTGGCTCCTGGCATCACCCAGGGCCCCTCAGGGCTTGGCCGTGGTGGGTTTGGGGTGCACGGCATGGCACCAGCGCTCAGGGTCCCCTTGATGAGGACCACAGCAGGGACAAGGTTTATTCCAGGGAGCTGGCATAGAAGGAAGGCAGATACCCCGTGGTGGGCATCTTCTGAGGTGGCCTGGGAATGCCGGCTGGGAATGCCAGGGAGGAGGACGCTGCAGACCCCCACACCTCCCCGGCAGGAGCATCGCGCAGGGAGGGACCCGCCACCCGCGGGGGTTTGTGTCCCGGGGGCGGTTCTGTTGTTCTGTCCAAGCTGGGGGCACCCAGCCAGGCTTTGCATTCCCAGGGGTCCCCTGAGGCTGCAGTCCTGCGTTTGCCCAGCGGCATTTGGGGCTGCAGCCCCCGGCGGGACGGGGGGCACGGAGCGCAGCCTTACCTTGGAGCAGCCGCTACAGGGAAGGGACACGGGAGCCAGCTCGGGACCCCCGGCCCCGGGAGAGCTGCAGGGGTGGCGGCAGGGGATGCAGGGATGAGGTGACACGGACGGGATGGATGGCGTGCGCTGGGTGGATGGATGGATGGATGGATGGATGGATGGATGGATGGATGGATGGATGGTTTGGGGGCTGCAGGTTTCCCCGCTCTCAGGTGCGGAGACAATAGCCAGGGCTCCTGTTGCAACTGCAGACTGTCTCTTTAAACCCCTCATCAGCCCACAGGTGGCCCTGTCACCACCGTGGTCATCCATGACGTCATCGGGAGGGAGGGAAGGGGAGGAGGAGGAGGAGGGGGAGAAACGCGATCCCCCTCCACAGCAAAAGTCCCCGAGCGCCCATGGCAACAGATTGCAAATGTCACTGCGCATCAGCCGGGAGGAGCTGCCGGGCTGCCCTCCACGGGCGACACGGGGGACACGAGGCTGTCACCCCCAGGATGGCATGGGGGACACGCGGCTGTCACCCCCACGGGTGGCACGGGGGACACGCGGCTGTCACCCCACGGTGGCACGGGGGACACGGGGGACACGCGGCTGTCACCCCCAGGGGCGGCACGGAGCTGTCACCCCCAGGGATGGCATGGGGGACACGGGGCTGTCACCCCCACGGTGGCACGGGGGACACGGGGCTGTCACCCCCAGGGATGGCATGGGGGACACGGGGCTGTCACCCCCACGGTGGCACGGGGGACACGGGGCTGTCACCCACAGGGGTGGCATGGGGGACACGGTGCTGTCACCCCCAGGGATGGCACGGGGGACACAGGGCTGTCACCCACAGGGGTGGCATGGGGGACACGGTGCTGTCACCCCCAGGGATGGCACGGGGGACACAGGGCTGTCACCCCACGGTGGCACGGGGGACACGGGGCTCTCACTCCACGGTGGCACGGGGGACACGGGGCTGTCACCCCCAGGGATGGCACGGGGGACACAGGGCTGTCACCCACAGGGGTGGCATGGGGGACACGGGGCTCTCACTCCACGGTGGCACGGGGGACACGGGGCTGTCACCCCCAGGGATGGCATGGGGGACACGCGGCTGTCACCCCCACGGGTGGCACGGCGGGGACACAGGGCTGTCACGCCACGGGTGGCACGGGGGACACGGGGAACACGGGGCTGTCACGCCACGGGTGGAACGGGGGACATGGAGCTGTCGCCCACAGGGATGGCACGGGGGACACGGGGATGTCACCCCCACGGGTGGCACGGGGGGCTGAGCAGAGCCGTCACCCTGTGCTGGGTGTGTTGTAGGGGACAGCGTTGTCACCCCACGGTGGCACGGCAGGGACAGGATGGTTCTCCCGTGGCTGGGGTAGGGGAGGGGACAGCGCTGTCACCCGCACAGGGACTGGCTGTGGGTGAAGCAGGGGGCAGCTCCAGCTCTCACTGGGGGTGTGCAGCCCTTGGAGGCCCCCCCAGCCCAGCGCCCTGCCCAGGAGGTGCTGTCACAGCTTGTCCCCATGTCCCCTGTGATCCCCAGCAGTGACAGCCACCCCAGCCATTGTGGAGGAGCAGGCACCCCGGGGAGCCCCATCTCTGCCCCCTCTGGTCCTGCCGGGGCTCTGCCCCTACAAGGGGCTGCTTTGCAAAAGCCAGGGAAATTTTGGAGGGTGTTTAAAGCAGATTTTGCCTTCAAGCAGAGACAATTGGTGTTGTGGAGCGAGAAAAGGGGGCCCAGCCCTGAACCCACAGGTCCCAGGCTGGATGCTGACCACATCCCAGTGGTGGTGATTCCATTAATAGCAGCTAAAATTGGTCCAGTTCCACTCCAAAATGCTCCCCTGACACTATTTAAAACCAGAGCAAGGGATGTTTTGGTGACAAAGAAAGATTTTAGAGCTGTGAAGGTCCACCAGTGCTGCATGCTGCAAACTTGGCTTTGGTGGAGCCTGATCCCAGTGAGACCTGCCCAGCGTGGGGAGAGGGGGGGGCCAAGTCCTGGCTGTGCTTGACAGGACCTGTTCACCCCTCTATGAAAATGTGCAAATGTGAACATGAATCCTCCTGCAATGGGAGCCCCAAACTCTGCAAATGTGAGTAAAGTCACACCTCAGGCTTGGGGAAGAATCAAATATTTAATTACATCCTTGTTTTGTTGTAGAGACGAGATACACCCAAGGACTCCCTCTGTTTTCCTTTGGTCTTTTCTCACACCAAGAGTTTTCCCCTCACTGGTTTCTATAATGCTCTTTAGGATGCTTCACCCTAAAAAGGAGCCCATGGAAGCAGCCTCACTAATCCCTGCACACCCTGGGTTTTGGGGAGCACCTCAGGGCTGCAGCATTCCTTCCCCACACCAGGACCCTGTGCAAACTTCACCCTCTTATTTTACATATTAAGAAAAATAAAAAAAAAATAGGGGCAATTTTCTTTTCCCCTGCCCTCAGCTCGATGAAGAAGTTGAAGCCACCAAGCCCAGTGGCCATGAGAGGGGCTTGGCTCAGAACCTGGAGGGTTTTCTTCCTCCACAAGCATTCCTGTGAGGAGATGGTCCAAGTTTTCCCCCAGGGATTTCGTGCTGGGCGTTGTGTCTGGCTGGGGGCAGCCAGGATGGGAGCAGCCACCCCCTGTGACCTGCCCAGAGCTGTTCTCCTCACACGCCCTCTCCAGTCCTGGGAAAGCAGCCACGGGATCCAGGGATGGGAAGCTCTTGAGAAGCAGCCAAAGCAACAACAGCAGAAGGGTCCTTGCTTGAGGAACAGGAAAAAAAAAAAAACCATCCAAAGCAGCCCAAATGAGCTGCATTATATTATTTTCTTTTTCTTTGTTTTTTGGTTTAATTTTTAACCCATCTGCTGGCTCTGGAGAAACCAGTTGGAGCTGGATGTGGCACTGGCAGGGTGCTGGTGATGCCACCAAGGCACGGAGCATCTCTTTCCTTGGCACACTGCTGAAGGGACTTCCACCAAAAGCAGCACAGGGACATCCAAAGCCAAGGACCCAGCGTGGCCCTGCAAGGCTGGAGGAGCCCTGCAGCCCCCTGGGCCAGCCCCCAGTACCCAGGGACCCTCAATGCCCCAGCAGCACCCACAGCAGCCCCAGGATCAGAGCTCTGGGCGTTGGGCTGGGCTTGCCCTGTTCCTCTGGCCAGGGATTGCAGATGGACACCCCACCTGTGTGCCAGCACAGGCTCCCACAAAAGGGACCCCAAAGGGTCCCACAAAGTGCTGTGGGAGGTGGGAAACGTCCCAGGAGTCCTGAGCTGCCACCTTGGAGGGGGTCTGGCGCTGTGACCCCACACCTCCTGCCTACCCCCAGGCCGAGATAAACCAGGACTAACTTTGTTCCCAGCCTTGTGCCCACACTGGGATTTATTGCACAGGATTCCAGTCCCTGCCGCTGGCTGGAACTGGCCCAGCGAGGGTCTTCCGACCCCTGCCCAGCAGCGGGAGGGGGCTGAGCTGTGAGCAGGCTGTGGGGTGAAGCTCTCAGCTCTGGGAGCACCGATCGCTGCTGCATTAGCGGCTCTTTTGTCCGGCCAGGAGCTGCCCTTCGGTTTTCCTGTTTCCCTGCCAGCTGCTGTGTGCTCGGGTGTTCTCCGGTATTTAGCTTGATCCTGTTAAGGTGGATCTCAATTAATTAGGCAGGAGGCAGAGAGACAAAGAGGGACGCCGGGGCCATTCGTTGTCGCCTTGTCGTGGCGCCCTGTGCCGCCGGCAGGCAGGGGGACAGCGGGCAGGGCCGGGTGAGGCTGCTGGGCACCAAAGCGCTGTGGGATGGGAGCGGGGCAGCGGCTGGGATGGCACTGGGGTCACCCCCCTGCTCAGGGGTGCCAGGCAGGCTGACAGCCCGCAGGAAGGCAGCTGGAGCCACTCAGCTCTTATCCCCTGGGGCAGTGGGGTCCGGCTCTGTCCCAGCGCTGCTGAGAGCCCACAGCATCCCAGAAACACGGGAATCCAGCGGTGCGAGCTCTGCTGCAGCGCGGGCATCCCCCTTCCATGCGGGTGACACCGGCTGGGTGCTGCTGGCACAGCCCTGGGGGGGAGCACAGCCCTGGGATGCAGGGATGGGATCCCCGGGATCTCCAGCACCCCTGGGTCCAGCTGCCCCACAGCAGAGGGAGCACAGCCCTGGGATGCAGGGATGGGATCCCCAGGCTTCCCAGCTTCCCTGCCCCACAGCAGAGGGAGCACAGCCCTGGGATGCAGGGATGGGATCCTGTCGGAGCATCGGGGGTAGGACAGCCGGGATGGATGGAGATGAGAGATCTCTGCAGCCAGGTCATGGAATTTGGGGTTTATTGCAAAGGGCCTGGGGGCAGGGCCCTGCTGGGAGCTGCCAGCCACAGCTCAGAGCAGGCCCGAGAGAAGACAGAGGTAGAGAGGATGAGAGGGTAAGAGAGTAAGAGGGTAAGAGAATAAAAGGGTAAGAGAGCAAAAGCATAAGAGAGTGAGGTTCCCGTTACAATACAATAAATCTTCTTCTGTGCTGAATATTCTATTTCTCACTAACCAATTTAATACAAGATACAAATCCTATAGCATTTACATACAGCCTATAAGAATCATTACATTACCATAGTGTGTTACAATTTAAACCCTAAAAACTCCTCTTTGGGCCCCTTCTGCCAAGCCTGTAGGGTCTGCTCTGATCCTTGGGCCTGCCTGCAAGCAGAGGGTGTTGTTTCATCAAAAGGGGATTACCTTCAGCCAGCCACACCATTGTTTTCCAGTTGTTCAGTAACTAAGGTATCTCAAAGCTTGCTTTCATTTCAATCTTGCTTATAGTTTCCATATTCTCACAATCTTTTGCCAGGCAATCGTATTTATAAGGCTTTCCTGTTCCATCTTCCCCAGTAGGATCCCCCAGGTTCTCCAGCGCCCCTGGGTCCTGCTGCCACACAGCAGAGGGAGCACATCCCTGGGATGCAGGGATGGGATTTTCCTGGGCTCCCCAGCACCCCTGGGTCTGAGCACCCCACAGCAGAGGGACACAGCCCTGGGATGCAGGGATGGGATCCCCCAGCTCCCCAGCCCCCTGCTCCGAGCTCCCTGCCCCTCTCCAGCTCCCGCTCCCACGCCTGCTGCTGGAGTGGCTCCGAGAGCCCTGCGTGGGCTCAGTCCCGGTGAGAGGCCGGCAAATGGCTCTCAAGGGCCGCCTGACATTCCTGCTTGCCTGCCTTTGAAGGAGAAGAGCCCCTCAGAGCTGCCCTCGGCGCTAATGCACGGGGCGGAGGGGTGCTGCTAAAAGCCAAGGCTGGCAAAAGGCTTTCAAACCCTTGGGGAGGCCCGAGAGGTGCCCGGGGGTGACCCCAGGCTCTGCTGTCGGTGTTGGGGTGTACCCCAAAGTCCTGGAGGGAGATGTGGTGGTGTCCCCTGTGGTGTCCCTGTGCTGGGACTCGGGATGCAGGGGGTAGAGAGAGTGATGGGGCTGTGGCAGACCCTTCCTGGGGATGGAGGAGGTGCTCCAGGCATGGAGGGGTTCAGGGGGTTCAGGGGCAGGGAGGGGTAAGGGCAACATAGGGGACTTGGGGATGATGGATGGGCTTGAAGAGCGGGCTGGGATGAGGTGGGCAGGGTGGAGGAGGGTGCAGGATGGGTCTGGGGGGTACAGGAGGGCAGCAGAGGGTGCAGGGGGAGCAGGATGGGTGAAGGCAGTGCTGGAAGTGCAGGGGGTGCAGGATGGGTGCTGGGGTTTAGGATGGGTTCTGGGGTGCAGGATGGATGCAGAGTGTGTGCTGGGGTTCAAATGGGTGCAGGATGGGTTTTGGGGTGCTGTGGCTCAGGATGGGTGCAGGATGGATTCAGGATGGGTTTTAGAGTGCTGTGGCTCAGGATGGGTTCAGGATGGATTCAGGATGGGTGTTAGTGTGCTGTGTCTCAGGATGGGTTCAGGATGGGTGCAGGATGGATTCAGGATGGGTTTTAGGGTGCTGTGTCTCAGGATGGGTGCAGGATGGGTGCAGGATGGATTCAGGATGGATTCAGGATGGGTTTTAGGGTGCTGTGTCTCAGGATGGGTGCAGGATGGGTTTTAGGGTGCTGGGGTTCAGGATGGGTGCAGGATGGATTCAGGATGGGTTTTAGGGTGCTGGGGTTCAGGATGGGCGCAGGATGGGTGCAGGATGGATTCAGGATGGGTTTTAGGGTGCTGGGGTTCAGGATGGGTTCAGGATGGGTGCAGGATGGATTCAGGATGGGTTTTAGGGCGCTGGGGTTCAGGATGGGTTCAGGATGGGTGCAGGATGGATTCAGGATGGGTTTTAGGGTGCTGGGGTTCAGGATGGGCGCAGGATGGGTTTTAGGGCGCTGGGGTTCAGGATAGGTGCAGGATGGATTCAGGATGGGTTTTAGGGTGCTGGGGTTCAGGATGGGTGCAGGATGGATTCAGGATGGGTTTTAGGGTGCTGTGGCTCAGGATGGATTCGGGATGGGTTTTAGGGCGCTGTGTCTCAGGATGGGTGCGGGATGGATTCAGGATGGGTTTTAGGGTGCTGGGGTTCAGGATGGGCGCGGGGGGGTGCCCGGTGCAGGGGCCTCCCCGCCGCCAGGGGGCGCGCTGTGCCGCTCGCGGCACTCTGGCCCGCAGGCCCCATCTCGCTGGTGCGGAGGCGGGAAGCGGAAGTGCGGCGACGCCTCCCCCCGCCGCTGTGCCGTGGCGGAAAGATGGCGGCGGCCATGGCATGAACGGGACCCGGCGCGGCCCCAGCGGTGAGAGCGGTCGAGACCTCTCCCCGGTCCTAAACCGGCGCGGAGACCCCGGCGGCCCCCAGTCCCCCGTGTCCCTTTACCGCTCGGGCCAGCGGGAGATCCCCAGTACCCTTGGCGGACGGGCCCTCAGCTGCCCCCGGGCTTCCCTGGAGCTCAGTCTCTCCTCAGCCCGGGGGACTGGAGCTCCTCGCTTCCCTCTCGGCAGGTGGGCCCGGACATATCGCGGGTAATCCCTCCTGTGCCCCCTCGCCTCCAGCTCCCTCCGCTCTTTCCAAGCTGTGCCCTGTGCCTGCTGCTTGTGATGTCTGCATTTATCCCTGGCTTCCTGGGCTCCCTTCCCGGTGTAAGGAGGCTGCCTTTATTCCCTTAGTGTCGAGCTCCTTCCCCTCCTGGTTCCCCGCTGTGTCTGTCTGTTCAGCAGGCAGGACTGCCCTGGAGGGATCTCTGGACTGCCCTCGTTTTCCTGGTGCCTCTCACTGAGATTTTTCTCCCAGTCGCTCCCCCTGCTCCTCGTGTCACTCCCGTGTTATTCCCCCCTCCCTCTGTCCCTTTTTTCCAAGCCCCTCTGTTGGGTGCTGTGGCTGCAGGCGAGCAGGTTCCCCATACCCTGAATTCCACGCTGGTCCCAGGGCACGTGTGCTGTCCCCGCAGGATGAAGATGAAGATGAAGTAGAGCTCTGACCATGGACCATGAGGCCCCCACCATCAGGCCGCGGCGCATCCAGAACCAGAACGTCATCCACCGCCTGGAGCGCCGCCGCATCAGCTCGGGCAAGGCGGGCACCCACTGGCACCAGGTGCGCGTCTTCCACCAGAACGTCTTCCCCAACTTCACCGTGGTCAACGTGGAGAAGCCGCCCTGCTTCCTGCGCAAGTTCTCCCCCGACGGCCGCTACTTCATCGCCTTCTCCTCGGACCAGACCTCGCTGGAGATCTACGAGTACCAGGGCTGCCAGGCGGCCGAGGACCTCCTGCAGGGCTACGAGGGGGAGATCCTGGCCAACGGCAACGACCAGAGGTCCGTCAACATCCGGGGCCGGCTCTTCGAGCGCTTCTTCGTGCTGCTGCACATCACCAACGTGGCCTCCAACGGGGAGCACCTGAACCGCGAGTGCAGCCTGTTCACGGACGACTGCCGCTACGTGATCGTGGGCTCGGCCGCCTACCTGCCCGAGGAGCCTCACCCGCCCTTCTTCGAGGTGTACCGCAACAGCGAGTCCGTGACGCCCAACCCGCGCTCCCCGCTCGAGGACTACTCCCTGCACATCATCGACCTGCACACGGGCCGGCTGTGCGACACGCGCGCCTTCAAGTGCGACAAGGTCATCCTGTCGCACAACCAGGGGCTGTACCTGTACAAGAACATCCTGGCCATCCTGTCCGTGCAGCAGCAGACCATTCACGTCTTCCAGGTGACGCCCGAGGGGACGTTCATCGACGTGAGGACCATCGGCCGCTTCTGCTACGAGGATGATCTGCTGACCCTGTCTGCCGTGTACCCCGAGGTGCAGCGGGACACGCAGACGGGAATGGCCAACCCCTACAAGGAGCCCTTCATCAACTCCCTGAAGCACAGGCTGCTGGTGTACCTGTGGAGAAGGGCCGAGCAGGATGGAAGTGCTATAGCAAAAAGAAGGTTTTTTCAGTACTTTGACCAGCTGAGGCAGCTCCGCATGTGGAAGATGCAGCTCTTGGATGAGAACCATCTGTTCATCAAGTACACGAGTGAGGACGTGGTCACGCTGCGGGTGACAGACCCTTCCCAGGTACAGAATCACACAGAAAGGTGCCTCAAACATCATCTGATTCCAGCTGCCTTGTTAGGGTTCCACTAGACGAGGTGGCTCAGATACTGCCTCCCTCTTCAGGCTGCTTATTGCTTTGGGACATTACAATGCTGTTCCTTAATGAGCCTGAAAAGGTTGTTTAGGATCCCTAGTACCTTTTTGAGTCTTTTTTGATCCCTCTGATATTGAATAACTTCTGTATCTTCTGTTTTCTTAATTTCTGCCTCCCTCTTCAGGCTGCTCATTGCTTTGGAACAAGTGCTCAAGCATTACAATGCTGTGAGCTGTTACTTAATGAGCCTGTAAAGATTATTTAGGATCCCTAGTACCTGAGTCTTTTTTGATGCCTCTGATATTGAATAACTTCTGTATCTTCTGTTTTCTTAATTTTATTGCTTCCTTCCTTCTCATGTGCAAAATGACAACAATCTGATGTGTTAGTAAGTTCCTTTCTCCAAGGATTGTTCCCCGTGCTCACACATGCTGTTCAATCCCCTTTCCCTCCCCAAATCCCCAGATGAATTTAATTTTAGCTGATATTTTATATAGTCCATTTAAATTGTAGAGGTAGTCTCTCCCTTTTCTCATGTATCTTCAAGCATGTTTTTCAAATATAATAGTCTTCATTTTCCCTGGTACAATTACCATTTCTGTTCTGCCTACATACTTAGTCTTTCAAGCTCCAGTAAGAGGTAGTATTTATGATCTCTCCAAATTAGAGTAGCAGCTTTTAGATCAGGCTAATGGGCCAATTGCTTCTCTTTTCAATTTATTACTAAAGAAGTGGAATTAGAGCAAATGTAGCTCAGTCAGTGCTGGGTCCCTCCAGATGTTTCACAACCCTGCATGTTGATCATCTCTTTTTACTGCTTTTAGAGTGGTTGGTCACGTTTTGAGCCCTGTGAAACTAAGGGATTTTTTTAGCTAATTTTTATTCCTTTAATCAACTTGGTTTTATTCTGTTGAAAGTATTTAGCAAGAATTTGTGATAAATCTCCAATGCAGCGTGTAGGTCTGATTGTTCCCCAGAGGTTTACTTTCTCTCATGCACTTCTCTTCCCCACATCTTTGCCAGGACTTAGATCCTAGAAGAAATAAACAGTAGCTCTTCGTGGTGTGTTGCTTTTGTTGAGCTCTTCCTGGGACATGTCTCTGGTTTATTTTGTTTTATTTTTCCTCTTCTGTGGTGTTTGTTTGGGGGAGTTGTTTTGGGAGGAAATAGGTAAGGCTTTACCTAATCCATGTTGCCCATTGGTGTAAAGCTGAACGTCTGTCTCAGAAATATGAAGGCTCTGTGCAAGTGGCCTGCAGGGTTCTGCTCCTTGCTGGTGTCTGGAATGAGCTGATGTAAATGTTTGTGGCTGACTCAGCTCTGTACTCTGCTGTGGTTAGTAGGGTTTAGTGCCTGGTTTACTGCAGGGAGCTCTCCACTCTCTTCACCCCAGGGTTACTTTAAGATGCAGTTGGTGGTTTGTTTGCAGTGTGCCTCAGGCGCTGGGTTTTGTGCTGGGGGAAGAAAAGTGCCTCATTTCTCAGTTCTTCCAGAGATAATTCCAGATGTGGAGCAGTCTCCACAGACCTGTCTGAGGGTAGGCATTGTGTTAGGGTTTCCTGAATAAAACTTGGCTCACAAAATAACTACAGCTCTCATTTTTCTTCAGTCTGTCAGACAAGGAACACGAGGTTTCATCCAATTTCAGGATCCTTTCTCCCCTCTGACTTCTCTGCCAAGAAGGTTGCGGAGCTGCTGTTCATGGTTGTGGGTTGTGTGGTTTTTGTCTGGGTCTGCACTGTATCCTTTGAGATCTTAAAGAGTGTGCTCTGCATAGGTAGCTTGGGGGGGTTGTTGCAGTTGTAGGCTTGTGTTGATAGGCTTGACAGCATTGCTGTGTGGTTTCTGTGGCACTCAGCTGCTGCATCCCATGCTGTGATGATGTTCTGGTGGTGTTACAGATGCTGCAAAAGCAGTGAGGGTTTCCCTGCTCAGGGACATCCTGTAGATGTGTCTCTGTGTTAACCTGGCAAAAGAACTATTTATTTAAAGTTGGAGGATGCTCCCTGCAGTCTTCAGTGATTTAAATAGTTTTTCCTTCTGCTGTCTTGTCTTGTTTTCTCTCTGCTCCAACCCTTTATTTCAGAAGGGCTTCTCTTTCCTCAGGCAGTAGTCTAGTGGGTAACCTCATCTTGTGTGTTTCTTTTGGACATGTGGGGGCTGGATTGTATTATCATGGTTTATTTTGGGGCTGTAAAACAAACAAACCTTGTGATATTGCAGGTAGGTAGGGTGGGCAGAGTGCCTGCCATCATCCCTGAGCATTGTTTGGAAGCAGGAGGTGAAGCATTTAGGAATTGCCTCTGTTGACAGAAGATTTAATCAGATGCCATTGGAATTAGTTCCCTTTGAAGTGGGGACAGGTTCTTACTTTGGGGTGCCAGCACTCCTGTCTCTAATGAAAGCTACTTTTTATGACCAAGAATTAAATATGCTCTTTTCCAATAGGATGGGAATGTCATCTCCCTTTGATGTAGCTGTGCTGACACAATGTCACCTTTTTTCCCAATTTCTTGCTCATTCGTGCCAGGATTCATTGCCATCGCCAGTCCGCAGCATGGTACAAGGGCGATCTTGCAGGAGAATGTCAGCATTAAAAAGTCATCAATGTCTTTTAGATTTTCATTTCTGTGTTGGCAGGGTACCTGGAGGGCACAGCTTTTTGTGGGCAGTGATGTAGTGCACAGTAGATAAAAAGGCTCATCTCTGTGTGATACAGACATTAAGAAGGAAGAAACGAATATATCTATGCAGAGGTAAAAATAATTTAAGGTCAGCTAGAATTGGATCTGAAGTAATTTTTTCAGCAGGAATGAAAATTAAATTTGGCACTTGAGTAAGTGTTTTGGGTTTGGTGAAGGACAGAGAAGAAGAGAAAACAGTATGGTTTCATCCAGTTTGAGATGAAAAATTGGAAGCCCTTAAAGTTTTCTTAAATAATCACAGCTGAGACGTGGATAATTGGGTACATGTTGAGGCATTCCAGTAGGAGAATGGATTAGTGTGAGGATGTAGGATTCTCCTGTGCTGTGGAGAAATTTGGATAGGGTCTGTGGTGTGATGTGGGGAGAGGGAAGGGTCAGCTTCCCCAGCTGTGTCTCCTGGGTAACCTCTGCCTCTCTCCCCAGCCCTCGTTCTTCGTCGTGTACAACATGGTGACCACGGAGGTCATTGCCGTGTTTGAGAACACGTCTGATGAGCTGCTGGAGCTGTTTGAGAACTTCTGTGACCTCTTCAGGAATGCCACCTTGCACAGTGAGGCTGTCCAGTTCCCCTGCTCAGCTTCCAGCAACAACTTTGCGAGGCAGATCCAGCGCCGGTGAGCCATTCGGAGCATGCTTTATTCCGTATAGACACACGCTCAGCCCCGTCTGCTGAAGGCCAGTATCAAATACCAACCCTGAGAAAACCAGTTCCTTTGGCCCCCTTTGCCAGGTGGTGCAAGGGTCAGGACTGTACATGGTTCATTCTTGCAGCCTGATGCATCTGATTTTGTATTCCACAGCATTTACCGTGTTAGAGGAAGGAACAAAGCAGTTGCAAACGGCTGCTTAGAAGAAGGGAAAGGAATTTTGAGAGAAAGATGTTTCTGTCTCTCCTTGAGCAGTAACTCTTTTGGAGTTTATTAAAGTGTTGCTGCCCAGTAACTTTGGTCACTGAAGATAGGATTTGTCAAGATGCTGGCATGATCCAGTTGTGTGTATTTTGCCAAGTGGCGTTCTCTGAATTTAGTACCAAACTGTGTTCTGTAGCATTTCCTTAACATCAATCACCAGCTCGTGGTTATCATCACTAGGAGAAGGGAAACTCATCTGCTTAGATCTGTTGTGAAAGCTGAACAAAATACCAAAATAACCTGGGTTTCTAGAATATGCTTTAGCAGTCAGATGTGGTTTTAATGAGGCAGAGTGTGTTATTTCTCTAGGAAAATTTTGTTGTGACTCAGGTGTTTTTTTCTTTCAGTGACTTGTTTCTCATCATCCAAAGTACTTGCCATCCACTTATGGGCATCAAGCTACTGTTGACTTTAGGCTGATGTCACATAAGTCTGACGAAATTGACTATGTCTGTAACTTTCTAGAGTAACCTGTCAGGAAATCCATAATGTTTAATGGGAGAGAGAATGAGAGGACTCACTGAAGACTCACGAAGAACAACTTCTGCCTTTTGTTAGAGTAGATAGGAGAGTATTTTCCTCCCCTTGCTACAAGGGCCTGTAACAGGAGTGTTGTAACTTCTACAGCAAAGTACCATAGAGCATAGTCCAGAGTGAGCTGGCTTCTGGCTGAGTGTTTACCCTCCTTATTGTCCCTGCAGCTGATGTGACTGGTTTTACTCATGTAAATTTTCAAATTTTTCTTGGAAAGAGAAATACAGCCTGTGTTAATCTCTCCACCAGGAAGAACTTTCAGCTCACTGTAGTTTCTGGAGAACTTTATGTTCCTCATCAAGGTTCTTCTTCATCAAAGGTTTCTCCCTTTATGCATTTGAAACAATGGGTGGAGAGAAGAGGATTGTCAAGTCAATGTTAAGGGCTAAACTATTACTGTGAAAGCCCCCTGGCTTTTGATCATGCTGTTTCCAGGCTTTGTGGTAAAACTTGGATTGATTGATAAACTGCTAATCCATCTCTCTCTGTTTCTGATCCTGTTCATTTCCTGTACTGCAGAGCAGCTGGGTCCAGACGTTGTGGGTAGGCACATTCTTCTCCTTCTGTCACTCTGGACATTCTGAGTGAGACAGTAATGATAAGGGAGGATGAAAAGGTTAGCAGAACTGGTTGATGTTTGAATCACTGTGATACATCTTTGGAAACGAGCCGCTTTAGTTCTTACACCACAGCTGTTTTCTCTCCCTGTCAGTTTTCCTGCTTAGTTTGTTTAAGATGTGCTGTTCAGCTGTGGCCTTTGTGAACAGAAGGTGTCTCTTGCTTTGCTGCAGGTTCAAGGACACGATTGTGAACGCCAAGTACGGAGGGCACACGGAGGCCGTGCGGCGGCTGCTGGGGCAGCTCCCCATCAGCGCCCAGTCCTACAGCGGCAGCCCCTACCTCGACCTGTCCCTCTTCAGCTATGATGACAAGTGGGTGTCAGTCATGGAGCGGCCCAAGACCTGTGGTGATCACCCCATAAGGTATGGGGAGCTGTATGTGAGGAGAGAGTCACTGTAAATCCCCTCTGCCATGTGGCATCAAGTGTGCAGAATAGGGAGTAGATGGAAGCCTTTCTCTTAGGAAATCCTTTCACCAGGGGGTTTATTTCACAAAACTTGGCCTCTCTCCTTTACAGTAATGTGGATGTGTGGGAGGGCTCTTCATGTTTCCTCGCTGAGCTGCTCTGCTCTGGGGAGGGTTTGGGTGGTGAAGTCTCAGCCTTTTCCATATGAATGGTCTTGTTCCTCCTCCTCTTCTTGCAGTGCTGCCGTTGTGTTTGGGTTGCAGAATGATACAGCTCTGATGTCTGCTTTCCTATGCTGGAAGGATCCTCTCTGAGCATGTGGGTTTAGTTGGCAAGGATTGTCTGGTTTGTCCTGTGAATAAAATAGTATCTGGGCTAGGTGTTACTCAGAAAGCTTGTGGTATTGATTGAGCTGTTTTCAGACTTCCCTTGTTTACTGTTCTCACCATGGGAGCTGTATTCCTTGCCATACTCCCTTCTCACTGTGATCTGTAGGAAATTTCTCTCTGTAGTAGGAATTTTAGCCAGGTGCCAGGGCCATTCTGTGCCTCTTCTGTCTGAGTCTCCAATGCTGGCAGAGGGAATGAGTCTGAGCTTGAGAATAAGGAGGTTTGCAATGCTTCTTAAAGAAATATCAGGACTATTTATTTCTTTTTGTTGGCTGCAGCCATGGCTGCAAGAGGTAGTGGTTAAAAATCCAACGTCTCCAGCTTTACAGGCTCAAAGAGCCTGAGTTACCCAGGCAGAATAGTATTTCTGCTCCTAGTACTGCAGAAGCAAACCTATGCTCTGAAAACAAAGAGAGCCTTCAGTGCCTGAGTGCTTTGTTTAGTGACTGCACACATGTTGGGGGCTCAGGCAGCCTAGGGAGATCATTCTGGACCGCTTCCCAACTTTATTTTCATCAATGCATTCTCAAAAAGTGGTTTCATATCTCCCCTGGCCCTGACTCAGGTGGCGGTGAACTTCTGATTATTCCTGCGCTCTCAATTCCCAAATTATGTATATTTAATTGATTCTTCTGCCTGTATGATTTGGTTTGATCTCCAGCTTCCATGTTATCTGCAAAGAAAGCCTGCCCTTTTCCCCCTTGTCATGCTTGATGTTGGGAAAACTTGCAGGGTGGCAGTTGTCTGCCAGCGCCAACCTGCGCCGGGCTCCCGCGGACAAAAGGCAGCAGAACCGCAGTCATGTGCCGCGGTGGAGTCTTTGTAGTAAACAAAGCCAAGTGCCACCTTCCCTCCCTCCCCTGAGCAAACCAGCGTTTCAGAGCCAGAGCTTTTAAAGCTCAAAGCTGTGCAGAGTCAATTAGGACTTGAATAGAGCCTCGGAGCAGTGGGGCTCCTGGTTTTTTTGGAAAGTAAGCAGAAGATGAGGCGCTAACCTTAACCATTCAGTAGCTGAAGTAGTGCTGCTGTGGTTCTCACATGCAAAACAAAGGGATTAATAAAATAATGCCAGCTGCCTGTTGGGGTTAGAGGGCTTGGAAATGAGGGACCACAGGATTTGTAATGTAAGTCCTGTAATTGTCTGGAATGGAAAACCCTTCAGTAGCTAAGGTTGTTATAATCTGTGTGCAGTTTTCTGGCATGATGTGTAAGCTAGGAAAGCTTCCAGACCTTTTCCACATCAATTCAATATTTCTGTGCACTGTGTTCTTTTAACCCTTAGTGCTTGTCTGCATCCCAGAAAGTTCATTTCTGCCTACTTAAGAGACCAGTGGTTGTTTGCTGTCAGGTGGAAAGGACTTTAGGTTCCCCATCACCACCACCTTCCAGTCTCTTTTCAGGAGGCCTGAAGAAATATTCAATGGGTGAAATGATGGCACTTGAGGGAAGAGGCTCTAACACAGCTCTACCTATAGCAGGGGGTCTCTAAAATCCATCTAGATGGCTAATAAGGAGCCATTTAACCAAAGAATTGGTCTGCAGATAAATCTTCCATTTTCCTACGGTTTGAAAAGGCTGGTCTTGCTGTTTCTGTTGACATACAATTTTATATTGCAGTGCCTAATTTATCCCCAGAATGAGAGCCCATGGAAATGGCCTCTGATTGCAGAGCACTTTTAAAAATACATTTAAAAATACCAAACTGAGCACATCTTTTAAGATTACAGGGAGCTTCATCTTGAGTAGTAAATTGTTGTGAATTGGGGGAGAGAGGAACAGATGGGGGACTGTGCTTTATTTAAAGAATGACCCTCTGCATACCCAGCCTTGTGTAGGAGGAAAAGGGCTTTTTGAAAAGCCAAATACCAAGATTGTGACTCTCTTGCTGGGTTCTTGTGTGCAATTTTCAGGCAGGGCTGGCTGGCACTTTGATTCAGAGGAAGGGAGAGGAGAGTGGCCCTCCAGGAAGAACATGAGGTTCTCAATAGGCTGTGTTGTTAAAATGTGGAGTAGTCTGCTCCTGAAACAGCATCGCTGGTATCTGTCATCATCCATTCTTCCAGGCTGAGAGCTGAGTGCATTGTACTGCTGGCGGGGGGGAGATGTGCTCAGACATTAAAAGCATTCTTGGAGTTAAAATCAGAGGAAAATGCAAAATACCCGCATGCTCTAAGTGTTGGTGGAAAAGAAAACAGCTGGGAGGCATAATGGCAATTCTGTGCCTGAAGTTGGAAGAGGTCTAATGAAAATGGTCTAACAAACAGAGACAACTTCAGGGGGAGGACTTGAGTTAGAGCCCAGCTACTTGGTGAAGGTACCACATCCAGAAACCTCCACCACTACATCCCAGAAGCCTTCTCCAAAGTCTTGGGGAGGGTGGGATCCTCAGAGAGAGTTCTGTGTTCTGACAGCAGCAGAGGACAGTGGTGTTACCTGGGCTTATGTCAGTTACACAGAGTGTGCAGGGGAGGTTCAAGAAGCAAAGAGCTTCCCTGGACTCACCTTTCTCTTCAGAGCTGCTTGTCTCATCCCCCTGAAAATGTTCCCTCTGTGCTGGAGCTGTGTTCCAGAGCTCTCCTGTTTGGAGATGCATATGAGCTTGACCCACAGGCAGGTGTGTAGGTGACAGCAGAAGGTGATAAGGTTTTCCTTGACCTCTGTCCTTGTTGTGGTTATTCAATCCAATTCATCAGGTACCTCCTGCACAGCCTATCTCATTAATGCTTTATTGATGGCAATCTAAAAGGAATTGCAAAACCTTGCTTGAGCTGTACACTACAACATGGCACCCTTGAACAGGATTGCAGTAACTTCCTTGACTGAACAGACACAAGGACAGCAGTGTAAAGCCTTCACTGGCAGTACCACAAGGAGGAAAGGGTGGCCTGACACTCTCAGTGAAGGCCATTGCTAAGGGAAGGGAGCTCAGTTCTGTACAGTATATCTACCTTGGGGGTCAGGGGAGCAGCTTGCATGGAGAGAGGATAGAGAGCCACCACAGGTGGGGCCTGAACCAAACTGCCTCCCTCTTGTGAAGTCAGCTTTGTCCATCAAAGTAACAGACAGACTTCTCTCATTGCTAATAATAAAATAAAAGTGATGTTTTTCTAGACAGTGGAAGACAACTGCCCTGAGAGGGACTTCCCTGTGAAGCCAAGAGCCAGGCACCCAGCTAAGGACCTTCTGCTCCTCAGGGAGCACCAGCGCTCGAAGGAGGCACTTGTCTCTGCATGCAAAGAGCCCAGATGGCAAAGTCAATAGCGGGGAACAGCCATAATTGACTTTCTCTTCCTTTCAGATTTTACGCCCGTGACTCTGGCCTGCTGAAGTTTGAGATCCAGGCGGGGCTCCTGGGGCGCCCCATCAATCACACGGTGCGGCGCCTGGTGGCCTTCACCTTCCACCCCTTCGAGCCCTTCGCCATCTCGGTGCAGCGCACCAACGCCGAGTACGTGGTCAACTTCCACATGAGGCACAGCTGCACCTAGAGGGACTTGGGGTGCTCTCCTTGGCCCTGGGCCTCTGCCACTGGTGCACCAAAGCCAGGCAGTCACACCTTCTGGGAAACCAAATCATCGCTCCTGGAAAGAAGCCTCACCTGGGAGCTCCCACCAGCGGCATCTGGCAGGGCCCTCAGCTGTGGAAAGCTGATCCACCCCAGTTATGGGAGATGGGGGGGCTTCTTCTGACCCTGTTTGTGCTGCAGAGATCCCCCCGCTGTCCTTCCCTGCTCCTGTTGATGAACAAAGTGTAGCTGAGGTTCCTTTCCTCTGTTTTCTATCCTGCTGTGGGTCTTAGGATGGCAGTGATGGAGCTTTGCATCACACTTGTGGAGCACTGCCTTCTGCACTGGTGCTCTCCTACCGTGTTGGACAAATGACCTGTCACAGAGGGAAGGGGTGGGAGCCATGGGGAGGGCTTGGATCCAGCTACCCCTGTTTGTACCTTCAGAATTGCTAGGGAAATAAGATCCTGCCCTCATCCACACAATCTACTCATGTCATTTTAATATGCAAGAGGTCAGGAAAAAAGGTGTGAGAGAAATCACTACAGTTGAGAGACATGAGGTGTGTTCCTGACCCTTATGCAAGTCACTTAATCTTTGTGCCTTAGTAAAAGCTCCTAAGTGAGAGGTGGTGTTACACCAGCAGGCCAGGGCAGCTGGTTGTGTCTGTAATGCAAGAGGAGGTGAGTGCAGGAGGAAGATGGGTGTCTAGGGAGCAACAGTAGCTCCTTGGTCATGTCAGAAGGACTCTTCTGCAGCATGGGGGTTAATCCTCATGGCCATCTGCAAGTTCTGCTGCTGAGAAGAGGGATACCCAGCTGCTGGCACCCTCCTGTGTGTTGGACTACCAGTGTAGAAAATGAGTAGGATTTGCCCAGGAAGAAGGGTGGAGACCTGAATTCATGTTCACTGCTGTGGGTGGGCAGTCTGGAGATGAACTTGTTGACTTAGGTTGCTTACCTCCGTCTGATACACTGTTCTCTGTGAGAACCCAGATGCTGTTTCCAGGCTTCAGAGCACAGCTGGCCAGTGTGGCCGTGTTGGCTGGAACATGGCAGTGTTTGTGCTGCTGATAAATTAAGCTCCTGTGTGTAATTACCTGCCACTGTGGGCTGGTGAGGATGCTGGCCTACCCTTCTCTCTTAAAAATGGAGGTTTTGGTTGTAGCCCAGCGTTTGGGGGGTTTTTACATGAGGGCTGGTTTATGACTGCTGCCAGGCAGCACAACCATCCCAGCATCACAATGTGCTCCATCAGAAGCTGGAGCCTGTTCTTGTCCCATTTCTTTAGGAGGTACAGTGGGGGCAGTAGAAAATTGGTGCTAATACACAGGAGACCCTCTCCGTTAAAGGACCCTGTGGGTGTCTAAACTGGACCAAAATGAGCTGTGGGTGATGTGTTGTGGCCACATGCCTGTGAAGAGGAGCGTTGGAGTCATGCATTAATTTTTGCTGATGATGCACTGGAGAAGAGCTGTGTGGGTGGGTGTGCCTGCTCATGGTATGAGTGGTGGACCTCAAAGTTTAGGGTGTCCTGAGGTCCTTGAATCAGCCTTTGCTCTCTGCCTCACTGTACTTCGCTCCTGGCCTTGCTAAACATTATTTCTAGGCAAGACATTGCATTTCACTGCTCTTTTCCTGGTGTTTGCACTGTTGGTGTCTCAGGTCTGTCAGGAGTGCCGGCGGGTCAGGAGACTGCTAACAGAGGAGGTGTCAGTGCTTTAGCTGCAGGTTCCTCTCATCTAATAACACTATTTGTCAAGGTTTTAGGGTTTTATCCTGTGATCTGTTCCTCAAACATTCAATTAAAGCTCCAAGTGGAGAATCGTTTGCACACTGTAGATCATGGATTTACCTCCCTCTGCACCACTCTCACAGCTGTTCGCACTTCAGGATGAGACTTTTTTTCCCCCCCCTAAGCTTCCAGCTGCTCCATCTGAGACTCTGTTTACTCCTTGGTGTCACAGCCTCAGGAAGTCAGTGCTTACTAAATTAGCTGTCAGATCTCCATTGAGACTCTATTTTCAGTGGCAAAAATATAAACTTCAGCATTTCTGTAGTAGGGTCTTTTGCCAAATTCAGGCTTCCCTGTGTGAAGCAGAGAGTGTGGCATTGATTGTTGGACTTGGGGCTGAGAAAGAGATCTGTTCTTAGCTCTGCTATTAAATTCTGAGGCTGGGGGCAAATCTCTTCCTTCTCCAGCTGGTGTTTTCTTCTCCCTAAATGAGGCCAAAAACATATTTTCAGCTTTTATAAAACACTTTGAGATTCATGGATAAAAAGTGCTGGATAAGTGCTAAGTATTTTCTTATGATGTTTGCAGACAAACTGATCATACTGGGTACTAATTGCCTTGGAGTAGCATAGCAGATCCTGTGGTCTTGGCTGCTGCATTTTATATCAGCAACAGAGTTAATTTTGTTACAGAAATGTATGGAAAGAAAAGTCTCTCATGCTTGAAATTTTGATGTTTTTATTTAAGAAACAAAAACTGTGTGTGGTGGGGAGGGTGGGAGAAAAGGGGAGATATTTTCTATCTGATATTTTTCCTAGGTTAGGGCAAAGGTTTGTTAGCAACATAAGACAAAAACAGAATAAACAGAATTTGCTTTAAAAGTCTGATTTATTGTCTTTGTCTTCCAAAAATCTGAATTATATAGATGGGAATTCATTTGCTAAGAAGAGATGGCAGGGCCTCGGACTGTGCAGACATATCCCATTGGAGCTTGCTGCCTCTTCCTGGCACTTGGAGTACAAGTGTCCTTAAGAATGTTCCCACCTGAGGCATTTCTGTAGTTCCTGCAGATTTCTCAAATTCTTGTCTACATGAACTAATGGTGGTAGAAGAATTCTTGGTTACATTTTTCCCTTTTGCATATTATTACTAGCCCAGCTTGTACTCGGGGACTCTTCCTTTATTCCATTTTCAGCATTTATCTAATCTTTTGGACATTTTCTCCATGATCAAGGGATGAAAGCTTGTTGTGGTTTAACCCCAGCTGGCAGCTCAGCCCCACAGAGCCACTTGGTCACTCCCTCACTGGTGAGAAAAGTGAGAAGACTTGTGGGTTGAGATAAACATTGATTAATGGGTAAAGCAAAAGCCACATGCAAGCAAAGCAAAATAAGGAATTAATTCCCACTTCACATGGTCTGGCAGGTGTTTAGCCATCTCCAGGAAAGCAGGGCTCCATCCTCTGTGGCTGCCCAGCCAAAATCAGCACAAAGCTGAGCACACCTTGCTTGGCAGAACAGCCTGTCCACTGCTTTTAGGTTATGCTGAGGCGCTCAGATTTTCGATGTGCTGCTCCCTGCCTCTTTGCAGAACAGTCCGGCTGAGAACTCCGCAGCATCCCTGTTTGTGTTAGTTCCTCTAACCATCTGCATCTTGAGCATGAAAGTGATTTTCCTTTGAACCTTTCCTCCATTTCTCTGATGCTTTCCTGTGCAGACCTCGAGCACACCAGAAAGCTCTTGAGCCCGTGGCTTTTCAGATGGGCACTAAGTGAGGAGGAGATGCTTGAGCTGGAAACCGTGTTTGACTGGCAGTGAAATCCCATCTTTTGTTACTTCTTCTGCTGCCTTTGCTTTAAGAAAATAAAAGTTGTGAAAGCAGGACAACTGCATTATTTCTTGTATAAAAGACATTAGACAGCAAGGCACAGAAATCCCATTAGACTCAAATGTATGGACAGGTTTAATATGTGTCCCTACTAAAGACTCCTATCAATTAACCTTCCAGTGCTCATGGCCCTGATTTAGCTGCCTGTGTGTACTGAAAGGACCTTCCTTTTGCTCAGGTGCTACATCTCTTAAGCTCTTCCTTTGGTCATTTTGACCCAGCTAGAAGAATCATATTTCTGATGCTTTAAGAAATCCCTTTGTTTTTCTTCTTTATGATCTGTCTTGCTGCTTTTCTGCCAGCTTTTCCTGCAAGGATCTCTCAGGGCTGTGGGCAGAGAGATGGTGAAGGCATAGCAATGAGATATGTGGCCCTCTCACAGCTGTTGTCCTTCTGGGAGCCTTTATCAGATAGGTACATGCTGCAGAGCAATTGCATGTCCTATGGACAACTGAACAGGATTTTGTGGCTTTACTTCATCCTTGCTATGCAAGTTTCAGAGTCTGTGTCCTTGATGTGCCTGAATCTTGTGCTTCCTTGAATTATTACGTGGTTATAAAAGCTTTTCTGGTAAAATAATCCATAAAAATGTATTATTTTACCAGAAAAAAAATCCAGTTTTAAACTAGCAATGTGGAAACTGGTATTTCATGGCCAACTGCTGTGGTCTTGTATGTGAGGAGAATTGGAAAGTGACACATTGTCCGTTCCTGCTACTCAAGGCTGTGCTGCAGCATCTGGGTAACATGTGGGTCCTCACTTGACTAATGATAGGATGGCTCATGGATGCCCAGGGCCCTTAGATAACACTACCAATTCCCCAGCATTTGCTGCATTCTGCTTTGTCCAGGTATGAATTGGACAACTCCTCTTTTGGAGGAGTTTATTTTCTGTGCATGACAAAACTAGTTTGAGTTTCATCTTTTTAAAGCCAGGAACATGTTATTTCTACTTTCCATGGCTGTCTTCTTCCCTTCTACCCAGCAGCTTTGCAAAATGCCAAATGTAGTCCAGAGCAGCCCTGGCTTTGCCCAGAGGACCCCCTAAGCCCCTGTTTTTGGCAGTGAATTGCTCCTCTGAAAGCTACTCTTGCACAAGTTCACCCTTCCCTCTGCCAGTATCCTTCCTCTATTCAGGTGTGTTGCAACAGCATCAGGTGTGGAGGCAGAAGGGTAGAGAGAGAGTTGGGTGGCTGAGCACACTGTCCCTGTCCCAGTGCCTGACTGGTCGCCTTGGATGGGGCAGGTGAGGGTGCACTGGCAGCCCTGGGGCTGCTGGAGCTGCGATGTGTGCGACCAGTTGCTCAAGGGGCTTGGAGGGGTGAGAACCAGGCAGGTGGCAGGGAAGCCCTGCCAGGGCCATCTGGCTGCTGTTGGATGTGATTTTAGGGTGTTTTTAATCGCGGCGCGCTGCATCCCTGTGAGTGCCTGCTCGCTGCGGCTGAGCTGGTCATTTGATAGCTCCTCGGTGCTCCTGGGAGGCCTAAAATGGAGCAGCGCCGGATTAGATGTACCCAGTGCCCTTGGTGAGCTCCGCGGAGATACGATCCTCGATCCTCGCCCTCCCGCCTCCGACCTGCTGGCGCCCAGTGCCGTCGCCACAGCAACGGGGAGAAGCAGCCCATCCGCATGGAAACGGCCTTGCCGTGCCCGCCAGCGCCTGGGGAGAGCGCTGGGAACGGCCAGCTCGCCAAGGTGAGGGGCACCAGCACCTCTGTGCTGACCAGCAGGCAGCCTTGGCCCGAGGTGCAGGGCTGAACACGCATCCCGTGGGTTCCTGCAGGGCTGGCGCTGTCCCTGCGTGTGGGACTCCATCCCACTGGCCCCAGTGCAGAGCCAGCACGTGCTCTGCTGTCTCTGCTCGTGATGGATAATGTTCATTGCTGCTGCCCTATTTTTTTGGGGCTGGTCCTGAAGCCAGGGTAAGGTCCAGATTATCTGTGCTGATACCTGCAGCAGCGTAGGTAGGTCACTGGTTCACTTCTGACTGGTTAGTACTTAATGCTTGTAAAATCCCTCTTTGTTAGGAAAAAGGAGCAACTGGCAGCTAAACAGGGTAGCGTAGGACAGACAAATGTCATCTTGACAGCATGATTGTGCAGTGCAGCCTGTCTGGCTTTGGGCAGCAAAGTCTGAGTTAATCTCTCCTCATCCTGCCTCCTACCCCTTAAATCCCCCCTCGGCTGCTTCCCCAGAGAGGGCTCAGGTTTGAAGGTGATGTTGGTGCTGATCTGCTGGCTCTGATAAGGGCTGGGGAGAGCAGCTCTGCTGTGCAGCTGCTTGTGGCCAAGCAGGGTTTGTTCCAGTTTTACACTGGCCCTTTGGTGACCGTGCCTCTTGCAGGATCACTTGGAAGGGGATCTCCCCAGGCAGCATCACTTCTTTGGATGGATTTTGGTAAACAGGACTGGTTTTACAACCATGTCCAGGGACAGATTGTCCCAGAGCATCTCCCAGTGCTGGAGAAAGCTGCTTTCCAGCCATCAGCCTTACTAAGAAGTCCCCAGGGCTGGCCAGTCTACAATAATTTGCATTTCTTGGTCAGTTTGACCCTGGCAGATCAGGAAATCACTATTTCTGTGGATTTGGCAGGAGCAAAATGAAAGGCAGCACCCAGATCTTGCCAAGGGGCTGTGTGAGAGCCTGGCTAGCAATTAGGAGAGTCTGTGCCTGCAGGCTGGTGCATGAAGAGATGAGTCCTATTTCCTCTCACCTTGGGACCTGCAGAGGGGGCAGAGGATGGGAGTCTGGTGGGTGAAATATGTCATTCTGCCTGGGGCCCCAAGTTTTATTTGTTACCTGGAGCCCTGTGTGGGTGGGAAGCCTGGCCTGCTGCTGTGCAGAGGAACCCCTTGTGCTCAATCCTTTCTCCCTTCTGCTTACTTGTTTTTAGAAAAACAAGCGGTGAGGTTGCTGCTGGAAGCAGCTTTCCCAAACAATGGCTGTTAGGGCTCCAGAGCTGCTGAGATGTTTGGGTGCAGGTGCACAGCCTCCACTCTCAGTAGATGTGGGCACAGGAGGAGAGTTATGGACTCTGGAGAAATGAAGGACCCTGCCAAGTGGCACTAGTGCAGGGGAAGCTTGGAGAACTCAGGAGAGGAGGTGTGAGTGGTTTCAAAAAAACCAAATAACATCGAGGCTTGGCTCCCCTCTACATCTTCCCAAGAGGACTCTGCAGTTTCGCTTCACCTTCGTGTGGGAGCTTGGATGCTTTTATGCTGTTCATTAGTAAAACCTCTGAGCAGTTCCTACTGCCATGAGTACCCATTAATGCCTCTTCAGGGAGAGGAGAACATTGGGAAAGCAGAAAACCAACCCAAGGGCCCTTTATCTCTTTTTGGTCTGAGAGGTCATGGGCTGAGGTTGGAGGGGAAGAGGGGCCAGGTGGGGATGCCAGGCATGAAAGCAGCACCGTGATTATCTGCCCAAGTCTGAGTGCAAAAACATAACCTGATTTGAACTGTTACTTCTTCAAAACTCCCAGGGGTGCTTTAGGGTTATAAACACCTACTCAGTGACCTTCTTTGTGCACATCTCGAGCCAGGTATTCCTACAGCAGAGGGAAAGCCAGCAAAACCTGCACAGATGTCTTTAGCAGCTGCAGCCGGGCTGCCGTGAGCCACCCCTGCTGCTACACTTTATTAGCACTGCAGGGTCTGTCCCCTTCTCCCCCTTCTCCTTGCCTGCTTGTGTGTACAGTCAGCTCTTAAAGGACACTGACATCACTTTATGGTTTAATTGAATCTCACAAAGGGATCCAAATTGGCTGCCTGACTCTTGTCACTGAGATGCTCATGGAAGAAATAGTAAATCACCAATTCAGCAGATAAAGCAGCAGCTCTGAGCAGCAGGTCCTTGTTGCGGGGGATAGGGAAGTAATTCCTCTCTGCAGAATAATGCACTATTAGGGAGATGGCTGAGGGCTGTTTTTCCAGGCCACCAGGTGCCATCCCAGGTCCAAAGGAAGGGTAACTAAGTTAGACTAACTCCCCAAGGTGGTGTGGCACTCAGTAAGGGCTGAACAGACCTGAGGCAGCATTTTATCTGTAAGTCAGGAGAGCGTTCCGTGTTTTACACAGGGATTTACAGGGATACAATGGAGAGAGGTTCGTGTGACCATTTATTTAGAACAGAATGCAGAATCCCAGGAAAGGCCAGGGATGAACCAGGATGAAGCTTTGCAGTCAGCAGCAATTTCTGAGATTGTTTCTCAGAAAAAAAGTAATCTTTGAATGTAGGGAATGAAAAGTTAGGAGGGAATGGAGAGCAAAATGTTCAAAAGCAACAGGGAAGCCCAGAGGGAGAGGATATGACCCTAATGAGAGTGCTAATGCTGTGGCCATGCTACTGACAAATAAAGTAATTGCTGCTCAGGAGGAATGTGAGCCAGTAGAAAACAGCTTTCCACCCAGATGCCAAGAAAAGCAATTAGAACTCGTAAACACCAGTGGCTGACTAAAACCAGGCCCTTAATTAATAGTCTCATTTGAAGGGTAAGGAAATCGTTAAGCACTATTGGTGTCTATTAATTCCCTGCAACACAAACCACAATAGAGTTTTAAGCCTTCTTCCACTGTACAGTGTGTGCAGGAAGGAGTGCCCCAGCCCTTGCTTTGTGCAGCTGTGCTCTCTCACCTCACTGACTGCTCCAGAGCCCCAGGACGTGTTGCAGGATAAACAGCTCAGACTGTGCACTAAGTTAGGACATGGTTTTGGGAGTGCTCCATCAGGGCAGGAGAGAAGGTGGATGGGAAATGTGATTTCAGTAAAAAGCTGTACAGAGTACAGGGAGCTGGAAGATTTGCATCATATTGTACAGATCCCAGCTGCTGAGCCATGGAGAACAGTGTCAGCCTCTTCTGTCCAGCACAGAGGTGCTACAGGACTGTTCAGTCAAAGGAAGGAGTGGGGGTAGCTACCAGAAATAGGCAGGGCAGGGAGGGACTTAAAGCTTCCTGCTGTATAAGCCGTGGTGATGGCAGACCTCCTTAAACCTTCCCAAACACCCAAAACCCAAGAGTGTCTAGGAGTAGCCTTTACAGAGGACACAGCCTTCATTTCAAGTGCGGGTAAGATGAAAATTTATTCTTGTTTTCTGACTCTTGATTCACTTTTTACACATAGTCTTTCCTGAAATCCAGGAGGACCACAGATCTCTTCACAATTTTACTTTACAATTTGTTCTGCCATCTTCATGTGACTTGGGCACCTCTGCATTGATGCAATGAACAGCCTGTAGTAGAGAACAGCAGTGTTTGGTCTTGTGTGTGTTAGACAAACCTGCTAGCACAGCCTGCTGCCCCTCCTTTGTCAGGCTGGTTGCTGTGCTGGGCACAGACACCAGCCCAGCCTTGCTGTAAACACATCACAATTCCCTTCCCCAGCCAGCTGACTGCATACTGAGAGAGTTCATCTTGGCAGTTTATGGCTGACCTGCTATCTTCTTCTTAAAAAGCAGAATATGAAGTGCCTAGTGCAGCTGTATTTCTGGAGTGAGGGGGAAACTCTTCTAGTGTGGCAAACATCTATGGAACAGCCTCTCTTCCTCACTGTCAAATCTGACAGCTCAAGGAACTTCCCTTTAAGATCACCTACCCTCCCTTCAAATTCAGAGAGTTGGACTAAAGTAGATTTGTCTGAATCTTGTTTTCTCCTGTCAAATGCAACTCAACAGGCTTTTCTAAGCAGAGTGATTTCTTTCAAAACCTGCTGTATGCCATTCAGCCCCATGAAGGAGGTTCACTGCCTTGTTGCTATGGTACCCTTTCTCTAAAGAGGAAGAAAATAGTTAACTATGCAATTTAAGAAACAGAGGAATGACAGAATGAGAAATAATAGAAAGGAAGATTCTGCATTTGCAATAGAACTGCTGGTTGCTCTGAAATACATCATGTTTACAGGTGAAATACTTGCCCAGAGCACGTTGTATAGTGCCAGGGCTTCTCTGGCAGCAGGGATTTCAGTGAGATGCCCTTTGCTAGGCACTGTGCCTCTGCCATCCAGCAAATCCATCCTGTAGTCAGTTACTGCTTTTACCTTCCCTGCTTAATGCTCCTGACATATTTCCTTGGCAGAAATTCTGGACAGAGCTGGGACAGCGATAATACATCACAGACCCACAACAAGCTCCTGCTGCTTGTGGATACACAGAGGTACAGTTCAAGACTTAAGTGCTTTGTATCTCCTTGGCAGCATTTCATTATTCCTTGGGCCTACTAACCCCCGCTTGCTTTCCCCAGGACCCTGGAAAATCCAGTTTGTGGTGCACAAGGCAGGGCCAAAGAGACTGCAAGCATCAAACCTGGCAAGATCCCAGCAGCCCCTTTAGAAAGTGAGGTGCTTTCCTTTGCCAAGAGCAGTGGCAGGTCAGTACAGCTTGGGTGAAACAAAGCACTGCAACAGATCTGTGCCAGGAATCAGGAATGGATCCAGGCTGGTGCTCTGTGAACAGGGAGAGCTGTCACTCACATGTAGCTCTGAGCCAGGGGGAAGGAAAGAGTTACCCCATGCCTTGTTTCCCAATGTGAGCAGTGAGACAAAGAGGGAAGGGAGATGACCTGACCCTGTGCAGTTGTTTACTACAAATGACTACAAGGAGATTGAGATCTCAGGCTCTCCTTCTGCCTGACAAGGGCACTAATGGCATGGAGGGCTAGACAAGAGCCACATATGGTGGTAAGAGGAAGAGAGCAGTTGAAAGGAAGTAATAAGGCAAAATACTTCTAGGAACACAGCAGGAATGGCTGTCAAAAGACCAACATTTTAATCAACAAACTTTGTAGACAAGAGGCTTCCCACTAAGGGAATACATGGATTCCTGCTTTCACCAGCAGCTTCTACCTCCTGCATTTTCAAGGCTCAGCATGGTCTCTCCAAGCTTCCCTCAACAAGTATTTCCAGGGAGGGTGGCCTTCCAGAATCAGTCACAGAAGCAACATTCAACTCAGTCCCTGGTGAACTGACGTTGAAAGCTGTGTTTCTCTTGCCCTGCCCCTCACAGTCTCCTGGCTTTCCGTGGGCGGCAGCCGTTGTGGGGGACCGGGCTGTTGTCAGTGATGGAGATGATCTCCAAACCTCCCATTGTCAGCCCCTTGATGGCAGCCTGCAACGAGACAGCAGATGACAGCTATCAACACACAGAACAGCAGAGAAGGGGAAAAGCTCAGGGCAAAACAGTTTCGTCCCCCATCTGAAAATCAACTTGTTCCAATGTTTTTCACTTCTTAATTCTTAAAAATAAGTAACTCATTCAGAAAACCCAGTTTAAACTTATCTGCCCTAGTCCTTTCCTGAGCATTCCTACTGATTTTCCTACTTTAGCCATAAGAAGCCCCAAATACAGCTTTTATTCTACCTCCAACATGGTATTACTCTAAAATTATAATGACTTTAAAAATTCATTACTGGGCACTTGGGTGAGAAATCCTTTTTATCAGCTTCAAAAAAACCAAGTAAATTGAAACCAGCCTGAGTTTAGAAAACATCCATGATAGCTGAGAAAATAAAGTATGGAAAAGAAACTCCAACACCTACTTTGCGTCCTGGTCCCAGTCCTTTCACCATGACGCGCACGTGCAATACACCCTTCCCACGTGCTTTCTGTGAAAAGAACAACTGGTTAGTGCCCCTCTGACACAAACTCTGGCTCCCCTGGTGTCATTCATTTTCATAGTAGTATTTAAGTAAAAATAAACATTAAGTAGTAATGGATAGGGAGGACATATACAGGGATTACTGCAGAGACAGTAATCTGTCTCTGTAAGAGCAAACGAGGCTGCGGTATGGCCATGGCAGTTCAAGAGAACTTCTGTGCTAAGCTGTGAGCTCTGCACACAGAGAAAGCTCTCAAATCAAACTATCTGTGACCTAAAGCCAGAGCAAAAAAGGACATATCCATGGATACGTGACTGAAGTGGCAAGGGACTAACAATGACTAATTCTAAGTTGTTTTCCCTTCTCTAATGTGGCGACTTCTCCCCTGTGAGCAGTGGATTCTTTCTGGAGGGTAAATGAGAAGAGCAGGCAAGCTTTAGATTTGCTGTGCAGGAGTCCACACCTCCAGGGCAAAAATTCTAGGGGTTTTCAAATTGGAAATGAAGAACTGCTGTACAGCACAGCCCTGCTGCCACCACGTGGAGGGAGCCACCTCTGGCTCTCTTTCTCATTGTGCTCTGGTGCAATTAACGTACTAACTACTTCAACAGTGACAGAATCAATCTGCCCAAGCACAGCTACGCAGCTATTATGAGGCTCCAACGAGCACAGATTAATAGTGAAGATGTTCTTATATCCCTCTGAGTCAACCACAATAAGCTGTTGGCCAGCAGTGGCACCAAACTCCTCTGGCATGAAAGGCTGAAGTGAGTTCCACCTAATTTAGGGTAAGGATTTTCAGTTTAACCTTGCCTCATTCTGCTGTAATGAGGACCCTGACACAGCCAGCCTCAGCTCCTCCACTTGGACACCCACGTGGTTTTTTTCAGAACGAGTTACAATAATCGACATGCAGCTAGAATGAACAGGTGCAAGAACATCACTTTCTCTGACTGGAACTGCTGGCTGGAGCTCAGTTCTGTGGCAGAGAGCAGATATAAAATATCCAGACAATAACTACAGCTACTTCTCAGTCCCCTACAGTGCAAAACTTGAACTGCTGCGGATTCAGGGGCTACATTCCCCAAATGACTGAGAAATGTTCACTTAGGAAAAGAGGAGGCTATGCAGACCGGTGCTAGGAAAGGACAGGCTCCCAAGTTACAATCACACATTTCCAATTACAACCTGCACAGCTCAGCTCCCACTTGGGGCATTTCTAAGAGCTCTTTCAAACACACTTTGTGTGCAAATGAAACTCCAGCACCACAGTGCTGCCTGCGAGCCAGGGCTGTGCCCAGGGGCAGGGAGGCAGAGCTCCCCTCAGGAGGTGGGGATCACGGTGGGCACTCACCACTGCTGCTGCCATGGCTGCAGTCTGGGCTGCGATGGCAGTGCCCTTCTTGGCGTTCTGGAAGCCCTCTGTGCCGCAGGACGTGCGGGAGAACGGCTGGTTGTCAAAGCTCACCACCTGGATGTGCGTGCTGCAGAGGGATGGGGGCACAGGGAAGAAGCAAGCTGGAACAAAGCTTTACTCTCCAGTTTGTTGCTCACCTTACTGGAATAACTGACTTCTGTCTCTCTTTCAAAGTATCCCACTCAAACCCACTGCAGAGACCACCCAGCAGTGACCTGGTCATCTTACAGACCCTGGCAGAACCTTTCTGGAAAAGGTGTGCTTTATCTCACTGAGCCCTTTCAGATCCATCTCTCACTGCATTTTATCTCTTCTATTAAAAAAAATGCACAAGACACTTCTAGAACTTGAAAGAGCCTTAAGCAGTAACATATCACAGGAGCAATCACTGATGAAACACAACTGTCTCAGGGAGAATATGATAATTTTTTTAACACCTGCACAGAAACAGTGCTAGAGTATGAGCTGGAAGTAACCTGCTGTTAAAACTATCAGCATCTGATTATTCATATCAGAATGTAATCAAAATATATGAAAAACAATCTCACTGCTTTTAAGACACTTCAAGAACAGGTATGCTCCCTGAACACCACTGAGGTTTAAATCAGTATCATCTTCCCAGCCACGAACACCACTCCCTTGGCCATTTTCCTTTGAGCCTTTAGATCAAAATAATGACAGGCCAAACCCCGGGTTCGAAGCTTTGATTTCACACGAGAGCAGGAATGGAGCAGCTCATTTGCTTACTTGTTGTACGTTGCTTTGATGTGAGCTATCGGGACCTCTTCATAAACCTTGCCATCCCATCTCATGGAGTTCCTCTGCAGGATTAAAGAGCTGAGGAGCAAAGTAAGAGTTGTCAGGCCTCGCTCTTTAAGTATTACAAAGTTTCATTTCATTTCGAGAAATGAAGAAAGAAGGGAGCAAACCTCCGACAAACACAAGCTGCGTTTCTGATTGAGTCAAGCGGCTCCCTCCCCTTCCTCGGCTGAAAACCCACCGAAGGCGATAAAACCTCGCAGCAAGAGGCAGATGGCAGCGCCCTCCCGGCGCGGCCTGGCCTCGGCTCTCACCTCGGCTCGGTCGCGCTCTGCTTCTCCGTCTCCTTGGCAGCCGCCCCCGCCGTGTCCTGCAGCCTCGGGGGGCCGGAGCGGAGCCCGCGGCACAGGGCGGCGGCGCGGCCCCTGAGGAGACAACAGCGGCTGAGCGCTGGGCGGCAGCGGGCAGCCCCCAGCGGCCACCCCGCAGCGAGAGGAGCCCTCCCCGCTGTCCCCTCGCTGTCCCCCCGCTCCCCGCAGCCCGTCCCGCCCTCTCCGCTCACCCCCAGCCCAGCACGCGTAGCCCGGCGAGCGCCATGGCCGCGCTGATGGCGGCGCTCGGCCCGCGCCGGGGAGCGGCCGCCGCGGAGCACGCCGGGAGCGAGGAGGGGACATGGCGGGGCATTGTGGGGCGCGGGCCATGGCGGCGCCCCGCGCTCGCTGGGTCTGTAGCGCTGCCGCGCGGCGCCCGTGGAGGCTCTTTGGGGCGATGTGCTTGATGAGGCTTCCCCGAATCACGCAGCCTCTGGAAAAGGAGGAGGAAGAGGTGGCGGCGCTCATGGAGCAGGTAGAGGGGGATGTGGGGGTGTGGATGGGGAAATGGCGCCCTCAGTCTGAGGCATGAGGGGAGAGGGACATCGGGGGCCGGTGGCCTCGCACACACCGTCTGTGATGTTGCTCCCCGAGTGCCCTACGTGCGATTTGCACCACATCTCGTGGGTGTTGGTGGCGTCCCCATGGTCACCTCCATGGTGCTGGTGTCTCTCTCGCATGCTCCTGCTGCAAGAAGGGAAGCCCTGCTCAACCTCAGGAAATTCCTATTGCCTTGCTTTTCCTGAACTGGAAATAATTTAATTCTGCTTGCTAATACCTATAGTGCTTGTGGCTTAAGAATTCTTTTTGCTGCTTTTCTAGATAGAGCTGGAGAGGAGCCTCTATTCAGATCACGAAATGCGTAAGCGGGAGGAGGAGGAGCAGCTCAAGAAGAAGATGGAAAGCTTGTATGACGAGGATGAAGCTCGTGGCAAGACGGTCATCATGGCTCAAGACCTGGAGGAGAAGTGGGAGCAGAAGTTTCTGCGGTTCAAAGCTGCCCCACGGATAACAGGTACAGCCTGGAGTTCGTGGTGGGTGAGAACACCCAGATTGTTTGCCAGTGTACAATTCAGTAGAAGGAAGGCATTTTTGGGTCTTAGAACAAACAATTGTTTGTTTTAAAGACAGTCTTGACTCTGTGGCAGCACATGTGCAATTAACAGTCTGACAGGGAAATCAGTGTTCCCGTGCTGCAAAAAAAGTGTGTGTTCACCAGGGCAAAATGATGAACGTAGATGTGGTTTCCAGACAAGAGAAATGTTGGTCATTTGGTTCCCAAGCTCTGCTTCATGCTCTTGATTTTTGTGAAGGTGGAGATCCAGTCTGCTTATTATAGAGTCCTTCTGGATAGGAAAACAGCAGCTGAATCCTGTGATGACTTCTAGAGTGACTGAGAGCATTCCTGTCCAGATTTCTGTCATATTCCATGTACCCACATCTGTGTATTGTTTCTGGGTGTGAGGCACAGAGGGCTGATAACCAAGGGGGTCAGAGCATGCTGCCAGGAGACTTTGTTTCCAGCACGTGTTGGTTTTTGGCAGATGCTGACAAAAGCAACGATCGAACGTCGTTGAACAGGAAGCTGGACAGCAACCTGATGCTTCTGGTGAAACAGAAAATTGGTAACCAGGAGCTGTGGCTCCTGCCTCAAGTGGAGTGGCAGCCTGGAGAGACGCTACGGAGCACAGCGGAGCGAGCCATGGCTACGTTTTTGGGTGTGTAGCTTGACCCTCCCTCTTGATTGTCCCAGTGGTTTTCTTCCAGTGCCCTGTCTGAGAGATATTTGCCATCTGCTGTAGTGAAATCTTCTCCCATCTGCTGGGAAAAGGTGTGTCATGGCAGAGGGTTGGCACGCTGGGAGTTGGGATCTCTGGCTGCCAGCAGCAGCAGTGCCATGTCTGGCCATCAGGGGCCATTTTGGGGTATCACCAGAAACCCCTGAACGTCTGGGATTGCTTTGGGCTTTCTTTCACTCTTGTTGCCGTGTAGTAGCTTTTGTGGCAGATGGGTGATGATGGCAAACATGTGTCCTTGCTTTTCACTCAAGACTGGCAAAGCTGGATACCCTCTCCTTCCCTTCCTCCCTCTCCCACTCTAAGAGGACTCTCTGGTCTCCAAATGAGCTGTTTTTTCATGAGAAAAAACCACAGTTTTTTCACAGTTGTCAGTATTTCTGCCAAAGAGGGAACAGTCAGTTTGAACCACGTACAAGGAATGGCTTATGCTGTGTTACTATTATACAGGGAGCAGTTATTGTTGTTCCGTGTTCTTATGTCTTACTCTCTTTCTCTTGCATTGCTGGCTTCTTGCAGGAGATCACATTCAAGCCAAAGTCCTGGGGAATGCACCATATGGGATTTACAAGTATAAATTCCCCAAGGCCATCAGAACTGAGAATAACGTGGGAGCCAAAGTCTTCTTCTTCAAAGCCTTCCTCCAAAGCAGTGACTTGTCCCAGGCAGAGCTGAAGGCAGATTACCTGTGGGTCACAAAGAAGGAGCTGGGAGATTACCTGCAGTCAGAATACCTGAAAAAAGTCAATAGATTCCTCCTGGACTTGTGAGCAATGGCCTGTGCTCCAGCAGATGGGGAAGGTGTGGGACGTGGCTCCAGGGAGGAGGACGGCTGCTGCTTTGCATGGTCTGGGTGTATGAGATGTCACTTGGGCTCTGGAGGTTAATTTGCCTTTGCCTTAATTTCCCAGTTCTCTTCACTGGCCCTGTACTGAATAAATATTAAAATCTATACTCAGAAGTGAAGCTTTCCTGAGGGAGTTCTTTGCTCTTGTTGAATTCTCCTCCTCCACCTCTTCTGGAAATGCATGTTGTGATCCTTTCCTCTCCCAAGAGTGTGGTTCCCTGGGGCTGTGGTACCCAGAAGGTTTGCTTTCCTCTCCAGACTCTTGCCACAGGCTCAGCCTCAAAGGGTTTCTCCTTGCTGTAGCTAATGCTTATCACTGGTACCTGCTCTCTGATAAGAGCACCACTGCAGGGTTATCTGTGTGTCCAGGTGGGAACAGACTCTCCTGAACACCAGCCAGGACAAGATGAGTTTCTGGGGAGATGTAAGCAGGGATATTCACCTCTTGTTAACTTCTAGTGTTAGCTGCCTCTGGCCTGGAGTCTGTGATGCACAGTGGCCGTGGAGGACACGGATCCATGAGGAATGGGCAGCTGCCTTCCCACTCACACTGCCTCCCTGTGAGCCTCAGGTTACAGCAACAGACACTGAGGGAGGATAACAGCAACAGCAGCTGCTCTCTGTCTGGGCTGGGAGGCTCATTTTTCCTGGGAGGGGAAGGTGCTTTTGCATTGCTGTCTCATGGGAGCAGCCTTAAAGGTGTCTCTAGGGAGTTCTTGGCTCCCATTCCCACTGCATCAGGCCAGCCCTGCTAACCAGCACAGCTGGGTCTACCTCAGGTAGCCTGACCCTATTACCCTACTTTCTTTATTAGAAAATCTATCCTGGGCTTATGTAGTGCTGTCTTGGCCCTCTGGGGCTGGTTCTGTTGTTGGAGGTTTTTTGTGGTTGTAAATGTTGCTGTTCAGTAGTCAAGAGTGCTGCTGGACCTCGCAGGGAATGAGCTTGCTCCAGCAGCAGGGAGAGAGAGAGGAAATAACTGTCATAAATCATCCAGAGAGAGTTTGGACTCCAGAGGTGGAACTGGAGATTGTTGTATGTACTTTATCAATCCTTTGGGAGCTGTTGAGCTCCAGGCTTCAAATTAAAGTTATCCTTAATCACTCTGCAAGACACTGGGGTGGAGGGTAGCACAGCAGCCTTCTATTTTCCAATGCTGGACAGTCTGGGAGCTGCAGGTTTGCCATAAATTACCAACAGAACTTGGCTCCTGGAAGCATCCTCACAGGCCTGGCAAGGAGGCTGAGTCTGCAGCAGAGAGCAATGGCAAAGAGGAAATAAATGTGGAGCAGAACATGTGCCTGAAAGACTGCAGATTTTTGGCTGCTCTCTGAGGTCAGCATTGCTGGAGGGAGCCCTGTTGCCCTCTCCAGGACTGGAAGCTCCTGAGGCAGGGGGAGATGAGTCCTTCCCCTCAGACTGTGCCCCTCCTGTGGGGCACATGGGTGCAGTCAGTACAGGTTTTCTCTGCCACTCTTGTTTCAGGCTGTCCCTGGCTCCAGAAGATGCAGCTGAGACCTCGTGGCCACAGGTTTAAGACATGCCCTTAGCTAAAGAGTCTGCCCTGTTTCCCACACCAAGGCAGGTTTTGTATTGCTGGGACAAAACTTTGAGAGCATAGAAAATGCTGTTTAATCTGTGCTTGCTCTCAAAAGACAGAGCACAAATGAAAGAAGAGGCTGTACTGAGACCTTGCTGATCTTCAGACCCAGGCAGTTCCTATTTCTGGATTACTCAAGCTGCAAGTCTTTGGGCATTATTTGTGCTGAGAGATGTGTAGTTCCTTCAGCAGTGGAAAGGTCAGAATCAACAGCATCCTTCATTTTTAAATGTTTTTTCCTTGTCCTCAGACCTTCTTACAGGTAGGATGTGTGTGAGAAGCTTGGTCTTTTCTGAAAGCTGAAAGTGTTTTTTCATCACCCGAAATAAAAATTCCTGCTTGCAACCTGTGTGGGAACAGCACCATCTATTTATTTATTTAAATTATTTTTATTTTTCCTGTAGTTGATTTTATTTAAAGCCACTCAGCCAGTTGCTGCAAACCATCACAGATCTTGTAACTCAGAGGCTTTTGCTCAGTTCTCCTGTGTGGTCTTTTCTTCCCCAGCTTTGGGGAGAGGGAAGCTGGAGGATCCTAGAGGATGGTTTGAATCTTCTCCTTTCCTCTGCTCCCAAACTGCTGCAGCAGGTCACTGAGGCTGTTCTTTTCCTTTGGGAACTTGGTGGCTGCAGGCTGTCTTTCCACTCAGCATGAACCTATTCCCAGACTTGGAGCTGCAGAAGTCTGAGCAGGCTGGTGGAAACTGCTGAAAGGGCAGCACAAAGCCTGAGAGCCTTTTTTAAGAGAGCAGAAGGAACCTGTGGAGTTGTGGCTGTGTGAGAGCTGCTGCAGTCCAGCACAAAGAGCAGGGGGAGCATTTTACTTTTGTTGAAACACAAATCTCCCCTTGCAAATGTGATGGAGAGCCACCAGAGTTTGTCTGGGTGTTGGAGGAGGCTGGAGCTTGCTTGGTTTGCACTCAAACCCTGGAGGGTTTTTCTCACCTTGACAAAGTCCCCCTCACATTAAATCTCTGCCAGAACCTGAGGATGCAGCCAGTGCCTGGGAAAGAAACTGAGTTTGTTGTGGCACTTGAGTGCAAGGCAGGGTGAAATCAGTTGAAGAGGTCTCCTGTGAAGGGTGCACTGCAGAGAGGAGTTTTGGAAAGGACCTGTAACTCCTTGCTTTGAGAGCAGCAATGTGAGGCTTATCTAAGCAGTCCCAGGTAAGATCCATGCTGCTGTTACCCACTCCTGCCTGTGCACACCAGAGAGGAGGCTTCTGACTGCTCAGGGTGCAGAGGCTTTCTGCTCCTCAAAGCCATTTTTGGCATGGGATGCTTCCATTCTTGAGGGTCATACACAAAAAACCTCATCCTTTCTCTCGCCAAGGGGGAAGGAAGCATCTGAAGATGTCCTGGCTCTGGTGTGATGCAGTCCAGCAGCTGTTGCTGAAAGTCTCCAGTAGCAGACACAAATGGAGGGAGCAGTTGCCTTCTAAAGCACTGTCATCTAAGCCATTGCTTGAACCACCATGTTAGAAGAGAGAGAGAAGAGTTTTCTTTGTAGCAAGTTGACACTAACACTCCCCTCCAGTGGAGAAGAAATAACAAGTCCTAATAAAAACACTTCTCAGCTTCACAGATACAGTTTTCCTTTACTTTTACAAAATTGTTGCCTAGCTGAAATCCCTCCTTGTCTGTGTAAGTTTTGGGGGTTGGTGCTCTCTAAGCAGAGCCCTGCTCATATGTTTTGTGTTAGTTTGAACTGAGAACCTTACACTTTCTCACATAGTGGGAAGCTGCTGTTTGTTGCTCCTTCTGGCTCCTTCATTGCCCCAAGCAATGAAAGTCTTCAGAATTGGGAAGATAAATACATGTGGAGCCAGGAGAGGTCTTTGGAGCCACAGGCTACGCCTCTTCCTGCTCTCTGCAAACCTGTAGGAGGAGAGATGCTATTCTCCCAAATAGAACCATGAGCAGGGATGCATGCTGGACGTGCAGGTAGCATCCTGAGGCCTCCAGGCCAGGGGTGAGCTGGCTCAGGGACAATGGGAACTGTGCTGTCCCAGCTGCTGCAGCCTCCTTTGGGCTCACTCCCTGTCCTGGAGGATGAATCATCTCCAGCAGCATCAGTCCCCTTTGCCTTTATGTTCAAGCTCCCATTCTTGTGTTGGATCTCTCTCTTTGGAAGGAATTTTTGTGCAGGTGCTGCCCTTTCCTGCTGTGCTCTGCTGCCTGCAGGGGATGCAGCCTGGGCTCCTCTGCTCATGGCAGCCCAGACACCCAGCAGGAAGTTGTGTGAGAAATCTGCTTGAGGTCACCAGTGACACGAGTGGACTAGATCCCATGATTTTGTTTTTGAGGACATCTTTTTCTTCCCTTTTCTTGTGAAACCCCTGTGGTTGGTATAACCTGCATGTTGGAAAGACAGTGGGGCAGTCAGGAGGCAAGGCTTGAGTGAATCTCTGCAAAAGCAAGAATGGATATAAAATAAGGTACTGCTGGGAAACTTGTAGTCAGGGTCAAATTTCCTCAGAAGCTTTGTTGATACTACCCAATCCTTGACATCAATCACTCAAAAAGGAAAGCCAGGAATTTTTGAGGTGAGTGTGAAATGCTGACAGCAGGAACACCCTTCAGGTAGTTCCAGCTACAGCTTTGCTGTCAAGGCTACTTTTCCGTAACAGATCTTGTGGGGTATAAAATCCTTTGTCAGGACTTCATGAACAATGCTTGAAGACCCAGGGGAATTTCTCAATTGAATTATGAAGTGTCTTTCAGCAATAAAGCTTCAAAACTGAAGCAATGAAGCCTCTGTGGAGAGAATGTAAGGCTTTAGGACTCACCCTCACAGCCCACTCCAGGAGCAGGACTATGCACTGCCAGCAACTGGCTCTTTACCTGGCTGCTGAACATCCAATTTCATAATTAACCGATGAAAAATTTGAGGAAAAGATTTTTCAGCTAACAGTTTGAATTTTAAGCAAAACTCTCTTGGAGTTTAAGGTGGGAGTTGATATTGAAGGCAGATCATCTTCTGAGGGGCTGCTCTTCCTCTCAGGCATCTGGGCAGAGGGAGATTGGGGACATCATGACATGAGGCATGGGCCAGCACTGCTGCTGCCTGCCGGCTTTCTGCTCCCTCTCATCTATCAAAGTAATTATACCCATTACATTTCTCCTCTCAGGTTTTACCCTCCCAAATGTTATTCCTCAGCAGTAAACCTGTGGGGTGAGTGAATTATTGGGGAAAAAACCTAGGTGTAATCCAGGTTTAATGAGCACATAGAAAAAACACACTGGGTTTGGAGGGTGGCTCAGCCAGCATCCTGCTTCTGCAGGCAAATAGAAATTCATCTTGATGTGTGTATATATCTAGTTTCGTGATCTGTGAGCTCCTAATAATTGGTTTGGTGACCTGCTGGCAGTATTCTCTCTGTGTAGAGCTTTCCCCAGCCCCCAGTTAATATAATGGGTCACAAATCCCATTTGCTTTTGAATTCTGAGTAATCCTTTTGTTAATGTTGCCTATTGCTTTTCTGGAAGCACTGGAGGAAATCGGAGCCATGTGCTAATCAGTAAATCTGGTTCTGCGGGTTCCGAAGCTGCTGCCCTGCCCCGCCTGCCCTTTCCAAATGCCTGGTGCAGCCCAGTTTGTGTCAGACCCAAAGCTCCCCTCTGCAGAACAGCAATTGCCTCCCAGGCTGGGAAGTGGCAGGGCTTCAAGCTTCAAGTGGCACAGGCTGCAAATGTTGGATGAGCATGAGGAAAGAGGGATCTGGTGGGGAGTGGGCAGCCAAGTCGTAAGGGGTTTGGAGAGGAGGGAAATTAGGCATTCCAGGTGTCTGATCCCACCAGTGCCCGTGTGGAGGGGCAGTGAGTCCCCCATTTTAGGGGGTGGCACCCTGGGGACCACATTTCAGCCTCTGCTCCATCAGCACTCACAGCTCAACATCCATTCTTGTCCCTCCTTAGGGAATGTGGTGCAGCAGGCAGTGCCTTGCACCAGAATGATGAAGGCTCCAGGGCTGGCAGGGGCAGGAGGCAGTGAGCAAGATGGACATTACCTGTCCCAGATCTTTCTGGATTTCATTTCCCTTAATTTTCTCTGCCTGCAAATAGGATTATGATGAGCTGTACCTGTCTTGCCTGTTCTCTCCTGCCCTTGTGGGTAGGTAGTTATCTGAACCCTTTCAGAGGAACAAGAAGCTGCCAGACACCCCCTAAGGTGATTCCAAGTACATCCCAGCTGAAGGAAGGAAGGGAGAGCATCAGCTCCCGAGATTGCCTGAAGACAAAGTTAAAATCACCAGCTACAGGGGCTTGGCAGGGACTGTGTTCCTGCTGCAGTGATTACCCATGGATTGAACTGGGTGGGAATCTTCAGAGGTATGTCCAAGCACCAGAATATTCCAAGTCACAAAGTCGGTGTTTCTTGATTACTTTTGTTTGTTTCCTGATTTTCTCTAAGTTTTCAGTCTCCTGCACAGCTGATAAGCCTCACCCTTCACCCTTTTTCCTCATGCTTCCATTTGTCTCCCTATTTTTAGCCTGTCTGTGGCACTCTTCACACAATGCCTGTGTGCAGTGCTTTGATCAGAGCTGCTGACGATGATGACATCACCTTGAAGGCAGCAGCTTGCAGCAAGTCAAGCTGTGTTGTATTTAGTTGGCTTCTTGTAGCTGGGCATGGTGTCACAGCCCAGGCAGGCACACAGCATCCCCTCTCCTCACTCCCATGCTGTTTTCCCTGATAGTTCCCACCAGGACTTGGGCTATTTGACTCCAAACCCATTCCCTGGCTCTGGCCCAGAGTGAGGAGCATGGCAGGGAATTATCAGTGCTGGGAGCTTGATGCTCAAATGTCGCTGGCTCTAATCTTAAGAGCTAAATTCCCCTGAGGATGGAGTTGGGTGCTGCTTGCTGCCCGTGAAACAGCTCCGTGCTAGGCACTAGATGGCAGGCAGTGACTGGGAAATCCTTCCACTGGAGTTTTATTTCCCTTTCCCCTTAAAACAACCTCCTGCTCTAGCTCTGGCACGCTCCAGTGTGGGAACCTGGAGCACGGAATAAGGATCAACAATTTTTAACTGCTGCGTTCAAGCTTGTACCTCTAACGTTGAAGGATCCCAGTGATTGGCAGATGGTTGTCTTTGCTCCACTGAGGCTTGACAAGAAGCAGGAGAGTCCAAGGAGCTTCTAGTGCAGGGGAAAAGAGGCAGGGAGCAGGCAGGCAGCATGTGAGAATAGAGGGTGGATGGAGGGCAGGTGCTGAGGTCTGCCCAAGGCACTGTGCAGGGGTTAGGGAGGGATAGGGGTGCATCCATATGGAATGAGGCAAAAAATGATTGTGCGTGTGCTTGATGCAAACAAGGGGGAGTCAAGCAATCCCTAAGGATGAATTTGCTATAAGCCTAGCTGTGCAGCAGTTGCTTTGGAGAGGGCAGTGTTGAGGTTTCAGCCACATGCTGTCCTTCACCTTGTCAGGGGGAAGGTGGTCACCAGACTCTGGCTGTGGGGCTTAGCCACTGGGGAGAGCCTGATCCTCTCTCCAGACTGGCACAGCATGCCTTTGATTTACTCGGGCTGGGCTTGGGGGATTATCCCCAAAAGTACACATAGGAGTGGACTCACCTAGAAGAATATATGTATACCCTACTCTACCCCAGTGATGCAGCCTCATGTGCTCCCATGCACTGTTGGGGGCAGGAGTGGCAAAATCCCTTCTTTATTGACCAGGGTTCTATATTCACATGTCCTTGGACCCTGCTGTGTGCTGCTCCCACCTCTGTGGAGCTCAGGACAAGGCAGCACCCACGGTGCCAGGTGCCTGGCTGTCCTGTTCCCAGGCACCAGCACAGAGCTACAGCCCCTGTGCCACACTCTGGGTGTTGTAGGTCCTCTGTAAGCACCTTCCAACAAAAAGGGGATTATCTTTAGCTTGTTAGAGTCCTTGCAGGGAGGGAGAATAAGGCTCTTTGCTCTGAAACGTTCTCTTCCTTGGGATTACAAGATAATGCATATGAAACGACATTAGCTCAGCCAGGTTTATGGATTATTTGAAAATCAAATTCTTTTAATCTCATCCACCATCTGGCACCAGCGGAACAGCCAGCAGCCAGCTCGCTGCCGCTCCCACCCTGACTGTGTCGGAGGGACTGAAAGTGTCACAGCCAGGGAGGGGACACCAGCATCCCTGGCTGTCACCCTGCATCCTGGCACCAGCACCCAGCCCTGCCTTGTCCTGATTCCTTCCCCAGACAGCGTGGAGGGAACGTGTCTCTGAGGAACTGGAGGGAGGCCTTGGCACGCACTGGGAGTGAACAGACGGACGAGGAATGTTTCACTGCTTGTGCCTGTGTGACCATGAGGCTCAAAGCCAGAGGGGTTCCCTGGCCTTGGATAAAGGTTAAGGTCAGAGCAGGGGAACTGCCAGCCTCACTGATGTGATTTGCAGTGATCTCCTGGCTGGGCAGGGAAGGGTGAAGTTGCAGGATGCTGATGCAGAGTTTTGTGGCTCCTTGTGGATACTAACTGGGAGCTGCCAGGGTGCATCTGTGCCCAGTGGTGGGGCTGGAGGCTCCATGGGTGCCAGAGAGGCAGGGAGCACTTGTACTGTTTGTGCTACTTGTACAGGGGCAGCACAAGCAGGAATGCTGTCCCCAAGGGGTGGGGCAGGGTGGGACAGCCTGTCAGAAGTGTATCATGGAGCACATGTGAGGCATTGCCATGGACAAACCACAGAGCCCAACCTGGCTCCCTGTCCCTGGATCACAGATGGGACTGGAGGGTGGTGAGGGATCCCTATGGGAAGCTGGAGCTACCAGAACTGGGGGTATGTGAGTGAGTGAGTGAGTGAGTGAGTGAGTGAGTGAGTGAGTGAGTGGTGTGTGCTGGGCACTGTCATCCCCACTCCAGCTCCACATCTGATTTTTCAGATGCCAAGCCAGCTGGGTTGCAGAGCTGCTTGGTTCTCCTGTTTTTGGTTTCTGTGCTGAGCCTCAATACAACCATCCATCTTCTCCTGTCTCCTCCAGAACACTTCTGTACCTACTACCAAGGAGCGCTCTAATCTCAGTACCCATTTAACATGAATAAAAAGCCTTCTGGGACAATAGGTCACGGTTATACAATTTAGCTCAAGTAGAGAAAAGGCCTTTATGGCTGTGAATACATGAATACTTAAAATATATATATATAACATTGGTTAACATCAGGACTTATAAGCATAATATATATATATAGCACTGGGCTAGCAGTCTGTGCCTTGACTCCCTCCACAGAAGGCTGTAGCTGTTCTGCCTGTCAGCTCTGGCCCAGTGGCTCTTCATGGCTGGAGTCAAAATTTGCCCTGCTGCCCATTTTTTTGCAGGGCTTTTGGTGTGGTGAGCAGTTGTTGCAGGCAGGGAGCTCTGTGACTGCTGCTCAGTGGGGATCAGGGTGAGGAAGGTGAGAATATAGCACTTCTGTCCACAGGTAAAAATGCACACAGAACCAGGCTGGTAGCTGCTGTGCCATGCAGCAACGTGCCCTGAAGACAGCTGCATGCAAATAAAATTAAAAAAAAAAGAAAAAAAAAAAGAAAAATGAATAGTTATAAAGAAAAGAAATTGTCATTTCTGTAGGTAATTAATTACTAATTATACAATCTCGGCATTGTCTGTATCATTACAATTACTTGGTTTTTCAATACATTCCAGCTTTAATTAAATAAACCCTTAGATTCTTCTTTTTTCTCCTCCTCTCTAACACAAAGTAATTTTTTTTTAGTGCCAAAGAAGAAATTAATTGTGTAATTAGTGACTTTTACATTGTCACTCCTGAAAGGGTTATTTCCAGGTTGTTTGTATGAAGGGGGTGGAGAATGGTTGTGAAATATTGTTTGATACCAACTCCTGGAAATTACCTGTCTGTGACTGGGGATGCTGGTGGAGAAACCTGGGGATATTTGCCAGTGGGATTTGCCAGTGCTGGGGCACAAATGGCAAGAAGGGGATGCTAGTGCTGGATGGAGGAAGCTGTCAAACACTGCTTGTTATCCCCTTGCTTATTTGCATGTCTGTGAATAAATATATTTCATTTTGATGCAGAAATGCCCTCTAGAAGGCATCCTCAGACCCTCCAGAAAGGTGAATGGCAGTGAAGCTGTGGCTGCTTCTGTGTGCTCCCCCTGCTACAGGTGGAAAGGAAAGGAAGGAAAGGAAAGGAAGGAAAATCCCCAGGGGGCTGTGAGCTGGTGGGGATTCCATGTCACCCCTGCCCCACCATGTGCAGGGGACACTGCAGATCCCAGGCAGGAAAAGGGGAATTTAGCATGCAGCTAGAGATAGGGATGGATCTTAATAGATCTGCACTTATTATTTGGAAAAGAAAATCAGGATTACAGGCTTATAAAGGATTAGCAAGCATGAATGCATATTTCTGCATATAGTGCTCCTTTTGTAAACCCATTGTGCCATTAGGCTGATATAGAGTTATACCATTACCAGCATGACATCAGTGTATCAGATAGTCCTGATTAGAAGACCCAGCAGCTGTACAAAGGAAAACAGGGCATTCTTGCAAGCCTGCTGATCCTCTCCTGTTTGTACCTCGTGGTTTGTCTCAAAAACACGTTGGTTTTCAGAAAGCATCAACACCACCAGTAGGACAGACACCCTGTGAGCACTGGCCCATCTCCTGGGCCTATTGAAGTGACCACATGGAGGTTTTTTAGTGTTTCAGCTGCCCTGTCCTGTGGGTTTTAAAGTAGCAGCAGGAAAGTGAATGCATGATGATCCTCAAGTGTCTGCACTCAGCTGTGATGGTGGAGAGAGGTCTTGGATTGCTCAGAAGAGGCTGGATCACTCATGGATATATGTGGAGGGGTCTTTCAGTGTGGCTGAAGCTGCATTTCTGGTTTTAGCTGGAATACAAAAGGATTCTCATAAAGCTGGTGTGTCTGCTGGCTTTGAGCACTGCATGTCCTCAAGGACAGCAGCTGCCAGGTCTTAGCTCTGGGAGCCCCAGAGGTGTGTGAGCTACCTGGAGGTGTAAAGAATTTGATGTAAATATGGAAAACTTCAAGAGCCTGCCTGTACTTCATAGCCTGCAATTCTTGGCCCCCATGACTGTCAGTGTGTGGGTAACCCTAGCAAACCCAAGCCCTTGGCTGGAAGCTTCCCTAGAGGTGGCCTTTGTTAGTAGAGTTGTGCTGAGCAAGAAACTGGGATGGAGGAGCAGGAAGTGAGTGGTTATGAGATTTCAGAGCCTCTGTGTGTGTGAGTACAAGTTTTGATTTTTACTAAATATTTTCCCCTTTAGTTTAAACCATTGTGATTTTTTCCGGGAAAATGTAATAAGAGCCCATGTGTTTCTAACTAAATGGCAGCCTGTGCTTAACAAACAACCCAGGGTCCAGTTTGGATGGGATCCCTGCATTGATGTTGCTGGAAATCAAATAAGTTGAATAAGGCAGCTTTTTCCTGGAGCTGCCCAGAGCTGTTTGTTTATTGGGCCAAAGGGAGTGAGGAGCCCCTGGAGCACCCAGGGCTACAGGAAGCTCTGTGGGGCAGCAGGATGTCTCTGTTCTGCTCTGATGTTGTCCTTTCCCTGCTGTCAGTCAGCTGTCACAGCATCCCAGGAATGATCCCAATGCTGGAGGCATCCAGCTCCATCCATGTCTCCCCTTAGCACTCCTGCCTTTCCCTCTGAAATCCCTTTTCTTGATTTCAGCAAGAAAATTTGACTTTTCCTACCTCTGTGGTCCACAAAATGCATCCACCTAGGGGTATCTCACATCCACACTGGGATGCAGAGCATCCCTTCAGAGTGAGTGACCTGCTGCTGCCAGAGGTGCTGGTCCCTTGGGCAGCCGCTTCCATTTTGCCTCCTCTTCTTGCTGCACGTTCCCTCCCCTCTCATTCACTGACCTTCTGCAAGTGTCACTTTGCTGACACTTTAGGCTTGAACTGGGACCAGTTTCCTTTTTGCCATGTCATGGACCTGGTGCATTTAGAGCTCAGATCACTTTTGAGTGTGAGATTCCAAAATACTTTGAAATACTTGAAAAACAGTATGCATTTTTTTTTCTCTCCATTGAAGTGTATGTCTGTGGGGGTTTTGTTATTTTTTCCTTGAACATGTTTAAAGTTTCTTTTGGCCATAATTTCTTCTTGTGATGTAAGTGTTCTGACAAACTTGACCCTGTGCTGCAAAGCAGTTCTGCATGAATGATCCAAGTAGGTCAAGCAATCTTCCTCTCTGCTTCTTTCCCCTGAAGTCAAAAATGACCCTACAACCACAAACCCAGTGTGTAGAACCCAGTGCACCCTACAATACCAAACCAGAGTGCACACAGCCCTGGCTGATGTGTGTTGATATGGTTTCAGAGGTACTGCTGCTGCTGCTGGTGTGTCCTTTCTGAGGCCATCAGCGTCAGCAGCCCTGTTAGCTGTGACATGAGGAGGGTGACTCATGGGCTGCACTGACACAAGCAGTGCCAGGGCCTCCATGGGCCAGCAGGTTTCTAACCTGCGTCAGCAAAATGAGGCGTGGAGAAAGGAAATGAAAATGACAACCAAACCTGCATCTGAATGGAAAGTGCATCTCCCTCTGAGCCCGTGTCCCCAAAGTCCCCACACCTGACCAGGCACAAGCTGCAGGTGGACCCAGCTCCAGACTGGGAGGTGGGAAGCGCTGCTGTTGTTTTTAGATGCTGGAAACATTGACTCTGGACATGTTCTCCAACTTTCTTACCGTGCTGAGAGCCTTGGAGCATCTTCCTCACCTCTCCCTGCAGAGGATTTTGAGGGGCTGATTCTTGTGGGTTGGCACCTCTGATCTCCTGGTTTTGCCATGAATATTTTGTTTGCTGGTGCAACAAACCCTTCTTAGGTCAAAACTGCAGAGGGAAGCAGATGAGAAGTGCTTAACGGTCCTGAAGCTGAGCAAGCAGCTGAGAAGGCTGGTCAAAGCAAAATTAAGATGCTGTGAACCTCGTTGCAATGATTAATGGCTCTTTTTATATGAAGATGTTCAGAAACTGACATTTACTGAAGAAATGAGAGTGAGGTCTTTGGAATAAACTAGGAAGAGTTGTTTAGGTTTTTTTAATAAAAAGAGATGCTTCAGCCAATACAAGCAATTAAGCATTCCTAGGTGCTTCTCCCTGCTTGCAGTCTGTAACAGAAGAAAAAACATGGAGAGACAAATAGCTCAGTTTGGATCACGGGACAACCAGACTGGAGCATGACCTGCAGCTCATGTGGAAGTTCTGGATGGGGGTGATGAACCAGCCCGTCCTCACCCTGTGTGTCCTTGACAGCTGTCTGAGCTGCAGGACAGGAGACACTGGGATGGCAGGAGACAATCCCAGTGACCACCCCTACCAGCAGCCTGGCAGCAGCTCCCAGCCCAGCCCACCCTCAGCAGCAAGCAGAGCAGTCAGCAGCAGCATCCCCAGCACTCATCCCTGTACCTGCATTCTTTGAGCCTTCCCCCATCACCACCCAAAGCATGGAAAGCAGCCTGGAAAGCTGGGGGGGTCAAATCTCCCTGGATGCTCTCAACAGTGCTACCCCAAGAGCAAATCTGATATCACAAGTCAGTAATGAATTGGAGCTGGGCTGTAATGATTTCTAAAAACGTTTTTTAAGGCTGGCTGTCGATGCCACAGCTCAATCTTTAAAAGGATTTCACTGTTCCTAGAGCAGAATCCAAGAGAGCACTCTGCATCTGTTTACCATGCAGAAGAGTCAAAAATGGCTCTCCTCCCTCCTGGGTCCCTGCAGCTTCTCTGGCAGAATTAAAAGGCACATGTGGAGCTTCAGTGCTGGGGTGAAGAAGAGTGGGAACAGAAAAGAAGAAACCTCTGCTTCATCCCACCTGCTCTGTGATGGTGACTTGCCCCGAACAGTCTCAGGAAAATCCTGTGTAAATGGAACATAAATGTTTTATGAATTCAGCCCTGGTGGAGTAAATTAAAGGGTCATTAATGGCCTCATTAAAGAGCTTTGCACTTTGTTCTGAATTATGAAAGCTATCATGCAATGTTAAACTAAATGGAGTTTTCAGTGAGATTTTAAAACTCTTTAACCAGTTCCCTCTCCCCCTCTGTCTCTCTCGATTATTTTCTTCCCCCCTATTTTTTTGGTCTCTGAGAAATGTCTTTCGAGGGAGCTGCCTGTAGTGCTACAAACTAGATTTCAATTATAAATCTTCTTATGCTCCACTAATTGCCCAGAATTTTTCTCAAGAGCTGCCTGAGGTTAATGCTGATGAAGAAAGAGCCCTTTTGTCTTTTCTTGAAATGGTGCCTCCCTCCCTCCCCCACCTCTGACGAGACATCAAGCAGGGAATTACCTATAATGACACCCAAATGGGATGCAGAGAGCTGCCATGGGGGAAGAAAGACAAATTTGCTGTGTCTTTGCTTTTGATACCTGGGGAAAATCCTTTGGCTCCTCCAGTATCTCCCAGCGTGGCTCTTGGTGGACCCCAGGAGCCTTCCCTTGCTCTTGGCAGGATATCAGCTGGTGCTCAGTGGTGTCAAGAGAGTGTGAGAGCTCACCCTCAACAAGATCCAGCAGCAACTGGGGCTGTAAAGACATTGCTGAGAGCTGTAACTGCTGCAGCATCCTGGCTGCCAGCACAGAGTCCCTGCCCCAGGTTTGGGGATGAGGAGCACTGAAGCCTCCTCTGCAGCACGGCAGTGACTCCATGGAAAGATCCATTTTGTGCCTTTGCAGATGTTGCTGTGGATCAACAGTTGCCAGGTTGTTTTGGATCAGGCAGGAGTGTTCCTCTGTTCTGGGTGTTGGGTGGCCAGGTCCTGCCCCTGCAGCTGGCACAGGAGATGAGGGCAGTGTCCCCAGGTGTACAAGCCCTGTGCATTTGGAGAGAGAGGCTTTGGAATCCATGTTCAGGAGCCAGCATCTTCACTGCTGTTGGGTTTGAGTGTGTGGGAATAAAGAACCATCCTCTGCTCACCTTCCTGCCTTTCCCCAGGAAAAAGGAAAGGGAATGCTGAACCCCACACCTCAGCACACAGAAGGGAGACCACCATGTCTGGGGGCGGCAGCCTCTTGCTTAAGATCCAGCTGCACTGCCAATGTGGGCAGAAATTATTCTAAAACACAAAAAACATTGATTTGCCACAACTTTTCCCCCTGGACGCAGCTATTTCACCACCAAGAGAAGATCCTCAAGCCTGGCCTGGAAACCCTTGTGATGCTGGAGGCAGAGCTGGGTCTCCCCACAGGACATGCTCACAGCTGGGGCACTTTCCCCTCCCCAGCCTACCTCTAAGGCTCCTTGCTCGGCCTTTGTGACTTAGCTTGCCCTCTGCAAGTTCTTCACACAGCTACACAACAAATTATACCCATTATTAACTAATTAAGCTATTTTTCCAACCAGGCAGGAAAGAGAAGGGGTTGTTATTATTTCTATTTTTACATATCTGTGAGAGGCACATGTGCTTGGGCAGAGGCTCAGCCCAGGTAAGACATGAGGGGTGGACAAGGCCAGCTGAGAGGCCCTGCTGCAGCAACCAAGGCCCTTTGCTGGCTTTGCTGTTTAGTTTGCCACGTCTGGGGCAGATCTGGGGAGTGAAGGTGGCAGGCTGTGATGGGAGCAGCACTCAGGACCCCAGGAGGATGCTGAGCTCCATCAGTGTGTGACTCCAGCAGGGTCCTGCAGGGGCGCAGGGGACTCGGGGGGCTCAGTGGGTTTTAACCCCCACAGTGGTGTCTCTGGAGGCTCAGAGCCTCAGGCAGAGAGCTGGCAGCCCACGCTTCCCCATGTGGATTTGCTCGAGCCACATTTCCCCAGCGCCCAGCTCCCCAGAGCCCCCATCATCCTCACTCCCTCCTGGGACCACTCACATTTATTTTGGAGGGGGCTTCCTTAGAGATCAGAGCATCCATTGATGGGACTGGTCCAGCCCTGGGACATCCCAGTGCATCTCCTGGCCATCAGCAGATTCCCAGTGGGAATTCCAGCCAAGGCTTTGCTGCCACACCAGGCTTCACCTTACTGAGGCTCTCTGGATGCTCTTCAGGAGCATCCTGGCTGGCTCCTGGCCGCCTGCACTGCAGAGCTGCCCTGCCCAGAGGCTCTGTCTGCCTCGTGGCTCCTTTCCTCCGAGGTGGGGACGCTGTGGCTGCTTCTGCTGCCCAGCATGTGGGAAAGGACGGGAATGCTGCAAGAGCTCTGCTCAGAAATGCTGCTGCTGCTGCCTGGCAAGCCCTGGCCTCCTTCCCTGCCCCAGGATGGGTGCCCCTGGGACAGGGAGATGCCTGAGGGCTGGGGCCAGATGAAAACCACTGCAGATGAAACCACGGATGTGAGGGCTTTTTGGGCCTGGTGTGGGGGTCAGGAACCACTGGTGCTTCATATGCAGCTTGATGGGGGTTCAAGCTCAAAAAATGGTGTTTGCCCTAATTTATATCTTTGGGCATGTTCTGGGGGAGCTGAACAGAGTATTAACAACACCACCAACAAAAAAAAAATCAAAACCACCACCAAAATGCTCAGGGGTGGGGGATACTGGCAGCAGTTGGGTTGGTGGGGAGCTTGCTCTGTGGCCATTCTGCTTTTTTACTTCATAGAGCTGTGTAGCTTGTATTTTCTTTCCTCTGAGGGCTTTGTTTGCTTGCTTGTTTGATTTTATTTTCCCCTTAATGCCTCCCTGCGGGTTGTGCTCCAGGGGTGTGCAGAGGCTGACCTGCTCTCTGGCTGATGTGGAGGTTTCCTTGCTGGAGGCTGCTCCTGATGCCTCCAGCCTGTCCCATCCCCGCCAGATGCCAACTTTCCTTTGGTGCTGTTTGCCGCTGAGGGGGGTCTCTGAGCGTCTCTGACCTCAGGAGAGGGGCTGGTGCTCTGGTGAGGGATGGAGACCATTGCACAGGGTGATTTAGAAAGGCTGACAGGCAGAGTGGCAGCCCTATAAACCATGTTTATGCTGATAGAATTAGCGGAGCCGTGATGGAGCCCTGCAGCTGGAAGGAGCATCAGAAGGGGCCAAGCCCTGCAGCAGCTGCCCTCAGCTGCCAAATCCCGCTGGGGGTGGGGCTGGGCTGGATCCCTGGTGGTTTGTAAAGAGGGGGTGCAGTGGGGCAGCAGGGCTTTTGGGGAAGGTGGGAGGATGGGAGTTTCCAGCGAGTTTTCTCTCTTTCCGCAGATCCGAAAAATCCAATCCGCGGTTGGATTAAACGGAGTCTGCAGGAAAGACGTGGATAGTGTTGGTACTGATGATGGTTGTTTGAAGTATAGGCATGTATTTACATGTGAAAAGAATCAAAACTCCTAAGCTGTGGCATGCCTTGCAGTGTACTATATGCAGTTTACTGACTGTCCCTGAATTGGCCAGTGTCAAATAAGCTGTTTGGATCTCAGATGCCTTTTGATGCTTTTGCCTGCTGGTGTCTGTGGACATGGGCTCCTCATGGCCCCAGTTCCCAGCACCTGCAGGGCTGTGGGCACAGACTCCTCTGCAGCCCAGTGCCACCATCCCTGGGGACATCTGGAGTGTCAGAGCCTGGAGGCTGTGGGGCTTGTGGGGAGGGACCAGGTGGAGGGGTTGGGGTGGGTGCTGTGGTGGGAGTGCCTGCAGAGTGTGCTGTGGCTTCAGGGATGCTGCAGTGGCCTGCATCCCTGTCAAGTGCCAGGGACAGCAGCTCCTGGGTGTTTGCCATGACAGCTTCCCACAGGTGCCATGAAGGAGGGATGCTGAGGAGCCAGAGCTGGGCTCTGCTGCCTGCAACGTGCTTGGGATTTGGGGGGCTCTCTTTGCCCCCAGGTGGCACTGGAGGAAGACCAGGGGTGCCACACCATGGATGAAGCAGCAACACTGGGATGGGAAATGTAGAAATGACAAAGCTTGTGGGCAAATCCAGGGGTCAATGCCACATATGCTGCCCTTCTCCCTGCCACTGTCCCTGCAGGGCTGCTGGGGGTGCAGCGTGGCCCTGCTGCCAGCAGGGATAAGGAAGGATGTGGCTGGGATGCAGAGAGCATCCTGTGCCATTCCTGGCCTGCACAAAGGGAAGATGGAAGGGAAAGGGGAGCTTGACAGCTCCTCAGGCAGGGAGGTTGCTGCAGGCACAGCTGAGGAGCTGCAGAAATCCTTTGCACTGTTTCCAGCAAAGTGAGTGATGGGGACTCGGGAAGAGGGAAGGATATGGGTGGGGAGCAGACTTAGCAAATGACTTCACCATTGGTTAAATTTCTGCCACACTAAAATATTGCAGGATTTGGGGAAAGAAGCACAAGTCTGCCATGAAAAGATTCCCACATCCAGCTGTGGCCAGACAACGAGGGGAAGGTTCTTGTAAAGTCATTGATGATGCAAAGCCACACCAGGAAAACGTGGGACAGGGCATGGCAAATCCCACCTTGTGCAAACGCCTGAAAGAGAAGTCTCTTTCCCCTGTCTAATCCATTACCACATGTTTATTCCTATAACAAATAACTGAGTCAGCGGGAGAAAACCAAATTCAATTTATATCTCAATCCAAGCAAATATGAAAAGGCTGCCAAATCTGACAATAAAACTGCAGTGATCTCAGATGTTTTCCTTCTATATATTAAGAGAAGGGAGAGCAGGGGAGATGTTGGCCATAGGTGGGGGTGCAGAGGCACTGGTGGGATGCCTCAGTCTGTGCTCAGGTGATGAGCACAGCTTTTGCTCTGAGGGACACCTGCCAGATGTGCTGGTACAGATGTGGCTCCAGAGCTACCCTGGGTTCAGCAAGGAGCTGGGAGCAGGCTGGCACTCCTGTCACCTCTCTGAAATTGTCTGAATAATCTCTGGTGGTAAAAAGCAGAGGCTTCCCACATCGTGTTGTTCCTACTGTGTCTCTGTGGGATTCTCAGAGGCATCCCCCTGCCTGCTCTGCAAACACTACAGCTGTCTCTGCAGCCTGAGGCCATGAGGATTTTTCTTCAAAGTTTGTCAAGTTTGCCAGCCTCTCACTGAAAGCAGAGCCGTGCAGTGAAGTGCTCTGTGCCAGGGGATGCTCTTTCCCAGGCAGGGTGGCAGCAGCACGTTGTGCCCAGGGGCTCCCCTCTCTGCACTGCCCAATGTGTGATGAATGAATGGGTGCAGTCAGCTGAAACATCGCTGTCCCTCTTGCAGGGAGAGTGCATTGTCTGTCCTGCAGCCAGGCCTGCTCCACGTGACTGGGATTTCCCTTGGAATGAGGCAAACCTCTTTGCAAGTCGCTTTATTCCCATCTGAGCTGCCCACGGGTGGGGTGTGGGGTGTTCAGCTCAGCTAGTCCTGGCTTGGCTGGAGCCTGGTTTAGCTCCCTGCTGTGCCCAGGTGTGTGGTGGCACCGAGGACATCTTGCAGTGGCACTGAAGGGATGCCCACAAAGGCAGTGGCAGAGCTGGTGCTCACACTTGCTGCTCCTTCCTCAGCCAGGTGTCCCCCCCAAACTGAGCCCTGCACCCCTGCCCGCTCTCACTCAGGTGGTGCCCAGCTTCCAGTGATGGAAGTAGGAACAGATGGGAAAGGGAGAATAAGCAAAGAGTCAAAATAGACACTTTGATTAACTATTTTCCTAGAAGAAGGCATTTAGCAAGCTCAGCTGAGCTATAAATATCCTATAATGTTCCTCTAATATGTGAGGAGAGCTGGGAAATGGGAAGGGGGGGATTTTCTTCATGTAAACAAATGCAGAGAAAATAGTGGCAAGAGGAACAAAAGGAACTAATGAATTCAAGTCAAACACCCTGCTTTGGCTCAAAGTTGAGGCATTTCTTGGGCAGCCTGTGACCACATCGAGGCAGTTCATTAGCCTCTCTGGAACCCAGACTTGAGACTCTTTGTTCCCAAATGCTGGGGTTTTTTGCTGCTTGCCATTGTTCTTCCTTCGTCTTCTTTTTTTTTTTTTTTTTTTCTTTAGCATAAGAAACAAGTTAAGCAATGTGAGAATGAAATCAAACATTTAATGTTGAACAAGAATGAGTTTGTTTGGTTTTCAGCCTGAAAAGTTCTCACTTTATGAGCATTGCACTGGAATAAGGTCTGGATTCAGTCCCTGGAGAACAGACAGAGGATGGATGATGGGGGAATCCATGCAGGGAGCAAGTGGGGACACAGATACCTGGGCCAAGCTCTCTGTTAGACCTGCACTTTGCTCAGGAAAACCTTGTGCTTTTTACCCACTCGAAGCAGAAGAGCAAAAGGGCAGGGAAGGAATTGCTGTTCCTAGGCTATGCTGGGAACAGTTTTGTCTCATTAAAATCTGCTTTCACCTGCTACTAATTTTCCTCTCATTACAAAGGCCTGGGATGATTTGTTTGTTTGTTTGTTTGTCTGAATGAAGAGTAAAAAAAGAGCTGTTAGAGGTTCATGGTGAGGAAATGACAGCCTGTGCTGGTGGGGGCATGCTGGGTGCTGAGACAGTGATGGGCACGGGGAGAAAGTTTCAGCAATGAGATCCTTCCTGGGCTTTCACAGCAGCCTGAGCAGGGTGGGAGAAAGTTTCAGAGGGAGCTGTGCTGCCTCCTCTGCCATTGCAGGCAGGGATGTGGGCAGTGGCTGCTCCCTGGGGCACGTAGGAGCTGCTGTGGCATCACTGAGGCTCCATGGGTGGTTTGCAGCGAGAAAAATGTGCTGCTGGAGGATCCAAAACAGGATCCTCCTGCTGTCCCGCCTTTCCCCAGCTGTCCTGAATAAGCACTAGTGGCTCAGGGCTGGGGACATCCCTCTGTCCCAGGGAGGGGATAGTTATGATCCTGAAGCACTGCTGGAACACTGCTCCCATCCCTGCAGCAACACAACCGCGGCAAGAGGGGCCCTCCTGAGGTGTTTGTGCATTTCTCTGGGGAGCAGGATGAGGAAATGGGAACCAGCAGGTGCGTGGGGAAATGACCTCAAGGGCTCAGGGGTGGGGATGTGTGACACTGAGTCTCCATCCTCCCCGCAGGCTCGTGCATCCTGCTGTCTGTCCTGCCTGGGCCAGGGAGCACAGCACATGAGGGCTGTGCCTCGTTGTTGTGACAAGTAATTAGGGTGATGCAAGAGGCTAAAAAATGACTTTATTAGGCAAAGGCAGCCTATAAACCTCCCGGAACAACCAAGTGCTTTAAACATCTTCAACCCCTGTGTGTAGGCAGCTGCTCTCCCTCCCACTCTGGCCCTGCTCATCCAGACCAAAGGAAGATTTGACACTCGGAGAGACATTCCCCTGCTTTGCCTTAGCATCCTACCAGCTGGTGACATCCCCTAAAATAGGAAACTCAAATTGCAGCAATGACCAGGGTTGGGTTCAGCCTGCTCTCTCCCTCATCCCCTTTTGTTTGACACAGTCCCTTCCCTAGAAGCTCCCCAAAATCTCCCCTTTGGGGAGGATGGGGCATTGTGGTGGCCTGGACACAGCTGGCAAAGCCCTGCCTGTACCTGCTGTTGGCATTGGCCAGCAGCCCTCTGGGATGGGCTCAGTGTTAATAAATCCACGGCGTCGGTGCTGCTTTAGTGTTGCTCTAATTGGAGCCATAAAGTTAAACTCAGCCTCTTAGGGTTCTGCTGGGAGCTGGGGCTTCCATTTGCAGGTTCCCCCGCGCCGTTAAAGGGGCACCGTGCTGGCTAATAGGTGTTAAATTGGAGCATCACTTTTTAATAAGCCTCTTAATGGCATCGTGCACATCCTTGGCAGCCCGGGGAAGAGGCTGTGTTAGGATACCTGCATGCAGGGAAGGCAGGGCTGGGAGTGAGGGCTGGGGAGTGTGAGTGACATGGGGGAGCACTGGGGTAACCCAGGTCCTGCTCTGCTGTGTGGATCCAGGTCACTCCAGGAAATCCAGAGGGTGGATCTGGTCTGAAATCTGGGGCACAGGGACAGGCCAGGAGATTGCACTGCCCACAGCCCGTGGCACAGCACAGGATGGCGTGTCTGGTCCTACAGCATTTGCTTTTGGGTCACTGGGAGGTCAAACAGCATCACCCAGAGCTGGACACAGCAATGGCACTGCCCTCTGTGATTTGTCCCTTTGGCTAATGCCACAGCCACCAGCAGCATATCCTTCATCAGGACCTTCCTTTTGGGATGCTGCTGCTAGAGTGTCACCTCCAGGTGATGCTTATTGCTGCCCCTCACCCCCAGGGATCGTGGGCTCTGTTTCAGTGCTCTCACAGCAATCTCACTGCAGTGCTTCTCATTTACTGGTAAAGTTTCATAATTTCCCAAACCACAATCTCCCCCTTGCCCCTGCCCCAAGACAAAGAGGTTTCTCTCTTCCCTCTGTGTGGTTGTCCACCTAGAAGTGACATCATGGATGCAATCAGGAACTGCCCTGCAAAACAGGCACTGAAATCATCCAGGCTGCTTTCGCTTGGGTAATGCTCAGAGAAAGGACTAAGATCCCAAGAAACAAGCACACTATTTTTATCTAATCCCTCTGCTTTAATAACTGAGAGTTGGAGGGCTTTCATTATTCGTAATTCAGATGAGGCTGTTTTGAAAAGTCCCTGGTGGGTTCTGTCTTCTGCCTCCAGCTCTGCTCACGCCTCAGTCTCCTCCTGCCATGTGGGACATGAGGAAGCATTTGCTGAGCTCATGATCACATCCAAACAGCTCCCCACTGCCCAAGAGCTTGGTATGAAACCCCACACTCGGTCTCCAGGCTCAGCGAGGTCTAACTGAGAAACACCCACCGACAGAAAGCACTTTGTCAAACTCAGCTCCTCACGGCATCATCCCCCCAGCACAGGGCGGGATGGACTCGCTGTGCTCCAGAAGGGAGACAGGGTGGGATTTGTCACCTCCAGGCCAGGCAAATTTGAGGCCAAAGCAGTGGAAGAGAATGAATACAATTTTTTGTCAGCTCCATCCGTGCCGGCAAATGCAGATCATGAATTACACACCCGCCAGATGACAGGCTGACATTTTAGCTCCAAACATTCTCCTATAATTAGAGAATCTAATGCAATACAGGGAATGGCTCCATTTTACACACACATTATCGTAATGCCTTTAAATAAGATAATTGATTATGCCTCTGCATAAGAAAGTAAAATATTCGGTGTAATTAAAACCGACATTCAGATTTTGGCATGCTGACAGGTGAGGCCATGTGTCATTTTATAAATCCTTAAAGTGATATTCACACCCACATCCGAGTTCCCAAAGTTTGGGGAGAAGAAAAAAAGAAGTCCTTGTCACTGGGTTGCTTTTTATCCTGCATTCAAATGCTTTTTGAGGAGGGATTTCTCTTCTTCTTTTACTCCCATTTATCTTCATTTCAGCCTCATATCATCAGCTGACAGAAAAACCTGAAGTGGTACTGCTGGGAGCAGGGATGTTGGTAGATCCCATCAGATAAGCAGGACTTGGCCAGCTCTGTGCCTGCATCAGCCCCTCTGAGGCACTCACAGTGCTGCATTGGCAGGCAGAGCCTTGCAGCGCGCGCCTGCCCCGACGCCGAAACCGCTGCCGCTCTTTGTGGGCTCTCCTGGAGTGGAGAAGGAAAATGCTCCCTGCTGCAGCAGCTGCCAGAAAGCTGGAGGTCCTTGCAGAGGAGGGCTGCCTGGGAAGTGTGTCCTGGCGGAGATGGGTGGATGTGTGTGGTGGGGGATGAGGCTCAGGGCACGGGTTGTGCTGAGCGCAGGGAGCCGCGCTGGAGGGTTCAGTGGATGCTCTGTCCCTGCCAGCTGGGCTGAGGGATTCCTCCTCTGGATTCCCCCTCTATCTGTGCTTTTATGGCAAAGACTGAGCAACACTGATTGCTCCTCCCATCCATTTTTATGGTTGGAGCTGCCTGTGAGGACTGTGTTTCTGATCCAGAGAGTAGGTGCCTAAACCTGCTTAGAGGCCTCTAAAAACTCCTGTTTGAGACTCCCTCCTGCTGCTAATGGATGAGGTTTATGTGACAAATCACCACTGCTACCAGGTAGTGATACCTGCCACTGCTGGTCATGGTGTCAGTGATGGGGTTTGAGGTCTGGGGGCTTTTGAAGGGAATCTTTAGGCCTCAAGAAATCTTCTAAGTCAACACGGGTGCTACAGACATTTGCTGACTGTTACACCTTGAATCTTTGCAAACAAAGGCTTGAACACCTTCAGCATCCCTAAATTTGTCCCTGTTGTCCCAAAACACATTTCTGGTGAGATCTGGGCAGGATTTGGGGGAGGGATCTCTGTCTCTGCCCTCTGTGCTCTGGATCCCTCCCCATCCCCACTCCCTATGAAGACAAGGCTCCTCTAATAAATGGGAGGGCTGCTACCACTGAACCCACCTTCCTGATAGCATGAACTTGAATCATAGAATTGTTTAGGTTTAAAAAGACCTCCAAGACCTTCAAGTCCAGCTGCCAAGTCCACCAGTAAACCATGTCCCTAAACACTACACCTACACATCTTCCTGCCCTCAGTTGCCAACAGCTGCCGCTCCCATTGCCTTCCAAACAACCAGAAGTGGTTCCTCCTCTCCAGCCCAAGTTACCTGCCAGTGAGCTGTGCCTTCCAGCATGCCCATTGAGTCTTCAAAGCTCAGGAAATCTTGGCTCAGGGTGAGGTGGTGCTTCTAGCCCCTTGTAGGGTCTTCTGGTGAGGTTTGTAGAAGGAAAGGTGCTAGAGGGTCCCACTGGATGGCTCACACCTGCCTGTGGATGCCCAGTGTGCAGCATGGCCCATGTTAGGCACATTTCAGTGACACTTGCTCTATAATATCGCTCCCAACACCTTCAGCAATGACCTTCCCTGCTCTGTACCTGCCGGTCCAGCCGCCTGCCTATCACTCTTTTCCCCATGGGCTCTATCCAATGCACAGGTAATTAAAATCCTCAGTCAATTAAGTGGCTCCCAGCCTCTAAGCTGGCTGAGGAGACCTGATCCTGCTCCTCACTACTGTGGGACAGTGTGTCCCTGAGTGTGGCTCGGGTACAGCCAGCAGAGCAAGCACAGGGAACTGAGCAGCTCTGCCCGAGCAACCACCGGTGGGATGCAGGGTGGGATGGGCTTTCCCTGGCCTGATCCTGATCCTCCGTCCCCATCGGGGTCTCAGGGAGCGCGATCTCCTTGGGGAAGAGAGAAAACCAGACCCTCCGAGCTCCTGCTGCGGGCTTGGCTCTGGCGAGGGGAGGAGCGCAGCGCTCGCAGCCGGCTCGGCTCGGCTCGGCTCGGCTCGGCTCTGTTCCCGGGCTGCTCCGGCTCTCCCGCCGCTCCTCAGCCCGTTTCTGCGGGCTCACTTGGCAGCGCGGCCGCCGGCAGCTCGCCCCTTCCTCCGCTCTGAAGTGGGCTTGTAAAAATCAGCCTGGGAAACAGAGGGATGCTTCACCGGGCTGGCAAAGGGACTGCCTGCCCCCCTCGGGACAGCTTCCCAGGCTGGGTGACAAGGAGGTGCGTGGGGGTGACAGGAGGGGACAAGGACTGTCCTGGCCACGAGCATGGCAGGATGGGCAAAAGCGGGCAGATGTGGCACAAGCCCCCGGTACCAGATTTGATACCAGCTACCAGCCCGAGGGGAGAGCAGATCCCAGAAGTGTCTCAGCTGTTCTGCCTGGCCTGCTGCTGGTTTCTCATGTAAGAGAATCCTCATCTTCTCAGTGTGCCTGGTGCTTCCAGGTCCTCCAGGTCTGTGCCCTCACTGCCTCTGGGTGAGCAACATCCCACCCGGACATCCCTCTGCATCCCCTGCTCTTATTGCGCCCGGAGAGGCGACCTGGATTCCCTGAGGGTCCCCGGGCTCCCGGTGTCGCGGGCGGGCTCCTGCAGCCCGTCTGACAGCCCGGCCAAGGCGCTGCCCCCGCTCCGAGCGCTCCGGGCCCCCTCGCACACCCGGCGCGGCGTGCGGGGAGCGCGGCGTGCGGGGAGCGCGGCGTGCGGGGAGCGCTGCGTGCGGGGAGCGCTGCCTCCGGCATTACTCACCCGCCCGTGGGAGGAGGCTCGGCAGCGCAGCAGCAGGAGCGGAGCCGCAATGTGCAGCAGGAACACGGTCCTAGCGACAGCCACCGGCTTGGCACCTGTCGCTGTCCCTGTGTCAGGAGCCGGAGGGGACAGGGAGCTGCCTGGCTGGGGACTCTCAGCGGGATGTGACAGGGCACCGATGCTGACACGGCTCCTGAGGAGTGGAAAAAGCGCCCTGGGAGCATTGCAGCTGGCCAGGAGGGAAGGGTTAGGTCATGCTGGTGTGTGTCTGGAGTTAGGTCCAGAGAGGGGCGGATTCACAGAAGTGTTTCCCTGCAATGGCACCAACACATTTCTGGGCATTTCTTTTTGGGGAGGAGGAGCTAGGTTTGAGTGATCTTGAGGACAGATGGATGGAAGTGGAAGAGATGCACTGGAAAGGGAAAAGCAGAGCACCCCAGCGGGGTTTGGCTTAGTGGTGTGGGTGAGAAAGCAGGGCAGGGGCAAAGCAAGGCAATTGCAGGGGTCTGAGAACCCTGTGTGTGTGTGTGTGTGTGCATCAGAGCCGGTTCCTGCCTTGCCCAGTGCTCACTGGGACACTCTGCACACCTTGCTCCGTGCCTATTTATATTTTACCTTAGTCATGCACTACATCTGGACTTCTGTGCTTACAGCTGTGAGCTTTGCTTTCATCCTATACATCCTCAGGTTGTTGGGATTACTTTCCCCGTGTTGGGCTGGATCGTGGTGGGATTAAAAATATCATCTAGAGTGGGGGAAAGAAACTGTGTTTTGAGGATTAGCTGTTGCACCAAACTTCAGCTCTGTTTTATTTCCCACCAGGGTTTAGTTGCCAGGTTCCAGCTGGCCTTTTTCTTCCTGAGCACCTCCACCTTGCCAGGACAGATGAACAGAGGGCAACACCAGCTTTCAGTAAGGGCTGTGGACCCTGGAATACCAATACATCCATAGATGACTAATGAATCACAGCATCACTTATGCATTAACTTCTTTGAAATACAAAGCACTCCCTTGATATTTCAGCATTTTCCACCTAGTCCAAAGCAAAACCCAACAGGCAGAGAGGAGACAAGTGGAAAGCTGAGCAAGGTAATGTTTCCACCTTGTGTCTGTTACAATGATTGCATCAGCTTTAATTACAAAGGGACTTTCTGCCCTTTAAAGCAGCTCAGCACACATCATATTCTCAGCTTTCCTGCCTCCGGCAGGCTCCAGCTCTGAAACAGTTTCTTTCATGCATTCCAAACAGTTTGTAATTAACAATCTCATTGTTTTCCTTTGAATATCGACGGAGATACAGAAAGCAGAGATTTGGAGCTGAGGTGCCGACATGACTGAGTATTATTTTGCTTCCATGAAATAACTTTTCTCATTTTACAGCAGATTTTGTGCTGATGAAAGATTCAGGGTAGTGGAGAGACTTTGCTCACCAGTTGGCCTTGAAGCTTGGGAAGTTGGCTCCGACATCTGGAAAATTTCCTACCATATCTATGGGAAAGAATGAAATTTTGGGTCTGCTGCCCTATAATCTTTGGCCCATGTTCAGTGCGAGCCTATGAAGAAAAAATCCCTGACACCATTGCTGCTTTTATAAAATATACCTTAATGGGAAACCAGCAGAAAAAAGTAAGTAAAACCAGGAGTATCTCAGCTCCACAGCTCCCTGAGCTACTCAGTCAGACCAGAGGGGGCTTAATTTGAAGCCTTGGCTCTGTAAACAAGAACCAGATTACAAACTTCTTCAGTTCTGGTGCAAAGCTTGGATGGGAGGATTGTTCCCTCCATCTGTTCTTCTCATTGACAATCTGCCTTTAAAGCCATCGCTGCATAAATCTGGAGGAAGCGTAAAGGCAGGAGCACCTGAATATTGTTTAACAGATGGGGACACACATTTTTCAAGCAGAGATTTCCCTTGCATTGCCCCATTTATTTCAGAGGGTGTTTTTCAGTACCATCCTTGCAATGCCTGGGAATAAGCTGGCATCCCAGTCTGAGGCTTGTGGCTAGCCAAATTGATTTTCAGGAGGAAACTTTAATGCATGAACACTGCTGTGACATTTTTGGTTTGTTTTCACCCCTTTCAGTGTAATTCCCTTCTGACCAAACTCACATTTTCCATGCAAGCCTTTCAGGAGGACTGTTAACTGTGAGCACTCCTTGTTTCCTGCTCCCACCCTGGAAAGGCTTGAGGAGATCATCCACACACCTCGCTTGAAACTCATTCTGGCATAAACAAACAAAAGCCCGCAGGAATAAACACAAAGTCAAGTTTTGAACCCTCTGGATTCCTGCTTCGCATATCCTTCTCCTCCTTCCCTGACAGGCAGTCTGGCAGCTCCCAGCTTGTTGACAGGGCTCTCTCTTGTTCTTCCACCTTCCATCCCACAGGATCCCTAATGCATTTAGCACCGTGGCTTTCAGCTTCCTTAGCTTAAGGGCCACTACAAGTTTTCTGGCAGCCACACGGACGTGGACTGTTGAATGTCAGAGAGGAAATTACTTTTCTTTGCAACCTTTTCAAAAATCCCTGCAGTCACTGGACCTCTGAGTCTCAAGGACCACGGATTGAAAGCCTCTGACTTACCAGGCAGCACATGGAGTTCACATCAGGTAATGTCTCCAGGTGGGAATGGGCTAGCCATAAATTTGGCAGGCAGCAGCATTTCATGCAGATACAGGAGGGAATAAGAAAGCTACTAAAATTGCAGTGGGACTTTGGATATTCCTGATGGACTCTGTGCTGCTACAGTGTCCGTCCTTGTAGTGAGCAGAGTCTTGGCTGGGAGACACAAAGATCTGTCCGAGGAGATGAGCCTGAGTCCTTCACCTGCTCTCCAGCACAGAGGCACAACAGATGCTGCACTGCTGACCCCAGACACTCAGAGTTTGCCAGTCCGGTCTCCGAATTCAAACAAAGATATTAAGTGCTGTTTTCTTTTCACTTGCCTTCTGGCTCTGTAACCATTAGGTTGCACTCAAATAGCACTCACAGCTTTTATTTATTTTTCCCCAACCACAAGCTTTTCCCCATTCCTTTTTAAATCTTTTTTTTTTTTTTTTTCTCAGTGTAAGCCAAAAGCTGAGAGTCTTGCTGAATCACTTGTATCCATGAACTGGGGCTTTAAGGGAAGTGTCCAGTATTGGGAAGTGTGCAGTGTGTGTGGGAAACTTGGCAATGCCACCAGGAGACAAAACCCAAAGATGATGTCATCCAGCCACCATGGGAAGGACAACAAGAGGATTGTGTTTGGGGTGCAGGTTCAGCCCATGCTGACCTCCTCCTTCCACTAGCCCTGCCCCTACCTCGGGAGTCAAGGTACAGGTCACATCTTCTAGGAGAGATGGGCAGTGCTGTAGGGTGCTGGACCAGCAGCAAAGAGGTGTAGGACACAAGGTGGATGGTGAAGGAAGGAAAAGAAGATGAGGGAAGAAGGGATAAGGCTTGGAAGTGGGAGAAACACATGTGGAACAGGCAGGTTGTCCCCAGGACAGCCTGAGTTGGACCTGAGAACCTGCTTGTTGTCTCACTGACCCTCATTCCTGCTGATCCACTGTCCTGGACTTGGGGAAATGCAGCAGGAAACAGAAGGCAGCTCCCTGTGGTTGGTTATGTGGTGGAGCATGCTAAGGGCAGAGTCCTGTTCTTCCTGGGCCATTAGATCTCAAAATCCAGCTACCAGGAGAAGTCTCAGGCTAAGAAGAAGGGAAAAAAAGAAGAGAAAATATGAGCATAGATGATGGACCCCAAATTTCTCAGCTTTCATATCACTACCCTTTCCCCCTCCTTCTCCCTTCTTCAGTCGTTGTATTCTTCTTGGGAGAAAGTGTCTGTTGGAAAACAGAGAGAGAAAACGACAAACACTGCTGTGGAATTATTTAACGAGCCAGAATGAATTGCATTTGAAATCATTTAAATGGGATCTGGGAGTATTTAACTGCAGCACAGGAACTTAACAAGAGTGGGAAAGGATTTTGTGCTAATTGCTGGCAATGATATACCTACGGAGAGAGAACATGCAGCAATTAGTAAGCAAGGCTGTAATTTCAGCCTAAGGTCCCTGTCTACCCTGGAATATGGCATGGATTATCTGCTGGAAGGAAGACAGGGACTCTGATCCACAGGTGACCAGAGAAAGGAGCAGATGAGATTCTCATTAAGTAGTCATGAACCAAATTTTATCAACACTGGGATGCAGGAGATAGGTTTGGTCAGACCCAGACATCCCTTTGCATCACCCCAGGTTTTTGTCCTGATCTCCTGTTCCCCAACCTGATTGGTAAACCCAAAATGCAGCACAAAGCCTCCTCCCAACCCACCTGGTTTTGCCCACCCAGAGGTGGCAGGGACTGACCCTGCACTCTGTGCCTGCACAGTGAGGCTACAGCTCCTGGCATGGGGAGCCTGGGGACCAATTCAATCATTCCTTGCTGAGAACTCAGCAGCTTCAGGGCATCCTCAACACTGCTGGATTTGGGAAACCAGCAGGAGAAAACCAGAGAGCTGGGGCTGGGATGTAGCCTTGTTCATAGCCTGCGTGAGGGCAGAGCCTGTGGCCAAGAACTGCGTGCTGGGGGGATGTGGTGGTGGTGGGGTGAGAAAGGATGAAGGACAAGGAAACGAGGCAAGATGAGATGGGAAACTTTTTGCAGGTGCACTGACAAGCAGACAGGAACCTGCACCTACCAGAAACACCCCAGATGGCCCCAGGTGTCCTTCCCTTCCTATAGTGGTGCCCATACAGGTCCCACTCTGCCAAGTCCACAAAACCAGGGTACCATTGATGCCCAGCATTCAAGGCTCAGCTCAAACAGAGATGAGCTGCCATGGCTCTAGAAGGGACAGCACTGCTGGCAGCAGCCCTGGCAGGGTGTCCTCACTGCAGGGAAGGCAGACAGCCGGCAGCCTTTGTCCTGGTGCCCAGCAGCTGCAGGCAGCCTCTGCCAGCCTCTGCCCATTGTTCCCTGCTCCTCTCCCCATCTCCATTCTCTCCCTGTGATGTGTCTGTCTGTGACTTTTTGTCTTTCAATCAGTTTTCATCTCAGTAATTCCCATTCAATGGTTAGTCCCTGATCTTTCTAATTGAGATCAGAGCTTCGTATAATAGGAATGGGGGGAGGGAGACTATTTTTAATTTGCTACGTTCCCATTAATAACAAGTTCTAATTAAAAACCCTCCATCTTCCATCCTCCCAAGTTCAGAGGAAAACTCTCTACGACTTCTGTTGGAATCTTCTCCTGATAAATTGGTACCACAGCCTCCTAGAACAGCTGGTCCTCTTTAGCAGGCATAGTAATTAATGGGAATAATAAATGCATTCAAAGCAGGTTCATAACCCTCCTTTCTGTGCACTCAGACATCTCTTCACATTGCAAGAGACACACATCAACATTTCCACTTACAAAACAGGCCCAAAAGATCTGCCTACGTCTAACGAGCCTGGGCTTCATTAGCACTCTCTGTCCCGTGATAAACCTCGTGATAGGAAGGTTCCCCATGGACAGGGATGTTCCCTCCTGACTGGGAATGAGGCTGATGTGCAGAGCAGGAGCCGTACCTGTGCAGCATCTCTGTGTCTCTCCAGGACTTTCTGCCAATCCTGAGTTTGGTGTCACGGCTCCCCAGGATCTGCGGGGAGGAAAGCCATGTTCTGCCCTTCCCTGGGAGCGGGGAAGGGTCTCCAGTTTTGCAGATCCATGCTCAGATGTGTGGGGTGAACCTGGGGACAGTTCACCTTGTCCTGAGCTGCTGGACTGCGCTGCCAGCCCAGCCAGGACCAGCCCCAGCTGTGCCTGTGCTCCTGGGCAGGGCTGGCCTTGAGGCTATGGCAGGGGAAGGCAAAATGAAAAGGGATCTCAGGGTGCTTTGCCACTTGCACAAGGAGACAGGAGATCAGGACTTTCCTGTCACGGTGCAGGGAAAACTCGAGTTCTCAATATGAGGGAACAGCAAGCTTCGTTTATTGATTAGAGAACTAGATATTTATTTACAGCAGTAATAAGCTTATGAATATTCTGTAATTCAAACTGTCCATTGGCTACCCACAACGTCAGCTCTTCCCCATTCCTCAGAGGGTACGTCTCTCTTTTCTCATGTCTCTTTCACTACTTGTTATTGTACTACAGCTATGCCCAAGGACACAGTGTTTTTGCAGGTGCAGAAATTTGGATTAGCTGGGTTCAGTACTTTTCCAGTCTTTAGTTAGCTATATTCTAACATTTTCCCTTTTCTCCAGCTCCTGTTCTGCTGTGTCCCTCTTCCTGCCTACTGTGTGCTGGGCAGGCAGATATTATTGCCTTGCAACATCCATGCAGTGACACTGAGAGAGAAGGTGGAGATGGCATGGGCTGGAGATGGCACCATGAGCTGGAAATGGCACCCCAATGTTCTGATTTCCCTTGCTAGGCACCAGACCAACATATAGGACAATCCTGTCTAGTGAAGGAGACAGGGCCATATCCACCTGGGATCAGCAGTCATAGAGCAGCAAAGCACAAGGTCTAAAGAGTGCACACCCTCTCCTCCCTTTGTGCAGGTCTCCATTTACACCAGCTGCTGATTTGGGCTTCCTTGGATGTGCAGATCAGCTCTGCTGGGGATGGATGACCCCTCGCTGTCCCTTTCTCTTGCTTTTGTTCACCACTGCTGACTTAATGGACTCATCTCGGGAGTGGCCAAACCAGGAGCCATCAGAGCAGCTATCCCCGAGCCCAGCAATCTGTCCTGAGCACTGATTTCAATTAAAGGGTCATTAGTGTGAAATCTTATCCAGCCCAGCTCCCATTTGCCAGCAGGAGGTCCTTCTCCTCCCCATCCCAAGCCCTGCTCTGTGGTTAGAGCGTGCTGCTCCTGCTGGAGTCCTCCAGTTTTGCTAAAACACAGCAGCAGCTGCTGCTAATAAACAAACATATTGATCATAGAGATATGGCCTGTCAGGGACTTAATTCATGAATGAAATGGGCTTAAGAGCGCCCGGTAGGCAACGGCTCTGCTTAAAGAGCTCCTCGTCAGGATGGTGCTCGGGGCTGGGAACTGAGAATCCCAGCAGCTACTCAGCTCTGGGATGGCCAAGTCTGGGACTGCTGCAAGGATCTGGGGTTGAAATTTCTCATTGGGGCTGAAAGGAGCAGAGCAAGTTTCCCCCTTTATCCTTGTAGGCCATTGCTAACAGGGATGTGGCACAGTGAAGGGCTCCGTGCTTCCCTCTCAGTGTGAGCAAGGGGCTCCTGGTTCTGTTCCATCCTGCAGGGACCATCTGGGCAACCAAAAAATTCAGGGCTTTTGAGGAGAAGACTGTCAAATATCCTCCCCCAAAAGAGTCCCTCTAGTCTCTTGTAGGTCTGGAACTTCTAGAAAAACCAGAACAGGACCCATGCCTGCCTACTGGAGTTTGTGATACCTATTTCAGGGGCCAGATGCAGCTGAAGCATCACTTAGAAGCTATGTCACAGCCAAGAAGGGGAGAGAATCACAGCTCCAAATTGCCAGCATTTCTATTCTCCTGACAGCAAACAGGTTTTCTTAGTTTTTGATCAAATTTTCCTTCCACAGACAGCCAGTAAAACTCTTTCTGCACATAAGACCAAGGCTGTTTACATCAGTGATGCTGCCATTGTTCCTGAATTGTCATCATTGTGTGGAGTCAGACTTAAACAAGGTAAAATCAGCTCAGAAATGGATCCTGCACAGCCAGGGACTATAATTAAAAAAGAAGTATATTTGAATACAGTCTTTATAGGTGCAGTAAATTATACCACAGCACATGAGGATATGGGTTGATCTGTAACTGGTTTCAATCCTTTGGTGTTGGCCATGATGAAAGCAGCTGTTAAAATAGGTCTTAGTATTTATGGTCCTGGGATGTGAAGGCCTTGCTGAGAGTTTGATGGATGAACTTTCAAGGACAGGAATAGTTGTCAGCCTGAAATATTTATCAGTCTGAAATCTCCCTGCGATTCATGCCATAGTTTCATAGTTCCATTTTTATTTCCCATTTTCTAGCTGAGGTTTGTAGCTGAGGTTCCCTGGGCAGAAGGAGTGTCTCTGCTGTGGGGCAGCAAACCCCACTCCGGTGATGCTCTCTGTTCTTCCCAGGCCAGCAGTGGCTGCTGCTTTAACCAGCTGTGGTGCCCTGCCCAGGCTGTGCTGTGCTGCCAGCTCCAGGGCTGCTCCTGCTGCCCCGCGCCCCAGGGCTGTGTTCTGGGGCTTGCCAAAGACATCCCTGCTCCTTGTGCAGCAGGACATGGAGGACATGTCTGGATAAATGGAATGGCTCTTTGGACACTCCTGCTGTGGTGCCTTTGCTGTGGGCCTCCGCCATCCCTCTGGCCATGGAGAGGCCAGGGCAGCTCAAGGCCAAAAGGATAAAAGGGGCTCTGCGCCTCATTTCTCCCTGAGAACAGCACAGCCCCATTTGCTGCCTGGTCTGCAGCGTCCCCTTGGCCCCCGGCACCAGCAGCATGCCTTGGAATCCTGCCTCCTCTGAGGAGGATACTTTGCTCCTCATGGCTGTGGGAGGGGAGGAGCTGCACGGTTTTGCACCAGCACAGATGAACTTTCCTCTTCTCTTTTGCAAACACAGCCCCAAACTCAGTGGAATGTGTTTCATTTCTGGCCCACCTCTCCGTGCTGCTTTTACAAGCCTGCTGGGCTTTGCAGCTAAAGCGTGAAGACCACGAGCAGTGCACGAGGCTGCTGCAGAACCACGTCCCACTGCAGGCCCCTGCTGAGGCTGAGAGGGGCTGCTGAGCAGGGAAAATGCTGGTTCCATAGGGATCCACCGCTTGAGAAAACACTGAGGACCATGACTTCAGGTTTCTAGACTCCTCAGGTCTCCGAGACACCCAGAACCTGCAAGTTAATAAATGTCTAGACGTTATCCCCTGAGAGAGGGGGTGACAACTCCCTGTGATTCACCTGCAGCAAATGCCAGCAAAGCACATTTGCTTGAGGTTTCTTGAAGCTACCACCGAAAGGTCAGATCTCTCAGTGAGACGAAAACCTCTTTTCTTCCTTCTAGCTGCTCCATCAATGCTTGTTTTTCTTCTCCATTTACTTTTACCTTCCTGTTCAGAAAAACGTAGACAAAGAGGGGACAGAATGCTGCTTCCCATGTCAGCAGCTAAGCAACTTCTTTCTGCCAGTGGGCAGAACAAAGACCTCAGTACACCTTGGGGACAATACTGGAGAGCAGTGCTGACCAGGGCCTGTGCAAAGGCTGGTGTGAAGCTGAGGTGCAGAGGGGACATCTGATCTTTTCCAGCCAGAAGCAAGGCATGGTCCTTGTCCTTTTTGTGCTCCCTTCAGCCTGGCTGGCTCCAGGGCCCTTTCTGAGTCCTGGGGCAGGAAGGTGCTGTGCACAGGGAGAAGGGAAGGTGGGAACAATGGGAAGACTATCTTGCCTTCCATGGTTTTATGACAGCCATTGCTTTAGGCCTTGAAGAGAGGCAGGGGGTGGGAACAAGGATCCAATTTCACCCTTGCAATGATTTCTCTGAAAATAGTGACCACTGTTGTAGCCTCCAAGGAGATGCTGGAACCCAAATGGGAGGAAAGCAAATGGCTCTCCAAGCCTTTGGACGTCTGCCATGAAGATCACTGCTCTGCTTTGGATGGCACCCAACATGGTTTGGCCATGGGCAGCCAGTGCTCCTTGAGGTGGGAAAGGAGACCTCAGTGTCTCTGTGCAGAGAACTGGAGCCCTCTCCTGCTCATTTAATTAATGGCTCTCTGTTGAGTTATTCACACAGTACCGGGTTATTCACCCACTATTATTATTCGGAAATAATATTCCTTAACCCACCACTGGGCCCTTTGGTGGTGATTACTGCAGGTCCAGCCCACCTCTCTTCCTCTGGGCACTCCCACCCCTCCCTTCTCCCCCACCTCTGCCTTGTTTCTCTCTCTTGGTTGTTATGGCCTCCATCCAACAAAGCACTTAACCAGGTGTTCCAGAGAACAGGTGACCTGGCCCTCTCCATCTGGTGGATCTGGATGCCACCTTTGCCCTCTGGACACCTGGGGATTTTGTGGCTTGGAAAAGCTCTTGGGCTGTGGGTAGAGCAGCTTGGAAAACCCTTAGGTGACCCACCGACTGTGATCTGCAGTCCTGACATCTGCTTGTGTGTAAAAAATGAAATCAATCACTGAGGGTTTCCTCCCTGGGCTTGGGGAGTGGGAGCAGTGCAGACCTGGGACAGGGCTGGGCCATCCAAGCTGGTGCTGCTGGAGAAAGGCTGAACTTTTCAGAGCTCTGCACAGGAGGAAGGGGTGGGAGAGATGGGAGCTGCCTGGCTGTGGTGGGCAGCTGGAGAGCCCTGGGAAGGAGCCCAGATAATGATCCCCACACTTCTCAACTTCCTTAGCTCCTGCAGGTGCTTTTTGTAGGTGTGTTTCTCATTCCCCACGGATTTCTCACCCTTCTCCTGGTGCACAGAGTTTTGCACAACACTCAAGTTAGAGAATTTTCCAATCCCACAGTATTAGAAAAGGTAGGACATTATTTTTGCTGCCACAAGAAAGAGGAGTCTCTGTGTGGCTGAGGAGTCTACCAAAGAGGTAGAAATATTTCCTGTGTGACCAGGACCAAACCCTCTGCCTTTTGCCCCAAAAGAGTGAGGCTCAAGGTTGGCCTCTCACACTGGTGCAACATCTCTCTTGCTCAGTTCCGTAACAAGCCACAGATAAGACAGTGGGGCTTACATTTCAGGACTTAAATATTCAATTAATCAATGGAATATTCCATTAGTGTAATAATCACTTGGCATCGCCTGATCTATAGGTACATCTCAGCTGGGCCTCACAAATTGATTTCTGATGAAGTTCTAATTGACTGCGCAGGACTGGTCTGAGCACGTTGAAGCAGGGCTGGTAAAGGCTCTGGCAGCACCACCTCCCCCCAAGGAAGGGGAAAAGCAGGGGGAGGTGTGATTTATGCCCCATTTATCATGACAGCCTCTACCCTATCCCATTTTATTGCTCCCAAGTGAGGCATGAGCGCTTACAGCTTTAATGCGGAATTTGCAGGCAGCCGGAGACCCCCGTGAGCTGCTGACAGCTGCTTGTCACTTATGCAGCGGGTGCCAGGGGTGCCCTAAATCCTGAATCTCCTAAAACAGGATGCAGCCGTGCCACAGGTCCCGTGGGGAGGTCTCAGGTTTCCTCTGGCACGTGTGTGTTTGTTAGCTGGGCTCTGGCACCCCTCTCCATAGAGCTGTGGGGGCTTCTTCCTGCTCAGAGCAGGAGGGGATGGATGTGCCTGGAGGGAGGAAGTGGGTGACACACATGTCCTTGTTTCTTGCAGCCCCTTATCCTGAATTCTCTCCTTCCTGGGTTTGGAGGTGGTCCCTGAAGGAGGGTGGCACAGCAGGAACCATCTCTGTCGCCAAAGGGATGAATCACAGAATAGTTGGGGTTGGAAGGGACTTTAGGGGCCATCTAGTTCCAACTCCCTGCCATGGACAGGGACACCTCTCACTAGACCTGCATGCCAAAGACTCTAACATGGCCCCACCATAAGGACTCACTCAAACCCTGCCCATGCTGGCAGCCTGGCTGTGGACTCCCCACGCTGGGAGAGCTGATGGTCATGGCAAGCCCTAGGAAAAGTGTGTGAGGAGCCTGGAGGCGCAGGCACTCAGAGATCTCAGCCTCCTGGTGGGGTGGGATTGCCAGCCAGGCGCTGTGTGCCGCACCAGGGGATGGTTTGTCACCCCAAGGCCACTCCTGAGTGCCACAGTCACACACAGAGATGTGCAGGGGCACCAATGACTCAGCAGGAGCTGAGGGCCAGCACACCAAGGGCTTGGAGAGCAGCACCAGCCCCTCTGACAGCCCCTGTTTCTCCCTCTGCACTCTCCTGAAGGAGCTGCTGAAAGGGAAGGCGTAGGGGTTTGCACTCTGAGCATCACTGGTGACAAGGGGACGCAACACTGGTCCACTCCTCCTCTCCCCCTGCCCGCCTGGGGACTCACAGCTGGGGAGGGGAAAGGTGGCAGGTAGTGATTTCAGGAAAACTGCAAACAACAACACCAGCGAGAGCAATCAAAGCATGTGTGGCTGGCTGCTGAATTTTAAGGGAAATAGCTGCATTTTCAAACACACAGGAGTGACTGTAACTTCCTCTCCATCCTCTGCCTGCGTTAACTTAAGAGACAGCCCGGTGCTTAAAGGTTACTTTGCAGGCAATGACTGTTCTGTAAAGGGCTACTCATCTCTAACAGAGATAGGTTTTCTTTTATTGAACATCAGGCAGAGTGGATGAAACCTGATAAAAACCACAGAGTGATAGCTTTCCCCCCCCCCCCCCCCCCCCCCCCCCCCCCCGTCTTTTGCAGTGAGGAATAATAACCAGTAAAATAAAAAGGCAATTGCCTCACTGGATGTCTGTTTTAAGCAACGGCTTTGTGTGGCAGGGAATGCAGCTTAGGCAGATGCCCAATTAGAAAGATTTTGTAGGAACACCTCTGAATCATCAGATCTGAACCTCTCTCAGCACCATCACCATTTCAACCCCCACTGTTTCTAGCCTCACCTACTTATGGTACAGGAAGGAATTTTCAGTGGTTGGAATGCCATGTGTGGAGTTTACGCTACAAAATTGTCCCCAGGATCATCAGGCTTGGGTGGGCAGCATGGTTTGGAGGGGTGGTTTCCTCCAGACCCTGGGAGTCCATGAGTCACTTTGGGTTGTGTCTTCTTCCTGTCAACAACAAAAGGTGCTCTGGGATTTCTGTGGCTCCACCCAGAAAAGATTTTTGGCTCAAAAAAAAATTGTAATAGCAGCCTCCTACATGGGGAAGAGGATTTTTCCCTCATGCCAAAGCCAAGGTGGTGGGCTGTGCATCAAAGCCTCTTTGTGGCTGTAGCTGGTTGCCTCAGAGCAGTCTTGAGTGATGAGGTTTGAATGATTTCTAATTTGCTTGTTTTTGTTATTTTTAAGTGAGTGTTTTTAATTACTTGGTGAGCAGAGCCAGAAGTATAAACCATGCTGGAAATCCAGCTGAGAGGAGCAAGGCTGCAAATGGTAAAGAGCTCAAGGAGGAGAAACCCATGGCTCTGACATCCTCCATCCTCTCAGGAGACCCCTTCCCCATCCAGCCTGGGCACCTGGCAGAGAAACTCCCTCCCAGCAGCCCTTCATTGCTTGCCTTGGGAGACACCAAGGACTTCCATCCTTGCGGATACAAACCCCTCTGGGCTGTCTGCAGACTTCCCTCTGTGTCTTCCTAAGCACAGGACATGGCTTGGTGGCCATCCAGCTTGTTAGTGGGCTCAGCAGACTCACAGAGTGTCTTCTGGCTGTCCCTCCTGGGATGCACATTGGCTCCTGATGATGTTTGTTGTCTGTACACAGAGCAGACCACACATGTGGCTTGAGCATGGCCAAGGCACAGCCCTCTAGAGCTGAGCATCCTCAGGTAACCCCAGCCTGCTCCTGGTCACTGCACTGGCTGAGCAGTGAGGCTGCCATGAACACACTGTCAGACCCTCCAGGCCAGGATTTGGCCATAGCCATGAGCATCTGCTGTTTATATCCACTGTAGAATGAGAAGACCCTGATCTCCAGAGCTGTCAGCCCTAATTTTATCAGCAACATGAAATTTAATTAAAATTCGCAATATTATTTTTTTTTTCCAGAATGCTGTTTGTTTGTCCCCCTCCTTTCTTTGAAAGTTGCACGACATATGGGGCAACCACGCTGCGTGTGCTGAGAAACCATGTCCAGTCCTCCATGTGTCACAGATTCCCACACAAATATGGAGACTATTAGGCAGAAGTTATTAAATGTCATCATTAATACAGTGGAATGTGATGGGAGGGGATTTATTTTTATGCCAGAGCCTTGCGTGTATGCTCCCACCATGGCAGGGAGGAAGGGGGAAGGAGAGTTGAGCACAGCTGAGCTGCAGGTACCAGAACCATGGGGCTGATGTGGTGCCAGGTGTGTGGGAAGTGCTTGGTGAAGCCTGCTTGGCTTTTTCCCAGGCACCTGCCTGTGGGCATGTCTGAGAACAAAACCACCAGGAAGTTAAAGGCTGGTTCTGGGATTTTTCTTGTCCACTGAAAAAAGGAAGGGAGGAAGGGAGGAAGGGAGGAAGGGAGGAAGGGAGGAAGGGAGGAAGGGAGGAAGGAAGGAAGGAAGGAAGGAAGGAAGGAAGGAAGGAAGGAAGGAAGGAAGGAAGGAAGGAAGGAAGGAAGGAAGGAAGGAAGGAAGGAAGGAAGGAAGGAAGGAAGGAAAAGAAAGAAAGAAAGAAAGAAAGAAGGAAAGAAGGAAAGAAAGAAAGAAAGAAAGAAAGAAAGAAAGAAAGAAAGAAAGAAAGAAAGGAAAGAAAGGAAAGAAAGAAAGAAAGAAAGAAAGAAAGAAAGAAAGAAAGAAAGAAAGAAAGAAAGAAAGAAAGAAAGAAAGAAAGAAAGAAAGAAAGAAAGAAAGAAAGAAAGAAAGAAAGAAAAGCCTCTTCAGATGGAACTCTAAACATCTGATTCAGAGAGAAATGAGCAATGGAAAGAGCTGCTTTGTGCAAGTCCTGCAGACAATTTAATCCTTCCCCCTGGGCAGGATTGTCCCTTGCCTGTTGTTTCACACACACTCGGCTGCCCTGGCTACGTCTGCCCGTGCTGCTCTCCTTTCTCCAGCATCAGAAGGGCTCTGCCCTCAGCTCCTGCTGGGCTTTTCCCTCGTCCTTGTCATCCCCTCCTCTTGTTGGGACTCAAAGGTCCCAACCCACCTTTGGCTGTGGCTGGGGACCACGTCTGGAGATGATATTTCTCATCAGAGCGATTTTGGCTTTCCCCCACTGTGGCTGCCCCAGTTGGCTCCTCCAGCCTGGTTGTAGGGCATGGGCAGGGATGAACTCAGACCCTCCACCTGCTGCTGTCACCAGCATCCCTCTGCATCCATACAGGACATCCTTTTCTCTCCCTGCTTCCCAGGGGGTGAGTTTTAACCTCTCAAAGAAAAACCCCCTTCCTCTCCCTGCTTTTCATTGTTTTCTGTGCAATGAAATACAGTTTGTCTCCTAAACGAGGCTACAGGCAGTTTATTAACTTCACTAATTAACCCATAATCAGCATTGTGTTCTCCTCTAATCACACCCTCGGTTCAGGGAGTGCAGCCCTGCTATAGCACATGTATTTATAAAGGGGAAAAAAGCCAGAGTGTGACATGGCACGAGCTCTCCTTGCAGGGATAATGTCAGAGCACTCAGGCATGTGCTGTGATCTCCCTGGGGCAGGGAACAGGGGGCTCAGGTGACTCCAAGGGGTGACAGTGAGCTCTGGAGCCTGTCACCTTTGGAGCACAGGTTCAGTGGCCACTCAGGTCACTAATGGCTGGCTGTCACTGCTGGTCAGCAGTGCTTTGGAAAGCCTTGAGGCTGGAGGAGAAGCAGACTGGGAAGTCTTGAAGTCTCCATCTCTGCTTAAGCAGAACTATTCCCCAGGGGGTAATTTTTTTTCCAAATGTTTCCAGCTGGGTTTTCCTGTCCATCCAGCAGTGATCTTTCCATGAATCTGTCCCAGATCTGCTGAAAACAAAGCATTTTGGGGAATGCACCAGTGCTTTTTAATTTACTACTTTTTTACCTTTGCTACACCTTCCCCAGCACCTGCATTTTGCCCTTCCCATCTTTGTAGGTGGATGCCCAGTTCTCCACTCTATCCAAGTAAAATGGAGTTAGCTTTTTTAACATTCCCTTGTAAATCAGATTTCTGATTATTGCTGCTGCCCTCTGAACTCCCTCCAATTCGTCACTCTGTTCCTGGTGCTGAGCTCCACCGACCATGAAGGGACAATGTTTGAAAACATCCTCAGCCCGGGTGGCGATCTAATGAGACAGCATATAAAAATATCGTTACATGGGGAGCTGAAGGCATTGTGCAGCTCTGTAATCATTTTCAAGATGGTAAAATCATTCTGCAAGGACAGCCTGTCTCCACTCTGATAAAATCAGGGCCAGAAAGGCAGTCCAGCTTAGAGGAACAAATTGGAGAGTTGGTTTTTTTTTCTTGTTTTTTTTTTTTTTTCCCCTTTTTTCACCAAGGATTTATTTTTAAGTAAGGGAGCTGTCACAAAGTGGGACAGATGCTGAGAAGAAGTGAAACCAAAGTGGTGGTGTTTTAACCAAGCGTGTGGCTTCATCCTCTGCTCCTCCTTTGGTTCCCTGGCTGTCCCTACACTGTGTCCCAGGTGTCCCCAGCCACCCCAGAGCTCTCTCCCAGCCTTTTTGGAGCCCCAGCTGAAGCCACTCTCTGCTTGGTCTCCTGCAGCAGGTGGGTCCTTCCCACATCTCTCTGCTTTGCAGTGGAGCTGCTCTTGTGTTTGCAGCCTGCTCTGCCTCTCCATATCTGCAAGACTTGCTGTGTATGAAGGGAGATGAAGAAAATGAGCAGGGCCAAGAGGACAGAAGAAGAGCCAGGTGAAGAGGTTACACCTGGGCTAGAGGTGGGTCTATCTTGGTGTCCACCAGTTTGCCCATCACTGGGAGACCTGAATGTTGAAGCGTCCACAAAACAGCTCCCAGTGTCCTTGCACCTTCCAACCCCATGAGACCCATGGGCTTTTCTCCTCTTCTCACCCAGTGCCTTCCTTGGCTTGTTAATTGCTGTCTTGTAAGCTGGGAAAAGGTGAATTTAATTACAGGCTAATGAAACTCACAATGCATTTCCTGAAAAGATGCAGTCTGAGTTAAGAGAGGGTACTTCTGTTTACAGATCCTCTTGGCATTGGTGGTTTTTTTTTGGTTCTTCTCTCTTTTGCATGGTAAACATGTATTCAATAAATCCTTGGCATGTTCACGGGATGCTCAGAACATTGTCCTGACTTGCCATTGTTCGGGGTAATTTATGCTGGGTTAGACCTCACCCTTTGGAAAGGGTCCAGAATCCTGGTGATGTAAATCTTCCTGATTTATGTCTCCCACTCTCAAGACAACAAACGAAAAAAAAAAAAAGGAATTTAAGGAGTCCCAAAGACAGGAGAATTCAGGACAATTTGCACCAACCACTTGCCCCTGGCAAGGGAGGTTGGGGTGATTTGGGGTTGGTAAGCACAGACCTTTCATCCGTTTGCAGAAAGAAGGAAAATTAAATCTCATGGCCTGTTTGTGAAAGGAAATTGCCCAGAATAGCTCTGACAGAGTAAGCTATTCCACAATAGCTCCCCATGCGGACACTCCAGCCACTTTGTTCCAGGCTAATTAGTGTGCTTCCAAGCGCAGTAATTATCCTGGAAGGGAAATCTCTCCTCTCCCACAAAGTGTCTACATGGAGGTAACTGTTTGGGAATGACACAAGTGAGCCAAGGCTGCTCCACTGACCAGAGTTCCCTCAATGAGACATCCTGGGCTTGGAAAGGTCCCACCATTTCTGGGTGGGGTGTTTGGAGGAGGGCTGGGGAAACAGGGAGGAGTATACAGTGGGTGTATCTGGCTGGTCAGCCAGCTCAGGTGGGCTTGGGTGGACTCCCCTGTGTGTTCTTACAGGCCCCAGAAGAGGCAGTGATTCAGAAACAAGAAAGGATTGCACCAATCCTCTTATTTCATTTAATCCTTTTTTTTACTCCGCTGTTTTATGACCACGCTATTAAATGTCTGCTCTGAGGGCTTTTTTTCTTCTCTCAGATCAACTCACATTTTTCCTAAAAGCATTCTTTTTTTTTTTTTTTTTTTTTTTTTTTTTTTTTTTTTTTTTTCCTCACCTACTTTGCTACTGACTCACTGGAGAGCCTAGATTTAGTCTGAACGTTTCTCAGGAGACTGCCTGATGTCTCACATGGCTCATTCCCCACAATTCACAGAGAAGTTCTTTTAATGAAAGATGAGGATGTGTGTGAGCAGGGACTTGTGCCCAAAGCAGCAACAGTTCAGCCAAAGCATCGAGCTGGTTTTGAGATGTCTCTGTCCTTCTCCAGGCTGCTTGCACCAGGCTCAGTGGAGGCTGACTCAGGTGACACTTGAGGCCAAATGTCCCAGTAGCAACCAGTGTGAGGATCTGCATCTCTTGGAGCAAACCTCCACTTGCCTGGCTGCTCTTTGAGCTCCTCCTGACAAAATATTGGTGATGAAAGTACAGCAAAAATAACAGGGGAGATCCTAGGATCCATCTCCATCCAATCCAGGATCCTGGAGGTGCTTTATAATCTGCTTATATTCAGGGCTTGATAGATATGGTTCAGCCCAGAGAATCCTTGCAGCTGCAGTTTTGTCCTGGAGCTGTGGAGAGACTCAGCTCAATCTCTTGCTCTTCACACATTGTTTGGGAGAAGGGAGGCAAAGTCCTGCACTGTTTTTCTGGCATTTATAGTCCTTTCCTGCTTGGTTACTCTTCCCCCAAGGCTTAGCCCTGAGCAAGGGGTGACCTGGTGTTTGGAGGGGCAGAAAGAGGGGCTGGGAGGGTTGAAAGACTCACACTGGATCTCTTCCTCCTGGGTGAAGCTCAAACCAACTTAATAAGCATTTTAGTGTTAGAGGGATTCTCCACACCCATAAACCCTGGCATGGACTGTAATACACATGATCTGCCCACTCTGGAAAAATGATACTTACGTGGTCCACTGGGCCTGTGTCCCTGTCAAAATGCAGCTCAGCCATTCCCTGTGGGACAAAGCACTAAATGAAAATGGATGAGAACATTTTTTTCATTAATGATAACTTCTGTCTCCTTAAGCTCAGACTCCAGGGGTCCCATAGAGACTCTGGGGGCATGTGATGAGAAATAAAGTGAGTTTCTTCAGTGTCTGCCTGGGATGTGTCCCTGTTTGAAAGAGTTTGGGGTGGACTCAGAAGCCACTGAGGAGCTCAGGTGTGCCCAGGGGACTGCAGGTCTCAGCAGTGCTGAGCCTTATGGGCCTCCAGAGTGGAGGAAGAATTGAAGGAAGGATGGAGATGGCATGGATGGACAAGGGAAATGACTGGCCCTTGAGCTGGCAAGCTCAGGAAAGGAAATTATTACTGTAGAGAATTTATTGTGTCCTTACTAAATCTGCTGGGCCCTCTGACCTAGCACAGCTCCTGCAGACTCTGATCCTGGGATCCCTTCTCTGCCTTTGTGGTGCCCCACCTCCCCAGCCTGGTGCTTTCTGCAGCCACCAAACCCAGCCAAACCCCAAAAGCAGCTCCCAAAAAGACAACACAGGGAGCAGCGTGGCTGGGGCAAAGCAGTGGTGACAGCCAAGGAGCAAAAATTCAGCTTGAAGGAGCAGGGGGGCTTTGCAGTTGCACATTTTGCTGGTTGCATCAGGGTGTATGAGCTGCATCCTGGGGCTCCCACCTCTTTGTGGCAGGAGCAGGGCATCCCAAAACCACCTCTCCATCTCCTGGCAGAGCCTCACTGAGGCACCAGCTCCACGTCTGGCAATTTATCTCCCAGACATCTTCTGTGTCTCTGTGCCTTCCTTCTGAGCTGACCCCTTGCTCCAGCTGAGATTTTTCTCCTCCTGAATTATGTTTCATCTGTTGAATCTGGAGGGATGAGCTGTGTGGAAATTTTGCAGATCTGCCTGATTTCTGCCACTTTACCCAAGCTTCACCTGCTTCAAAGGGTGCAAACGCAAATATTGACAAGTTCAATAAAAAGACCCATCTAGCAGGCAAACAGCTAAACAGGCTGTCTAATGGAGGGGTGAAGGGAAGGTACTTGAAGAGAAAATCTGTATTTTTTACCTATTTTTGTCTGCTGGTCTCTTTCCTAAACCCTAAATAAATTTGAAATATGGGCACATGGAGCTGTTACCCAGCCCACGTGGGGGAAGCAGCTTTCCCCTTGGGGTTGGAAAGCCAAAATCCCCTGTGTTTAGTGACCTCAGCACTTTCCATGGAGCAGCACCAAAGTGGTGACACCCCAGGTGCCCCAGCTGCCCCATCCCTTGGCTGGGCAGCCCTGCCTGCAGCCATCCCTTGGCTGGCACCTGATATCTTAATTCAGCCCTTCCTTAATGACATTTGCAAAGATTTCCAGTGGTGGAGCAGGATGCTGGCCACGGTCCCCACCGTGTTCCCAGGCCAGGGATGTGCTCCCCCGGTCCCAGATCGATCTCCAGATCGGAACTGGGGCTGTTTGATCTGCTCATTGCCATGCAGGGGAGGGCGCTGAGTCCAGGGAATGAGCCTCCTTGGAATTAAACCTCTCTAACCTGATTACAAATGGCTGTTAACCCTCATGTCAATGGGAAGGAACGGTGTCTAGGGGTGGTGGGGGAGAACAAGATGTGAAAGTGCCTTCTCTCCCTGTGCTAAATGAAAACAAGGGGTGCTTGTCGCTGTAGGACACCAAAGAACACAAGCTCACCACCGTTCTCAAGGTGAAAGAAAAAAAAAGTCTATTTTCTGACTCCAACATTTATAGTTTTCCAAAAGTGACAGTAGATTAGAAGATGACAGTGGCACTTCTCCAATGCCACTGGTCGAACCAACAGTCCATCAACTCTCTCCTCTTCCATAAAGGAGTGCAAAACAATGAGTTATTTACAGAAAGTGTGTGAAAAAGTTCACTAGAATGTCAGCATCAGAAGGCTTAGAAAATCTTAAAAAACCAGGGTGACAGGTGCTTGTTACCAGGGCTTCCCCAGCTCCCTCTCAGGGGGTTAGGATAGTTATTTCACATTTGCAAAGTGCTTTGAAGAAGGGAAACATGCTGTAAGTGCTGCAGGTACCAGCACCATTGCTTCCAATGTTCAGGTGAGAGGATTGGAGCTGTGGGACAGCTTCCACCCAAGGATTTCACAGCCCATCTCCTCTGCTGAGCATAAGCACAGGGTGCCAATATTATTATTGTGGCATTTCGGCGAATGGAGAAACAGGGATGCAGAACCTCTGTCAGGAGGTGCTGAACCTCTCTCACAGAGGGGGGATTAGGAGGGAAGGGTCCTGTTCCACATGCTGTTGGGATCCCCAGCTGGGAGACCCTTGGACTGGAAGCCCCTGGTGTTTGGCATGTACTGCCTGGCAGTGCTGCTGTAGGGGCACAGGGCTCTCTTGGAGCCAAGTTCAAAACCTGGCTTTTTCAAAACCTTCCATGTGTGGGATCAGGGCTAAAACATTGTCTGGATCATTGGCTTTAAGGAGCCAGGAGAGACCTGAGTGCTCAGCTCTGGCTGTGTCTCTCCCCCAAATCAAGTCAAGGCTCACACTCACCCAGCTCCTCCTCCAGCATCCCCCTAAGCCTTAGGAGCAGCTGGAGACAGGAGATGGGGATGTTTGACCCCAGCAGTGTCCCTGGTCTGCATCAGAGGACCCTGGAGCTATGATTTTTATTGGAAACACCATCTCCACTCCACAGCCCAGTGCCAGGAGGGGAGGCTCCCTGGATGCCAAGCTGAACATCACACAGCAGACTCTGATGAAAACTAATTTTCCCCCAACCTTCCCATTTTGTCTTCACAGCAGAAACATGAGGCAGGCTGTGCAGAAGAGAGCTGTACCAGAGCAAGCTTGGCTTGGTTCCCACTGCCAGTTTTGTTCCCTCCATCAACAATCAACCAGGACAAGAGCATCTGCTTCATTCAGGAGGGCTCTTAAGCATCATCTGTGCACCCCAACACAGAAGCCACGAGCCTTTCCCCCAAAACTGTTATCAGTGCATAACTCTTTAGCCAGAGAGTGCCTGCAAAACCCTTTCTAGCCTTAATTTCTACTAAACTCCATGGCATCCTTGGCATGGTCAGGGACAGATGGAACCAATGTCTCCTGAGCTGCAATGGGGATGTGTGCAGTGCCCAGGGGTGTCTCCAAGGAAGAGGAGATGAGGGCGAGAGGCACCTCAGGGAGGGCCATGGAGGGTGGGGACAGCAGAGGCACAGGACATCCTCAGAGCACAGACAGTAAGAGCCTGGCCCATGCTTCTCCTTTCTTCCCCGTGACAGCTTGACAACCTAACAGGAAAAATGAAGTCAGTGGAGGGAGAAATGCTATCAGGAGCCCTGTGCTAAGAGGGCAGACAGGCCAGATTGGAGGAAAATGAGAAGCTGTCCGGACTAATGTGATCATTTATCACATAATCTTGCTCAGCAGTTGGGCGGGGAGCCTGGCAGTGCCTGGCACTCCGAGGAGGCTCTCTTGGCCCCTGGCACCCTGCTCCGGTTGGTGAGGGTTGTTTCCCCTGGATTCTCCAAGGCTTGAGGTTTCCCTTTGACCCCCTTGTTGCGCTGGTGGTACCTACCTGCCTCATTTTGCTCTTGAGGTTTTCCCAGAGCCAGACTGGGGCTTGTGCTGCTTTGCTGTGGACCCTTTATTAAGAAAAGGTGACACCTTATTGGATCACTGCTCATGCTGAGACATTTCCTCACTGGCCCACTTTGGCTCCATGCTGTGCTAGCCACTCGCCTTGTCCCTGGATTTACAGCTTCCCCATCCCTTCCTGCCCCCTCCAGTCCCATCCAACCAGGCATTGCTGCTTCCCCATCCCTTCCTGCCCCCTCCAGTCCCATCAAACCAGGCATTGCTGAAAGGCCACTGCAAAAAGAGCTCAGCACGGGGGGAGCGTTACCAAAAGGAAGCAGCCAGGGAATTTCCCTCCCTGCTCAAGTTGCATCCTGGGGTTTGCTCTGCATTGGGCCATATGTGATCCTCACCCCAGGGGACAGCTGGACATCAAAGGGGGACTCTGGCGAGGATGAGCTCACTGGCCCCGGCTCGACCCTTCCTGCCAGCAGGGGGAAGGACAGCAGGCTCTGTGGCCAGCTCTGTGTCCAGCTCTGTGTTCAGCTCTGTGGCCACCCAGCCACTCTTCCTCTTCCTCGGGCAGGGCTCTGTGTGTCTGGGGCAGGAGCCCCACTGGCTGCAGCTGCCTGGCTCCCTCAGGACCTGCTCCTCCTCCTCTGAAGCCTGAAAATCAGAGGAATTCCTGCACTTCCCTGTGACCCGTGAACCCCCTGTGCTGCCAGCATGGCACTCAGCACCGTTCTGTCCGGCCAGGCAGCATTTCACACATCCCCGTGGGTCATCCAAAAAGCTGGCACATGAAATTTCAGCACCTGGCTGCGGGAGTGGGATTCCCACTGAGCCACCTCTGCTCTGGATGCTCGTGGGCTTTGCCATTAACTTCATCTCCTGGATCTCTGGGACAGTGATGATGTGCCAGACCATACAGATCGTTTGTACAGCCCTGCACAGCCGAGCACTTAGCTGGGTAATTACCAGAGCTGGCCACAGGACAAGAAAGCCGATTTCAGCACCACTCTTAGACTTTGGTGTTTGTTTCTTTTCCAAGGAAAAGCAAATATTCAGGCACTGAGAGATGAGGGCTGGGCTGGTGTGCAGGGCATGGCTCAGGGCTGGGGGCAGAGCTTCAAATCCTCTCTCTGAGTGAATTATTTCCCCTCTTGGACGCTTCAGCATCCCATATCCCCAGTGCTCCATCTGCAGACCCTCTCCCTAGTGTCCTCTCACCTTTCCTGGCTGTGGAAAACAGTTTGTTTCCAAGAAACATTTTGGCTGGGACTGAGATTTCAGCACTGTTGCAGCCAGGTCCAGCAGTTACTCCTCCTTCAGCTGCACTCCTGGATGGGCCCCTCCATGTGTCCGGCTTCATTGCCATCTCCTCACCTCCTCATTTCACAGCATCTTCAGCTTGTGCTTTCAACAGGGAGCTGCTCTTCTCTGAAAGAGCTCTGTGCCCTTTCTTCCCCCCAGCACAGCCTGAATCCAGCTGGAAGAGGTGGAGCCCTTCCATGCCTCGTGAGATCCTCCTCAGCAGAGCTGATCTCCCTCCAGCCCTTGCACTTCCCATCCACAGAGCCATTTGCCAAAATTCTTGGACTGCTGTGTCCTCTAGGAATAGGAAATGTTAATTATTATTGATGACACCCTGTGACTTTTCTCATTAACAATTCTAATTAATTGGATTATTGCTCTTTTCTCTCTTGGAGGTGCATGGGGGTGGCACATAGAAGTGATGGACATTGCTTTCCATACTGGAAAGGGAAAAGAGGGGCCTCAGGTGATGTTATTTGGGTAATATAAAGTGGCAGAGGTGACAGGAGATCTGGGAGGCTGGTCCTGGAGGGAGCAGGGATTAGCAATGCCAGTACCAAACCCTCCACAGACTGGATGGTGCAATTCAATGCATGGTTTTGTTATTTTCCAACAATAAAGACATAAAAGACTAAAACTAGTCCTGAGTCCTAAGACTCCTTAGCTCTTTGTCTGAGTCAATGTGAGTCTCTCCAGGTTTTTGGACAGGCCAGCAGAAATCTGGCACCAGACAGTCTCTGCACGTGGCACAGGAGTGCCTTTGTCCCCAAACCTTTGTCTGGTCACACTCAGTCAGACAATCCATGGAGATGCCCAGCACACCTGCCCATCACACCAGCTCCTCCTTGCCTTGAGCTTGGCATGAGAAAGTCTTCCTTGTGGTGAGACCCATCATTAAATGTATGGCACAGCACCAGCTCACCAAAAATAGCTCTGAAGAAAGGGAGCAGCGTGCGCGGGGCCTGTGCGCGCTCAAAGTCTGTGTCCACAAACCCATTTGCTGTTTTAGGTGTCAGAAATAAATTTTACCACTGGAGTCTGCAGCATCTGATTAGTGAATTATTCAGTTTGGAGATTGCCTTTGCCATGACCTCATTAGTAACCCCGAGGTGAGCGGGACGCATTAGAGTAACCACCAGGCTGTCACTGAGGAGCAGAACTGGGGCATTAAAATGGATTAAAGTGCTTTACCAAGAAGTGCAGCACAACTCATAATAAAAAAAAAAAAAAGAAAAAAAAAAGAAGAGAAGACAAAAGGGAAAAGAGAGAGGAGGAGTAGAAGGGGGAGAAAAGAAAGAAAGACCAATAAAATAAATAAACAAACCTCCCTGGCTGGCAGCCTGAGGATAAACAGGCAAGCAGGTGGAGGGGTGCAGGGGTTCCAGTGTCTGGCAAAGCATGAGCTTTCTGTCTGAAGCCAGGGCAGGTCTGTGGTTGGGAAGAGGCACCTGCAGGGCTCTTCACTGTCTGCTCTGCCAAGGGAGCCCAGCATCTGCTCAGTTAAACCAGCCCTTAGGCTTACAGCCAAATCCCCCTGGCTGCCCAGGAGAGCCTCCTTTTTGACCCCTGTTGGGCTGATACCCAGCCTTGGACCTCCTCTACAACAGGGAGGTGATGTGGAGCTGAAAAGAAGGTCCTACACAGACCTCTAGGAGCTGGTGCCCACACTGGGGTCCTCAGCTGTTCCATGCTGCAAACAGGAATCTGGTTGGAATGTGCACATCCCCCAAACCTGCCTGTGAGTGGGGCTTATTCAGCTGACACAGGGAGGAAGACATGGCCCACAGTGAACATTCAAAGACCATGGTGGCCCCTTTGAAGGGAGTATGGTAGAGGGAGGTGGGGTGAGATACCCCATTTTGCCTCTTCCTGACAAGTCTACAGAAGGGAAAGGGGGATGGGTTTGTTCCACACTCCCTCAGGGTCAGCTCTTCTTTCCTGGGGGGAGGCACCAGCTGATGTGAACAGCTTTCATCTGGGGATGGGCTCGGTGACTGATGTGGTCGCATTTGTTTGCTCAGCAGCAGTTGCAAATAATGGATGCTAAAAGGCTTTGTGGTTCATTGATGGCCATGCTCATAACCACACGCTCTTCATCCAGTTCTGGGGGAGAAATGCAGTGCTCTCCATTTAACTTCTCAGGTCCTTAACTGTGCCTTCAACTTGATGTGGCCTTGGTCCTTTTTGCTGTGTGCACAACAGCCCTTGTTGGCAAGAGGTGCTCCAAGCTGGTGGGTGGACCCTGAGAGGAGATCATTCAAGGGCCTGTTCCTTCATCCCACCACTGCAGCTGCTAAAACCTTGGACTTGCACCTGTGGAATGACCCAGACCCTATTCTTATGGGATCTCTCCATGGCTGTGCCTGTTTGCTATGCTTGGCCTCTCCCACCTCTTTAGTGACAATATTGGGAGCTTCTTGTTGCCAGCTCACATCAGGGCCAGACTTCTAATGGAGGTGGTGGGATTTCCCTGTGCCATCCAGTGCTCAGAGGCATGGTGAGCTCCCAGGTTACTTCAATACAGCCAAGTGTTTACTTTCCATTTAGCTACATTGGTTCAGCTTGGGCCCATCTGTAATGGGGAAGACCCCTCATCAATACCTTCCCCAGCTATCCCAGCCCATCCATTGTGGGTCACTTCTGTACATGGGCTATCCCTGAGCCAATGCAGGACTGGGAGCTTGGTGTGTGCCACCTCTTCTCTGTGGGGTTTGGACATCTGGAACTTTACAGAGCAGGGCTGTGTTGGCTGACCCTGCCCCACTTGAATCCATCAGGTATGCCCTGGCCTCTCTTGGGAGGCTGTAAGGGGAGCAAGAAGGCATAACGAGGGTAGGACACAGCTACCTGAGTTTTATTAGGTTTAATTGTCCCTATTTTATTACACGTGAATGCATAAAGAATGTTAATTGAATCGATTTCAAATACCCAGAGCAAAGGAGCCACTCGATGGAGACGAGCAGGGAAGGGAGCGATTCAGGCTGTCAGCTCCCCGGGCCTTTCCTGAATGCTCCCTCCTGCACCCACCAGGCGAGTACGGGAAATTTGTTCATTTATTGCTGCTTAATAATAGATACTCATGCAGAGTGTGTCCCGAGCTGTTTGCATTGTCAAGCCATGTGCATTGATGTGGAAGCTCTGCTTTCCCCCGTTGGTGCTGGTGTCGTCTCCGAGCGCTCGCTAACGATGACTTGACGGAGCGAAGGCAGAGATGCAGCAGCATTGAAAAATGACTGGGGGAGCCCGACCAGGGCTCTCTGTCACTGTCCCAAGAATTGCTGGACTGTATTAATTGAGTATCTATCAGGGACATGCACAGGAGTAGGTCCTCTCCCTCTAATTAAAGCGGCCACGTTGGCTTTGTTTTGAAGGCTGGCCAAATTTCACTTCATTGATTTCCAGGATGGTTGTTCTAGTGGCAGGCTCATCTCCCATGAAGAATTGTCCTTGTCTCAGTTTAGCCATCTCCAAAAAAATAATCAGCTTAAAACAGAAGAAAGTGCTATATCAGATAAATAGAACACTCCTTGAATTTCATTTTCCTTTTTCCAGCCAGCTCCTTTTGATCTGCTGTGCCGCCACAGATACACAGGGATATAGAAAATCTTTCCCTGGATTGCCAACACTGTCTCAACAACTGCCCACTGGATCTGTGTCTCTTGGCATCTTCTGAACTTGGGGGCCAGGCTTGCAGGTGGATTTTAAAGGACAAAAGGTCTGCTCCCTTATCTTATGAATGGGTTTCTTTCTTCCATCTTGTGTTTCCCATGGGAGCTGCTTGCAATCCGTGTTTCCAGTGATGAGCAGAGCTGCATGTCATGTCTCTCCACAAGATTTCTCCCAGCCTCAGTTACTTGCTTAATTACTTGGAAAACCTCTTCTACCACCCTGGTGAGGACACTGCTGGTGAGTCTCCTTTGCACACAGCTCCTGGCCAGGTGCTGCATGCCTGCTCGTGGGACACAGCTTGGGATGAGAGTGCAGACATGGGAGCACCTCTCAGCATCTCCAGGTGCACCCTCCTTGGCACTAAATTATCCATAAGGAACCTTGCTCATCATCATGGATGGATTGCCCACTGTACTAAAGCTGGACCTTCCTCATCCACTCACTTTTGCAAGGGACCAGTGTGAAAACCAACACAGGAGAGCCCAATCCCATATTTCCTGCATCCCAGCCCAGCAGGCATCAGCACCCTCCCCACACTGGTGTTCCCTGCAACTGCAATCAGCACCCAGCTATGCCTCCAGCCCTGGAGCATCTTCTTCCCAGCTCCCCAGCAGCCAGAAGAGGGTGGCATCAATCCCTGCCTGTTTTGTAAAGCAAGGCTGGAGTTTTCTCTTGGCCATTTGCTAAACAGCTGGAGTGCTCCCTGTATCCAAGGAAACCTGCCTTAACCTGCTGCTTACAGGGAGGCTTCACTTGGGCAAGTTTCTCTCTGCTCCCAGCACTCCTGGGCTAAGCCTTTAGGATGTCTGTGAGGTGAAACCTCCTTTTTCTTGCCCTCCCAACCTGCTGTGCTCCCCACTTTGGAAATGGAGCCTGTGTAGAACAGAATGGGAAAACCCCTGCTTTCCTCCTTTTTTTGCCACTGAGTTGAAGTTTCACAGAAACGGAGGCAGAGCCTGGAGGCTGTTTCTCCACTTCTATTTCACTTTCCTTTCTTCTTCTTCCCTACTCCCAACACTTCCAGTGGGCGAAGTGCAGTGTAACCACCCACCACAGAGCTGCTCTCTGCTGCATCTTCAGCTGGGGTCAGGTGTGGGAGCTGAGCATCACCGGGAGAGACGTGCATGAGAACTTGGGAGGAGGTGGAAAGAATTAAAATCCAGGAACTCTGGAGAGGCTGGGAGAAACCTGCGACACTGCAGGTGTCTGTGGCTCTATCTGGGACCTTCCACCTCTTTCCCAAAGCAGGAAAGCTTGCAGGCAGCAGGAGCAGCAGAAAGCAATGCTCTGAGGTTTCTCTAAGCCCTTTCTCTTCTGCTGGGCTATGTTTAGTCACAAGATGTGATTGTCAGCAGCTCCTTGTCCTGCCAAGCCACTCCTGCAGCCCTGATCCTCCAGAGGGCAGATCTTTGCACTGCCCTGTAGCACCTGAACCCATCCCATCCCATCCCATCCCATCCCATCCCATCCCGTCCCGTCCCGTCCCGTCCCATCCCATCCCATCCCATCCCATCCCATCCCATCCCATCCCATCCCATCCCATCCCATCCCATCCCATCCCATGCTGTCACCATCCCACACCCTGCATCCCTGCCCCTCCTGCTTTGTTCCTGCTGTCCCTTCTCCTCTCTCAAAGCTCTCAAAGAGAACTGATCCCAGTTCTCCTTCAGAAAATTCCCCTTTTCCTTCCCCACCTCTCCTGCTTGGCAGCTGGGTGCAGCAGGAGGGCGGGAGAAAGCCAAGCCCTGTGGGGGAGATCAGAGCAGCTGTGAGCCCATCCTGGGGCTGCAGGGGTGAGAGAAGGTGGGCAAAGCCCAAGGAACAATCCATGGGGGTTTTGCCCGAAGGCAATTTGGGCAGAGAAGGGATGAAGTGTGTTCCTATGGTTTGGAGCATCATGCTGAGGGGAGCAAGGAGAGAAGAACTCCTGTCCCCTCCTGTCCCCATCCAGCTTGGGCACCCCAGCCCCAGACAGATCCTGGGATCACCCTCGCTGCCCTGGTGCCTCGTTTGGCTCCGGTACCATCTCCCTTGACACCAGCACATCCCGTTAGTGCATCCCCGAGCGGCTCCGCGAGCATAAATGGTGCTGTGGGAGCTGGAGGCTGCTCCTCTCCCTCCAGCGCGCCATAACGATGGTGCAGTAATGGCTGGGCTGTACTAAAAGCCTTTTCCTGCCCGCGCTGGAGCGGGGCCGGCGCTTTCCCCGAGCCGGGTTAATGCAGCGCGGAGCGGGGTTAACGCAGCGCTCCCCCCGCAGCGCTGCCGGCAGCTTAAACCTGCCCCGGCCCCGGGAGATGCTCGCTCTGCCAGCCCAGGCCGGAGTGCCAAGGCTTCCCGCTCTCGGGTTGAGCATTTTCTCCGGTCCCTGAGGCGGCAGCGCCAATCCCGGCACTGCAGCATCCTCCCGCAGCTCGCTCCTTCAGCTCCGAGCCGTCCCCTGCCTCCCAGGGAGCTGTTGGGTGGCTCCGTCTCCATCTGGGGCATCTCTCAGCCCCACCTGTCCCCAGGTGGCTGCTGGGAGAGCCAGGGCACCGCCACACTGGTGACTGTGACCCGCCACTGATGGCAGCAGCGATACCCGCACAGCCCCATCTGCCGCAGACATCTTTTATGGAAAATCCTTTCCTTAGGATTTTTTTCTTCCTGAAAAGCGGAGAACAAAATGTAAACAATGGTTATCTGCTGCTGTGGAATGCAACAAGTAGATCTGTGATTACTCTCATAGAGTTGTTTCTAAATAATGGCCAATCACAGCCCAGCTGGCTCGGACAGAGAGTCCAAGCCACAAACCTTTGTTATTCATTCTTTCTTTTTCTATTCTTAGCTAACCTTCTAATGAATTCCTTTCTTCTATTCTTTTAGTATAGTTTTAATACAGTATATATCATAAAAGAATAAATCAAGCCTTCTGAAACATGGAGTCAGATCCTCGTCTCTTCCCTCATCCTCAGACCCCTGCGAACACCGTCACACCCTGGCAGTGAGGAACAGCCTGAAGGCAGGTTTGGGAGGGTTGACAAGCTTCCAGGGTCTGGTCAACAGGAGAGAGATGCTGGAAAGGCATAGAAAGCTGGGAAAAAACTTATCTCGGTCTTCCACCAATCGAGAGAAACAGACTTTATTGCTTGGTGTTGGTGCAGGGAAGTTTTAAAGGGTGATAAGAGGGTGTCAGGAAGCCTCGGAGGCAAAGAAAGGACACGTTGCGTGGCAGCCTGGTGCTTTCTCTCCTGGTTTGCAAGATCTGTCCTCAGCACTGCCGGTGCAGTGCAGTTTGACTCAGGGCTGGCCAAGGGGATGTGCCCTGCAGGAGCAGAGCCTGGCCATGGCACGGGGCTGGATCCTTCACCCGGGCAGCCCCAGTGCCACCCTGTACCCCTGGAGCTGCTGGGATGCCCCCTGGGGTCTCCTCCACCTGTAGCAAAGACCCCTTTCAGAAATTCCAGTGTGCAGCCTGTGGGCTGATTGCTGACTCTGTGATCCTGCAGCCTTCCAGGGCATGGTGGCCAAAGCAGGTTAGAAACTATCTGGTTGGCAAAAATACCCTGTAATTTCCTCCCTCTCTGATCACGAAGTGCCCCCTGAGGAATGCCAGACAGCCCTGGGCTGCAGGCACAGATTTGGATTTACTTCTGTTGTTCAGACCAAACAGCTGCTAAGGGCGTCAGTTATACAGACATGATGATGTTGTCACTTTATGTATCATTTTTATTTCATTGCTCTCCAATGTTTGTAATACCCCGGAGCTCAGAAGCTTAAATAACAGCTCTCCCCATATTGATTTTATCCTTTGCCATTTGGCACTCATTCATTCCTTTCCCTTTGAGTTCCTAATAATCAGGATTTTAACTGAGCAGCATCCCTCTCCTCGCTTGGGCAGTGGCTGTGGCCAGCCAGAGATGGCAGGGGAAGGGATGGGAGCAGGACAGTGATTTTCTCCAGGGATGAGGCTGATGCATGTGTGATGCTGCATTGCCTCGTGGACTGTTCCTTACCAAATAAATAAAGTAAGCACTATGAACAATGTTGTCACTCAGTTGCAATAACCCTGAAGGGGGTTGTGTTTAGGAGCAGCCCCTTTTGGCAGGATTTTAGAGATGGAGCAAAGAACCTGATGGTGCTGAAGGGATTATTCCACATTAAAATATGTTTTTTCACTGTGAAGTGACCATGCACTCTTCATGTGTTTTCCCTGCATGGAGGTTTGCTGGTTGCTCAACCTGGGGCCTCTGTGTCTGAGCTGTGGGACTTTGGGCCATGCAAAACCTTGTTTTCCTGCAGTTTTGACTGGGATGTGGTGGTGTCTCTTGTGGCAGGACTGGCGAGACAAGGAGCTCTCTTGTTGCCAGTGTTAATAAGCAATAGGTGGAAATATTTATCATAACTTGGTTAGATGCTCTGACACATCCCTGCATTAGGTGAGGGGGTGAGGGGAACCCTGCAGCACATTGAAACAGCTGCTGCTGGATCTGCCTGCTCAGCACAGCCAGGTCTGTGCACAGACAGGTCAGACTGGCACAGCCTGGTCTGCAGGCTCAGCTTATCGGCTTGATTGTAGAAATTCCATTTGAATAATCTGCACATGAGATGGCTGCTGGACCCACCTCTGTCACGGTGGGAAGCAGAGGTCTCCATCAAGAGGCTTCTCATTACAGCACCAGGAAGAACCTGGTGTCATTTCAGGGCTCCTTGGTCATTTCAGGGCTCCTTGGTCATTTCAGGGCTCCTTGGTCATTTCACCTGTAGGGGCCATCTCCAGATTTCAGCTGGGTGCAGTGTTCTGTGCATTTGAGAAAAATAAAGCCAGCCTTTAATATTTAATCAGTCATTAATCACTTTTATTTGTTTTACTCATCTGAACTGCATCACAAGTGTTTCACTGGTAGTTATTCATTGCTGAAGCTCTTTGCTGGGGGGAAGCTCTCCATCGTTTGGAGCTGGGGACCAAATCAGCTCTGTCTGGGAGAGGCCTGTCTCCAGCTCTCTGCAGGGCTTTCCCAGAGCCTGCCCAGCTCCCTGGGAGGAGCAGAGCAGGGCTCTGGTTAATGCTGCTGCTGGGTCTGCTGTTGATGCGCTTGGCTTTCCCAAACCACAGCCCTGCCTGGCAGGGGGAGCGAGTGCTGGGCAGGGGGAATGGGAAGATGGGCTCTGGGGACCCCATCCCACTGAGAAGGTGGGTTGTGTTTCACATTAGCTGATGCTCCTGTGTGGTTTCCAGCACTAGCCCAAATGCAGAAGCTTGTGGTAGGCAAGCTTGGGTGTGCTGTAGGCATAAATCACGTCAGCCTTTCTCTGTAAGGATGGGGAGGGCCTCTTTTCACACTGGTGGGGTGATGGGGAATTGCTGAGTGCTGAGGATTGCTCGGGCATGGGCTGGAAGGTGTGGGCACTTACCCCTTTCAGATTTACCTGCACTGAGACCTCGGGCTTTGGCTTTTCCCTGCTGGCATGAGATGTGTCAGAGCAGGGGTGATGCAGGTGCCAGTGTGAAGGACAATATGACACAGCTGCCCAGATGTCTTCAGGACTTGCTGGTGTCCTCCACTGTTTTCCTTCCCTGCAGTGTGTCCCAGATGAGCACAGGGACCTCGAGTTTGACCTTGCTGGTGCCTGTCACCAGCCAAAATGACACGAGAGATCATTGCAATTATTTGCCATGCTGCTGCAAATGCCTGCAGCCCTCTTTTCCTTGGCCCCCCATGGTTCCCCCAGCTGGCTGCTTCCCACATATGTCCCTAATCCTGCAACTCGCCTGCCCTCCTCCTCTTGATCCTCCATTTTCCCTCCCTGATCCACACCTCATCCTCCTGCAGCCTCACTGCAGGCTCCCCACCTCTGCTCACCCCACACACTTGCCTTGGCAGGTTGAAATCAGCTCTACCTGGAGTGTGTTCAAAGGCTAATGTACATCCTCCCTTAATTATTGATCTGTTTATTGCAGGCTCTTTGGCAGGACGTGGCCACAGCTCACCCACCAGGCTCCTGCCCTCGGCTCCCCTTGTGGGCTGAGGGCAGTGCTGGGGGGTGACCTGGGGACCTGATGTCCCACCTCGAGGACAGTCTCACCCACACACCTGCGTGCCCCAGGTCTCCTAGGTTAACCCTTTTAGCCTGTAGGAGCGATAAAGGGTTTTTCATTTGGACCCCCCCTCCCAGCCCCTCTTTCTCCCCAGGTGAGCAGGGCTCATGAGAGCTCTTTCCCCCACAGCAAAGCCCCTCCTGTAAGGTGCTGTCAGCCCCCAGGAAGTCTGGCACAGGGGATTGAAACACGGTGATGCCACTGAGCCCCAGCTGCTGGCATCCCTGGGCAGGGAGGGATGAGATGCTGCTGTAGTGGGGCTGTTAATGACTCTGCAAAACCCATGTCGAGAAGCAAGTGTGGCAGTGCCTGCAGAGGGGGGCTCAGAGGCACAGTCCTGCTGCTGGGGCTGCTGCCAGCCTGCCACCTTCTGCTCCAGGAGCTCCAGCCTTCAGGTGATGCTGGAGAGGCATCAAAGCAGGAAAACACAGATGCCACCGGCTGCCAAGGGGGAGCAGCCTGTGTTGCTTACTTTTCTCCAGGGTGAGGCGAGGTGGATGGGTCAGAGCCCTTCTTGCTCAGCCCAGGGCTGCTGGCCAAGCCAGGATTTGTGAGTCCTGTTCCTTTGCATTTGGCATGGTCACTTCTCCCTGCACGGAGGGTTGGGAGTGGGACCAGATGTCTCACTTGCACTCATTATGGGATGAGGAGACATTTAAAGTGATTCAAGGTTTTCCTGAATCCTCTGGTGGACCAAATGACCATTTCAAGCAGCTGTTGCCCCAACTCATCCTTGGGCTGAGAGGTATAGCAGAGAATTTTGAAATGGTGTCCCTCTGGAGCCACAGCCATCTCCCCAGTCAGCTGTGGGGGCTGCAAGTCCCTCATCCCCCAGTGCTTGGGAAGGATATTAGGTAAAAGCTGCCTTCCCTATCCTGCTGTAGGGTTTACAGATTTATTTGGGAAAGCAGCACCCTACAAAAAGATTTTGGAAAACCATGTTATGAAGAGTTGTATTATATTAGTCTCTTCTCTGCTTAACCCTGCTCTGGCAGCACCCACCAAACTCCCCAGGAAAGAAGACTTGGAGGCTGGGGAGCTTATTTGAAAGCAATTTAGCTTCCTCACAAGTGTGGATGGGGTATGGAACACATTTCTCTGCTCCTGTGCAGGGCAGAGCTCAGGGCAAGGAGGAATCAATTCTCCAGCGAGCTGTGATTCAACCTGGAGGCTTGGTAAGGGCCTGGGATGAGCATTGTTACCTCTCTGATGAGGTGTGTGTCATGGACACTATTCTTTTGTACAGTTTGCTCCCCAGCATGCCAGCATCAGCCTGAGTTTCCATGAACCAGGCAGTGGTTCTTGAGGGAAGCTCCCAGGGGCACAGGTGCCTGGCTGGAGGATTGGGATGCTTGGATGGAACCTCACAGTGCAAGGGAACAGGACTTGGCAGGGATGTAGCTCTTCCTGCTGTTCTTTAAAACATGCTTGAAAAGAAGCTGAAGGCTTGTGGCCCAATTAATCAAGTGATTTTGATTAATTTTAAAATCTAGAGCAATTTTTCTTACACGGAGGTCCTGCAGTGTGGGATATTTCAGGCACTCTGTGATCCCCACTGCAGTCCCAAATGCTCCAGTTGTCTGATTTAGGAATGTGGGATTTTTGAATGAACAGACTTGATTTGGGGGGAATCATGGGGGAACGTGATGGGTGTTTCTTCTCCTTGGTCCTGGCAAGGGCTGTGCCTTTGCCTGCGTGTCCCAGCCACTCACATCAGGAATTTCCTGGCTGGTGCCCACAGGCGAGCGGCTCTGAGCGTGCAACACGCCCCGAGAGAGCTGCAGATGGCAGGACATCAGAGCAGCGATGCTGGGACTGAAATTCCCCTTATCTGCCTGTAGCATGGCCATCTCAAGTGCCTCCTGGGAGTCCTTTGCAGCTCCCTGCCCAGCTCCTCTCCCAGCAGCTGCCCCAGGCGCTGCAGCCTGGCCCTGCCTCCCCATCCCGGGCTCCGAATCCTCCTCTTTCCTCGGGCTGGAGAGGGGCTGGCTCTGCTGAGCACTGCTGCCAGATCAAAGCACTGCCTTGATTCCTTGATGGCAGCTATAATCTGCTCCATGCTATTCTTTTCCCTATTCCTTGGGCTTTCTAAGACCTTCTTCTTCTTCTTCTTTTTTTTTTTTTTTTTTTTTTTTTTCTTTAATTTAATTGCAGACATCCTCCCCGGACCATGTCTTGGACATCACAGCCATGACCAGCCCTTTTCCCTTGCTAGGCACATTAATTCAGGAGCTGCCTATGTGGAAGACTGGTTCAAGTCCCAACACTGAGTGCAAGCACAGCAGTATTTGTTATCTTCGTGACAGAGCTGTTTCTTTAGACCTCACTTGAATATGTTTTGTCCTGATTTTTCTTTCCTGATAATTTGAGCAAACGGTCCTCAGTCAGATGCTTTTCTCTACACTTTGTTATCAGCCTTGTGGAGTTCATGGGCAGGACATCAGCTGGAATGGATTCCTCCTGCCCTTGTCCCCACATGTCCACAGCATGGTCAAGGTCAACCCAAGCTTGGAGTCTCCTACCACAGGCTGCTCTCCAGTGACATCCCTGAGCAGAGACCTTCACCTTTCATCACACAGCTGTCACTGCCCAAAAATGATTGTCCCACACATCTTTCCTTGGCCCCCTTCCTGCTGCCCTTCCTGCAGGTTCCCAGGGCCATGCTGACCCAAGTCCAGGCTGTGACCTTCCCTGCTGCACAGGGGTCCTCCTGCCAAGCGCTTGCAAAGCAATGCGGACATCAGATCAAAAGATGCTTCTAACCATTTCCCAGGGTGCTGGGAACAAGGAGCTCTGCTTCAGGGAGCGACACTTTTGATGTTTGTGTGCCTGCCCAGCTCAGGTGAGAGGCAAATGCCTCTTGGCTCTGCAGGGGCTGATATTTCCTTCCTGCAGTCTCGGGTTGTTGGTTGATAACTGCTGCCCTGAGATGTGCAGGATGTCTCTGTTTCAGCCCGCGCAACTGAAGAACGAGTCAGACCTCTTCAGTTTTTGGTCTTGAGGTTGTTTATTAATTCTTATCTATAAAATTTTCCTCCTGCCCAGCCGAGCCCTGCTCAGCAGGGCAGCCACAGGCACTCTGACCGCCCCCGGGGGGTGTTGTCTTTTTATACTACAAACAATGTATAACATATTTACACTTAATTCCCAATACCCATCACCTATGTTAGACAGTGAAATTCTATTCTAAACCAATCCCAAAGTGCCAACAACACAGCAGAAAATGGAGAACAAGAAGAAAAAGGAGAAAGGCTGGATATGCCCAAGTTCCTCCATCTTGTCCCCATAACCCCCATACCAAAAATCCTAAAATCTACCTTTTCACCCTGTGATAATTTTGTTATTACACTATTCAAACCTGTGTGACTTTCATGTCCTCATACAAAGCTGGCAACTCGCTCCATGGGTCAAAATCAAACCCACAGGTGCTCTGGGCTGCATGCCAGGGTCTCCGAGCCCCCTGGCAGGGTCCTTGGCAACTCTGGACACCCAGAGGGATGCACTGAGTTCCGACACTGCAGCCCATCTTGGTGATGCCATGGTGGATGCTCTGCCCTCAAACCAGCCTTGACATCCCTCCCTGAAAGCTGGACACTCTCCAAGGTGTAGCTCTTGGGGTCTCTCTGCAAAAGGGCACCTGAACCTGCAGTGAATTCCCAAGGCAGAGCCTAAAGCCCCTCTCCCTGCCTCTCCTGTCAGAGCTCACACCCGGCCTGCTGAGCAGCTCTGCCCATGGGGCTGGCTGGCTGTCAGAGGTGTGCACAGCGGACCTGCTGTTGGCACATCTGCAGATCCTCCTGGACAGGAGAGGGGCTAGGAAAGTGTCAGCTCATCATTTTCAGGGAGCAGGAGTGGTGTTCTGGTAAAAGGGAGCGAGGCTGGGCGCGGGCCTGTGGATCAATACTGAGATCAGAGGCTCAGTGCCTGTCGGAGCTGTGATGACTGAGCAGATATCGGACACGGATCTCTCTCTGCTCGTGCCCCCAGGGGCTGTGGTGTTTGCAGGCCTCAGGAGGCAAGCAGGGCATTGGGCAGCCTCTACCTGTGATGCAGGGTGGAATGGGGAAAGTTGTCCCCAGGGGATGGCCAGCCTGAGAGTGAGAGGTTAAAGGCAGCTCTGCAGGTGGGAAGAGTGGAACCAAAACACAAACAGCTGCCTTCACCTCTGTCTGTGGTCAGGAGCTCCCCAGGCATTTCCTAGCCCTGCTATTTTGTCTGGGAGAATTGTTTCAGCAGCAGTTTGTGTCCCCATGCAGAGGGAAGCTAGGATGGGGCAGAGCTCTCTGCAGAGGAGCTTGGGTTTAGTTTTGGCCAAGTGCATCCCATGAAATTTCCAGAGGCTCCCAAGGGCCAGAGGAAACCCAGCCCTGGAGCCCCTGTGGGGCAAAGTTCTCACAGGAAGCGCTGATTTCATCCTTCATGGAGATGCTTCTTGAAAGAGCAATTTGCCAGCATCCCTCACAGCAATAGCAGCAAGGCCCCTGCTCCAGATACCATCTCTGTGCTCTGACAGCCCCATCACTCATGCCCTGCTCCTGCCTCCCTCTTCCACAGGGACGGGAGTGAGGGATGGAGGCAGGCTTGGAAGCAGGAATGACGTGTTCCCACCACGGGCAGCTCCCAGCTATCCCCGTCCTCTCTGGGGTCTGGGTGTGCCAATGGTGACCCCCTTGCTGGGCAGTGACTCCTCTGTCCATGCACGGGTGAGGGCTGCTGGCTTTGAGCAGGGAACAGGACCAGGGGTGGTGGCTCATCTTCCCTCTGTGGCAGGGACTTTGCTGTCACTGCAGTCTCCCAGGGGACTCACCAATCCCCCTGGCAGCCAGCACCAGCAAGAATGAACAACCCCTGAATTTCTTTTTCCTTCCCCCTGCCCTCGGGCACCCAGCTGGGGGCTCTGCTCGTCCCATTCCCCTGCTTTGCCTGGCCACGTTTCCTCAGATTTATCTGTTGGTGGCAGAGGAAGACGAGGCTTGGCACAAACCCTTCTCATCAGCTGCTGAAGCAGGGCCTGCCTGACACCAGGTGGCAGAGTGGGGTGGGAAAGTCATGGGGTGGGTGGGCTCCTGTGTCCCCCACACCCAGGACAGCCCTGACCTGAGACATCCCCCCAGCATTCTGTGGGTTAAGCCTCGGCTTTGCAAGCAGAGGGCAACGCTGGTAACTAGACCTGAAAACCTCTCTGACTGCGTTTGTGCTTTGCTAGCAGCTGTACTCTGCTCCAGGCCAAGGGGTGACCCCACATCCTGGGGGACAGAGGAACAGGGTGCTCATGTGTGCACCCCTGGCCAAGCAGTGCCACCCTGGCACCTCCAGGTGACAGCACTTCCTCCAGGTGACAGTGGCTTTCTGCAGGTGACAGTGGCTTCCTGCAGGTGCCCGTGCTGATCTGCCCACAAGAGAGCCTTGCAGGACTGCAGTGGGTCCCCAAGGTGGGTGTGCATCCCCTGAATGTGTCCCCACCTGTGACTCTACCCCGTGGTGACATGCCAGGGTGTGCTGATGGCCTCACACTGGTTTTACATGGGATGGGGTGGTTGATGTCAAGTGCCACAAGGAGTCTGTGACCTCACACCAGTTCCAGTTTAAAGGATGCCCTGGTGTCATCCTGGGCACTGGTTTTGGGGGCAGTGTGACATCCTTGATGCTGCTGGGGGATGAGCCCACATGCTGAGTGGGCATTGTGGGGTGTCTGGTGCTCCCCATGGGCTGGGGAATATGTCATGGTGCCCCATCAGTGTCCTCTGCAGTCTGGTCACAGGGCTGAGCCACAAGGATGGCATCTCTCTGATACAGGTGGGGAAACTGAGGCAGGAATAGAAAATACACCTGGGTGTTTTCCTCTCTGGTGTCTCTGGATGGGAGATGCTTCTCATGGGAGTGAGAATCTACAAAGTTCTCCCCTGTGCTCCTCGTCCTTGCACTGCCAGGCACTCCAGTGACCTCTTCTGCTCCAGGTATTTCACTTTGGTAATCCAGAAGAGGTGGGGCTCAGGGAGAAAACAGCCCTCCCGCATCAATATTTCTTCTCTAGCCCAATGCACCTGCTATCCCCTGGGAGCCCTGGCAGGAGCAGCCCTGGTGAAATTCCTGGCACCCCAGAAGACCCCATGGGAGCAGGGCTGATGCTCTGGAATGAGCAGCTCCTCGTCCATTCCCAGGGCTCCTGGCATGGCTGGGCAGCAATGGGTGAGGACTTCCCCAAGCAGGAGCTCTGCCCATGTCCCACTGGCACAGGCTCCCTGCAGGGGGACAGGGGTGCACGAATCCCACTTGCAAATCCTCTCAGTGTGGTGGAGTTTTTCCCTCTTTCCCTCCAAATCCCGTTGCTCCTTCCAGAGCAGGATGGTTCTGGGTGTGTAAAGGAGTCTGAAGGTGTTGGCTCAGCCAGTGCTGTCTCTCCTCCTTGTGCAAAGCACTTTGCTGCCAGAAGTAGACCCTTGAAATATGTGGAGTCCTACACCTGTAATTCCTCCCTTTGCCCGTGCTCCTGCCTGCAGCACCATCCCTTTATTGCTGTGTGTCTGTGCAGAGGAGCAGAGACATGAAACTACTGGGGAGAGGAGGGAGAAAAAAAAAAAAAAAAGGCATGCAGAAAAGCGCTGTGGAAAAGCAGAGCAAATTAAGCAGAGCTCTGATCTGCTTGGGTTTGTGCTTGCCAAAAATGCACCATGCATCTTAATTCGCTCTGCTGTTCAGCTCGCACTCACTGCTCTCCTGATGCCATTTCGGCGCTCTGAGCTCAGCCTTTTCAACACTTCAGTCTTCCTCTTTCAGGATTTTTTTTTTTTTTTTTTGCATGTCTGATTGCAGAATCTGCTGCAGGAGGGAAGGGGGAAGCCAGGGGAGGGAGGACGGGAGCCCCGACCGTGGGTGCTCCTGCCCGCGCTTCCCGGCAGCCGGCGTGGTCCCCGATGCGTTTTTTAGGGGCTGGGTGGGGGGGTTTGCATCTTTTCTAGAAAGTCCTTCCTGGGTGCTCTTCAGTCGCTTTTCTCACACCCAGCCGTCTGATCTGCCTCTCTCGCTAGGATCCTCCGAAGAAGAAAAAAAAAAACCCCATTTAAATTGCTGTAATCCACACTGGCTTTTATTCTCTTCCAGTTCAGTTTAATCTCTCTTTCCTACCCACCCTTATGTCCGGGTTGGGGGAGGAGGGGGGGGAAACCCACCCAACAACCGAGCGAAAGGCAGCATCGTCCTCCAAAAGAGCTTGAGAAAGCAGGAGCCGAGCCAAAGCCCCTCTGCTCTCCCCCACCACAAATTTAACCCCAGCTTCAACTTTTCCTCCGCTCCCGGGGCTGAGCTGGGCTCCGGCAGTGGGGTTTTTCCCCTCTCCTCCCCCCCCTCCTCCTCCTCCACTGATTTTTAGCGGAGAGGGAGGGGGGGTGGGGAATCCTTTTTATTGCGGAGCCCGGTTCTCTTTGCAAGCCTTCCTCCTCCTCTTCCTCCTCCCCTGCTTTTTGTGCCCGCCGCAGCAGGGCTGGCCAGGCCGGGGGAGGGAGGGAAGAGATGGGAAGGGGAGATCGCCCCCTCCTCTCCCTCTCCCTCTGTCTGTTTTTTTTGCAGGTGTGTCAATTTTAATTCTGCCCAGTAGGTGGGACTTGGTGACTTTCGCACCGTTTTTGTTATTTATTTATTTCCCCGGCTGCTTCTCTCTCTCTCTCCCTCCCTCCCTCCCTCCCCTCCCATCCCTCCCTCCCCAGCCTCCCGTTGCGATCCTCCGGAGCGGCTGCGGGAGCGGCGGGCGGCCGGGCCGGCATGCATCCATCCCCGCCCGCGGCCGCGGCCGCTGCCCTAGCGGGAATTACAGCCTCTCCCAGCCAGCTGCCAGCATGATTTCATCTGCTGGAGGATTTTTGCAGCTGATCGCTTGAGGTTTTGTTGTTTTTGTTGTTGTTTTTTTTTTTTTTTTTTTTTGGTTGTTGTTGTTGGTTTTTTTTTTTCTTTTTTTCCTCCCTCTGTCTTTGTTTCCTTCCCCCTTTCCCCCCCCTTCCCCTCCCTCCATCCCCCCTTTCCTCCTCCTCCTCTTTTTTAGAAGCAGCAATCGGAGATGGATGTCTCTCTTTGCCCTACCAAGTGCACTTTCTGGAGGGTTTTTTTGCTCTGGAGCATTTGGGGAGACTATCTGCTTTCGGTGCTGGCTTGCCCTGCTAATTGTCTTTGCAGCAAGACAGACATCAATTGCAAGAAGCCGGATGATGGGAACCTCTTCCCTCTCTTGGAAGGGCAGGATTCAGGCAGCAGCAATGGCAACACGAGCATCAATATCACGGACATCTCAAGGAACATCACTTCCATGTAAGTGGGGGTCCCCCAGGGCTCCCCCTGCGCGGCGGGGTGCGGGCTGCGCTGCCCGTGCGGGGCTCAGGTGCCCCCCGGCATCGCTGCGCTGCCCGGGCTCAGCCCGGCTCCCCGGGCACAGCATGCGGATCTGCCTTTTCCCTTACCCCATCCCCCCTAAAAAAAAACCCCACCGCAAAAAGCCCAGCAACAGTTTGGCCGAGGCTTAAGAGGAATAAAGTAAATGAGATCTGATTCCTTAGCAGGAGAGAGAGCAGCAGGCAAAGATGCTAAAGCTGCTGCTTCCTTTAACTGTTTGCTTCTGCAAGGGGAACGGGGACGCCACAGCCACACACCGCCACATATTCACCCAAATTGGGCGAGAAAAGCAAGTTCTGAACTGCTTTTTCTTTCTTGAGACTTTGCATCCAGTTAAAATGTCATTATTTTTTACATGCCCACATCAGAAAATGCTCCCTTCCCTGCCCTGGCTGAGTGTGTCTGGGGATCTGCGGTTTCGCATTTTTAAGAGGGAAAAAAAATAAAAATAGGACAGTGAGATGTTCCTTAAGTAGCTTATTTAATTCACATTGTTGAATTTTGTAACTCGTCGTGGTGCCGCGATAGGATTTGTGTGTTTTAGGTTCGGGGTGGTGGCGGCGGTGGGGAGAAGCATCGGAGCAGCGAGATATTTTTAGTTGAGCACTTTGCGTTTGTTTGCATGCTTGTTTATCTGGAAAATCAACTTGAAGTTGCATTATCCTTGTTTGGAGAGGCAGTTAGCAAAGCCCATGTTAATCTCATCAGTGTGGAGTCGAGAAAGGAATATATTTCCCTCTTCTGAATCCATCATGCTCTTGGTGTGTGTGTGTGAAAAAAAATATTCCTCATTGCTTCCAATCTCTGCTCTTTATTTTCCAGTACATTTTTGGGTGAGATGAACTCTGAGCCATTTCATTATTCTAATGCTAATTGAAATGTGAGCATTTAGGGAAATGTAGCCCCCAGAGCAAGTTGCCAGTGGGAGTTGAGCAGAGAAGAGGTGGAATCCTTTATTCTGGCAGTGAAATGCAGCAAGGTTTGAAATGAGTAATGGAGGGTTATTTATTTAATTTTTTTCACCTCGATGGCATGGTTGCACGGAGGGAGAGGGCTTTGGGTTTCTTCCTGAGGCTGTTTTATTTGGTCACAGTGCAATTGCAGCAGAGCCATGGAGTAATTGCAGTGCCTCTCTCGCAGCTCTGCTCATCACCTTTGCTGGGTAAAGATGACGGGAGCTGCTTTCCCTGCTTGCTTACGGGTTCATGCGATGCCCAGGCAGGTTTTCAGCAGGTCATTGACCCTGAACCCACAGCCCTGCCTCCCCCCTTCCCAGCAAACCTCCAGAAAAACAGCAGGACTGGGGAAAGTAGATGGGGGGAGCTAATGTAACGCTCCCCTTCCAATTGCCCCATATTTATCCTGCGCCGTGGTGCTGGAGTGCTTTCCCTGTGATGCTGGAGGGGCGAGGGTGATGCTGGGGAAGTCGGAGAAACTCGTGTTTTTCCCCTGTGCTCGCTGTTTGTTGTGGTTTAGTTTTAACCCTTTGGGGGCCGGGGAGCAGCAGGAAAGGCAGGGAAGGGTTTGGAAGCCACCAGCGTGAGCGACTGTGCGTTGTCAGATGCACAGACATCTGAACTGCTGGGAGAGGTAGTATTACACGAGTGCTTTGTGCCCAGAAAATGTCTTTGCTGCTTTGGAAATGAAAAATGCTGATAAGCAGCCTGTAAAAAGGAGTGGGGAGGAAAAAAAAAAAGCCCAAATGGACAACTCCAGAAACAGATATTGGGTATTTTTTTTGGAAAGGAGCTTCTCTTAAGTTGGAGAAGGAGAAGAAGGTGCCAGTTTTTGCTGGAATTCGTATGCCTCTCTGCTTCACAGCGAGCAAAGCACGTTCCTGCACCCCCTGCATCACTGCTGGACCCGTGCCTCCCTTTTTGGGCTTGGGAGGGCTGAGGCACAGGGCTGGGGTGAACCCCAAAATGCTCTCAGGGGCTGAGACTGTGCACGAATGAAAACTTTCCACAAGGCTCTGTACTTACTGGGGAGGCACTGGTGGTTTATAGGGGATACTTAAGGGAGCAGAGGGCTGATTTATGTGGCAGGGATGCTTCCCAGCAAAGAGGTCACTGCTGGGAGCCAGAGTTGAACCATGTTTGCGTTCTTGTGCAGAAGGCATCAGGTCCTGCACCCTTTCAGGCTGATGTCAGGCCTCTCCTTGCCAGCCCTGACATCATCACGGGTGTTGGGGTGAGGGTGCCTCGAAGCCCAGCCTGGTCATGGCTGAATCACTGCTGGCATGTGAGTCTGATTCAGCTGGGCAAGGAGCAGTGTTTTCCCCTTGCTTGCCATGCTCAGGGCGGACTTGGCCTCTTTAGGCAGCTTGTGGGCAGCCAGGGGGCAAGAGCACCTTCTCCCCCTGGGCTGGGGGTGAGCAGGGATGCTCAGTCCTGTCCCAGTGGCTGAGGGGTGCAGTGCCCCAGCTGGAACCTCCCCACAGGCCCTGGGGAAGGTGGTGGTCACTGCTCCATCTTGAGGCTGGTGAAAAAGCAAATGGAGTGTGGGGTGGTGAAACAACCCTGCGACCAGGCAGAGCCTTATTCATGTCCAACAGAGAGCTCAGCTTCCAAATCAAGGCTTGAGTGGGGCTGATGAGAGACTGCCAGAGCCCATTCAGAGAGCTGGTTAAAAAAACCAATATAGCCATCTTGGAGGGCTTGTTCATGTTATCCCCTTGAGGGAGGGCAAGGCCTCTCCATGCCAGACCATCCAAACCCAGCACTGGGTTGAGCCATCAGGAGCTTTGGGTTTGTATCACTTCTCAGGGGCTGATGAGACCCTGTGAGGTGAGGACAACAGAAGAGGAACAGGGGACAACCAGGCTGTAGTGCTGCCAAGGAGGATGGTGGGGCAGGCCAGCCCTGTGGGTACCCCACCATCCTGTTTTACCCTTCAAAGGAATGGTTTTTGCTTCAATTGCTGGTGCTTCTGGCTTCCTTTTGGTAAAAGTCAGGGCTGGGTGGCTCCTGCCCTGGCTGGGCTGAAGGGGACAGTAGCACACAGCCTTGCAAACCCAGGTGGTGCCAGGTCAGCGGTGAGGCAGGGGAAAGGCAGGAGGCTCCTGCCCTGAGGAGGAGGTTGGGTTGGCTGATGTCCCTCTGCCCTTTTCCAGCATGCCCAGAAACTTACCTGATTTTGGGTTGCATGCCTGGAGATGAGACCCTGCACACAGACCCCTGTGAGAGCTGCCAGCAGCCCTGTCTGGCCAGAGAGCCTGGCTGAGCTTGGAGTCATGCTCTGTTCTTCCCCTTCCAGTTTCAGCAGAGGTCACCACGGGGTTGGGGCACGTCAAAGCCATCGCTTTTTCCTGTACAACTGGGTGGCCTTTGCTGTGTCCCCAGCCAGATGTGACTTACAGAGACGCTCACCCCCTGCGACATGAGGCTTTACTCACTGCAAGCCCAGATGCACAGGCAGAACTTTGATCTCAGAGCTGCTGTGGCACAGAACCTCTTGGGGCCCCGTGTGCGTGTTTGTCACGGCGGGTCCCCAGCCCTGGCGCTCGGGGGGCTGGCAGGAAGGTCCCCAGCCCTGGCAGACAAAGGGCTGGCTGGTGGGTCCCCAGCACGGGGCTGGCAGGGTTTTGGGGTGCCAGGGGTGGCTGGGCTGGGGGTTCATCACCCCGCTGGCAGCGTGGGCAGCGCCTGCGTGCGCCGGCAGCGTGCGTGGGGAAGGACAGACGGAGGAGTTTGCCATCTGGGCCTCCCTACTCCTCAGCTGTTGCTATGGCACTGCGGAGATGCTGCTAGGCAGGCGGTGGTGGCCTGCGTGTGTCACCCCTGGGCTCCCCGGAGGTAGGGAGATGTCCCTGGTATAGGAAGCCTCGCTCTTTAGCCAGCCTTGCCAGGGGAGGATGGGGGGCTCTTCTGGTGAAATACACCCTGACTATCCACCCACTGAGTGTATCTGTGCAGCTCCTAGCTGCTTTCAACACGGTGAGATGAATTCAGAGCAAACCCAAGAGGAGGTTGGGTTGCTCCACAGCGGGAGCAGGGTTTTTGGGTCTCACTGGCAGGGCCAAGAGGAGGCATCTTGCTCTCCCTCCATAGATTAGCAGGGCATTTTCAGTGTTTCCTGTTGGGCTGTCCCAGCAGCTCTGTGCCGTGGGGCTGGCCGGGGGTGGCAGAGCCACGTCAGCGCCGAGAGCTGCGGCCCCCACTCGCTGGTGGGAGCTGGCAGCATGTGGAGAGGGGGAGAGAGAGAGAGAGAGAGAGAGAGAGGGGGGTTGCTCGGAGCAGCAGCACCCCTTCCCCTGCTGCTGCACGGAGAGCTCAGGCATGGGGAAGCTCCTCTGCGCCCGTGGCTGGGAAGGAGGCCAAGAAAGAAAGGAAGGGCAGGCCTATTCCTGGAAGGGCTGGAGGGAGCAGAACTTGCTTTGGTGACCCAAACAGCCATGAGAAAGGCTCCTGTGGTGCTCAAATTATTGACTGCTCTGCTACAGACAGCAGGCACAAACTTTTCTCCTCTCTGTGAATCAGCCACGTTGTGCCCAGTGTGCCTCGTGTACTACTGCTCTCCAGGGATGAAGGGCTCTGCATTCCCAAAGCCTCCCATCTCCTGGTCCCAGAGGCTTTGGCTGCTCCAGAGATGATCAAAAACATCCCTGATTAAATCCATCTTGGATTTGCAGGGCTCTTGTTCATAGAGAGCATCTATCCTGAGGATGTCAGGATGGGGGATGCGGGCACAGCACCAAGCTTTGAGGACAGAAGAGGGTGCAGAGGTATTTGAGACGAAGAGTTGGGCTGAGATATATAGTCTTGATGCTCTAGAGGCGAGTGAAGCCAGGAGCACTGATCTGTGTCCTCCCCTTTCCTGAGTCTGGCTGTTGGCTCCTTGCCCTGCTGTTCCTGTCGATCTGTCTGCTGACCAATCCTGGAGAGAGGCACTTTCCGGGCACAGGTGATGTCAGGTATTTCTTCAGGAAGGAGACAGTGTTGGTGCCTGACAGCACTTCCCAGACTTTTTCTGAGCCATACAGGGGGCCTGAGCTTCTGGCCTGACAGGAGGAGCTGGTGGCCCAGATGGTTTCAGGGTGCATGGGATGTCCCAAGTCCTCATGTCCTGCAGGTTTTGGGGAGGTCTGAATTGGTTCTGACTGATGGCTTGTCTCCTTACCTTGGAGAGGTGAGACAGAGGTGTTCCAGGTCTAGGAGAGATGTTTAATGGGAGGGAGAAGAGACTGAGGAAGGAGCTGCCTTGTTATCCATGGAGGCTCAGAGGGCTGTTGCCTCTGTCTAAGGGCTTTTGTAGATCTCAGTCAGGGAAAGCTCTCTGGGTCTGCTTTTCATTATTAGCTTACCCTAGTGAAGCTAAGCATCTTCGTGTGCTTTGGCATGAGGCTGCTCGAGGTGTCCCACAGCCCTGTGACCAGCCACGCACCCAGCCCTGCTGGGCCCTGTCAGTGAGCCTCCCAAAGAGCCCCTGAGATGTCCCATGGGATCACCTCTGGGGAGCCCTGCAGGTAGACTGAGCTTGGTGATGCTTCCCAGCGCCACCCTGGCACACCGGCTTGTCCTGCTCGGTGAAGAGCCCCTGCTTGGCGTTGTCCTGGAGTTTATGGCTGGGTTTGGGGGATCTCATCTAGGGGGCTGCTGACAAGTGGGAAATAAACCAAGCCCTAAGCCTGCCAGGCTTCCAAAGTGAGTGTTACTAGTGCTTGTAACTCGGAGTGTTACTACCAGGCACTGTGGAATGGCAGGAGTTTAGTGTTTCCTGCAGATGGGGTCTCCACAGGTGCTGTCGGTGCTTTCTAAGCAGGTGTGTCTGACAGCAGCCTGTGGGCTCTGCTCTCCCCAAAATCCTCTTGCTCTCCCCTCTGCACAGCAAAGCTGGTGTCGAGGAGGTGCTGTGGGCGAGTTCCTTGCTCGGAGGCTGCACTCTGTGCCCACACCAGGAGATGAGGACCATCAGCTCGCTCACCTCACGTGGTTCTCCAGGTTCCTGAGAGCCGTGCAAGCAGCACCGCGGCTGTCCCCGTTCTCCCGCAAAGCTCCGCACCGAGGCTGCTGGTGCGGGAGCGCTGACAAACGAGCATCCCCGTGGGCGTCCCACAGCGCCCGGCCGAGCCTGAGCCCCGCTGGGGCTGCCGGAGCCCGGCGCATCCCGGCTCCTCCGCTCCGCTATTCCCGTCTGAAGGCGGCTGTGCCGCTAGAGGGCAAGCGGCAGCGGCAGACAGCCCGGCTCCGGGGCGCGGGATACGGGGCCGGCTCCGGGATGCGGGATGCGGGATGAGCGGCCGGCTCCGGGGTGCGGGATGCGGGGCCGGCGGCAGGATGCAGGATGCGGGATGTGGGGCCGGCTGCGGGATGCAGGATGCGGGATGCACGGCCGACTCCGAGCCGCACCGCAGCGGGGGCTTGGGGTCACCCCCTGCTCGCTGTCACGCTGGAAAGCCTTTGCTCTGGGTGCCCGTGCTGCTGGAGCCCTCTTGGGTCCGGCATTGCCGTTCCTGTGTGGGCACCCGCTGGTGTTGGATGGTTCCCTAGGAGCTCAGTGAGTCGCTGGGTGGTGCTTTCTTCTCTGTGCATGCCCACCTACCCACAGCTCTTCCAGCAGGATACAGCCCCAGCCTCTCTGTGGATTGAGGTGATTTGCAGCTTTTTGGGTGGTTTTGGCCCGGCCAAAGTGGGTGCAGTGAGAAGGTGTTGCTGGGCAAGCAGTGCCTGCTCGGGGTCCTGACCTGCCCTCTTGACCAGCTTCTGGCTGTGGTCCTGCCAGGAAGCCTCTAATGGGTCTGTCCTTTGTACTGGTGGGGAAGCTGAGGCATGGAGCAGTGGTGGAGCTGGCCTGCAAGGAGCAGAGTGAGGATGGAGATCCCTTAGCCCAGCACTGGCCAGGTTAGGGAGAGGCCAAGCATGGAGGGAGGGATAAACAAGGCTGCTCTGCTGGTCCTGTTGTGTTTAGCAGACATGAGAGAGGTCCATGGAGAAATCCTGGAGGCACAGACAAGAGGGCACAGGCTGAGAGCTGTCTCTGAGGGCCTCCAGAGTAGGTAAAATGTTCTTTGCTCCTTTGATTAAACCTCTGCTGCACAGGCTGGATGGAGGTCAGAGAGCTAAAGAGATCACATGTCCTTCTCCAAGGGAGGAAGGCTGAGGAGAGCCTGGTTGAGACAGAGCAAGGGTGAGTGAGGGCAGGAATCTGACCTTGACCCTGTAACATCCTCCATGTGCAGCTCCTGGGATTATCTCATTTTCCCTGGCAGCTGGGCCAAAGAGGGGCTGGTTATTTCCCTGCTGGCTATTGCCAAGGGCTGCCAGCATGGTGGAAAGGCTGTGACACCCTGTGGTCCTGCAATGCAACAGCAAATGGACCCCCAGCATCGTGGCAGAGGCAACATTTGGGTGGAGGTGTGTTGGGGAGTGGGTGATGGATCGTGGGTCAGAGCCACGATACTGCTCAGGGCCTGGGCTTTGCTTCAGTTGAAGGAAGGGGGATTAAAATCTCTCTGGAGACCCCTTGGAACGCTGCACTGGAATCAGTGCCCAGCTCACAGGGCAGCTCCACCAACCCTGCTGTGCTCTGTCCTTGGGTGCCCCCATCCCCATGTACCACCTGGTTTCCAGATCCCAAGGATCCCATCCTTCCCTGTTCCCCTCTGTGTGACGGCTGGCTCGCCTGCAAGGGTGGCACCAGGAAAGGATGTGCTGTATTTTTGGGTTGTTTTCATGTGCTGTAGCAGTGGAGGAGCTGAAGGAGAAGCCAGAGCCTTGTGTACAGCCAGCTTTCCTCCAGCTGCCCCCCCAGTGTTTTGGTGTGGTGGATAATGGAGCCTGGTAGTGACTGTGCCCTTCCTGTACCTGCATGCGCCATCACCCCCAGCTTCAGTCTGCATGAATAAAAACTGCCTTTTAATTAAAAACAAAATTCCCAGCAGTGGAGCAGAGAGGTCAGGAAGGATTCCCAAGGGAGTTTGACAGCACATGCACAACTCAGGGTGCTTATTCCTGACTCCAGTGGTGGTGGAAGGGACAGCTGAATGGTCCTGGGATCCCAGGGAAGGATGCAGGGAGAGGCTGAGCCCAAGTGCTGCCCCCCACGCAGCCTCTTGCCTGCAGCTCCGTGCTGGGAAGGGGACAGGGCACTGGTTCCTTTGCTGGCAGCTCTGCACTGTCCCTGGGGGACTGAGAAGTGGGCAGGAGCAGATGTGAGCATGGTGGAGTCCCATCCTTCTGGGTTCTGCAAGGCTGTCCCTTAACTAGTTCTCACCAGGAGGTTCCCACTAGGAAATGTTAATGTGGAAATGCTCAAACAGATGCTGGGAATCTGAATGCTGCTGAGGACCCTGCACGCTCAGGGTTTTGGCAGGATAAATTAGGAATATGAATGCTCAGCTGAGCTGCAGAAATGCCAGGCTCTAACTCCTGACCCTGCCAGGACATGAAGCCACGTGGGGGAGATCTCGGGTGCCTGCAGCTGCTGACTTTCCTTCTGCTCCTGGAGCAGCCCTGGCCTCATCCCCCATCCCATACTCTCCATGGAAATGCTGTGCAGTGACCTGGGCTGGGAACAACGAGTCCTGGCTCTCCAGTCTGTGATCCAGCTGTGCAAATGCTCCCTTGGGCTGCCTGCCCTCCTCCTGCCTGTTCCCAACCCAGGCAGGCAAGGCCAGCTTGGGCATCCCTCGTGTCCCTCCCAGTACAGCTGGGATTGCCTGTGGGGAGCTCTGTGGCTGGGAAAATCTCTCTTGTCCTCAAAACTCTTTCCTCCAGGACGTGGATGGGAGTTCCTGGGGCAGTGAGGTGGATCCTGGCTTTGTCTCATGCCTTGCCTGTGCTCTCCCAGCCAAAATTTTCCCAGGAAAAGTAAAGTGAAGGCCCCCGAGCCATTTGGTGGCTGCTGCTGAGCAGCCTGTGGAGCAAGCAAAGTTCAGTGGGACACAGGGTCAAGGATGCTGTGTGCTCCCATCTCCCCTGCCTGCTGAGAGCATCCCTTCCTCCTGGGGCTCTCTTTGTGCCTGTTCAGAGAAGCTGAATCTTGCTGGGGACCATTTCCTCTTTTGAGCCTCACATGGGCTCTGGACACATCGGTGCTGTGCCAGGCTCTGCAGGGGACAGGGCAGAGTAGCACAGAGTGAATCAGCATCAGAGCAGCTCCCTGGGGAGGTGTTGTTCCCCTCATTTCAGGTCAGGACAGGTGATAAAGGGTGTCCTGGGAGCATCAAAGCAAAGCCTGAGCCCGAGGAATGCAGGCAGGGCAGCCGGTATGGGGATGGTGGCTGGGCAGGGAGGGACAATGAAGAGCCCTGCAGGGCTGGCACTGTGGGGGTTAATGCAAGGTGCAGGATATAGCTGGAGCGGATTTGGGAGAGGCAGAGCCTCATGAGGCTGAAGAGGTATCAGGTGGAAGAGCTGAGCTGTGGATGTGAGGGGGAGGCAGCAGTCGCCGCTCCTTGTAAGGTGCTGCACGTTGGTTTGGGGAAGAGGAGCTGGGGCAGGGATGCTCTCAGGTAAGGAGCTGGGAGGGGTCCCTGTCGTGGCTCTGGGCAGCTGGGAGGGATGTGAGTGTCTGTGTCTGGCTGCTGGGGGGCTCTGGGGGTGTGTGCTGGTGTCTGTGACCCCCAGCACTTTGTGGGTTCATCCTCTGGCCCTTGGCTCCCTGCTTGTAGCTGAGATCCCATCCCAGGGCCAAGAGGAGCCACTATGAGCACCCCTACCTGGAAATCCTCCTGTCTGTGCCCTGTCCTGCCTGTGCTCCCCTCCAGGACTGGATGTGTCTGATGCTCCCAGCCTGGTGCTGCCAGCAACCCTTCCTTCCAAGAGGGGATGGTGGTGGGACCCTCAGGCTCTGCCCCAGGCAGGGTGCCCAGCACCCAGCACGTCCTGGCCCCAAGGGAAGGATCCCTGCCTTTCAAAAGGCATGGGGAGCACAGATTTATTTATTTGGAGACTTAATTAGCATCTTTAAATATTAAATAGTAAACAAACTGCGTCTAGTGGGATCAACGTTTACAAGCAGGGATTTTTTTTTTTTTTCCTGCTCTCTGGGACATGCACTTGTTTTTTAAGTGTTTGGGGAGGAGCAGCTCTGTGTGGGCTCTGCTTGATGGGTGAGGGATGGACCCACAGTGCTGCTGGTGAAGGAGGGGGAGATGACAGGCATGAAGGTGCAGGAGGGCTTGGGAAAAACGGGGCAGAGAAGCAGGGGTGTGTGCCTGGAGCATTGGTGTTGGGGAATCGCAGAGCCAAGTGCTGGATTTTGGCATTTCCTGCAGGATGTGTCATTCCCTCCTGCCCAGGCACGTGGAAGGGGACAGGCAGGAGATGGAGGCTCCTGCCTCAGCACTGCTAATTGCAATCAAAAGGTGGTGGTCCCTGCAAGGGGAGGTGGTTTGCAGCTGATCTGCATCCTATTATCTCTGCAAATGGAGGCCTGCCTGGTAGCAGATTACACTGGGGGTTATTTATTGGCAAAGCACTGTACAGTTTTAATTTTTCCTTTTTGCTTATTCAGGCTTTAGCTCCAGAGGAAAATAGCCTGGGGTGGCTTTGAAATGGATTCTCTCTGCCCCATTAACTTATTCAGTGAGTTTAATGGGCCTTTTTTTCTCTGAGCCTTGAAGCCATCATTAAAAGGCAGAGATTTATAAAAGCAAAGATACTCCTGAGCTTTAGTCAAACTTTGGGGGAGCGGGAGGGGGGCACTGGTGTTGCTGCTGTCTGTGGTTCTGGTGAGGATGTGAGTTGGGTGCTGCTGTTGTGCCTCTCTGGAAGTTTTACAGGGATGAGGGGACCAGCTTGTTTGGGATGTGCCCCATGGATCTCAGCTGAGCATCTGTGGGATCAGCTGGGCTGTGATGAGTCCTCACCTCAAAGGATGGGACGTTACCTGGGCTGTGATGCGTCCTCACCTGCAAAGGATGGGACGTTACCTGGGCTCCTGCACACTGGGACATTGCCTGGTGTGACCTGTCTGGGCTGCAAAGCTGCATCTCTCCAGGCTGAGAGAGAGGAACTTCTCTTGCTTTCTGCAGGCTGCTCACAGCTTTATTTTCATCTCTTTTATGCCGTGCCAGGGCTGGGCAGTGCTGATGCTTTCATGGGTGTCTGTGGTCAGTGCTTGGAGCTGTTCCCCTCCATCCCTCTCTCTGCCAGAGTCTCATTGCACCCCCTAATTACATCCCTGTGCTGAGCAGCCTGGTGCTGCAAGAGGTCGGGGTTTGCAATCCTGCAGGGATTGCACTTGTTTAGCATGTGGCCTCCTGTGCATGTTATAAAACAGGGGAGTGTCTGGAGAATGAGATGAAATACCTGAGTGAATTCCCCCTTTTTTTTTTGGCTCTTTGAGGATCAACCTCACCACTTCTTCTTTTGCAAGCCTCTTTTTTGGGGAGTAAATGTAGGAACACGCAAGGTGTGGGCTGACATGTCACCTTGGGGCACCCTCCAGCTGGCATGGCTGGAGCTTTGGTCCCCAGGCCATGATGTGCTGCAAATGTCACTTCTGGAGGGGCAGCCTGTGCCCTGTAACACTGACAGGAAGCAGTGGCAGGGAGGAGCTGGGGGCAGCAGGATGTGTGTCCTGGCTCATTCCTGTACACGAAGCTGGGCTGGCAGAGACCAACCATGGTGTGCTCCAAAGTGGGGATGTCACAACATGGTGGAGTTGCTGCGCTGGGACAACTTTTCCTATACATTTCTTTCCTTTTTTTGCTTCATGTGCAGCGTGAGCAGGCCAGGTGTAACCCTCATGTCTCTGTGCCCAGCCTGGCACCTGCCAACTCAGGACAGCAAGGGCTGGAACATTTGTAATAGCTGGAGACCCAAAAACACTGCCACCCCTCACATTTTGCACCGTGTGCTGAAGAGTGTGTCCCTCACCAGCTCTGCTGCAATTCAGGAGTGGGGAGCCAGATGCTGTGGGACAGGGGAAGAACCTGCAAACCCAAAGTGATGTGCTCAGGGTCACACGTGTGGGGCTGACCCCAACCCCTGGCTCCTGCTGGGTGCCAGAAGCAGCTGGGAAATGGGACTGGAGAGTGGGTGCTGTGACTCAGTGTGTCTGTGCTGGTGGCCCTGGGGCTGGCTCACTGCCCCCACCATGGGCTGGAGGGACAGCAGACCACGACCCTGCCTGTCACCAGCCTGGCAGCCCTGAGCCTTGGCAGGGGGAGAAGCCAGGGAGGGACTGTGGGGCCTGCCAGGAGGAAGGAAGGGCCCCCAGCTCCAGGAGGAGACATCTGAGGGTTTATTTGTAGCTTCCCTGGAGGCACTGACCACCAAGGCTGCCCTTGGAACGCTGCCCCGGGGCGGTGGTGGGACAAGGACAGGCTGGAATGACCCAGAGGTTGTTGTGGCCAAGCAGAAACCAGCTGCAGTGTGCAGCCATGCTGGGATAGGGATGGTTCCCCGTGATGTGGCCTGCCTGTGACCTCCAGAAGAAGGGGGAGGCTCCTTGGAGATCCATCAGCTCCCACGTCCCTCCCCGGGTCACAGCGCTCAGGGGAAGGGGACACTCATTTCCTAATAAAGCCCCATAAAATGGCACTTCTCCCCTGCCCCTGTAAATCCTTGCCTCCCCTGCCCTACCTGCTGTGTAAATTGCTGCTGACCCTGTAAATCACCCTCTGCTTTGCTCTGCCTCCCCTGAATCCAGCCCTTCCTTGTAAATCCTCTGTCCCCATGAGTTTTCCACTGCTGACCCCCTTGCTCTGCCTGTGCTGTAAATCATGGGCCCTGGCGAGGCTGGGGGAGGGATGGGGTGATGGAGGGCAGCTGTCCCAGGGTGGGTTAATCCCTGCCACCAGCTCCTTTAGGACTCACTTGCCAGTGGGAGCTGGTGGAGGGCATTTTGCCTGGCTGCCTGTGGGGAAGGTCATCCTTGCTCTCATCCTCAGCTGGGCTGCAGCCAGCTGGCTGTAAACTGGAGGGTGTTGGTATCCCAGCCCTCAGCAGGGCTCCAGGGAGAGGAGACATTTCTGAGATGTAAAAATAGCTGGGGTAAAGAGAAAAATCTCCTTTTATCCTTTGAGTGCTTGGGGTCATGCCATAGCTTAGCTTCACCGTGCCCCTGTGCAAGCTCCCTTCAGTGGGCACTGAAGGAGCTGTGGGCAGCAGAGGTCCCTTGTGCAATGGAAAATTGTCACCTGGGCTTCTGCTGGGTGCTGATGCCCTGCTTCTGAGGCTTGAGCTGCTGGCATGGCCATGCTGTGTTTTTTTTTTCCCTCTGAAACAGCACATGGATGTGACGGTGTTCACAGGGGTTCTTGGATAAGGGAAGAGATGAGGATCTGACTCCATGTTTCAGAAGGCTTGATTTATTATTCTATGATATATATTACATTAAAACTATGCTAAAAGAATAGAAGAAAAGGTTTCGTCAGAAGGCTAGCTAAGAATGAAATCAAAAGCTTCTGTCTCAGCGAGAGAGTCCGAGCCAGCTGGGCTGTGATTGGCCATGAATTAGAAACAACCACATGAGACCAATCAAAGATCCTCCTGTTGCATTCCACAGCAGCAGATAACCATTGTTTACATTTTGTTCCTGAGGCCTCTCAGCTTCTCAGGAGGAAAAATCCTAAGGAAAGGATTTTCCATAAAAGATGTCTGCGACGCACAGGAGCTGAGGCAAAGGGTCTGAGAGAGACCTGGCCTGAGGGAGGTGTGGGAATCCAAACATCAGCTCAGTGCCATGGCCTGGGTGTGCTGGGAGGTGTCAGTGTCTGGGGAAAGGCTGTGTCTGGAGCCCATGGCTTGTCCCTGGTACAGGCTGGAAGTGCTGCTGCTTTGCTGGGGTGTCCCAAGGGTGTGCAGGCAGCTGGCACCCAGGCAGGTTTATTTGGTGCACAGACCACTGAGTCTTTCTAAACCCTGGTGAGCAGAAACCAGTGACACTGCAGCACAGCTCCTAAGGAGGAGGAGAGAGGGACACCCTGGAATGCAGGGGCAGCCCTGCCCTGCTCCCACAGAGGTCAGTGGAGCACAGAGCAGTGCAAGCGCAGTCAGAGCTGGGATGGGGTCACCCATGGGGTGTTTTGGGGCGGTGCTGTCTGAAAAGCTGCTGTGGGAACACAGGGCTTAGAGGGTTCTGCTTGGCTCACTGGGGAGGAAAACTCTGCAAGAGGTCTGAGTGCCTTGTGTTGTGGCTTTCTGAGCACCTCAGTCCTCAAGGTGTGAGTGGGAACCTGGGGTACCAGCCTAGAGCAGGGGAGTGCAGCCTTTCCTGACCTTTCTCTGCAAGTCCCAGGCCTGGAGGAGCTCCTCAACAGCCTGAGAGTGGTTCAGGGTTTGGTTCACAGAAGTGCTGGCCCTGACCCAGCATGGGCTGTGTGTGTCCCCTGGAAAGGCACTGACCTGTGTCACTTGGGGCTCAACTCTCCCTGATCACCCTGAGTGTGGCTGCCAGAAAATGTGCCAGAAAAACGTGGAGATGCTCAGGATGGCTGATTCAGGCATTAACTGTTGGTGATGCTCTGTGATGGACCTGGGCTTGACCCAGCTGGATGTTTCCTTTAGACCTTTCTCCTGCTGCCAAACATTTTTTTTTATTATTTTTTTTTCTCCAGTATCTTTTGTCTGAGCTGTGTATTAACACTGGGCTTATGATGCTGCTGCGCTCTGCCTTTGGGAGGAGGATGGAGGAGATGATGTGTTTGGTGGGAGCACAGGGATGCTAAACAGCAATGGGAAAGGCAGGGGGCAGCGGAGGAGAGCAGAGGCAGATTTTCAAAATCCATATAAATAGCAAAAATAAATTTCCAGCAAATGCTTCCAGTCCTGCAGTATTAAGAAAGTGAAGCACTAGAGGATAAGGAAAGCATGAGCAATAACAGCAGGGATTTAGAAAGAATAAATCTTGCCAGACAAACCTGATTGCTTTTTCTTTTTGATGGAATCACGAAATTAGTGGCTGAGCAGAACGTGGAAATCCTAATATATTTGGATTTAGCAAAGCATTTGATATAGTGTCTCACCAAATCTTACTCTCAAAATTAGTTCAGTTTGCCTTGGACACTGCCAAATGGACTGAGAACTGGCTTAGGGCCCTAAACTCACAGTGATGGGCTGTGTTTGGGGAGAGGGGGAGCTGTGGGAGCAGAGCTACAACCTGGCTGTTCTCACTGAAAAAAAATGCAAAGCCAAACAACAGAAACCCCCAAAATAATAATTAAAAAAAAAAAATCCAGGAATGTGGTCTGAGTTCGAGGCACCTTATTATGGGAATATTGACAAATTGGAGAGTTCAGAAGCAAACAGAGCAGAGAAAAAAAGGCATCAGAGGGGTCAGATTACCGTGGAGGGAGGCTCAGAAATCCCAGGGCTGGAGGCATTTCAGGGAGGAGCAGGTGGGGGCCAGAGGGGCTGGGATGGACATTTGGGTCCTGGCAGGGAGCGGCACCTCAGCAGCGCCTTCGCCCCCGCACACAGAGACTGCTGAGCTCCCATTTCACAGCCCTTTCCAGATATTATGGGATAAGCTGGGGAATATTCACCGTGACTGTCAGAAAGAACATCCCTGACCGGGGAGGCTGGGCACGTTTCCTCAGGGAAAATCTCCACTCTTGGAACGAGCACGAGGAGATGGCCCTGGGTGATTTGTGCCAGTAGATGGAGATTTTCTCCTGGATTGTGGGCTTGGGTGGGAAGCTGACAGTTGATTGTAGCTGCTTTGAGGTGCTGCCTCCTGAGATATTTATCTGCACCTCACAGGCATTTATTTATCGCAGGGGAAAGGTCTGGGAAACTGCTGGTGGCAGCAGGAATGCTGTGTCCCCAAGGGAGGATGGCCAAGTCCCTTCATGTTTAAAGCTTCTAGAAAGGTGATGACCCTCTGGTCACTTTGCAGAGGAAGGACAGGACAGCTTGATGTTGCTCAAAGGATTTTGTCTGTAGAAACTGGGAAGGATGAGGTCTTCCAGGAGGTTCTGTCTGTCCAGCATGCCGAGCTCTAGGAGTCCTTCAGCACTCAGCTGGGGCCTGGGAGGGATGCTGAGTGTGTGGAGGCTCTTGGCATGGCTGCAAGGTTCCCACAAGGTGAGGAACCCCATGGCTGTCAGCAATGGCTGGTTTGGATCATCTGGGTGCCACCAGGGCTATAGCTCCCACTGCCAGTGGGATGGCTTGGGTTGAGCCACGTTTTTCTGCTTGCCTTTTAAAGCAAATCTGTGCCTTTTGATGCAGCTGCAAAGAAACTTTTGGTATGGAAAATCTACCTTGCTAGAGGGAATGTTGCTCTGCATAGGGAGCAGCCACCCTTGTGGGGCAGGAATTAGCTGGGATGAACCAGAGCTGGGGAGAAAGCCATGGAGAAGAGCTCCCATTAACAGCTCCTAGAAGATGGGGTGGCCTCGTGTTGGTGTCCTGGTCTCCCTGTGAGAGCACAGGGGTTTTTCAACCCTGCATGGTTCTCCAAGTGATTCCCTGCTTTGCATTTCTCCCTGCCCAGAGCTGAGCCTGCTGGGATAGGGCTGAACCAGGCAAAGTTTGGGAGGTATTTTTAGCTGTTCTAATTGTGGCAAATAAATGCCATTCTTACTTGTTGGGATTGAGCTATGGCTAAATCACAACTAGTTCTAATGATGATAATTACCGGATTTCAATATTTATAGAAACGGGTGCTTCCTTCGTATTGGCAGATGCTGCTGTGCTCTCACCTTCACAGATCGAAACCCTGGCTCATTATTGCTGCACCTCTTTACTTACTTGCACATTTTTTAACCCACAGATGACAGCACATGAGAGATCTGAAAAGATGTGGGCCCAGTGCATGCTGTAACCTTTCGGTAGAAGCTGTGGGATAAATAGGGAAGCATTTCCTGAGGGCCACTGGGTCGGGTTCTTGCTTTTTGGGAACCCATGGGAGATGTTCTCAAGGCTGCAAGCTTGCCTGGTTCTGCCAGGATTTGGCCCCCAAGGGTTGGCTGTGCATGTTTTTGCCTGTGTTAGAGCTGGGGATGCTGCCTGGGGTTCCCGTGTGCACCAGCACACAGACACGCTGTAACTGGGACAGAGCTGAGGTGAGGCTGCACACACAGCTCCAGTCCTGGATGATGGAGGAGCCCGTGGAAAAGGCTCTGGGAGGTTCCTGCCTGCAGCAGCAGCAGCTTCTGGGTGTCTTGGTTTAGCAACCTCACTGTTGACTCTGGCACTGCAGAAGGATGGGCGCCTTTAGGAGCGTGTGGGTGCAGAGCTGTGCATTTGGGTGGCACATGGGCCATCCCCTAAGCCTGGGATGAAGGTGCACATCCCCCTGGGCTGTGTCAAACCAACCCTGCTGGGTGATTGCTGCCTGCAGATCCTCACTGGTATCCAGCCCCATACACCCATCAGGTCTGAGACTCCCTCCTTGAGCAAGGTGTAGAAAAGATTCACTTATTCAATTTGCTATCTCTCCAGTGCCACATAAGCTGTATTGATAAATTAATCTTATATTGTTGTGACTAAACAGCCCTGCAATTTTTTACACTGTGCAGTCTAATCTGTCTTGACAGCTGTATCATTAGTTTATATTTGTTGTAATCTTATTCACTGTGCTGGCTGTGGGGAGTTTTTATTTGAGGTGCTGTGCTGCTCTGCAGAAAATGGGCACAGCTCTCTGTTGGGCATCTCGGGGTGCTGTGGGGTGCAGCCACCTGGGTGCCCTCCCCGGGAATCAGCCTCAAATTCTGCTCTGCTGCCTAACAGCAGAATCCTGGAGGCAGCACCCACAGGCCCGGCTGGGCCTCACCAAAGCATTTGTGCTGCTGAGGTTTTGGTGGGCACCTCCAAGCTGGGGTAAAGACAGAGAAAATGTGGGTGTTGGAGGAACTGCGTTTTAGGGCATCCTGAAAGTTCTGCTGTGTTATAAGAGACAAGTTGTTTACTTGGTCTGTGGTTTAGTTTTCCACGATACAGGGTGGTCCCTGTGCTGCTGCTGAGGTTAGCTCTGGCTCACAGGGGATAAAGGGACTGTGGGAGCTGGGGCTGTGCAGTCTGTCACCCAGGGCTTTGGAGATGTGACAGAAGGGATGGTGACATATGCTGGCACAGTGTTGTGAGTTGGAGGTGACAGTGGCACAGAGTCACGGGTGGCTGCTCCCCTGGCTTCAGCCTGGTTTTGCTGTCCTTGGTCCAAGTGGGGCTGATTCAGGTCTCTGCTGATGTTGTAGAGTCCCTTTGCTTTGCAGGCAGCTTTGCCTGCATGTCCTTTCAATAACATCTCCCCAAAACTGTGGAACAAAGTGTTTTGGGTTGGTGCAATGAGACTTCTGCCAGCAAGGAGGGAGAGAGACTGCATACCCTGGGCATGGGACAGGAGGTGGGAGGCATTTTGGCTGCTGCTTTCTGCTTTGTCTTGAACTTGCTGAATTTGGGTGAGAAAGAACAATTACTGGAGTGCAGGCTTCTTATATGCAGCATCTCTGACGAGGCATGGATGGTTCAGTAACAGCTCAAGCCCAAACTTCTCTCTTGAGCCCATTTGTTTGGGAGAGCATTTGGGATCTGGCAGGATGCTCCCAAAGTAGGAGTGTAGATGTGCACTCTGCAGCCTGGCAGGGCAAATTGCTCTTTAGTCCTTTGAACAGGGTCATGCACCTGTAAGGTGGGGTCCAGCAGTGCTCTGTGCTCAGATCCACCCTGGAACCAGGGATGGGTGAGCCTAAGGGATGGGCCAGCTCCTGGTGCTGCCTGTGGGATTCCCCCTTGCAGGCAGGTCTGGGAGCAGAGGATGGGATGTGCTGGGACAGCTCCAGGGGATTTGTGTTGGGCTGCTGGGGGAGTGTGACAGGAGTGTTCACAGGGGTCTGAGGATGAGGGAAGGGAGGAGGATCTGACTCCATGTTTCAGAAGGCTTGATTTATTATTTTATGATATATATTATATTAAAACTATACTGAAAATATAGAAGAAAGGATTTCATCAGAAAGCTAGCTAAGAATGGAAAAACAAGGAATGATAACAAAGGCTTGTGGCTTGGCCTCTCTGTCCGAGCCAGCTGACTGTGATTGGCCATTGATTAGAAACAACCAACATGGGTTAATCAAAGATCTGCCTGTTGCATTCCACAGCAGCAGATAACCATTGTTTACATTTTGTTCCTGAGGCCTCTCAGCTTCTTAGGAGGAAAAATCCTAAGGAAAGGATTTTTCATAAAAGATGTCTGTGACAGGGGAGGATGGTAAAACTTGGTGAGATCTGCGTGGTGGTATCACCTTTGAGGGCAGGAGAACCCCTGCTCCGGGAGACAAATGCTTGGGAAAACATCTGCAACCTGCTCATTGCCAAGCTTGCAGTGACGATGTGGAAGAGGTTTCACATGTGCCTGCCCACCATGAGTGCTGGAGGTGTTGGAGCCCTCCATGCAGCTTGGGAGCTCCTTGCTGCAGCCCAGGTTGTGCCAGGTTAAACTGCCCCTCGTGATCTCTGGTTGGGAATGGCTGGGGACAGCCCTGCTGGTGCTGAAACCTTGGTGTGCATTCTGCAGCTGGGAGAGCCTCCTGCAGCTGGTGACAGGGGGTTGAATACAGCTACTCAGCATGGCCAGAGGCAGGAGGTGTCCACGCTGCTGGCAGAGGCATCACATCCCCCCTGTCCCCCAGCTGGGTGGGTGATGGAGATGGGGATCCCTGGCCCTTATCTAAATCTGAGGCTGGTGACACTGCAGCTCATCTGCCAGCACAGCAGTGTCACCTCCCTGTGCAGGGAGTGCTGCTGCCCTGCTGTCCACTCCCTTGGAGAAGATGCATTTCCCACTCAGCTGGTCTCTGCTGCCTGGGGACCTCTCTCCAAGCTCTGCTGGCAAAGGATAATCCATCATCTGCAAGGGCTCTGGTAGTGTTTTCAGCAAGGGATTCACTGGAGGTGTCAAACCTGGATGCTGTGCAGCTGGGGCTCCCTGTGTGTGAAGTGGCTCCACTGGAGCACACAGCAATTGCCCAACGTGCTGCTCTCTTTGCCACACGGGAAAGATTTCTGTTCTGCCTCCCAGCCCTCTTCACGGTGCTTGATGGCTGCTGTTCACACCCTGCTTGCTGATGAGTTTCGTGTCAGCGCTGGGAGGGCAGAGAGGGCAGGAGAGGCCTCCCTGGAGGCTGCATCGGTGGCAGGGCCAGTGATAAACTCAGCTCTGCTCCCGCTACCCCTGTCTGTGGCCACCTCCTGCTCCAAGTGAGGGTGTTGCTGGGGCATATTGCAGCTTTTTGCTGTTTATAACCCTCTCACCCCTTAGCCAGTGTGAGGGTGTTTCAATTTTCATTTTAACCCGTTTATCCCGGGCTGAATTGCAAGTCCCTGTCCTTGACTCCCAGATGCGTCTCACTCATCCATCAGTGCCAAGCTTTGCTCTAGGCTCAAGGTATTCCCTGTGCAGCTTGCAGTAACCTCCAGTGTTGCCAGATCCTAGAACTGGTGTCAACTGGGAGCCACGGGGAGTTTTGGCCAGTGCTGCTATGCTCCACCCATACTGATGAGAGTATTTCCATAGCAACTACAGGATCCTTCAAAGGGGACTTAGGGGAAAGATGTGAAAAGCCAAAACCAGCCCAGCTTAAAACCATCAAGGGCAGAATCTGTTGGTCAGTGTTTGGGGTGGGTGGGGGCTTCAGGAGATCTTGTATTGCCCCTCACCCAGAAATTCTCTGGCTCTGTGTGTTTGTGCGGGACCTCACGGGCCAGGCAGCCCAAAATGTGGAAATGGGAGCTGGTGCTTGCACTGCATGGCTGGGGAAGGCTGGGATGCCCTCCTGGGGCAGCTCTGCCAGGGCTTTGGGGCTGGGAAGGGGCAGGAGTGTGCCTGGATGGCCCTGTGGAGGCAGCATGAGCTGCTGCTCTCAGGGGAGCCGTGGAGGATGTTGCTGATGCGCAGAGTCATTTCCCAAGCTGGTGGCGTCACTGTGCTCGCTGTCAGCAGGGTGATTTCAGTGGTGCTGGGGGCTGTGCCAGCTCAGGTGGCAGTCAGCAATGTCTTACACCTCTTCCTGCTTTCCTGTAGGGTCCAGAGTCCTGGGGAGGGAGCTACAGCTGTATTCTTTGTGCAGAGTGAGTTTTCCTCTCCTGATGACCTGCTGGGCTTGGGCAGTTTGAGGATGGGCTGGGACACTCTGGGCCCCCCAGCTGCCCAGAAGCAGAAGCAAAGTTTGAGTGATTCCTTGCAAAAACAAACAAACAAAAAATAACATCTCCCTGGAGGGACTTTATCTGATGATCTTCTTTCTGGCTTCAAAATTCTTCCATGACACTCAATGGCACCAAAAAGACACGTGTCCTGTTAAATACCTCTTCAGAGCAAGTGGTGAAAGGGCAAGCCATGTCAGGAGGTGAATTGTAACTTCCTTGCTCCCTGCCTCTCCTCAAATTATACTGAGCAGGACCTTTGGATTCCTCAAACACCCCTGTGAGATTTTCTACCTGTCAGTTTAATGCCAGCCTCCTGGAAATCCTTCAGCAACAGGAAGCTCATTTTCAGCAGCTCAAAGCTGTTGGGCTCATCATATTCGTGCTTGTCTTGTGGATGTTGTGGTGTGTCACTGCTGTGGCTTTAAAGCTGTGCAAAGCCCCAAGCCCCAGGGATGAACAACATCTCCAGGTGGTGCAAGGGTTCCCTGCTAGGGCAGGTGGGGCTGTCAGTGCTGGGGTGATGTTTGCCGTGTGCTGGCCACACTGCAGTGACTCAGGTTGTGTCCTCCTGCCTTGCTCGTGGTGTAAAACAAATCTTACCTGATCAGCAGCCAGGGCAGCTCAGCAGCAGTGCTTGGGCAGTGGGAGCTCAAGGGTTTCACCCACCTCTGGCCCTGGTGAAAGAGGTGCCCATGCTGAGCAAAGGGCTGGGGCTTGGCTGAGGGATGCTGAGAAGCTGCAAGTCAGGGTGCCAGGCAAGTAGAGGCTTCTCCATTGTTCAGCTATGCCTTTATCTAGGGGGGAATGGCAGATTGAGCTGAGAGAGGGGATAGAAACTGTCCCAGGGTTTGCTGTTTGTGCAGCTGGATCAGCTCTAGCACAACAGCCTGGTTAGCAGTGTCTCTGGCTGTCAGAGTGTCTTCTGTAATATTTTTGCAAGGTGCTTTATTTACATTTAAAAGAACAAAGTAGAGTGCTGGGAGAGGAGCTTTTAAAATGTCTGTTGCCTCCCTGCTCTCCTTTCTTCCCCTCCCTGCATCTCCCTGCCTGTGTCATGTTTATAGGCATGCTGGTTTGCTTTTCCTTTCCAGAGCCAGCTGACTTCCCACAAAATACCTGTTATCCTGGGAAGCCTTGAGCTCTGAGTCACCATGTCTTAATGAGTACATCCCCCTGCTCCTGAGTGATGCTTCTGTTCCTACACCTCTGCAATAAGAGCCAAGTCTGTGTGTGCGCGTCCCTTGCAGGAAAAGCTTAGTGGAGGGAAGGGAGAAGGTTATTTTCATGCATTTTCCTGGGGAAAAGGGGACTGAGGCCTTCTCCTGGGTGATGGAGGAGCCCCTCCATTGCTGCTGGGGAGGGTGGGCAGAGCTGGCTGTGATTTATTTGAAGAGCAGATAAAAGCCTCAGGGGGTCATGGCAGTTGGCTCAGAAATAAACTGTATGGAGAATTTATCTGGTTCTTTGGCTTTATGGGGAGCAGCTGGAAGCTGAGCAGGCAGATCTGTGATGCTGTAGAGGTAAGAAGGGCCTTGGAAAGTCTCCTTTCAGGCTGGAGATACCCTGCCCATGGATGTCCTGAGGGCAGAGGGTGGGAGCCTGGGCTGGCCACAGGCCAGGCTCCCACCCTCTGCCCTCAGGCATTGCTGCCTGCTTGCTTGAGCTCCATAAACATCCGAGGAGCCAAAATGCTGGAGGATCAAAGTTCAGGCTCCTTGGGAGATGGTTGGGAAAATAAAAAACAACCCAGCAGCCTCAAAGGAGCAGGATCCAAGTCCAGAAAGATTGTCTCTCTTGGCCAGTGGCTTTCCCTGTCTTTGGGGTGTGTGGGAAAGCTGGAAATGGGACGAGCTGCAGTCTGGGGGGTGGTGGAGCTGTGGAGGAGCAGAGGAGGTCAGAGGAGGATGTGGGACAGTGGGAGGGCCCTGGATTTGGCTGCTGGATGTCCATAGCTGTGCATAGGCTGAGGAACCCTTGAGCACCCAGGGTTTGAGCTCTGTGCTGCTCTCAGGATCCAGGCACAGGAACACTGCCCAAAAACGTGCACCTCCATCAAAACAGGGTTGGGACAAAGCTCATAAGGATGTAAAATTCCCGAAATGAGGCTCACACAGTGGCTGTGGCTGTGGTTTTGGGAAGTGTGCTTGTGGGTTTGCGTGGGTGGGTGGCAGCAGGTCTGGTTTAAGGACTGCAGCCCTCTCCAGCCATGGCACTTGTAGAGCCCCATTCCTGGCTCCCACATCTGCTTTTGCTGGACTCTTGTTCCTGTCTCCTCATTCCCAGTGCCATCCATCACAGCAACAGCCAGTTTGTGGGAGATTTTATTTTCTCCTTTTCCTCCTCCATCCGTTTTCCTGTCTTCAAGCGCAGCGTGAAGTGCAATGAGTGCATGTGGCTGGCAGTGCTCCCTTCTGGGTCCCAGCTGAGCTACTACAGCCTACCAGAATATTGTCTTGACCATCTCCAAGGCTCTCTGTCTTTTTGGGGAGGGGTGTCCTTTCTACCATATGCTCTTTGGCACAGCTTTTTACCAAGAGTTATTCCTGCCAAGCTGAACTCTGGTGATCCAGTACCTTTAGTACATCTCATTGTCTTGCTAATGTGTGTAGGAATTGTGCTCCTCAGGGGAGAAACAGCTGCCTTTGGAGTAGAGCTTGGCAGCCTTTTTTTGCCTGTATTAGTATATTTATATTTATATATATTTTTATATATTTATATATATTTTTATACATTTATACAAAATATATTTATATATTATATGTGTATATATATTTATATAGCATATATATTTTTCTATAGTTATATATTATATATATTTATATATATCTGTGTATATGTGTGTGTATATATACATGCCTATAATATATATGCATATATATATACATACGTATATTATAAATATTTAAAAAATATTATAGTTTGATTTCTGAAAAGCTTCAGACCTGTTTGGAGATGTAAGTGTGAGGGAATTTGGCTTCCAGTTTGAAATTGCAAGGAGGGTTTAATAAAGCAAAATGTGATTACTGAAGCCAGTTTTGACCAGGGTGCTGCTTCCTCTCTAAAATGCCGTTTGATCTTTAAAGACCACAAAATGCTGCACACTGCTGGCTCTCCCTGCGTATGAAATCCTACAGATAAAGCATCCTTTCCTTTGGCATGGCAGGTGCTTGGAGAGCTGCTGAAAAGCAGATGCTCTTTTGCTTTACATGGGTGCAGGAGCCCAAAGGGTGCTGCTTCACCCTGAGGTTTGCGTGGTGTAAAACTCCCAGGGGAAGGGTTTTTGGTTTTTTTCCTGTCCTTGGGTTGCCCTCCCATCTTAGCCAGCTGCATGGCTATTTCGGAGATGTGGTATGATTAGACATGCACAGGTTGATGTTAGCAGTCCTGAGCCAAGAGTTTCTGCTCCATGTCCCCCAGATCCATGTCCAATGGTGGGAAGCATCTATCCGGGCACAGAAGACTGACTTTGTAGGTTCTCCCACTAAAGAATAAGAAAAGCAATGCCCTTTTGGGGAAATATAATTGGTTTTGGCACTCTGAGGAAAAGGGGAGTGAGCTTTGGCTGATGGTGCGTGTGGGGAGTGAACTCCCACTTTTAGTGATGATTCACCCAAGGTGTCTGTGTTTGTGTATTTATATTCATGTCTGCAGGACAAAACTGCTCATCCCATTTCACGCCTTCTCACTCTAGGTGTTTGGGACTGTGCAGGGGTCAGATAGTTGTGGGAATAAATAAGATAGAGTTAGGAAGAGAGCCTTCAGGAGCTGTGAGGAGCCAAGGTGATGTGCAGGGAGCTGGGGCTGGACCAGGAGCCCAGCCCTTACACAGAGATGGTTTTGGGATGCTCTTCCCTCAGCCCTGCTTCCCGTGCAGGAGATGCTGTAGCCCTTGGGAGTTTTGTTCTGAGCTTTTTGCACTGCTGCTTGTCTCTGATAAATGAGGTTTCTTCAGCACTTAAATGACTTTGAACACCTCAGTCCTTGCTTGGGACCCCAGAGCTGCTCCCTCCCAGGACTAGATGAGTAAAAGTGATGGAATATTGGGGCAGGTATTTGTTGTGGTGGCAGCTGTATTGCTGCCCACAGCCCTTCTTCAGCTCTGCTATCCTACTTTACACCTATTTCTTCCTTTCTGAAAATATGTGCCTGGGAATAATTCCCTCCACTGAAGCTCTCTGGATGCAGAGTGTGATAACAGGAACATAGTGCCTCCTGTGTGCTGCAGCCATCTGTCCATGCTGTGCCCAGGCAGCCTGCTGTCCTCTGCTAACACTGACACACTGTCCCTGAAAGGAATGCTCCCTGCTCCATGAGCCAGCATCCAGGGCTGGTGGGGGAAGCAGAGGCTTGAGGAGATCACAGAAGGAAACTGGTGCATGCACAAACACAGGGCAAAGTGAACCCTGAAGGGATCCCCTGTCTCTGGGACAAAAGCAGAGCATGAGGTTCTGGTGGTGCTGACATTGCTGTCTGTTCTTTATGTCCAGCTCCTGTGTGTCCCTGTGAGTGCCGTGCAGGGTGGAATAAAAGTGCAGAGCCTGGGGAAAAAAGAACCCAAACCTATTCAGCTTAAAGCTGTTTCTCAGGGCATCTTCCATTGTAGAGTGTCTCTATATGACAATCTTCTTAGACAGTGCAGCTGTAGCAGCTCCTTGGCACCCTGTAGATGCTCCTGGCCAGCCTGGGGCCAGGCAGACACTGTTGGGGTGAATGTGAAACTTGTCTCATGTGAAAAGTATTCTGTGGGGGAGTCCTCTCTGAATGCTTTGTGCCCTGTGACTTGCTTGTGACACTCGGGTTTCTCCAGGAAGATTTCTGTGATGCCACTGTGCAGTGCCCTGGGGGAGCTGTGTTGTTCCCACACCTTCCTCAGCTGGGGATTGGGAACTTTCTCCTTTATTTAGCCCTTTTGGAAGGGTCTGGTTTGGATGTCTGGGTTGGATGTGGCTGGCCCATGGCTGAGTGCATCCCTGTCACACTCTGCAGCCCCCACACACCCTGGCATGACCTTGGCAGGAGCAGCAGAGCAGAGGGAGCTGTGTCACAGTGGCGTTTTATCATCGTTACCCTGACGAATCACAATTACACTGTGGAGTTATGCTCATAATTGTTTCTACAAAGTTGTGTTTGCTTTCTCTACCCCCTTTTCCCACTGACCTCAAATTATCCTTAATGAGCCACTGCTGGGTGACCTTTCCATGCTTTTTGGGAAGGGGGAGACTGTGCTTTAAATGGCGAAAATATTGTCCTTGTATGTCTTTATTCAGCTGCAATTGCCTTTAACTTTTTCTGTTACCAATTCACTCTTATAAATTTCATATTGAGGGAATCAAGTCCTTTGTGCCTCTAGTTATTAAATTATGTGATAAGTGCCTTATAATATTATGAAAGATGTTTGATTTTTTTATGGCTTCCTCAACCCCAAGCAGGTTGTGAGGGATGGATAAAAGGAGCTGGCAGTAGCCAGAATGGCTGTGCTTAGCCCTGGGTTTGTGTGGGACCTGGGCCAACTTCCAGGGCTTCCCATCAACATCTGCAGCACCTCTGCTTGGAGGAGGCAGCTCTTACTGGTCAAGGGTTCAGACAGGTCTTTCCTTTATTCCCACTGCAATCAAATTCACATTTGCATGGTCTGGAACTGGCGTGCCAGGAGGTTTGTTTATAATGCTAAACATATCAGGTAATTGAAAGCTAATGTGTCTGTCTGGATTGCAAGGTTTAATATGCCTGGGTGACGAATTAATTTTCCTGTTGCACTACAAGAGAGAGGAGGCAAATTCTCTGCTTGCCTTCCCTTATACATATATATTATAATATATAATATATAATATATAATATATAATATATAATATATAATATATAATATATAATATATAATATATAATATATAATATATAATATATAATATATAATATATTATATGTTATATGTTATATATGTTATATGTTATATGTTATATGTTATATATTATATGTGTGTGTGTTGGGGTGCTGCCTAATTGCTGGCACACAGCTTATTCACTGCCCAGCATCCAAACACAAGTGGTGGCACTTGCACAGCAGGGACATGTCACCTGCTCAGGCGCTGATTGGAGCTGATGGCATCCTTGTGGGATATCCATTTTAGGATAGGCACAGATTTGGGGAATTTTTGTAATACTTGGCGCTTGTTGAGTGATTTTTGTAGCTGTTGACCACATTGCTTGAAAAGCTGAGAGAGATTATACGAATGCTGTATGAGGAGGGTGAAGGAAGGCCAGACACATTAAGCAGCCTCAAGTAAATCACTTGGTGAATTGGGATGAGGCTGTTTCTTCACCTCTGCCTGGTGGGGTGAAATGAGCCTGGCTGTGTTTGGATCTCAGTTGATATTCCAGTCTCCCTTGCTGCATTGGCTCTGGGCTGGAAGGGGAACATGTGAAGCTGTTCAGTCTCAAGAAGATGACACCAGTCTGTCAGCTTTTTGTCAGATGCAGGCTCTCCTCCTGGGAATGAAAGGAATTGCTGTTCCCACAGGTTTGTTGGCTACCAGCCCCCTTCCAGCAAGCAGGGCAAGGTCCTGGAACTTTCCAGACCTGCTGGTACCTAAACCCTGTGAGTTGGTGACCTTATGGTCATCAAGGTCACTGATCTCTGTCTGTGTGATGCTGGGCCAGAGACACCTGGCTGCCTTGCTGGCTCCACAGGGGATCTGTCAGAGGCATGAGATGCTTGCAAGCTGCTGAGCTGCAAACCGGGCTTCATGCTTCACAGGTTTGCTGTTAACTGGGACACAGCACAGAGCTGGGGACTCACCACTGGTCTGGCTGCAGTGGCCTACAAGGCCTTCAACAAGTTCTAAAGCATGTGGGTACCTGAGATGTGATGCAGGGTTGGTGTCCTAAGGTTGGCTTTTGCCAGGCTAAGCCTATGCCTCCCTTTGGAAAGGCAGCTGATTTCCTCAGCAAAGAGATGACTTTGTGGTGAGAGATTGATATGATGCTGCACTACATCATCAGTGGTTTGTTTCTCTGGAGAAGGCACTGTCTGGCCCAGGTGTGCTAGGTGAAATCTTGGTGGGAGGTGCTGAAAGATGAGAAGTGCTGAGGCTGCTTGGAGGTGATGTTGGCTCATGCTTTTATTGAGGATGCTGGCACAAGAGGCAGGAGTGTGCTCATGGGCTTTGCTGCTGGAGCTGTGGGGACACAAAGTCAGCTGAGGGTGGCCAAAGCTGCAGTAACAAACCCAAGAGACACTGCAATGCCAAGTGGGGTGGATTTAAATGTGGGTGTAACAAGGCGAGGAAATGTCTGTTGGAAATGATCTGCTGGACATAAATGCTGGGGGCAATGCTTAATAATGGGGTAAACACAAACTTCCTGGCTGATGGGGCTATGATAAAGGCCTGTGTGATCTCAGGCTGCAAATCATGGTGTTTCCAGTGTAACTGGGGAGCTGCTCATGCTGTTGCACAAGTGAGATCTCCTGGAGACTGTTCTGTGTTTCTGGTCACTCTTACTCAGGGACAAGGGACTTAAACAGGCTGATAAAGCAAACAGCCATTTTCTCTGTGTCTGTTACAGCGGTTCCTCTTGCACTGATCACCAAGTGTGAACATTAGTTGTGCTGGGTCTGAAATCAGAAACAAAATAAGCTCTCTGCCAGGACTCTGCCTGAGCAATATATCTGCATCACTTCTGGGATGTGAGTTAGTGTCTCTAAGGGCACTTGAGACAATTTGCCTTGCACTTCACAGGTACAGATGTGCTGCCTTAGAAGACCTGGCATCATGTTGCTTGTCAATGATAGCTGGGTGGGCCTGGCTCCTGCTTTTAAAGGGGGGAGGAAGAAGCTGCTTAAGCAAAGACAGCTTTGATGCAAGAGAAAGTGGGTGTAAAATGCAAGCGAGTAGATTTGGGTAAGGAATGAGAGGTGCAGTGTTTCAGTCTGAGTTGGGAGGGCAAAGCCCTTGTTTCTCCCAAGGTGGAATTTGCTTGGTCTGTAGAAGACATGGTATGATTCAGCTCTGGAGTGCGTGCAAAGGGACTTGGACCAGCAGGACCCTTCTAACATACAAGAAGCATGAGAAGGAAGTAAGTGTTTAAACAAACATGCCCTACCCTCCATTCTCCACCCAGAAAATGAGTGAGAAACATCATCTGTGTTAGGGATGCGCCTCATATGGTCTCGATTAGGAGTTGGATGTGAGTCTAGGTGGGTCTGCACGTGGTGAGCTCCTCAGGATTTGTGAAGTGTGGTAATACTCTTCAAGCTATTGGAGAAGAGCAGCTTGCCTTAGTAATAACTGAGGAATCCCACAGGAATATGTACTTGGAGATGTGCAAGGAAGAGTAAGCTGTAGTCCACAGACTGTAATTCATACCTCAATGCCTGCCTGAGGAGACCAGGGCAGGGCTGGGAGCTGTCACAGCTGTATTTGGTGTGAACCAGGCACCCGTGCTCCTGCTGGGTTAATGAACCGAGGCAGAGGAGGAGGGAAGGTCTCAGTCTTCAGCACCAAGTGGGAGGATACAGGATTTCTAGGGCAAGCAGACCCTGCAAGGAAAAGAGAGGGAGCTAGTTGAGATACTGAAGGACATGAGAGGGACTGAAGTTTCAGGGGTGGAGTTTCTCCGCTTGGTTGGTTTGCTTTTCTGTGCAACCACTGCCAATTTTGCAATCACAGCTTGACTCCTCAAGCTTTCAGAATAAGATGCATTTCTGTTTTGTTTTTTAAGTGGGTTCAGGTGAACCCAGCCAGTGCAAAGTTACACTATTCTTTCTAAAGCAATAGGAAACCAAAGAAAATATTTTTCCTGGTGTATCTTTGAAGTGCCTGTAAACCAAGACTGATTTGTCACTTCTAGAAGCAAGGGTACAACTCACGCTAAGTTGAAAAATCAGAGAGAAAAGGGGAAAAGCCATTTCTGCAAATCCCTGAGAAGGGAGTTGTTTGTGTATTTTAAAGGACTCAAAGACCCTTGCTGACCTGTGCACCCAATTATTTCCCTGCATTGCACTCTACATAAAGCAGCTGCTGGTGTGGGGGATTTTCCTATATAGTGCATGTGTTTTTCCACTGCTGTTTTTCTTGTCTCTCTATGGGTGTGGGATGTCTATGTTAAATAATGAACTAACGTATATCTGGCTCAGGAAGCTCTTGAGCTTTGTTTGGGAGGCTGGAATACAATACAGGTTGTGGAGCTGTGTTTGCAGTCTGGTGTTATGTCACTGGGGAGGAGTGGGGGATGCCATGGGGAAGGCCCCAAGACCCCCATGCACCAGTGCTGAGTCAGAGGAAATTCACGCCTGGGCATGCCACTGGGAACAAGCTCAGGTCTTTTTCTGTCTCTTCTAGAATGCTGCCCACATGGCTTTGAGTGTCAGGTCAAAAATAACCTTGACTTTTTTTAGCAAACACGATCAATAAAACAAGAGCCAATCTGGCCGCCGCCTCCTTCCCAGCTGTGGTTGCTCCATAACTCCTGGCTCAGGGCTGTTCCATTCCTCCCTGAAGGTCATTGCTTGGATGCTGTAGCTGCGGCTTGCCCTGGTGGTAAACCAAGACCATCCCTTTCCTCCTTCCCATGTCCTTTCTCTTGGAGGACCCTCACTTTACTGTGTAGGAGCTGCAGATAGGAAATGTTTTCAACCTTTGTTTCTGGCCTTGCTCAATCCTGCGATCTCATGGCCCAGGGCCTGAGCTGGCAGCCCTGCCTTGACTCCAGAGTTTCACTGAGCTCTTGGATCTCCTGACTGACTCCTCCCAGTCTGTGTTTTGTTCTGGAAATGTTCACAGGGGCCGTAGACAATGGCAGGGAACACGAAGTGGCTGTAATAATGTCCTGTTTCTCATTCTGTCTGGGACACGGGCAGTCTCAGCTGATGAGCATTGGGGATGAACTGTGACTTATCCTGTCGTGCAGCAGCATGTGGGAGCTTGTGCTGTGTCCTTAGCATAACCCCTCTGGGCATGCAGACAAATTGTGGAACATGTGGAAAGCAGAGGTGACTCTTGTGGGTCTCTCATTTCTTCGATCTGCATGGTGAGAGCAGAGAAATATAAGGAGATTTAGTCCAGGCTTTGTGTTTTACTTTTTTTGAGATGGATGTAATTTGGGGGGTGGCTCAAGTAGGTCCATGTGTTTCCCTCATGCTAATTCACCTGTTCTTGTGCAAGCATAAGGAATAGCAAATGCTGGAGGAGGAATTTGTGCCCCCTGTGGCTGCTCTGTAAGTGCTCCAAGGTCCCTCTTCTGCCCGCTCACCATGTGGGGTCCTGCAACCTTCTTGCCTAGAATCACAGCATAGTTCTCAGTGTTTTCTCATCACTCCAACCCTTCATCACTTGGAGATGTTTCCCCTCTCCAGGGTCAAGTCCAAAGCCAACTATTGCATCAAGGCAGATGTGAGCTTGGGTGCACATGTTCAGAGACTTCAAAGTTGGGCTTCTTTCACACATTGTCCAATGGGACCTGCCAGATGTTTTCCTTTTCTCAGTTGCATTTATTGAGGACTACCTCCACCTGCTTCTCAGAAAAGACCCTCTTGAAAATATTTGTGTTTCTGGTGGGAGGGTGTCTGAGTTTAATCTGGGAGAAAGCCAGAACTGGTCGAGAGCTGCCTGGGAGATGAGGATTGAACTCCTTTCACACCACACAGCATTGCAGCCTCTTAGCAGAGGCCAGTGTCCACAGCCAGGCAGCCACACTGCTGCCAGCATCACTCCTGTGCTGCTGATAACAGGGGACCCTGTTCTCTGGGGCTGCTGATCTGTCACCTTCCCCCGCCTCTAATATTTACTGAAAGTGATCCTGCGGTGACAGATCTATTTCTGTTTTTGTTCTCTGTAACATACCTGCCAGACTGCCCCAGGCGACTGAGGAATTTGTAATAAAGGCAATGTTTCCAAACTAAGCTTGGTGCTCTCCTGCCAGCAGCATGTCCAGCCAGAAAAGACTAGGAGCCTGTTTATCCACCCCAGTTAGAGACTGGATAAATATGACTTTTTTCCATTATGGCCCTAAGTTTTTGTTGAGAGGTTTTATTTGCTTTCACTCTTTTTGCACAGCCCGTTTCAATCCTGTCTTTGTTCACTGATGTATGCAGGGAGGGGCAATGACTTGGGCAAGGATATTCAATGGCTTGGTTGCATGTTCTGTGCTTGAAACTGTGGGTAAACCAATGTTATTTGACTTTTCCAAAAGGCTGGGAAAACAGAATAGGGCTGGGTGGTGGAGGTATCACATCCTCCCTCTGTGTGCTGTCCCTGGCATGGGCTCAGCAACCATCTGGTTGTGCCACAGCTGAGCCTTTCCTTCTTCTCCACAGACACATAGAGAACTGGAAGAACTTGCAGACACTGAACGCCGTTGACATGGAGCTGTACACGGGACTCCAGAGGCTGTGAGTATGTCCTGTGCATTGGGGAGGGCAATGAGCCTGGGCAGCCCCTTCCTTCCAGCAGAGCCACGGCTTCCTTCCCTCTGCAGCCCCCATGCTGCCAGTTTAAGCAGCTGGATCTACCGTGTTTTGCTATGGGAGTCCACAAAATGGAGATGAAATGCCTTTTGGTCTTGGCTGGGTCTGTGAGGAGGAGGATTGCTAGCTCCTGACAGCTCTGTCAACACACATCAGCCCTGACCTCTCCTCTCCCCTGCTGTTCTGGTTTTGGGCTTGTGTGTTGCTCTGACTCATTCCAGCCCCACAATGTGAAATTCCGGCTGTCTCCACCAATCCTTCATTGCGGGGCTGTTGGTCCTCATTTAGTGCAGTTACCATCATGGTGGTGCTGTGCAGGAAGGGAATTGCATCTCCCTGCACAGCTCTCTGAGCATGGACAGAGGTCGGTTTTGTGCGTCATGGAGGGGAAACTGAAGTCCATGAGGTTGAAGGGACTTTGCATATGCATGGGAAGCCTGGCCAAGCAAGGATGCCAGGCAGTCTCTTAATTCCCCCTCCCGCATCCTCTGGATCTGTGAGCACCCTGGATGCTGTGTGTGAGATGCAGAGTGTTGCTCAGGGCTAATCAGAGACTCTAATAATGTGTTTCACTGGGAGCTTTACATTAAGTACGGCTCCCATGTGGGCTGGAGGAGCTGTATGGGGCTGAGCACTCAGTAACCAAATTCCAGCAAGCTGTACTTTTAACACACAAAACCCTTATAAGTAGGCTGGCTGTTGTTCTCTCCTCACGTAACAAAGCAGCAGAGACAGCAGATATTTACAGAATCACAGAACATGCTGAGCTGGAAGGGATCTACAAAGATCATCAGGTTCAACTCCTGGCCCTGAACAGGACCATCCCTAATAGTCACACCATATGTTTGAGAGTACTGACAAATCCTGGTTATAGCGCTGATAGAGCTTTTCCAAAGTAGGCTGTGAAAAGGATTATTCTCCCTTCAGGATTCAGAATTCCCTGTGGAGAATACCCTTATTTATCAGAGCTGCAAGCAGCAGGGTTTCCTCTTGGGTGTGAAGATGGGAGATGACTTTGCTGTGGTTAGGTTTGATGTGCAGTGCTGCTTGTGGAGATGGAGGGAGAGCAGAGGAGCAGGAGATGGTCTGTGCCACCCCAGCAAGCCCTGGGGGATGTGGGAGCAGAGAAATTATCTGCCTTGACTCCATTGCTGCCCTTCTGCATCTCTCCACAGGACAATCAGGAACTCAGGACTACGAAACATCCAGCCAAGAGCCTTTGCCAAGAACCCCCACCTGCACTATATGTAAGTGCCAATGGCTCCTGTCCCCTTTTGCCTCTTCTCCCTGTGGAAATGTGGTTCCCAAGGCAGATCCCCAAAGTCCCTGTGGGGGACAGCAAGGAGAGGGAAGGGGAATGCTGATGGGGAAGGGAAAGGGCTGGAGATGGAAAAGCAAAATGCACAGGGAAGTGGAATGGGCTGCAGTGCAGGATGGGGAGAGCACCTGCTGGGAAGCTGAGGGGTTTGGGTTCCTAATGACTGCCCTGGCTCTGATGGCAGCTCTGATGAGTGCAGCATCATCACCAGCCCTGTGGCTGCTGCACATTTCCCTTTCTGCCAAGTTTGGCGACAGCCACCCACCCCTGAGCTCAGCCAGAGCCTGCCCCACTCATTAATTTTTAACCAAAGGCTGCTTTTCTGACACAAATCCTGGGGTATGGAGCTGCCAACTCTGCTGCTAATTATTGACTTCTTAAACTGGTGTCTGCAGGGGCGTGGGGTAGTGATGTTTTGTGCCAGAGAGGCTTGGAGCCCTGTTATCCTGGGGCATTGCACAATTGTCCAGCTGCTGGGACACTGTTAGCTAGAGAGTGGTGTCACAGGGAATTTCCACATCCTTGAGGCCAAGTGCACTGGTTTCTTTTCCAAATGTGTATTTACTTTTCCCAAGGTGATAAAGCAAAGCCTGAATTTCAGGCCACTGTGCAAGGTGCTCTGTGGGCTTGAAATATTTTGTCCAAGTGGCTGTGTCCAAGATCAAAGCCCTCTCTGCTCCACTGTAGATATGAAAGGTGAAAAGGGTGTGGGGAGAGGCCCCGGCCTTCGGCACCAGCTGATGGGCTGAATGGGAGTGTTTATCCCTCCGTTTTGGAAAGCAGTGCTAGTGGCTTCTTCAGTGAAAAAGTGCATTCATTTGAGTGTGTGGGTGCATTGGGCCATCGATACAGACTAGCTCCTGGGGCAAGGAGATGGATGCGACCTGCAGAGCATTTGTCTTTTGATGTCTGCTCAGAGATGATGTGAACTGAAAAACCCCAAAAGCTTCCTTTTTGGAAAACCATTTACAGTTGCTAAGTGACAGTAAAGTACTTACTAAATAGAAGATCTGCAGTACCAAAGGACATGAATAGTTGAGGGCATTGTGAACATGAACTGAGCCTTTTTGAGCTTAAAGAATTGCATATTTTCATAATGAACCCTCATTAATTCTGACCACTGGGATATTCCCGATTTCTGCTCTTTGTTATTTTGATTTGTAGCATTTGTTTTGTGTTTTCCGTAGTTGTTTGTTCCTGGGAAGCAGTTCTCTCTGAACCACTCTGAATTGATTTTTTTTTTTTGACGGTTGTTTGTCAATTGTGCCGTTGCTGTTTATGTATCTAGCAGATAAAATGAATAACATTTGATTCCTGATGAAATTAGTTTGGATGTCGTAGGAGTTTAGAAGGCCATGTATGCTAGCTTTGAGGCTGAATGTGCCATTAATGTGTACACAGGCAATTGTTGCTGCTTTTCCCCAAAGTGTTTGTTTTTGTCTTTTGGAATTACTTTTGTGAGTGGAAAAAAACCCACATCCATCTTCTGTCAAGAGTTAGGATTGGTACGTGGTGATGAAATATGTGTTTGTTTACTGCTTGGGCCCTGTAAGATTGATCATGTTCTTAACATCTTTCTTTCCTTGCTTTTTGGAGCTCCAGGCAAGTAAGTATATTATTTGCTTGGTGTTTGCCAGTGGGTTTTGATGCTGCTCCTGGGGCTTGGCAGTGTGGATGTTCCCTGTGAGGGATGCTGGACAGCTGAGGGTGGAGACCTGGGCTTGCAGGGCTGGTGGTGGCTCCCTGCTGCTTCCCAAAGGCTCTCAGACCACGATGCCTTTGATGCTCCCTTGCAGCCAGGGTGGCTGGAGAGGCTCTGCACAGCCTGGTGCCACCTGGGATCCCCTCCATGGCCTCAGCACTGTGCCAGCACATCCAGGTGCCTCCTTGGCTGCTCTGCCTCCCTGGGAGCTCAGCTCAAAGGCCTGACATTTTCTGCAGCCTCTGCACGTAGGAGCCAGGGATAAAAGGATTAATGGAAATGTCACTCTGCTGTAAGTCTCAGGCTGCTGTGGTGAGGTACAGGAGTGGATGGGAGTGGAGGATACTGTTCCAGTCCTCTTGTGGCGTGGCTGAGTGCAGGGCTGGGACCATGGGATGGTGCTTGGGGCTTGTTGAGTTACTGCTACACATTCCTGCTGCCACTCAGGTTTTCTTTCTCCTTTGGTGGCTGTTTGGATGGTTGCTGGTGGAGCTGAGTCAATAAGATGACAAATGTGCCTAAAAAGTGACAGAGTGGCTCCACTGCCAGGGAGGGTCAGCACAGGGTGGTGGGGACCCTAGGCTGACTTTTGCAGGGTGTTACAAGCTGGGTCTGAGCAGTTTTTTTTCACTTGAAGCTCACATACAAATTCTGAGGTCTCGAAAACTTATTTCCACCCCACACACGCCTCCCTTCCCATCCTGGGTTAAATCAAAACTTCCTGCTGAAGTGAGTTTTTCCCCAGTGCCTTTCATCAAGGTTTCCTCCTCTCAGATGGGCCAGATAGCTCTGCCTTCTCCCAGTAACATCTATTTCTGGCCCTTCCTCTGTGCACGCGCTTGTCTTCAGACCCCAGCTGTGCAATCACAAGCAGATCACTTATCCCAGCTCTAATTGCAGGAGCTCAGGTTTGTGAGGGTTTGGGTGAAGCTTGGCTTAATATTTTTCCCCCTTCCCCACCACAGAGTCAGGAAGGAAAGGTGGGAAACCCATGAAGGGGACTTTCAGTATTCAGCTGCTCAAGAGGTAGACCTCAGGGTGCTCCAAAGTGCAGCCTGGCAGGGTCATTTTAGGGTTTAGGTCCTTTTAGGGTTTGAAATTAGCTGTATTAAGTGCAAGGGGCTTGAGGCTGATGTAATCAGTGGAGGAGCAGTGGGTGACTGTGAGCCAGAGGTGTGAATCTAGAAATAGCTTTGATTTCCTCTTTGGTTTCCTCTTCCTTCTCCTTGAATGAGGACAATTAGGGCTCCATGGCCGGTCTGATCATTGGTGATGTGAAGCCTATGGCTGCTATGGAGACAATCCAAAATATAACAGTGGGTTTTGCAGCATGGATCTACCTCTTCTGCTGGTGGTTTGGCTGAGACAGTTCAGTCTTTCTAGAACAAATACTGGCGGGGTGCTAAATAGGGGTGTGTGTCGCAGACATTTTTTATGAAACTTCCTTTCTTAGGATTTTTCCCTCTGAGAAGCTGCAGTTTCAGCAACGAAATGTAAACAATGATTATCTGCTGCTGTGGAATGCAACAGGTCCACCTGTGATTGGGCCATCTTGAATGTTTATAATTCATGGCCAATCAGGATGGAGCTATCTCGGACAGAGTCCAAGAGAGCTGCCTTTTGTTATCATTCTTTTCTTTTCTATTCTTAGCTTAGCTAGCTTCTGAGGAAATATTTCCTTCTTTTTCTTTTTAGTATAGTTATAATGTAATATATATATAATAAAATAATAAATCAAGCTTTATTGATTTATTATTTTATTATATATATATTCAACATTCAACATTCTTGTCTCTTCTTTCACCTGAAAACCCCTGTGAACACTGTCACAGGGGTGGATGTGTGTCTGATCTAAGCTGGATACCTTTCAGTGTCGTGTACCCTTACTGGAGATCATCTCACTGGGAGAAGTTGCGTTGGTAGGTTCCTGGTCCAATTTCTGTGCACGTTTGACAGCCCTTTGGCTATTACAGGGGTGGTCCTGGACAATCTCATGCTCTGGATGTGAGGACCAACAGGTCTAGGCTGTGGTAGACTGAGCCTTTGTAGCCAAGGTTTCTGGGTGTTAGTGTTAGCAGGTGATGCAGCTGAGCAGAGGAAATGCTTGTGTTGACAGAAAACCTCAGTCTTTGGCTTGAGGCTGTACAAGAAAACTCTAGGATGGTATGGTTCCCAAATTTGAGAAATATAAACCATGTGAATACATATTTACTGTGCTGCTGTGTTTAGCAAAGCTTAGTGAGGAAAGAGCCTTGCACGCTCTCACTCTCTCTGTCCTCCTAATGACCCTGGAAACCTTTGGCCAATTTATTTGAACTTTTAGAGGGTTACAAGTCGGGAGGTTATCAACTTCCTACACATATCACGAAACCAGGCAGAGTAAAGAGAAGTTGTTGTAGTGCCTTGTGGGGAAGAATTCAGCATTAACATGTTCCTCATGAGGCACTGGGAAGCCCACAGCAGAATTGAGTTTCACAGTGCGCCAGGAATTGGTGCACAGGGGAGGACAGGACTTCCACTGGCTGTGGGACACTAGAGCAGGCTGTGCCTACAGCCAGACAAGTTGGTATTTGCAGTGCCCCTGAGTCACCCTTTCCTGGGAGCAGGTATTTAAGGCTGTGATTCCCTCGGAATGCTTTCCTGGGCGGCTGAGTACTCAACCAGCCAGTCAGGAGGCATTGCCTTGTATTTGCAGAGGTAATTGTGTACACCTTATTTATTGTGTAGTAAAGAAAACAAATTAAGGCTGTGTAATTACAGAGACAGGCATGCTTTTAAATAAAGCTTAAGTAGTCAGATTTCTATTTAGAAAATTAATAATTACCATTTCTGTCTGCATCAGAGGCTCCTCTTAAACTGTCTTCTAGAGGTTTATACATGCTCAAAATTAGTTTGTGGGCCAGCCCAGACACAGCCTCCATCAAAGAGCACTCTCTCAGTGCTGCCTGCCAGGGTGAGGACAGGGTTGAGGATCAGGCTTTTCCTTCCAGTCTTCAGCCAAAGGTCTTAAAGATTGTGACCCTGGGCTGGTTCATGCTGCATGCAATTGGGTTTTTTTGAGTATGGTGTGGTCAGATGACCAGCTTCCCAGGTGTTTTTATCTGTGTGATCATGTTGGTCTCTTTCTCACCAAAATGAGGACTGGGGAATAACTGGAAGGTGCTGGAAGGAATGCTGCAGGGGCATGCTTTGTCTGTTGAAAGACTGAGCTGGATGATCCATGAACTTCTTTTCACAGGCAAATTTGAACTGTGAATAATCTGGAGCTTCCCAGAATATCCTTGATAGGTTGTGGTGTTTTCTGAGGATGGGGATGGCTTCAGTGTTCTGCTTTGGTTCAAGGCAGTTGTGCAGTGTCAGATGAGCTGATACCTCAGTATTGAATGTAGCTTGTAGCTCTGCCATGGGGATTCCCAGAGTTATGTTACAGGAAAAACACAAGGCAGCATCCCCTGAAAATCAAGGTAGTATGAAGTTGTTGAGTTACCCCCTGCCCTCTTCAGTGCTGTGTCAGGACAGGACTTGCAGCACTCCAAACACTGAGGCCTGTGTGCTTTCAGAGGGCTGCAGGCAACCCTCTGCAAGGCTGGCAAGCTTCACTTTCTTTGCTCTGTGTGTTTGGGAGCTTGACTGAGATCTTAGACTAAATAAAGAAATAAACAAATAATCAGATGCTGAATTATTCCAAGCGGAACACTGTTTCCTCTTTGTCATGCCTTGAGGGTCACTTTCCCCTGCTCAGTGTTAATAATCTGTTTTCTTGCTCTGAAAGAGCCATTCTTAGATATGAACCAGGGTTAAACTCTGTCTTTTGCTCCATTCCACAACCAGCTTCATGCCCTGTGCCTGCCTGCAACCCTCCACTTGATTCTGGACATCCTATGAGCCTTCTTCCTCCTTCCAATGGTTTCTTCCTGCTTTGTCCTTCCACCACTGCACTGCTGTCTTACCCATCCTGGCAGTCTCCTCCTACCCCAAAGTGTTGTGTTTTAATTGGCCTTGATTTCCCACCCCTGCTCCTGAATCAATGCCGCCTCACGAGGCTGTGGGTACCAGCTGGGCACAGTGCATGACACTGGGTGAGCTCCTCGTTCACTGGGAAGGTGAAGCAAAATGCATTTACCCAAACCACCTTCCTGATAGTTTAATGTGTTTTGTTTTGCATTTCCTAAATAGGAGTTAAATTTCTCCATGAATATAGGCAAAATAAGAAGTTATGAGAAAGATTTGAATAGCCTTTAAGTTCTATTAGGTGAATATTCCTTTACTATCCCAAAGCAGGCAGCAGCTTGGCTACCTTTTGGTTCCCATTTGTACTCTAAGGATGTTCCTGCTCCAGCCCCTTCCAAGATCCAATCACTGTGCTGCCATTAACTCAGGGAGGCGTTTTCCCCCATATGTCTCCAGCCCTATAAAATTCTGGGCATGCCTACAGCACAGCCACTAAAACAAACAGCTGTAACATCTCCTCTGCTTCCATAAACTTCCCTGTTTTCTCCCCATCTGCTTTGTCCCCTGGATGCCAGGGTAGAGCAGGTCCTTGCTGATATGCTAATCGGTAGCAGGGGTTTGATGGCATGTTTATTCCCAGTTTCCTGCTGCAGGTGACTGATAAGCAGCTAACTGCAGCTTCTCCTTTTGCTGCAGTGGCAGAGGTAGGTCCTGCATTGTACCAGCCATTGTGGACAAGGCCAGAGGAGAGACCAACTCCCTGCAGGACTGTGGCTTCCCTTCAGGCTGGGTTGAAATCATTTGACCTGCATTGAGAGAGCTGGGTAACTAATTCCTGGCTGCAGGCTGCCTTGCTTGGCCGTGGAGAGGGTTTATTGTACTGTGATAGAAGGGGGAGCAGTGAGTTTGTGACTGATGTACTCCAATAGGACCTGAGAGTTTCAAGCATTTCATGTTTTGTGCCAAGATTTGTCCTGCTTCAGTTCCCCACCTTAAAACCTGGAATAACATTTATTTTCTCTGCTTTTATTTGATCTATTTGAGGCATAACACCTTGTATGATGTCTAATGAAACCTGGCCTTGAGTTGTGGGATGCTGTTGCAATGTAAGATCAGTTACAATACCTCAGTCACAAATAAGTTTTGCATATTTGGGTTCTTATGTAATGTGTGTGACTTTGGAATCTGGGCTCTCAGGATTTTTCTCTGGGTTTGTCTCTCCCTCCTTCCTTTGAAATGCTGAGATGATCTTTCCAGTTACATTGTGAGAGTTATTTCCCTTTCTGAAATTTGATCAATTGTCTTTTGACTGACATGTGAAATGGGCAGCTGTGGTTTTTGAAAAGGTCCTGTTTTTTCCCATCCACTCTTAAAAAAAAAAGTCTGCAGACAATGCTGGGAATGTTTAAAATGAAGCTGTTCCTACAGTGATGTGAGGTTTGTTGTTTGTATGTTGTTTTTTGTATTTTTTTGGTTGATTGGGTTTTTTGCTTGCTTTTTTTTTTTTTTTGTTTGTTTGTTTTTCTTTTCTTTTTCACAAGACTGGAGTAAAATATGAACTTCAGACAAGTTGGCGGGTTTGGGGGAGTCAGATTGTGACCAAGTCTTTGCTGCGCAACAATGGCCTGATGGATGTCTTGTGGTGATCTTCCCCTCAAAGAGAGGCACAACATTTCTCTTGGCAGTGATCCTGAAAATGAGACATAGTTGTACCTTGGTTAAACCTCACCACATCTCTGAGACCACCAATAGCAGAGATTGAGCTTGTTTCTGAAGATTTGGCCATGACAAGGAATAAATGTTGTTTCGAGGCTCCTGAGATCGCTGCAGCATGGAGGGGCTCCAGAAAGAGCCTCTGACTGTCCCTCTTGCTTCCTCCCCAAACCTGTGCTGCAAAGCATTTTTACCTGCCTGTTCCAGTGTGAGAGGGGCTGCAGAGGGAAGAGGAAGCCTCCCTGGGAAGGGAGTACCTGAGGACATGGAAACCTGCTCAAAGCTGCTGGGGGAATGAGCAGGATGAGTGGAAGTTTAGTGATCACAGAAGTTATCTGTCCTGGGATTTGTCTTTCCATGATCCTGGTTTACTAACAGTATGATTAGAGGGCTGGTTTTCCCTTTTTGATATACTGGCAATAAGCACCAGGGCAGAAAAATAGAAACATTAACATCATATGGTATTTGAGCAATAAGATACGACAGGGCATGAATGATGGGACATTAATTCATGATGGTGTGTGACAAGGCAGGAATTTAAATGTCATAAGTTAGGCAGCCGCGAGTTTTATTGGAATTATAAAATTTTATTAGAATACTGGTCAAAGGGTGGAGTTTCCCACCAACCCCTCCCCTTATTTGTATTTGGGAAGGGATGAGTTGCGAATTCTGTCGGATGCAAGAGACTGTGGGATGTTTAGAGGGCTGCCAGTGAGAGCCAGAGGTGTGTGTCCCCGGGGAGCTGTGGGTGACCGTGTTTCATGCCTGTTGTCCTCCAGCATGCCTGAAGCCAGGCTTGGGCATTGCCGGGGCTGCTCCCCAGGGAGCTGCGCTGGTGCCCGGTGCCCCGCGGGGCCGCGCTTCAGCACCACGGACAGGGCCGGCGGCTCCTCCCGGCCCTCCTGCGCTCGTCCCGCTCTCCCTGCAGCCTCCTGGCCTCTGACCCAGCTCCCTGCAGCCTCCTGGCCTCTGACCCAGCTCCCTGCAGCCTCCTGGCCTCTGACCCGGCTCCCTGCCCGTGCTGAAGCCTCTCGGCTTCCCTGCCCTCCCTGCGGTTTGCCCCCTGCCTTTTCTTCCCTTCTCTTGCAACAAACTCCTTCACCTTCCAGCCCCAGCCTGTGCTCTGCTGGCTGCAGCTGCAGGCTGGCTCAAGGCATGGGGTGGGAGCTTGCCTGTGGGGTTTCCAGGCTGGTTTCACTGCCAGCAGTGTGGTTTTTTTCTTCCATCTCTCCTGCTGTGCAGCCAGCCTGCCCAGCTGCCTCTCTGACAGCTGCAATACCTGCAGTATCCCTGGAAGTGCTCGAGGCCAGGCTGGATGGCTCTCTGAGCAGCCTGACCTGGTGAAAGGTGTCCTGCCCACAGCAGGGGGTTTGGAACAATGTGATCTCCAGGATCCCTTCCAGCCCAACCCTCTCTAAGATTCTGTGAATGCAAACTTTCTGAGCTGCAGTGATTCCTGGCACTGACTGTGCTCTGCAGCGTGAATGGATTTGTTTTGCAGCACCACTACCCAGCTGCTGTCTGGGGGTTTCTCACATGAGTAGTTCTCTAGGACATCTGCCATCCAACCTCACTGCAACCACAATCCATGGGCTTTGGCTAAATGTTTGCTGTATCCAGTTGTGCGTGTTGATAATTGTGGGTAATTTGCTGTCTCAGAATAATGAAGGAATGCCTGCTGCACTCTGAAGCACTCAGTGCTTTGTGGTGATTAGTCTTTTCATTGGAAAATATTCCTCACAGTGACCAGCAAAAGATACTTCTTTTTAAGTACATAATCTATTGAGAAGGATGAGTAAAATGGGACTTTTGTGTGCAGACATTCCTGTTTATTTTGACAGAGTTAACTGTCAAAGGCAAAGCATTTTTGTGCTTTTGGAATGGTTATAAGTGTGGAGTGCAGCAAGCAGGCTTCACTGGGCTCTGCCTGGATTAAGTCACCCTGCTCCCCTCAGCCCAGCAATCCTTGGGCTGTCAGGAGCCACATCATGCCATGGCTCAGCTGGGGCTGCAGCCAGGTCTCTCTCAGAGCACAATTCCTCCCTGTGTGCTCAGACGCTGCAAACAGGTTTTTGGGCAGAGCTGCTCCTGTGCCCATACTCAGGTGTGTCCCAGGCACCTGCTGTGTCTCCCTGCTCCCCATGCCCACCCCATGGGCACTGGGGGGAGGCAGCAGCCTGGGTGAGGCAGGTCCTGCTGGCTGCTGTCTGTCTCCCAAGCTGGGTGCTTCTCTTGTCATCTGCTGAGGCGTAGCTGGAGCATGTCAGCCTCACCTCCTGCTGCGGCCGGGAGGCTCCGCACGGCATGGGAGGTGGCAGCTGCCATCTCTGCTGGCTGATGGCATGGGCCCTTCAGCTCCCCCGTGTTCACCTCCCCCTGCCTGTCCCCAGCTCTGCTCCCTCGTGGTGCCCAGCTGCTGCTGGGGGTGCCGGTAGCTCCGTTCCCTGCCGAGGTGGGGCGAGTGCTGCAGGCTAATGGCAGGCTTTCTTTTCATTAGCTGCTGTAAACACGGGGCTCTGGCAGCAGCCTGCTTTTCTGAGCCCAGGAAGACCATTTTTCCTTTTATCTATAATTTAGTGAAGTGTCAAGCCACAGAAGTTTTAATGATAATAAGCAGCAGAGGAAATTTATTTATTCGCTGCAAAGGTGCGTTTCATTCCAGGGCTGGTTTTTTTACACTTCCCTCACAAGGAATGTTGGCTGCTCATGTAACCTCGCTCCCAGTGTGTCTAGGCTGCCTTCCCTGAGAAGCTCAGCACTACAGTTCCTGCTTGGCTAAATGGCTTTCCAACCCCTCTCCCACGCATGACACTGGGGCCAAGCAAACTGGGAAAGGAGAAGCAAGGAGAAAATAGTGAGGTGAGAGCATTCATGTGCTTGGTGAGGTGTAATGGGATTCACGAGTTTCCCATCTTCCTCCTGTTGCTGTGCATCTCTTACATCTGCTTCCCAGAGCAGCCTCTGGGATGGATTTGACTGCTGAGGAAAAGCAGGGAAGGGCTTTTTTTGGGATGACATGTAGTGCTTGCCTTCTGTCAGCCTGTGAAGGTGCCAGTGCTGACTGGAGATAAAAAGTGAATTGATGTCATGTGGAGGGGCCAGGGCTTCTTCCTGAGGTTCAGGAAGGCAGAGAGTGGAACTCTGGGCTGGCCAAAGAGGGGCAGGGGATGGGATGAGTTTGTGGCAGGGCCAGGGGCCAGGCTGGAGAGAGAAGCTTACAACAAGGGATTGGAGCAAGGAGTCTTTAGGGAAGACATGGAGAGCAGAAGGGGGATGGGGTGTAGGAGAGGTGACAGGGAAATGGATCTGGAGAGGAGGGGGAGGATTGACTGGGGTAGGGAAGAAGCACGTGTGTGTGGGAGATCTGAGGGTGGAAGCAAGTGCAAGGGAGAAATGGGTTTCCTAGGAAATACGTGGGAACTGTGCCTCTGAATTAACCAGAACCTTCCTCACCCCTTTCAATGTGGCTTTGGAGGCAATATTAGAATCTTCCTAATTATTTTTCTTGGACGAGTTTTGCTATCCTGATGATATTAATTATTCTTAAAGGTCAACAGCACTCACTTGAATCCCCTTCTGTTCTATCATGTAATCAGTTAATTAATTGGAAACCATTTAGCAGAGTCTGCCGAGAGCTTACCCTGCCGTATGCCCTGTTGTTTTGCTATTGCTGGAGACATATATATATAGTTTTGTATTTATACCCCTTCCTTCCTTCAGAGGCTCTGCAGAGCGCTTGCTGCCATCCCAGTGCATCCCAGCTTCTGGCACTCCTCCCTGAATCAGGAAAATTGGGGCTCAGGCCCAGCTGTTATTTCTCTTTGCTAACCCCTTCGAGGTTATTCAAGGCTCATTGATTTCTCAGCATCTGAGTAGATGGGGATATTTGAATTTATTATTTTTTTTAATATAAATTTGATGGAAGAGCACTGTAACAGCTGAGATCACAGTCCGTGTTCAGGAAGAAGAGGGAGGAAAAGAACCTGTCCCAGCACATCTGTGCTCAATGAGCTGACATTGAGGCTCTTGTGTGGACCTCATCCAGCTCTCCCAGTGTCTGCCTGGGCCTTTGGAGTGACCTCCCAGCTGGGGGGTTCCTCTGGTGAGCACCTGTCCCTATTGCTTCTAGGACATTCATAGAATCATTAACCTCTAATATGATCAAAGTCCCATTACAGTGTACTCATAGATGCTGGGAAATGCCCTGTGGGCATCCCTGTCCTTCCCATGCCATCCCCTCAAGCTGTGCCCTGCCGCAGCTCTGAGCTCTTCCCTCACATGGGGCTGTGGGGTTGGCTCTGGGTTCACTGGAAATCCATGAGCAGGATGCATTCTCTGGTTGTTCTCTGTTCCCAGCTTGAAGAACAATGCAGTCTGAAGCAAACAGGTTTGGATAAACCCAGCCCCTTGCTGGAGCTGGCAGCTGGCAACCCTTGTCCTCAGCCGGCACACATCTCCTCTATTACTTCTGCATGCCAAAGCAGGAGGAAAGCCCAGTGTGCAGTAATATTTCAGTCTAATGGATATAGAATTTTTGCAGTTTGGGACAGAGGGGATGAGGTGGGGGCAGTGAAGCCCTGAGGACCTCTTGGCTGCAGGAGGGCAGCTATAGGGGAAGGCTCTTGCCTGTTGCAAGTTGATTTTTCTGTTCCTTGAGCAGAAGACTGGCCAGTTCTGTGGATGCTGCTGGACTCTGCCCTGCAGGGAAGCTGGCAGGCAAAGGGAAAGCAACTGCAGGGCTGACCCAGCTTTTAACCTTTCCTCAAGTCCTCTGAGAATCCAGATGTCTTTGGAGAAGAGCAATGGAAACTGCACAACACAGGGGCAAGATGAGTGTAGTGCAGAGGGCCAGATCCCTGCATCTGCTGTGCCTCGAAGCACAGGGGACAGAGTGACCCACATCTGGTGACGCCTTCCCATCTGTACTGTGTGCTGAACTGAAACTGTGAGCAGCAATCAACTCTGAGGGGTGATCTGTCTCTGAACAAAGCTCTGTGCAGCTGGGAGATGCATCAGAAGAGATGACTTGGAGGGTGTGGAAATGTCATGGGGTAGGAGATGGCCTTTAATTAAAATTGGGTTGGGTTGAAGGCAGCAGCAGGACATGGCTGCTGCACTGCAGAGGCACTGGGAAGAGAGGTGTGGGGCAGATGTGCTGCTGTGGGTGCCCTGTGACAGAGGTGTGGTGCCTTAATGCCTTCCCATTTGCTCTGCAGCTTTTGTTTTTTAATGCTTTTGTTTAAAGAACAATGAAGGAGACCAGCCATTTCTGCCTCCCTCAGCCTTGTTTCAGCGTGAGTTTGAAAATCAGGGACCCACAGCTGAGAAATGCAGAGGGCTTGGTGGTTCCCTGCTCCAGTACCACACCTCCAGGAGCAGTAATGTGCATGTGGAATGGCAGGGTCTCTTTTTCTCTGTCACCCACCATGGTGCCTCTCTCCTCCCTGGTGCAGGGTGCTCTGAGTCTGGGAGATTATTGCAAGTTCTGGTTCTAGCCCTAGAACAAGAAATAGTTTGTGGGGAGTGAGATGATTATGTCATGGCACATGCTGTGTGACACATACCTTACAAGGGCTGAACTTGTGGGCAGGAGAAAGGATATAGTTTTGCTGTCCAAGTGCACAGAAGGAAGATTGAACCTTGGGGGCTTTTTGGTTCTGCTGTGTTTGGGGTCAGAAAAGCCCTGGGGGTGCTGGGGTGTTGCTTGAGGAGCAGAATGTCAGTAATGCCAGACTATGGCTGAGGACCTCAGCACCAATATGTGAGTCCTGGTGCTGAGCCTGCACAGGGAGCAAACCCAGGAGAGCTCCTGGCAGCTTTGAAATCCCAGGCTGACCATTCCAATGGCACATCCTCTCTGCCCACTCTGCTTTCTGGGCATGCAGGGCTTGCATGCACTTGGCAGTGCCCAGTCCCTTTCCAGGCTGTCTCAAACATGTCCTGCTGGGACTTGGGGCTGAGCTGATGGAAATTCCAATCAAGCCTAATATTTTCACAGCCTGATTTGTGGGGAGGCCTGTCCTGCCACAGCTTCTGGGACTTGTTGGGGTAATTTTAGCACATTCATTAAGGGAGGACAGTACATTTTTTCCCTTAACGAGCCAAGCTGCTTACTAAACAGGAAGAGGAGGGAGGGGGACGGGGAAGGCAGGGAGGGAGGTGGGGGGTGTAACAGTGCTTTTAGAGGTCATTGGAGTTATCTGGAAGGGATAAGCAAGCCTGAATGGAGCTGCCCCTACAGCAGCATGTGAGGCTCTGACATTCTCCTCTCCTGTGGCCACCAGCACCCAGCTAAGGCTGCAGTGAGCTGTGAGAGGATGGGAAGCACCTGTCGTGCCCAAATAGCAAGGGAGTCACATGCAGTGCCACCAGCATATCCAGCGCTGGGGACCACAGCTGAGGATGTGCATCTCTCCTCTCATTGCTGCCAGGCACTCGCTCGTGCTCCCTCAGCCCCAGCTGCTCTGGCAAGTTAATCCCTCCCAGTCAGGATTTTCATAGTGGCACCATGTTATTAAAACGTGTGAAAAACTTCTCCCATGCAGAAATAAATGTGTCAGCTTGGAAACAAGGGCAAGTGGAGGATGGAGCTGCGTGGAGGAGGGACAGGTGCACAGGGTCCCTCCCCAGCAGCAGCGTTTCTGCCATTGCGTCGAGCTGAGCTGCATAAAATAACTTACAGTTTAATTACAGGGGCTCCTGCTTGTTGGTGTCATTAATGAGGCAACTGGCTTTATTTAGCTGAATAAAAATGGCTTTAATAGTGGAAACACTTTTGGCTGCTGGGTAATTAAGGGAAAAGAAAAAAATGCTGTCTCCTCTTGCATTAAAGTCCACTTGTTCTGGTCCGCAGGGATCTGGATTCCTCTTTGTTCTGCCTTCACCCATCCCTTCTTTAACCCCAGGAGCTCGTTCAGGACTCCATGGGGCACTCCATGGCCCCATCTGTCACTCATACTGTGACAAAATGGCAAAGGTCACCTCCCCTCCCTGCCAGTCACCAAGGCAAGGTGTTGGCAGTGCCTGTGGGAGCCGTGGGAGAGTGTGTGGGACACGGCATGTCCCCCCCTGGAATGGAGGGAGAGAGCAGGAGCTGGGATTTAGCTGTCACTCAGTGGTAACAGCCTGTCCCTGAGGTGTGCAGTGAGGTGCTGATGGAGAGGGCTGCTGGGGACAGGAGCAGGAGCTTTGGGAGCACGGCTGCTGCGGCAGGAGGGCTCTGCAGTGGTGTTGAGCCTGAGCCACGGGTGGGTTGGGTGGCTCTGCCCTGGACCTCATCCAGGTGAGCTCTCTCCAACCCCCTCTCCCTACTCAACTCCTTTTGGAGGCAAAAAGCACCCTGGCAGCTACTCCTAGAGACTTGTCTCCATGGAAAAGAGCATCTTGTGAGTGATGGAGAAAATGTCCCATGGCAAAGAAGCACTTTGAATATGTTCCAGGAGTGCTGATGGCAGATCTGTCCTGGGAGAGACAGGCTTCTGTTCATTGCTGAGAAAAATGCAGGGAAGGCATTTTGCTTCGCTCTGCCTGTGTTTCCTTGATGTCTGATGTGTTTTGTTACAGGTGGAACTGATGCATAGGCTGTTATAAAGGTTGTCTGGCACACTGCTACAGGACTGCTTCCACTTTCTTAAAATTCTGCCAAATTTTAATTGCTCAGACTGATGTTTTCTGTTTTGGGTGTCTGCTCCTGGCTGATTCTATTTTTTCTTATTTTTTTCTATTTTCACATAAGATCTTTCTCAAATGTTTGAGATGGTAGAAGAGAGGTTGGGAAAAAGCTATTTTGTTCAAGCTAGAAAATGCAGGTGATGCTGCTGTTGCAGAACATTTGCATCCTCCTTTTGTGGAGGGAAAGAAATCTTGTCAAAGGGCAGATTTTGCTTGGAAAATTTGGTTTTGCTCAGAGACATCTTAGCTCAGCAAACTGGCTCTTGGTCCAGTTGGAGGGGAGAAGTTTTGCAAAGGATGTTCAGGAATGAGTAAGGGAGAGGAGTAGCAGCTCTCCTTGGGACACTGTTGTTGGTGTGGGAGGGTGTAAAAGTGGGGAAGATCATAGGAAATTTGGGCATGGGTAAGGAAATTGAGGCTGAGAAATATTTGTGAGTGGTTGGAGAGCAATGAGTAGTGTGATTCAGCCAGCTAGAAGGGAGAAGGAAATGGGTCAGGAAGGAGAGAAGCTGGCACTGCCCAGCCACAGCATAGGGTGATGGGGTCCCTGTCATGCCTGTAACAGGGATTTGGAGGTGGCAACAGGCTTGGAAATGCTGCAGGAAGGCAGAATGGGCCTTTGAGAGGCCTTGATTTGGAGCTGTGAGAGGACTAATTCTAGATGTGAGTGCCTTGATTTTCCCCAACCCTCCCCATTTATGCTGTACAGAACACTGGGAAACTTGGGGTGTGCAGCTGAGGTTTGTGACTGTGGGGAACCTTGCAATCACCAAACAGGAGTTACTAAGTGCTGGAGCTCAGAGCCTCACCTGTGGAGCCATAATTTAATCTCCTCGTGTGCACGTACTGTGATTCCATCTCTAATTGCAGAATCACATGCTCCCTTCCCCAGGAAACCTGTCCCATGCTGCCTGTGGGATGGATCTGTTCTGGGGAGAAATCACTGCTGTGCAGTGAAGTTTCTCTGGAGGAGCTCCATTTCCTGCAGCACAAGTCAGTAGCTGTATCCTTTTGTATGTGGAATCCCGGTGCTGGCATCTCTGACCTTTGGAGTTTTGTGACCGAAATGGTGCATTTTTAATGTGTGTTTGTGTCTCTGCGCTGAGGTCTGTCTCTGAGCCTGAGGAAGGACCTTTGTGACGTTTTGGAGTACCCAAGGTGTCAGTGTCCAGGGACAGACATGCTCCTCCCTGTGTGCGTCCAGGCTGATCTGAAATGGAGCCGTGGGTGTGTGTCCCCCTGCCCAGCCCTGCAGAAGTTGATGGTCAGGTCAGATCAAACGCTGGCTTTGCCCTTTGAGCGCAGAGTCTCCTGCCAGATGTGAGCAAGGGAGGAGCCATCTCCCCTGTCCCTAATGCTTGCTGGGGGTTATTGTCTGGGGGAGGGAGGAGGTGGTAGGAGCTGGTTTCCAGGCACTGTGGGAGATGAGGAGCGGAGCACATCTGCCAGGCAAAGCCCCCTGCATTAGTGAGGATGTATCCTTTCTCCATCTCTCTGTGTCCTAAATTGTAATAACACGATCATGCTATTTTTGATTCCCTTATTTGCGTGGAAAGCCTGTTGTTTTTTCTCTTCTCTTTCAGAATCCAATTTTCTCTTGACATTTCTGCCTAATGTAGCAAAACATGACCTTTGAGAAAGGACATTCCAGCGAGATTCACTCCCTCCTCTGCATTTCTGCCTCTCTCCCACATCTTGCTGTCTCTCATGCATCCCCTTTACGCTTCCTTCTTCTCCCTGGGCTGGGGGAGGGAGTTTACTGTCTCACTTTTCAGTAACAGTGAGTTGCTCCTTCCCCTCCCACTTTTCATCTGTCTTCGCAAAATTTCCAGGTGCTCAGTGCTCTGGGGTGGATAAAGGAGGGAGTCTTGTAATATTTTTCTTCCCCCCTGCTTAGCTTTACCTGCCATTTTTGCCACCTTTGTCAGAGGCTGGAAGCAGTTTGTCTACAGACGTGGGAATGGTGGGATCACAGTCATGTGAAATGAGGTACCTGTGGTTTGCTGTGGTTCCCACAGCGGGGTAGTCTGATGTGAAGCAGAGCCAGAATTTAAAAAGGCAGCACTGTGCCATCATTGTGTTTGGGCTTGTTCTTCTGCCAGGCTCGTGGAGAGCCTTTGGGACAAAGCTTTGCTGTGTGAGCAGCTTCCCCACTCCTAATTGCAGACTTCTATGCAGGTGGGACGGGACCAGAATTGCTTTTCCCTTGCTGAAACTCAGTGTAAGGGAAGAAATGAATCCGTCATCCCAAATCCTCGTGCATCAGACCTGTGCCAGCAGGAGCCATTCAGGGGCTTGCTCTCTTGGTTTTAGCACTTATTTGCAAATCAAACAGGGTTTGGGGGCTGAGCCCTGCACAGCTGGACTGCCTTGAGTCATACCTCCCATTTGGCCAGCCCAGAGCTGAGTGAACCTCAGGTGATTGATGCCTCTGGCTCTTCATTGCTCTTCCCCATGGGCCAACCTAGGGCAGAGGGGCTGCCCTGCCTGCCTGTGGCTCTCAGCAGGGATGGATTTGGTGAGGGATGTGAGGCAGCACCTCCTGTGTGTTCTGGAGGCCAGCAAAGAGATATGGGGCATTTGGGGTTCTCCCAGAACTTGTGATCACCTGTTCCTCTGCTCACTCACCCATGGGCTGGTCACTGGGTTGGTGGCTCTCAGGCTGGCCAGGTGTCCCTGGGAAGGCTGGCCAGAAGAGAACAAGTTTCATTGACATCTTCTTTGTGCTGTTAGAAACCAAGGGCTGTTCTCCTTCTGCTCACCCTGCTCCAGACACATTTCTTCCTCTTGTTTTTATTAATTCAGTTCCTTTTACATTCTTTCATCCTCTCTGGCTTTCAGCTAAAGAGAAGATGTCTGCTGGGTTGCAAAGCTCTCCCAGGTAGATGAGATTTATGTTTTTGCTAGTTTGGGCAGATGGAGAGAGGGATGGGGAGCTGTTGGCTGCTGTAGCAGTGGTACCCCTGGGTGCAAGCAGCACACAGCCATTCCGGGACACCTGGAATGCACAGCTACTGCAGATCATATGATAACACCTTGGGTAATCATCGTGCTGTCATTTGAACCTGGCTGTTACTATTTTTAACGTGAGGTTTGTACTTAATTTTTTGTTCAAGTTCTGAAATTAGACTTGCTCTTTTCGCTTATGGTTGGTTGAGCTCCAGATTCATGGGCAAGAATCAGACATTGGAATTTTTTTTTCTTAGCATTGCAGCAGGATATAAATCACTTTTACCCTTAAAAGAAAAAAAAAAGAAAAAGAAAGAAGAGAAACTTTAATTTGGGTTTGTCCTCATTAAAATCTCTCATTATGAAATGTGAACTTGGGTTCTAAACTGCTTGACAGCCTCCCCATCAAGGAGGACGATGAGCTCTGTGGAGGTGGTAGGGCCATGTGCAGGAAGAATTATTTACAGTGACTACTTTATTTTTTTTTTATTCCCTTAATTTTCAGAGACCTCTCCGGGAACCGGCTCACCACTCTGTCATGGCAACTCTTCCAGACACTGCGACTCTTTGAACTGTAAGTCCCACCCTGGGGGGGATCTCCTGGGAAAAAGACAGGAGGCTGAGAGGAGGAACCATTTCCAAATAGAGTTATTTTGAAGCCAGCGAATAATTACCTAAAACTCCAGTGGGCAGCAGCATCCTTGGGAGGCTTTCCCGGGTATGGGAGCACCAGAGCAGAACTGCTTCTCTTTTAACTTCACAGCAGCTGGCTAATTAATGTCGGGATGATGAACAAGCCATGCTTGGAGTAGTAAATGGCTGACTAACTCTGGGAGCACATTAGAAGTACTTACTAGGCCAGATTTTGAGTGAATCTCTTCAAACACTTGCTCTCATCTGTCGCAGGGTAGGGCTAACTGCTTTTCTTTGGTTGGTGCACGTGCTTTACAAGACATCCCTGCTTTTTAGGCCCATGATTCCCTTTCTCTCTAGCAATGGAGACACCTCCCAGCTCTGATGTGGGAGATGATGAGATAGTTGTGTCTCCTGGGACAGTGGTGGCCTTCAGCCTGCTGAATTATTGATAGAGCATTCAGCATCGTGCTTGAAGAATAAGTGGACATGAAATCAATGGAGCGTTGCCCTGATGACCTGTTTTGTTGAATTTTAGGAATAGTTGTTTGGTGGGTATAAAAAAAATATATATGTAGGATTTGTCCCAGAGGATCCTGGGAAGCTCCATTCATCCTCACTGATGATCAATAGAGCTGTAAGCTAGAAGTGACTTATGAAAGAATAAAGACAGTCTTTCAAGTGGGAGTAAGTGTGTTATCACTGGTGTTACTGCAGTGTATTTTATTTCTGTCAAATTGTTAAATGAAAAATACTAATAGTGATATTAGAAAATGGAGAAACGCCCTTCTAATGGGGAAATTTGGCTTGCAGAGTTAAAATGCTGAATTCAGAATTTGTCTCCTTGCTGATTACAGCTCTAAATATTTTTCAAGCCTGGCTCGGGTTTCAAGTTTAATAGCATGAGTCATTTATATTCTTAGACCTTTACTTATTGTCATTGCACTGTCTGGCAAAACTCAGATTGATGGTTGTTACCCAAGAGGGACCCAAGAGTGGAGGAGCAAATGGGACTGCAGTCCTGAGCTGGAGGCACTTGCAGGGCCTGGGGTAATGGTGAGCCTGCAGATTAATGGGGATACTTCCAAAGGGGCTTGTTTCTATGTGCTTTTGCTTCATTTGGTCATATTTTGTTTCTTCAGGCACGTCCCAGGTCTGCCAGCCCAGCCGGGCTCAAAAGACCAATACCAAGCACAAAGGGAATTGAGAAGCTGCTTTTTGGGCAGCAAAGGGTATTTCACCTGATGAATACATCTGTGCTGTCCTGATATGATGATCCTGGCAGGGAGCTGCTGTGCTTGGGGTGGCTTTGGATGGTGTCACCTGGGGCCAGCACTCTGCAGCTTGGCGAGCAGGAAGGAGCTGAATTACTTGGCTCCAGTTGGAGCTGTGCTCAGAGCAGCTTTCTTGGAGATAACAAATCCCAATGAACCAAAAGAAGTCTTGCACAAAGAAATGCAGGAGATCACAGGGCTGGTTGGTGGGAAGCCATGGTGGGTGGGAAAGCAGTTCTGATGTGGTGTGTGTTGTCCATGGTGTCCCACTGGGAGGTTTGGCAGCATCGTGTGGGGCAGGAGCCTCAGGTGAACCTCTCCTGCTCCAGGCTCTCAAAGGGGTCTTGGCAAACCAACCTCTGGCACCAGCTCCAGTGAGCAATTTAGACCTACAAATGTGCCAGCCCACAGGGACTGCCTTACTGCTGGCTGGGCTGGACTAAGAGCCTGGTCAAGTTCAATTTTCCTAACGAATTGCTTTAGGTGCCTTCTGCAAGTGTTCCCCTCTGAGTAACTAAGGATCCTTCATCCACATAAGCACAGCTAGGATGAAGATTACCAGAATAATGTGGTGATGCTGATCCCCAAACACAACAGGAGAGGGATATTTTATCTGATATCCACTGGGGTGTCACTTTTTAAGGGGCAGGGGGATGTGCCTTCCTGGGGCCATGCTGAACCTTGGAATTGTCGGATAGAAGGCAGCACAGAGGTGTAGCCTGAGCTATGGGCTCTGAATAATTATTCACATAAAGATGCTGGGAATTAAGGTAAACACACATTACCTACTGTGAGGTGTTTGTAGTCCTGACTGCTAGAGGGATGGGACCTGTTGGTGAGGAAAAGCAGATCTCCACGTTGGGGAGAAATTACTAATGGATCCACAAAAGTGGGAAATACTGTAATTTTTTTTAGAAATGCAGAGGATGGGTGAGTAAGAGAGTTTTTTGGCACACTGAGCTCCAAGGAGGCTTCCAGAACCTGGGAAGGAGATGGAATACATGGCCCACATAAAGCGAGTGTGAAACATTGGTGAAAGCTAGAAAGGGAGTTGCAGATTGACATCAGCCAAGGACTTGAAATTGAGCCCAAAACTCTCTGGGAAGGGAGAAAGTGGTGAGCAGCAGAGGCCAATGCAGAGACACCAGCCTGAGGAAGACAGGCTGAGCAGCAGCGTTTGTGCACAGCAGTGGAGAGGCCAGGAGACTCCAGGGACACAGAGAAGCTGGCCAGAGTCTCTTCTCCACATCTGTGTGGAGGGTTGGAGGAACAAGTGGGTGCAGAGGCTCACCAGAGATGCCCTGTACTGAATTCCAGTGCCCCTGTGCTATCAGGAAATCGTGGATCCAGAGGAAGGAAAGTCACCCAAGCCAAAACCGTGACTTAGAACGAGGCAGCTCGAAGCAGCGGAGCATGTGGTGAGGGGAACAGTGGGAGGATTGTCTCCAGAAGAGTGCTGGGAGGAGAGGAGCTACAACTGAGTGTGACATGGAGATTGCCAGGGAACACGAGGCCTGACAAAGCCACTCACAGTGAACAATGAGGAGTAAAGATCAGAAGAGTGCTGGGCAGGTGGATGGCAACTTGGGGCTTGAAATTGCTGCTTGGCCGCATCCAAGGCGTCGCAGCCTCGTGGACGTGGTAATGCTTTAAAGAAGAATTTCTTGTTCAACAGAGCTGAGATTTTTCCCTGCTGACTCACTGAAGAAAGGATGGCAAAAATGAGGCACACTTCCAGAGAGTATTATCTCTTGCTCGTTCTGGCCAGAAACAAGGCTTGGAATTGTTTCCAGTAACTCCAGCCCTAATTCCCATGGCATGGGCTGACCTTGACCAGCAGGGCTCAGGCTAATGAGTGCAAAACTCTCCTAAGTCTGAAGCCGAGTGTGTGCAGGGAAGCATCTGACACATGCAACAGCTCATAAATGTTGGACTTAGAGCCTTTCTTATCCAGAAGTCACAGCTGGTTTCCTCTGTCATGTCCTTGGCTTCCTTTGTCATATCCTCAGAGAGCTTAGAGTTGACATTTCAAGAAATTCCTTCCCGGAAAGACCTAAGACTCTGGATCCAATTATGTCTTTGGTCGTATAAAACCTTGTAGTCCTGAACATCTTGCTGCTCTGCCCAACCCATCAGCATTTCTAATACCAGCAGTCCCTGCCAAGTTGCCCTGCAGTACATTTCTGCAATGCTACAGCAAGAGGCTTTGGTGGGGATGGGGCACAGCAGCATTTCTGTTAATGTTATGAGACCCAACTTTACATGGTCTGTGCCTCCAGCTTTGAAAGTTATCACCACCAGCAGTCCCAGTAATAGAGCTGTGGCCAGACAGTGGGTACTGCTTGCTCTGTGCATTAGCTGAGCCAGCTGTCAGACAGCACACACCACTCCCTGTCCCAGTCCTTCCCTTTCTAGCCCAGCCCCTTCTGGCAGGGGTTCAGAAATAACAGTTTCGGTTGGACCACCAAGAGAAGCCCTGGTTCTGGGAAATTAATAGGAATAAAAAAAAAAAAATAGATTTTGTTCTCTCTGTGCTGCACGCTCTTTGTTTCTCAAGCTTAGGGAAGTGGCCTCAGTCCCAAGATAGGAAGAGCATTTTAATTGTAAGAGTATGAAACCTTCGCAGGAATTTCATGTGAATTGAAACAGACAGAAGAAGTGTGGCAAGGATAAGAAGTGTGGCAAGGATCTCTGCTGCCCTCTGAGAGGTTTTAGCTGCAGACAGCTTTGCTTTAGCTGATGAGTAGGGAGGCATGGGACAGGGCATGTGTCTCATTTAGCTGCCTAGTCTGCAAAAAACTGCTTGTGTGTGTGAAGTCCCTGTCTGCTCCAGAACACACTGGAGTGTTGATGGCATCTGTCTCCCACACTGGTCCCACCCTGGTGAAGGCTGTCGAGGCAGTTTTGGGAGACAGTGGGTACAGATCTCTGCAGAGAGTAAAGCTGGGCTCAACCAAGCACCAGCAGCCTCAGTTTTTGTTGAAGAGTTGACTTGACACCTGCATGGCTCTAGGGTTTCAGTTTTGACAGGTCAGTGTGCCATCAAATGACAGCTCATGGCATGATTGCCACAATTTTCCTCTCTCCCAAACATATTGTACCTGCTTAGGGAAGGGGCTGTGCCCTCAGTACACCCTGCTATCACTCTCTGCTTATGGTGCTGGTGAGTGGCTCTGTCTCAGGTGCAGGTTCAGTCCCTTTTTGGATGAACTCCTTGAGTGCCAGAGCAGCTCTGCTCGTGCAGAGAGCCCAGCTCCCTTGCAGCTGTGACATTTGCTATTTCTCACAGGCATTTTCAGTTTTAAGGAGGGCTGAAGAAGGTGTGGGGGTGTGCACAGATCCTGAGTGCCTGCAGCCAAGCACAATTTGGCAACAATTGGCAGCCTGCATGCAAAAAATGCCCTTTGGGTTTGTTTGCTCGTTCCAGGATTAAGTTGTGCTGGATGTGTCCCATAAAGGGCCCCTTGCCTTAATTTCTCACTGGGATGCTGCTGCAGCCATGGTCTGCAGCACACGGCAGTGTCCTCTGGTCCAGCAGGGTGTTTTGTCCAAAGGGCACCTTGTGGTCCCCAAGGTGCTTCTTGCAGGAAGAGAAGGTGCATTTATGTTCCACAAGCAGAGGGTTTGTAGGTAGTGGAGCTGTGTTACAGGAAAGTGAGAGGAAAAGCGGGAAGCAGCTGCAATGGTCCCCTGCAAGGAAGGGATCTGAGATTTGGAAGTCCAGGTTTTTGGGTGGGTTTAGGATAATGGGAGAGTGGAATTCCCTATGCACCTCTCTGGGGAGCAGGGCAAGGAGGAAAGGGTATTTTCTGCATGTTGGGAATGCTTTGGCAATGCATGTTAGGGACAATGGGTGCACACATGTGCCCCCTATACCCACAGAGCTCCCCCAGCTGCCCGTGGCACTCAGCACATCCAGCCTGTGACGGGCGTTAATTTGTGCAAAAGCCCCTCTGGGGGTCTCGAGTAGAGCGAGTTACACTGCTGGTGTTGGGCAGGTTGTGGGGAAGTTCTGCCCTGAAGCCCATGGCTCCTGTATTATTCAGGGCCCTTCATGAATTAACAATGGGCCAGGAAAGCTGCTGTCTATTACTCACAGAGCTGCCCTTAAGCGCTAGGACAGCAGCTCTCCCCGCAGCCTCATTTGGTGAGGATATTTGCAGCAGAGCAGAATTTCTCCCCCACTGCATCTGAGCTCCCCCAGGTCCCAGGGTACACCCCCAGTTACCTGACCTGCCCTTTCCCACTTGCCATGCCACGTCCTGTTGGTATCAGTGATTCTGGGGGGCTCCTGAGAGCAAGATCCATGGTTGGTGTGGAAGAGGATGTAAAGCCTGTGCAAAGCCCTGGCAGTACCTGTCAGAGCACGCAGGGAATGTCTCATCACTCAAATCACTGCACTAATCTGCTCTGGTCTGTTAAATTTAGTGCTTTGGCCTTTGAGTTGCTTGTCTGAGCCTTGTACCTGTGTCACAGAGGTTTATGTGCTTTTGGTGGGAAAGAAATGAACTAAGGAAAAGCCACAGAGTGAAGCTTAACTCAGTGCTTGCTCTGAAAAAAAAAGGTCAGATGACATCTTGATGTATTTGGAAATGCAAAGTGGCATCATTAGGGTTCAGGTTAAGCAACCCTGGGTGCTACCAGAAGACCCCTTCAGTTCCTCCTTTTGCAGCACTGTATTGACAAAACAGCAGCTGCAGATGTTTGGAAGGTTGTTTCCAAATCCTGTTAGTGGGTGAAATTAATTTTGTAAAAGCAAGCATGAATTTTGCAGTAACATGTGGAACAGAGCAGGAAAAAAGCTTTCCCCTGTACGATGGGGGATCTAGATATCACGTGAAACCATGGTTTGACCTTTGGAGATGCCCTTCTGCTTTGGGGTGTCTGAGCTCATCTTTGGCACTGCTGGCTCTGCTGATCCCAACTTTCTTTGCTTTACAGTTGTGTGGGGAGATATTTTGTTTGCTCAGGCTGTAACTCCTAGCTTTGCTCAAATTATTGCAACCAGCTTTGGTAGCTCAGTCCTGGCTGAGCACTGGGCTATTCTCCTTGCGGGGACTTGGCCTTCTTGCTATGTCCACAGACACCTGCAGAGCTTTAAAAATGTAAATTAAATGGTTAATAGGTTGGAAAATCAATTATAATAAACATTCCTGGTATATAAAACTATGTGTAAGTGTGGTTTAAATGAGGTACATTAAAGGCAGTGCTTTTCTCCATTTCTCCTGGCCAGGTCAGCAGGGTCTCAGCACAGAGCTGATTGATTTGATTAAAATGCATGTTCCCCTGCACATTAGCTTGTGCTCTGGGTCACCAGGAGGCCTGTGTTTGTACAAGGAACTTGGGAGAAGAGCTGCCAGCTCCTCTGAGTGCTTGTGGGGGCTTGGATTGGGCTTTGCCCAGCAGAGTCTAGGACCACCACTGAAGAGGGATTTGAAGGTGTAAATTGATATTTTAGGGCAGTAGAGAGCTGTCTGCTCCTTTGCTGAGGGGTGAACCTTCTGGGTGTTTGGGTGATAGTGGGACCCAAGCCACAGCAGTGCAGATCTTGTGGTGAGAGACAGAGACTGCACCTGGGAGATGTAAAACCTTGTGTGCACTCATGAAGGGGACTGTGAATGCATGGATGTGTGACTGTGGCAAAGACAGGGTTAATAAGCGCCAGAAGACCCCATGTGGATACCGCAGAGAAGATTCTGCTTCAGCTCTTACAACATGCATGGTGGCTGTCCTCCTTGGGGATCCCAGAGCCAGGTGACAGCTCTGCTCATCCTTCCCCATCCCACCATCCTCTCTCACCTCTCTCTGCCCGCAGGAGACTAGAGAGGAACCTTTTCAACTGCAGCTGTGACATCCGCTGGATCCAGCTCTGGCAGGAGAAGAGTGAGGCAAACCTGCAGTACCAGGATCTCTACTGCATGACCATGGATGCAGCCATCATCACTCTGAAGGAGATGAACATCACCCAGTGTGGTAAGGATCCCTGGGATGGGCATGAAAAGGGGGCCAGGAGAGATCCCTGTCCAATCCAGCACCTCAGCTTCAGCAACCTGAGGCAGCAGGATCCTACCATGTGGGTTGAGAACAAGAGGGTTGAAGCTGGTTGGGATAGTTTGTAGATTAAAAATAGAATATCTGGGTAAATGTGAGGCTGCTATTAATGTGCTTATGAAAGCTATTGGGTGATTTGGGGCATTTTCTTCACTGCAATTCTGCTGCCTGACAAAGTGTCTGTAGTGAGGCTGTGTGATATCTTGAAAAGAGCTGTTTCATGTAGATCTTCCTGTGCCTAACGAATCCTAGAAGCAGCACATTGTTAAAAGACACTGACACAGAATCTTCTGTAATTACTCTTAGGAAATACATGTCTCTATTAATTTTCTTTTGTTTTATTTTTTCAATTGAAATCCCATATCTGTAGGGAAGAGCCAGAAGTGACTTTATATCTCTATTTCCTGCTGATGTTTAAAAGAGTCCAGCGGCCCCCAGGAGCAACGCGAGGCATGTTCAATAGTTATCCCTTCTTCCCTTCACCTTGTTCACACATCAGCTGCCTGTTTGGTGTCAGGTTTTGCTCTGCTATTGCTATTACTGGAAAGCATCCCTTGCAGAGTAAGGAAAAAGAGATGTACCTTCCACAGAGCAATTAAACTGTCTGTACACAAGCAGCTGTCAAGCTCACAGGCTGAAAAAAGGAGGAAAAACAGAATTTTTTTTTTTATATATAATCATCCTCTTGTACTACGGATTTGGGCTTGTTGCTTGTAGCAGTAGTAGACAAACAGCATGCACGTTTGGATTTTGCATGACTTGTCTTTTTTGTTTGTTTTGTTGGTTAGGTTTTTTTGGGTTTTTTGTTCTTGTTTTTTTTTTGTTGTTTTTTTTTTTTTTTTTTCCCAAGTCCACCCTGTCCCTTTAAGCTCTGGAAATTGGCCAAAATGTGCCTTTGTGTGGATGAACTAAAAAGATTTGAGAGTTCTGTAATTTCCGCCCCACATGGGATGAATAAGCTGCAAGGATTAAACAACAACAAAAAAATCCTTAGGGATCAGGGACAGGAGAAGAGATGGCTCCATCAATGGTGGCATTAGACTATAGGGGAAAGCAGGATGCTGATTTGGGAGAAAAAAATGTGCTGGTGTGCAAGGTAGGCATCTCCCCATACCATGCAAACTCCTGGAAGGGCAGGGAGCCACAGTGGTCTGCTTTCCTCCAGAGGAGTCTTTCTGTTCAAGCATTGAGACTCCAGGGATGTTGATTTATCCTTGTCCTTTGGTGCTGAGGGCAGGCATGGCTTGGTGTGGCCATATTTGGTACCAGCTCAGCTGGAGAAGATCATACACGTCCTTCCCATCTCCCTCTCCTCTATTTCTGCCACCTATGCAGCTTTGCCAGGTTTTGACTGCTGCTTTCTTTCTCCTGGCATCACCCTAATCAGTACAATGCTCCTTCCTTCCTGGTGTCACTCTCTGTCACATGGCCATGAAAGGATGTGTATGTCCCCATCCATGGCTTTGCCTTGGTATGATGGATGCTGCTACCCTATGATGGGATGGGACCACTGGTCAGCTCCTCCAGCCCTCCTTGCTCAATTTGCCTCTGAAAACCTCCCCTATTCAAGAAGAAGTTTTGGTCTTCTTGCAACCAGCACTGTCTTGTTTCACATCACAAGGATCTTTGGTGCCTGTGGCAGCAAGCAAGGAACCGGTGTAAATCAGAGTCACCATAAATCAGTGAATCCCTCTGCTACCACCGAGGAAGAACAAGGGCACCTTCTATTAGGAGAGCTGCAGTTAATATGAGGACACATCCTTGGTCATCTTTTCTTGATTGTTATAAATTAGAGGGACACTTTCTTCACCCAGAATGCTGAGTGCTCTGTGCCTTGTTCCTGGGGGTGGGGATGCCTTGGATCCTTTCCCAGCACACACAGATTTTTCTCATGCCAGGTGACTGCCCTCAGGAGCAGCTTCTGTGGGAGTAAAGAGATGGGTATGGGAGTTGTGTGAGAGAAAGAGTGGCCAGAACTGGACAGCAGCTTTTGCATTCAAAGCTGATGAGAGGGTCTGCTCAGCTGGCACATCTCCAGCGTCCAACACCCCTCCTTTTCTTGGTAGGGCATAGACATTCCTTTGCCTTATGCTACACATCTCAGGGTGCTGGAGCTGATTTGGAAAACAGCTTGGTGAGATCTGGGTCCACACACTTGCTGTGGCTGCCTGTAGAAAACTCTGCCCCAGACCTGAGCAGGCTTTTTTTGGCTCCTCTAGACCTTCCTGAGATCAGTGTGAGCCACGTGAACCTGACGGTGCGGGAAGGGGAGAACGCCGTCATCACCTGCAACGGCTCAGGATCGCCGCTGCCGGACGTGGACTGGACAGTGGCTGAACTCCACTCCATCAACACCCACCAGGTAGGGCCTGCAACACCCCAGTGCTGCCTGTGCCTCTGCCGAAGCAGCCCCCAGGGTTTCCCAGGTCCCTGCATGCAGGGCAGAGGGTTAGGTAGATGGTATGAGAAAAGAGAAATTGCTGTATCCAAAGGAAAGCTGAAGACGTGCTCTATCCACATGAGAAGCTGGGAATTCCCAGAAGGGAGCAAAACGTCCCTTCTGAATGGCCAGAAAGTGAAGATAGAGCTTCAGAGCTCAGTGCTCCCTGATTGAATTAAGTCATGTGTCCTCTGATGGAACTCCAGTGAAATGACCTGTTTGCAATAGCTAAGTAAGATTTTCTACAGGCTGGCCATGTTTATCAGTGCTACAATGCCATGGCTCTCCCCTTCCCAGTATTTACAAAATCTGCTGTGTTTGATTAGGTGAGGAAATACCTTCCTTCTGTCTTTGGATTTTGGAGTCCTCCTCACATGGAAACTGTGATGCTCCTTTTCTGGTGGTGGTAGAGGGGAGGAAAGGACCCACCAGATACCGATTTCTGTCTGTATTTCTCTCTGGGGTTTTTAGACCAACCTCAACTGGACCAACGTTCATGCCATCAATTTGACCTTGGTGAACGTCACCAGCGAGGACAATGGATTCCTGCTCACCTGCATCGCTGAGAACGTGGTGGGGATGAGCAATGCCAGTGTGCTGCTCACTGTCTACTGTAAGTACCAGTGGAGAGCCCTTGTCCATGCAGAGCCCAGAGGGGCTGCCCTGGGAGCTGTTTGAATGCACGGCCACTTGCTGCCTGTGTCATGGTTTTGTGGGTGAAGATTAGGAGGAGCTGAGCACAGTGAGCTGGAGGTGGATCCTCACACAGCTCTCCCTCTCAAATGTAATTTTGCTTTCCTGATGCCTCCATTAATCCAGAAATGAGCACAAGAGCAGGGAAGGAACAGCAGTGTCACAGTGGTGGTGGTGGGAGTTTCCTGCCTGCGTCTTGGAAGATTCAATAGACTAAAGGAAAGCCATAGAGAGACTAAAAATCTCTTAACAAAAGCAAAGTTTCTTGTCTTGGTGCCATGTGAAGGTTCAATGGCACCCTTGCTAAAGACAGTTTAAAACTTGCCACTAATTTTAGGGATGTTAGGGCTTCCTCTCAGATCAGATCCTACAAAGTTAAACTTCAAATGTCATATAAGTGTGCACATGTCAAATTTGAACTGTTCACTTTTATCTGCAAGAAGCTCAACTTTCTTTGTGCTTTCTAATATAACAAACCCCTGACCTTAAAAGGAAGTTTACACAGCTTTGTGGTCTCAAGCAGCTGAGATTTGCTCTATTTTGCTGTGTCTGTAATATTTGCCCTTACTCTGTAGTTTGAAAATCTGCCCCCCACCTCAACCTTGCCATGTAGAGCAGAGACCCTTGTGGGATTCTGGCTACTCTTGGTAAACCCATTCATCTTGTATGATGCTTTACTACTTTCATCTTCCTTCCAATAAGTGCTATTGATGGACTGAAGGATGGAGGTAATTAAAGCTCAGCCCAGCTCAGAGCTGACTGGTCAGCAGATGGATGTTTTTTTTGCAGGGTGTTTTAGCATCTGTTCCTCCACCCTTTCAACAGCGCTATGCCCATGCTTATTTTCACCCATGAAATCCTCTGAGCTGCTGACAGTTTCTGCTACCCTTGCTCTTGTTGCACAGAGCCATCACTCAGGCTGTAATTTTACACTGGAAAGATCTGGGTTTGTGCATGTAGGTGGCTGCCTGTTTTGAATCCCCTTGCCAGGAATCTATGAACAGGCCACATGCAGATCTGGGTTGGTGAACGAAAGAGGGTGGCTGGGACACGACTCTGTGGTTCAGGGTAGATGGGTGCTGCTGGGAGAATTTTGCTGAGCTCCAAACAGCTCTGCACCTTTTTCTCTTTTGTCAACTTCACTGACTTAAAAATTAACTGTCTTTTTTCACAAAGATGGGTTAAATTTGGTACGTTGGTTTTCTTCCTCGTGGATGCTGAATGGATTGTCTTTGCAGCTGGATGGCAGCAGAAAAAGGAGAGTTTTAGGGAAGACATACATCATTGTGTCATGTATCTTTGCACAAAACTTGTTCTTCTAGTTCAGACCTTGCCAGCCTTGGGGTTTGGGACCTTAGGTGTAGGCGTTGTAAATGGGGTTTCAGAAGCTATAGCAGAGCAACATTTGAATTCTCGGTGCGTCCCAAGGGGAAGACAATGCATATGCAATAAATTGCAGGTGGAGTTTTTGCTTTTCTTATCCCTCTCCCACTCTACTCCCTTTAATTAAAACACCCCTGGAGGCTGTTCGGCGAGTGAGAACCCCTTTGGGATATTCAGGCAGTCAAAGCCCCCAAGGACAGACAGTCTCTGAGGGATGTTTGCTTCCACAGCTATGCGATCCAGAATTGCTCGGTGTGACTGGAGACCTCCCACGGGCACCTTGCACATCTGTAATGTAGTGTAACAGTGCTACGTCACCGTGTCCTCCTTAATGGGGACAGGCAGTCTCCCCAGGATCCCTTGGGGGAAGGAGAGCAGCAGTAGATGTTGACAGGACAGTTCAAGCTTAATTGTTTCTGGGCTGGTGAAATTTCCATCCCTGTCTTTTATTTATACCCCTGTTTGGAAGGCCAAGAGGCCTGGCCATGGCTCAGACCCTACTTTGAGGGAGGATGGAGTGGTTCTCACGGCAGCACTGCTTCTCTACAGTCATCCATGGGAAGAGTAGGAGGCACAAGTGATTTTGGAGGTTCTCAGCGCTCTTAGTTTCCGTGGTGCGCACAGAGTGGTGACGTTGGGTGGAGGTTGCTGTGAGCCTGCCATGTTTCTCTCTGCTAGATCCCCCTCGCATCCTCACTCTGGAGGAGCCGGTGCTGCACATGGACCACTGCATTGCGTTTGCAGTGCACGGGAACCCAGCTCCCACCCTGCACTGGCTGCACAACGGCCAGGTGCTCCGCGAGACCGAGATCATCCGCATGGAGTTCTACCAACAAGGGGAGGTGTCTGAGGGCTGCCTGCTCTTCAACAAACCCACCCACTACAACAATGGCAACTACACCATCGTGGCCACCAACCAGCTGGGCTCAGCCAACCAAACTATCAAAGGACATTTCCTTGAAAAGCCCTTTCCAGGTAGGATATTCAGTTTGTCTCATCAGGGCTCCTTGCAATCCGAAGGTCTTACTATGGCCCTGCCAGGAAACCTGGCACCTCAACGAGGCCTTGACAACCTAAGCTGGCTTTGTCTGAATATCAGGTTGGAAGAGGTGACCCCTGGCAGCCTCTTCTTCTGACCAGTATGATTTTCCTCCACAATTGTCATATGAACTCTTCAATGCTGGGAGAGGTGCTAACTGCTTTAGATAATTTTATTTTGCAACATATTCTGCAGTGTATTTATATATTTATTTTAAAGACCTTTAGGAATTTCCATGGTAATAGGATGTAAGTTTGCCCAATTATTTTGGATTTCCTTTTGTGTGCCCCAAAGCCATTGTTGAATTTTTTCTAGAGAAAGTGTTCTGCTGTGAGGTAGTCATGAGCTATAGAAAGGAAAAGCCCTTGAAGTGATGCAGCCTGTCCCTTTGTTTCTTTTACTTCTAGCTTGCATCTTTGAAATTATTAAAGCTGGATGCAGCGGTGTCAGGATTGTTTTCTTTCCAAATGCAATATGTGCAATTCCAGGATGACAGGGCTACAAAAGATGCGACAGCTCAATTAGTCACTTTGCATCAGTTTGCTGGGATTTCTTAACTGATTGCTTGGAATTCCCTGTTGTACTCCCTGGTGATTCACAGCTAAAGTGCAAAAAATAAAACGTTTGAGGATATGAGGATCCATCTCTGGGAAGTGCTGTAGAGACTTTTGTAGTGGTCTGTCTGCTCTGTAGGAGCATCCTTGACAGTGAAATAACACACTGGCCATCATAGAGTTAAGATCTGTGCTGCCTTCAGGAATGATGCCATGAGAAAGTGGCAGCTCTAAATTGGCCCCTGCAGCCCAAGAAAATCCAGCAAAATAGGGCGTTTGCTAAATATAGCAAAATACCAACGGTACTCTCATTTATTATTTATATCACACCATATATGTACACAGAGTTTTCCTGCAGGTCAAATATCATAAATGCAAACCCAAATCTCTGCCTTGAAGATCTGACAATTGAACAAATGAGCTGATATGGATGGGAGTGGAAAATTTGTATTCTGACTTCAAGGATGCTTCCCTGTTTGACTATCTGACCTATTTATGTTTCCTTCTGTCAGGGCAGAAGAGCTTATCAAATGTAGGTGGGTGAGGAGAGGTGCACAGGTTTGCAGTCTCAGCTCTGTCAGGTCCCACCTTTGTGACTCAATTTCCCCATCTGTGAAACGAGGGCAGCTCCTAACTAGGTGCTGGACCTGCAGGAAAGGGAGGCAGATATGCTGCTCTGGAGAGCTGAATTTGGGAAGGGATCTGAGCCACGCTGTGGTGTGGCAAAGCACATTGATGTCTGAAGAGCATCTTGTGTTAGGGGCTCTGGGAGAATGGAGATGTGTGAATCTATGTAAAATATTGCCCTTATGAATGCAGCTCCACCCATGGCTCATGTTGGTGTGGGATGCTTACTGACCATGAACCATCTCTCAGCAGCAGCTGACCCATTCCCTTTATTTCTTCTGATCCAAAGTCCCAAGCCATTCCTCACCCTGGCAGACCCTGTCAGCCCAATGCACAATGTAATTTACTTTCCTTGAAGCTTGTTGCTTCGTCCACTACCACAGCTGGCACATACATTCACTGCAGCTGACATTTATAATTTCCCATTTGAAGGTAGATTCCTTCAGAAAATGCCACACACTGAAGGTTCCCCAGCGTGGCTCATTCAAGCCCCTTGTTGCTTACAGCAATTCACATGTGCAAGGACTTTGCTGTCACTACCTAGGGTGAGATTATTATTCTTAGTTAATTAATGAAAGCACAGTGCCTGGAAGACTTTGTCAGTGCAGAAAAGGAACAATGACCATGTACTTTAGCACTCTCTGGTCAAAAACCTCTCATTGGTAAAAGGCCACACTCTGCTTTCCAGGCTGAGAGGAGCAAGGTGCTGTTAGAAGCTGGGATCTGGGACATGTAAGCTGCATGCCATATCTGCCTTCTCTCTGATGCTGCAGGGCAGTGGCTCCCAGGACAGATTTGTGTCATTTCCTGTAAAAATCTCATTGCATGTTGTCATTGGTATCTCTGCCACAGGCTACCAACTCCATATTTAATCCACAGAAATTAATTAACCTGTGATGAGTGTTCAGTTCTTTGAGAACTTCTCACAGAACTCAAGTTGGCTGAAATTTCTTGGCTATTTTTCATGCTTGGAAAAATGGAGTTTAATGGAAAAAGAACCTTTTTGTGCATTTCTGTTGAATTTGCTTAGTCCAGCAGAGAAAAATGGAAAGGGAAAATGTAGAGGCAGCAAGAATTTTATGACTAGACTCTGCCTTAATAGAGAAGAAAAAGTCTCCAAATAAAATATTTTTTTCTTCTTTTTTTTTTTTTTCCGTCTTGCTAGAAAAAGCCAAGGAAAGTTAGTCTTTTTCTTGACTGAAAACAAAAATATTTGTTCAGGTTTTTTCCCCTGGTTTGGAAAGCCATGTTTGTCACCTGGGCTTTGTTTTACACTGCCCTTCCAAACCTCACCCATGCTCCAGTGCGAGCATTCCAGCATCCCTCCAGGAGCCCTCTGCCAGCAAAGCTGTGCAAACTCCAGTTAATATCTAGTTAATATCAGGCTCAGTTTCTTACACGGGCGAGTGGATTGGAAGCTGACGTGATTCTCACTCTGTGTAAACTGAATGTCACCAAGGGCTTTTTAGACCTCACTGTCTGGGGCCTCAGCCACCTCTGGAGCTGAAGGAGCTTTGCTGAATGGACTGGAGCAGCCAGTCTCAGGCAAGAGGCAGCTCTTGGACAGCCACAGCCTCGCTGTCCAGTTCAGAAGCTATCAGCTGTTCTGAGTGGCTCATGAACAGCAGGTCACAGGAGGTCTCCTCAGCCCCAAGCTGGGCTCTCCTCCATGGGACTTGGTCCTCATCCTTGAAGGATTTTATCCATGGGTGCACACTGCCATGCAAGGCAAAACCTATTTCTCTCCCCTCCACCTCCATCCTGCAGAGCCCTGTGTGTCTGTTGAGCTTTGCTGAAAGCAGGGGTGTTTACCAGTCATTCAAAAGTGCTACTTGTTCTCCATTTTGGCCTCGCAGTAGTATCCCTCCCTGCTCTTTCAGCCCAAGGTTCTCCATCCTGACCTCCAGCATGTCCTGCTGGCACATCTGCTGCAATTTCCAGGAACAGCTGCCCAAGAGGAAAAAATATGAGAAATTTTTTTTCCTGGGTTCTTTGGGATGGTGGAGGATATCTGAAGTGGGTGGGGAAGGAGACCCCTCTCCGTTTGCTGTGCTGCTAACTGTGTTGCTTCTCTCTTTGTCCTTTCCACAGAGAGTACGGACAGCTTTGTCTCAAGTAAGTGTCTCCTTGCCTTTGAATACTGTGGCTGGTTTGTTTCTGTGGTTTCCCCTTCCCCTCTGTGATTTGCATAGCAAAATGGAGGAAGCCAGAAGCAGGTTGGTGGAGGCTGCACACAGCCCTGGCTTCCCTGTGCATGAACAAGATTGTTAGGGAGCTTGTGACCAGCTTGATACTCTCAGGAGACCAGGAGATGTTCATCTGCCCCTAGGAGTTTCCCAAAGAAGGTCCTATAAAGGAAATGATGGTTGGTTGTGCTGTAGCAAAAGGGATCTTAATTTCATGCAGGCTGGGCTGCCCCCAACAACAACGTCTCTCTGGTGTGGGCTGGGATGAGAAGCAGGACTCAATTCTGTCGTGTTTCTTCAGCAGATTCTTTCCTCCCCTCCAAAAACACCACACACCACAAAAAGCATTCAACTTACTCTTTGTTCAGATCAAGTTTTGCTGGGGTCAGTTGTGTTTTAACCCCACTTAGCTCAGTAGATTTCTGAAAGCTAGGAAGAGGGCTCAAGGGTGGGGGGAACCTATTCCAGGCACCAGGCACCCAAATGTTTCTCATTTGTGAGGCTGGAACAACATCAGCATAGTGCTGGTCTGTGTTTTCTCTGCTGATGTGCACAGGGAGCTCTCTGATGGTTGATTTGTGCCTTCTGGAACAGAAAGTTGCAGCCTCTTTTAAGGGTGAACTGAATTTCCTTAGGCCAGGCACTGCTGTTGGAATGTGCTGGGCGTCCCATGGGAGCCACACTGAGTTTTCTGTCTCTGGTGTTTTGGTTTCAGTCGGTGATTATGAAGTGAGTCCCACCCCACCCATCACTGTGACCCACAAACCAGAGGAGGACACTTTTGGGGTGAGTCCTGGTCTCTTCTCTACAGAACTGCTCAGTATTTGTATTTATCTGCTGTTTTGAGATGTTTGCAAGGGAAATCTCTTCCTTTATGACTCAAGACAGCAATCAGAATGGTTTTGTGGCTTGTGTTGGGCAAGTAAAATACTGACACAAACCATCTGATCCTCTTGGGCCTGCAGTGTGGAACCAGGGATCCCTTTGAAAATGAGGCATCCTGTGAAGTCTCTGCTGCCAGGGTCAGGAATTCTCACTCTTCAAAAGCAGCACCCAGAGAACAAACAAGCAGGAAAATTGTGTGTTTTGGACTGTTATTGATCTGTTAAGCTTAGCCTAGTGAGGGACCTGGGTTTAGTTTGGTTCAATTCTGTCAATGTCTGTTTGCCCTCTCTCCTGCTGTGAAGGACATGCCTAAAATGAAAAAGGAAAGTAAGTCTAGGGTTTATCAGATCTCAGCATTGTCTTTCTTCTGCAGAATCCTAGTAGAAAAAAAAAGTAAAAATTGTGCATAAATATTAGAAGAAAAAATTAGCACGTTACACAATTGCTCTAATTCTGTGAAAGTTTTAAGATACTGAAATCCATGAGGTGTCAAAAGAATAAGCAAAATTCAGTCTACCCTGGTTTCAGTTCTCATCTAACAGAAAGCCTCCTTTAACTGAAGTGGAAGCTCTGAACAGCGAGGCTGGAGTAATAATGTGCACTGATTATTAAATATAAAGAACAGAAAACAAACTGGGGATGAAAATAGAGTGTAAAATAAAAATTTAAAAATATTATAACAAATGTTCCGAGAGCAGGGAAAAGGATTGCAAAATGAAATTACTTCTTCTTAGTTAAATGATGTATTTTCTATTATAGCAGAATACAGTTTTGTAAAAGGAAGCAGTCTAAATGCATCACAAGCCCTAGTGCAGAACAATTGGACACATGCCAGAGAAATTGTTGTTTACATCAATGCAATAAAAAGTATTTTGAGCAAAGACTTGAAGGAATAAATATTCATAAATATTAAAATGAGCCTGGGATTGCAAACCCTTTAGGGCAAGGAGGTTTTCTTTCCCTGCTTGTTCACTGCCACAGTGGAACCGCAGCTCCAGTGAAGGGCTTGGACATTGCTCTACTATAAATATTTACTAGTAAAATTACAATAAATAGGGAACCGTTAGAGGCCTTTGGAAAACTCAGATGTTTTACAAGGAAAAACTCCTTAGTTCTACTTAATTTCTTCTGTTTTCTCTTTTTGTTGCGTCATTGTCCCTCACTCTGTCCTGAGGGATTTTTGGGTGGAGGCAGAATTGTGCTCCCAGCTGAGCTTTGAATAGCCTCAGTGTTGTGATGTCATGGCAAGAGCTGATGTCAGAAATGGAGGCTTGGGATGAGATGCAGTGAAGGGAGAGCCCAGGCATTGGAGCAGAGGCCTTTTTTTCCCTGAAGATATATGGAGTGAGAGGCTGGGAAAACCTGGTACCAGAACAGCATCACTGATGGGAAGATCCCAGACCTCCCAGTCCTGCAAAAGCCTGCAATGCCTCCAAGCTGCACCAGGGCCTGCAACTTTAGCTTGTGTTTTCCTCCATAGCTGATACCCACAGGGCTGCAGCTGCGGATATCACAGCTATATATGTGCACAGGTAGTGTGAGCCTGTCACTCTTGCACTGAGAATGACACAGGAACAGGCCGGAGGCAGTGTTGTAGAAAGAGCAAAGAAGGCTTGATTCAAGAGAACCACACAGTTTTTATAGAGTGATACAATAGATTCTGTTTGATTGGCCAGTTAACAAAAGCACCTTCCTCATACACCATCCTTGAGAAGAACAGAAAGATGAAGTAGAAAAACACCACCTGCAGATTGTTTATACTTAACAAGTTATCACATCCTTACAACTCCCTAAAAATTCTCACAAGCCACTGTGAGAAGCACTTGCCGTTTCTCTCTCTGTCCCATGGCATCCACGTGAGCCTACAGATAGGCTAACTGGGCAAAGAGGTGCTGTATTTCTGATTTAGATTCCTGAATTCCTCTGTGTTGACTCTAAGGCTTTTTCCTTCCAGGTTTCCATAGCGGTTGGGCTGGCAGCTTTTGCTTGTGTCCTCTTGGTCGTGCTCTTTATTATGATCAACAAGTATGGCCGGCGCTCCAAGTTTGGGATGAAAGGTAGGTGCAGTCGCCTTCCCCTAGCAGGAGGCACCTTCCAGGATTGCCCGGCTCTTATAGCACACGTGGAAAGGTGTTGTGGCTTTATTCCTACAATGCAAAGCCCTGTGAAGGGAGTGCAGTCCTCTTCTGTTTGTGGAGAGAGTAATGGAAACAAGTGGGCTGGTGGTTCTCACCTGTGTGAGCTTCTGTGAGCACAAGTGTGGATGTGTGTTCTTTCTGAGTACATAACTGCATCTCCAGGTTGTCCAGGAGAGCTCCCTCCAGCCCTGCATTGTGTTCAGGGCAGCAGGGTCTTGGGTGAAATCTGTTTTATGGACTGACACACAGGGTGTGCAGGGGGGACAGAAGGATGTGAAATCGGTTTGAGTTCTCTTGGGAAGGCAGGTGCAGCCACTCTGTGCCTATCTCTGAGTGAGGACTGAGATGCTGCTGTCACTTCATGTCCATACTGGGAAGGCAGTGGTATGGAAGGTCACTTTCTGATGACTCTCTGATGAAAGGTTTTCTCCTCTGTGTCGTGAATAATGACTTTAGAAATTTATTTCAAGTGTCACTGATAATGACTGCGAAGCGAGAAGGCGTTTGACGTTTGCCAGGCAGAACTGGTCTCTGTCCTAGGGACACCAGCTCTGTGGTGAGACAGAGCCAATGGCAGAAGCAGATATTTCTGTGCCATCTGCTTTTTGGGACTCTGCTGGTATCTTCAGATGGGCAGTGTTGGTGGTGCCCAGTGAAGGCTGAAGGAAGGAACTTCACATGGCAAAGTAGTTCCCAGCCTAACTGGTGGCTCATGCATGCACTGTTTGAAGCCAGGCTTTGACAAACATGAGCTTCTCCTAAGACTCCACAATCACTGTCTATTTCCTCGCCTTGCTGTGGTCTCTGCTTCAGGGCAGGTTGATAGGTTTGGGAATGTTCCCTGCACTTGCCTAGGGCTTTGTTTTCTTCACGTAGACATTTCCTGAGTGGGTCCAGATGGGATTCTGGCTGGAGTTTCTCCTATGCATCCTATGGAGATAGAGGACAGGACATTTAATTAAACAGTGAATCTTCTACACCAACTTAGGAATATTTAGTCCATATGTCCAATGATAAGAACCATCTGGTGGAGTGTACTGACTGGTGGGTGGAGTAGAGGAATGGAAGACATGGTTCCTGGGATCAATTCCCAGCTCTTCTACTGACTCACTTAGTGGCCATAGGCAATTAGCTGTCTTAACCTCTGCCTCTGCTCTAATTTCCCCATCTGTAAAACTGGGACGATGTTATGTGCTTTCTGGAGGGATTTGTCAGAACACTTTGGAAGTGCTTGGGCATGCGCCACTGATGGAGCCTTGAGATATAAATATGAAAAGGAAAAGTAACATCTGACTCTAGTGGAAGAATCAAAGGGGAGAGAAGTGAGCCTAATGTAACAAGTCTTGGTGAACAGATGTGTGTATGTGTTTAGAGGTGTTTGGATAAGTATGTCAGTGGATATTCTGCATTCCCAGAAACAAGAGGGGGGTGCCATAATGAGCCTTTGTGTGTGAAGTTTAATGGAGGCAAAAATTGTTTAGGTAGAAAAGTCTGCTTTCCTCCTCATGCCGTGTTTCTTCCAATTCTGATATGAAACCAAAACCCTGCAAAGTTTCTACGAGTTTTATTGGCTTTGCTTGGAGAAATGGAGTTAACAGAAGATAAATACATCTTTAAAACCAGGGAGATTGAGTCACAATTGTCATAGGCACCACCATAGCCTACTCACACTGCCCAAACTCTGCTCATTTAATTCATGGGCAGGAGACATCCTTTGTGGCACCCAGTGTGTTATCATTTATTAAGGAAAAAAAAAATAAAAACCAAACCCTGATTCTTTTTGGGCAAGTGCATCCCTGATTTGGGAGCTGTTTGTTGCCAGCTGATATATTGCCACTTGTTGTTGAAATCCCAGCTTGGCAGGCCTGAAGGAGCAGGTTTTTCCTGTTGATTTTGTCAGATGCAGAACATTGTGTTCTCGTGTTGGACATGTTACCTAAAGCACCTCATGAGTCTTTCTGAGTACATCTTTTTCCTTCTGCTTCTCCAAGTGCTGAGCAGATGGTTTATTTCCTCGAGAGAGGTGAGCGTGGATTGACAAAGCTGGATGTCACGTTGAGTTTGGAAGGCTCCCTGGGCCAGCCTGATGGATTGCCCACCAACCTTAGAACCAAGTGTCCAACACCCCAGCTGCCTTTGTGGAAAGAACGCTGTTGTGGCTTGAGGGATGAGTGCTGGGAGAGGACTCTGAGGGGACGGTCTGCCCGCTTTTGTCTTCTTCTGGCTGGTGGCACACCCTTGGAGCATGGCAGCAGAGCCCTGCCAGGGCCAGGTTGCTGATCTGGGGTGGGAAGCCTGCAGAGCTGAGCGTGCCTCGGCTGGGCTGGAGCTCTGGCACCAACAAAAGCTCCTTTGAGAGCGGCTCTGACGCGCTGTGCTCCTCAGCTGGGCTCGCCCAGCCTGGCTCCAGGCCATCCCTCTGCCTTCCCCTGCTCCCTCCAGAGAGGGCATTCATTGCCACGGCACGGCGAGGTCAGAGCCCCTTTCTGGCTGCTCTGGCTGGGAGGGAACAGGGGTGGGCTGAGGCAGCTGGGGGGAGCCGGGAGCTCGCTGGAGCTGAGCTGCGGTGGTGGAGGCGGCAGGGAAGTGGCAAACAAAGCTCCTTTTTTTTGTGTGTGGAAAGTGAGCAGCAGAGCAACAGAGAGGCAGTGGAGCGAAAACCACTGGGAGAAATGAATGTTAAAACTGAGGCTCGTTGAAGTTGCAGAAATGCAGCCGCTTGCTGAAGGGTGTTGTATCCAGAGGAGGGGCTGGGTTGCTTTTTAAAGGCTTGTGTTAGTGTGGGAAAAAGAAAATGGTCTTACCAGGCAAGAAATTGAAATTTGGAGTCCTTTGGTTTACTCAGTGTCCCAAGGGGGTGGTTTTTTTTTTTTTGGATGGGGTAGACCACATGGGAATAAGGAGCCCAATGTCCTACTCTCAGTTGCTCCTTGCTCCAACTCTGGGGCCAGTATCCCACATTCCCTGAGTGCCCACCCAAGGTGGAGAGCTTTATACCTCACCCCCTGGGGTCAGGCTTGTCACTACAACCCTTGTAAACAGTGTCTTCCAATCCAAGTTTAATCTCAGCAGGTGACAGGAAATGAAATTTTGTAGTATAATAAAAAAGCCGCATGCAAGTCCCAGGACTAAGAAAAATTAAATTTCACGAAAGAATAATAATGGCACAGAAAAGATCTGGTGCATACAAAATGTTTGGATGGCACAGTAATGGAGACTGTAAATACTTAGGTTGATGGACTAAAATATATTCCCCTTTTAGTTGTTTTCTGTTACATTTGCAACTGCCTGGGGATGAAGGACGTGTACTCATGCATATCTGTGATATATCCCTGGTGCTGCACAACTTCAATAAATACCAAATGGAGTTAGCTGAGATATGCTAGAGAAAATCTAGAGATGAGCACTTGTAGTTTTGTTGAGATTAACTGTTTTTCAGGCTCTGAGATTAAAAACTACTTCCATTGTCCAAACAAAGTTTTCCTCCTCGAGTGGAGCTGGTGCCAGCTGATGGTTCAGACTTGGTTACAGCTGGCAAAGACTCAATTGGTTTTTAATCTGATTTCCTAAAGAAATAAGGCGTGTGATCATGCTGCCTCTCCGCTCACGCACAAGTGTGTGTGCACGGCTCTGCCTGCCTGCATTTCCCCTTTCTGTGCTGCAGCTTCTGCATGTGCTGGCCAGTTCCACCCAGAGGAGAGGGAACAGGACTTACAGACCCCTTCACAGGTATCATGGAATTAAGGGAACTTAATAGAATGACAAGTCAGGTGATGTCCTGCTGACAAAAACGCCTCAAGGCTTTCTGGACATTGGAGAATTCATATGGAAGCTCAGCCTTGGACAGAAAAACACAGGGATCAGGCTTTCACAGGGTCTGCTGTGGTGGGTGGTGTGCACGTGTGTGCACATGCATATATGTGTTTTCTTTCAGAATAAACAGAAACAGCAAGGAGGTGGGGGAGAACCGAATGAACAGTAAACAAATACTGCCCACGCTTTCTGTAATGTTTCAGGAATCCCATTGCTATCAGTTTATTTGATATTTGCTCTAATAGCCCTGATCAAAGTGCTGGCACTGCTGATGTGCATGTGGATGTCAGAAATACTTGCAGAGCTGTTCCATTGTAATTTAGTGTTAGTTAAAAGGTACTTAAAGCAGTTGCCTATTTGATTATGATTGGGGGCCATTAACATTTTTTTCTATAAACAGATGGTTACTGTCCGCTGAGTTGATTGCAGAACAATTCCAGAGTTCTAATTCAGGAGGAGCTGCTCCTGCAAAGATATCTTGGGTGCCTGGCTTTTTGCTTTTGTTGATTTGGATTTTTAATTTCTTTTTTAGTTTTTTCTTTTTCTTTTTCCTCTTTCATTATGCAATTATTGCTACAGGTTCAAAGGGAGGGAAATATATATATATATATATATATATGTATGTATATATACACATATATATATATATATATATGTATATATATATGTATATACACACACACACACATATATATATATGTATATGTATATATGTATATATGCACATATACATATCAGAGCCATGATCTGCCTTTCAGATGAGGCTTAATTCTGTCCTATGTTGCCTTGGCCAAGCCTGGCTGTACTCATACATTGATTTTTATTTTTTTTTCTCCCCGGATTATTTGTTGAGGACAAACCCTCTGCAGCTTGGAGAGCCTGCACATCAAGGGTTTGCTGCTCAGGAGAAATCTGTGATCAGGGCCCTTTCATTCCTTCCTCCTGGGATCCTGCCATGTAGTGGGAGCAGGAAGAAAGAGCAAAGCGCTATCAATCTGGGACAGCCACAGGAGAGAAACAGCCATCCATCAGCAGCCACAGCTCATTCCAGGGATCTGGGGATGTATGGCTCTCCAGAGCAGTGGGCTGGAAATGGGAACCCATTGCTGTTGCATTCTTTGAGCTGGGTGTGAGATGTGCTGAGCCCCCTGAAACATCCAAGCAGAGCAGCTGCATGGGACTGATGGAATTCAGGGGTTCTACTTGCTGGTATCCTTCACTTTGTTTGCAAATACCCTTGATACACTTCCACTCCTCAATATTACTTGGGTTTATTTGCCTGGGAAGTGGATTGAAAGGGCATGTGGTTTCACTGGGGCTTCCTTCTATAAATACCTGGTTATGCTCTGCTGCAGTGCAAGCTGTGCTATTTTTATGTTTATTTATTTAATGCCTTCAAGGTGATAAAGCATAAAGCTCTTTGAGCTGCTGAATATTGCTTTCTAGGACTGCCTGAAAGTAAGTTGTAGACTGGTGGGGGTCAGTGTCAGTTTCTTCTCCCAGGTAACAAGCAACAGGCCAAGAGAACAAGGCCTCAAGCTGCACCATGGGAGGTTTAGATTGGATATTAGGAACAATTTCTTCACTGATAGGGTGGTCGTGCATTGGAAGTGGCTGCTCAAGGAAGGGGTGAAATCTGTCCCTGCAAGCATGAAAAAACATGTTTTTTTTTTTTTAATGCTCCATTAAATTAAATTTAATCATTAAAAAACGTGGCACTTAGGGACATGTAAAGTGGTAGAACTGACAGGGTTAGGTGAATGTTTGGACTTAATGATCTTAGAGATCTTTTCCTGCTTTAGTGGGTTTATGGGAGGTGTCTCCCCCTCTGCTGTGCCATGCAGTCTGTAACTGGGATGGTGGCAGCCAGGGACAGCTGCTATGGAGCCCTGGGTCCTGTGGCAAACCTTTGAGAGATCCCACCTGTGCCTTGAGCTGCTGTGACTGGGACAGGCTTCTGCTTCTCCTCTTTGCAAAGGCAGCTCCCCTCTCACTCCAGCAGCTGAATGCTTGCAGCCCTTGTCCTCATTTCAGGTGGTGCTGGTCTGGTGGAGGTTTGGGAAGGTCACACTGTTCCTTGGTGCTGTCTGAAGGGGCAGGGAGCCACCCTTGGCTGGACAGGTGCATTGAGTGACCCTGCAGAAGAAAAGGTCAGGATTTATTTAGATCTAGAAATAAAGCATTTTCCCACTCCCAGAAGTATTGATAGGTTATTTATAAAGGAAATATAAAGTGCACTGACCAGCCATTATTTATTTCGGTTGCTGTTACAAAACCCAGGTGTCTTTTTTTAGGCCACTGCTGAAAGCAGAAAAAAAAAAATCAGTGGTATTCAGGTGACCCAAGAAGCCCCAAGTCTCCTTCACAGCATATCCCTGCAGGCTCTTCCTCCCTGTGCATGGCTCCCTCACTCAGGCTGTCCCTGTTTGCTCCAGTCCCTGCCTGGGTGCTCGACCCTGGGTGCACCACTCACCCTGCAGGACCCCCACGGCAGAGCTGGTGTGTGCTCAGGGCAGCTCAGCACCAGCAGGGTCTCCTCTCAGACTTTCACAAACACTTCTCACATTGTGATGCTAAAAGCTGCATGAGTGACCCTCATCTTACCTGAGATTCTGCCTCAGCTCAGGTGCTGGAAAGAGATTGGCATTTATTTATTTTTTAATGCATTTTTTAAATTGAAGTGTCCCTTTTCCAGCCTCAGAGTATTGGTTTTTCTACCAGCAAAGCACTATCAGTTGGCGGGGATGCTGCTCCTTGTAGCACCATGCAGGATAATCTATTTTGTTTAACCAATGGGACTAAGTCTGATGAAGATCCACCATCTCCACAAAACTTGTCCTCTGCATGCCTCTCTGCAGGCATCCAAGGATCAGACAAATGAATGCAAACTTTGATGTGCCTTTAAATAGGTGCAGGGCAGTGTTGGAAGGGCCAAAGGACTTTAATTATTATTTTAGTTGTGGTTTGTACTGCACTTGTCCAGCTATTCTTTGAAAAAGGTTTTGCTGCTGCTAATGGTGATAAGTGGTCCTCTGGGAGGATGTCTCTGTTGAGTTTATCACCTCTTCCTCCTCATGACTTGCTGCAGGACTGTTGTTCATTTATGTGGTATTTAGGCAGGGATGCAGAGATCTGTCACTCTGTCCTTAAACCCTGGAGCAGGAGAGCTTTGCACTTTGTCAAGGGACAGGTGACTCTGATGTAAATGCAGGATTGGCAAGGGAAACCTTGGGCAGCTGTGAAGGCAAATGGAGAGAAGAAAATGAAAAATGCTGCTTGGTTTTGAACCTGGGATGAATGTGCTTGAAGGAATGCCTAGAAATTCAGAGGCAGTGGAATAAACTCCCAAGGGAATAGATAAGAGCTGTCACCTGGGCTGTTCAAGCTTTGACTGGTAAAAGCACTGGGGAAGCAAATTGCAGAGAGCACTGAAGCATCTGATGATCTAATGGGCTTGTTCCATCTCCAAGTTCTACTTCTTGTGGTGAAATAGAGAGCCTATCTATGTCCAGGACAGTTCCAAAAACCTCCATCAGCAGCACCAGTATTTAGCATTTGTTGATGGAAGCTGGATGCTCAGGCATCTAATTTCAATCTACAACCATGCTATTAAAAATCAATGGACCAGAAGATAATGCCTGTACACAAAAGCAGCTGGGTAGTATTTTGTGCACAGGAGAAATAAATCACATTTGGAGTCTCATATTTTGTGTCTGAGGAGCAAGGGTTATAATCCAGCTTCTTTTTGGGACAGTGGTCTTCAATTTAAGCCATGGCCTTGGATAATGCAGTAGAATAGAGGGACAGTCTGTTATGCTGAACCTGTCCTATGGTTAAGGAAAAGAACTCAGGATGTCACTCAAACTGGCCACAGGTCTTTCTTTGGACTCTGTGTATGAGACACAGCTGCTGTTGGGGTGATTGAGGGACAGCAAGCTGAGAGTGATGCCCTGTACACCCCAAAAAACTCATCCCAGCTTCATCATCAGCTGTCAATGTGCTCTGCTTCACACCCAGGCTGTGTTGCAGGATGTTCCCTCTGCTCTCAGCCTTGTGGCAGGAGAAGGGCTTGGAGCTGGGCATCTTCTGTGTCTCACAGCCCCTCTCCTTATATCTGCTGGGACCTGGTGGCTCCAGAAAAGCTTTACTCTGGTCCTACATCCACAGGAGTTACCAGCCTCTTCTGGAAGGGACTGTTTCACATGAGGACCCTCACACTGCAGCCCAGCATCACATTCACCTTGGTGTTGGGGAAGTTTTGTGGCTCTGCTGGCTGCCCTTGGATCTTGCTGAAAGACCTGACGTTGTGACCAGCAAGGGGTTTTCCCTACCAGAAATGTGAGAACGTCATGTTGGATTTGATGCCTGTTTAGGAGCAGTCTCTGGGTGGGTGGTTCTGCCACATCTGCCTTTGATGTCACTCAAACTAAACTAATGCATAACTTCAAAAACTGCAGAGGGTGATAAACCATACAGTTACAGCAAAGAAAAAGGATGTGTCTGCTTGGGTTTTGGATTAAAAATTCTCTGGCTTGCTTCTCCTTCCATGTGAACAACCTGTAAGAACCTCCATCTTGTCTCCATGCCAGCTCATGCTTCATCCCCCCCAGGAAACTACAAGCTCTTCCCAGCCTAACACAGTCAAAAGTCAGACAAGAGTCTGCGAATTAGTGTGAGAGGAAGAACACTGTTTTCCTTCACTCTGTTTTTTCCTCATAGTACAATTCACAGGGCAGGAGCTGAGATGGTGCCACAGCAGCTCCAGGGCGGGCAGTGCCAGAGGGGCTCCCTGGCTCATCCCTGTCCTCCTCCTCATCCTGCAGGAGCCTGATCTGGCCTTTTTGTTGCTGACAAGACGATTTCATCCTGGTGCTCTAAGAACTCTTGTGACATCCCCAATTTTCCAGCTGGATAATGAAAACCTGCGAGCAGGGCGTCTTGCGAAGTGCTTGCCTGTGGAGCTGTGTCCATTGGTTTCATATCTGCTGGCAGGGCTTAATAATCATTACAGTGAGTGGAGCTGGCACCTGGGGAGGCAGGTAAAGACACTGCTGCCCTGGGGCTGAGACACCTTTCTCACCATGCAGAGGAGAGATGGGAATCAGACCTGGAGATGCTCATCCTGATGGGCCAGTTTCTGCCTCTCCTTCTCCCAGCCTGTGCAGCAATGCAGGAGATGCTGGCCAGATCTCCTCAGCTCTTGCTCAGGAGCCTCTTGGCACCCTTTCCTGGCATTCAGGGGTGCCCTGAGTCTGACCTAGGGACTCCTGTGCATCCACTGGGCCATTGCTTTGGAAGGAGCAAAACAGCCAAGTTTTACCCAATCAGCAGGTGCATAGTCCATGCAAATAGCAAAGCATGTCTTTATCCAAAGTGGCTGTACTAATGGTATGAAAAAACCCCTCACATATAATTTTGAGGTAACAATGGTCTAGGATCAATATTTATTCTTATTGTTTTCTTAATTTCTCTAACAAATTTTCATTTGTTTTTCGGGTAAATTCTCATGACCATCGCTGTGCACACAGCAGTGGGATGCTGCAGCAGGCCTGAGTAAGGAGCTCTGGCACAGCAGGGCAGGGCAGACACTCCTGCTGCTGGTGGGGTGCAGTGCAGGGGATCTGGCTGCTGAGAGCTGTCAGGAGGATGTGTGCTGTGCAGAGTGTCTGTGCTGGTCACCAAAGGTGCTCTGGGGCTGGACCAGGGGCAGGGCAGCTTGCTGCCAGAGAACTGCTCTGTCTGTTTATTTAAGTTAACTCATGACATGATTTTGCACCCCATCTCCCTGGCTGTTTATCCCTGGGGCTGTTGCAGCTGGCTCTTCCTGCAGTGTTGATCAGGGGCATGGAGGCAAACCCTCCTTCATCCCAGCCCAGTCCTTCCAGCACCATCATCACATTTTTTGTTGTTTCCCTTTGCTGAAGCTCCCTGGTGTGTGGGAGTCTCCTGTCCCTGCACCCAGAAGGGTTGAGGATTACTCCAGGTTTGGTCCCCCAGTGCTGGATGGGGACAGCTCCTCCCTGTGCAGAGCTTGGTCCCTCTGTGCTGCTCCCCTGCAGGCTCATAACCTGTTTGCAGCCTGTGGTCACCACCAGCCCATCTGACATTAACTGTTTTCCAGGTCCCTGCCTCCCAGTAAATTGGTGATTTACCACCAAAACTTTTTATTTAATGTTTTTGAAGTCTACATCTTTGTTTTCTGACTTCTGCCCATGTTTTCTGGCTGAGGGATGCATTGCTCCTGTGACTTTGTGCCTTTGGTGCCTCTTGACTTAGGAGAAGGCACCAGCTCAGAAGGCTGAGCTGGTGGGAATGAACCAGCTCTGCTCAGTCACTGAGCCTCATACCAGTAGTGGCTTCAGAAATTATGATGGTCCCACCTCATCCCTTAAACAGACACATATTGCCATGTAGACTGGCTTAAAGCTCTGCCATAGTTATGCCACCCAGACTGGCACTAGCAGGGAAGAGCACTGTAAATCAAATTTACTGTTATATTAGTGTGAAAGTGCTCATATCCCAGCCAGTTTGAATTAATTTTTCAAGAAAGTTTTTCTCTGAGACATTATCAAATATATTACAGTCTTCATTGACTAATTTTGTAATTCAATCAGGGGAAAAAAAGGCATTGAAGGTAGTTCAGCATGATTTGTTTTTATAAACCAACTGCTTCATCCTCTTGATTCCACTATCACTTAGCCTCTTAAATATTTTTTCTTTGATTTTCACTATAAATTTAAAGTTAGGTTTATTAATTTAGTCTTCACACCAGGCGGGATAACAAATACAAGTTTTATGCATATATGCGTATATAAAGAGAAAAGTCTTTACAGATTTAGAGAGCTTCTGCCTTCTTGACAAGTTTCTCAGCCTGGAATTAAATTGGTTGCAGTGTTTGGAAATGAGAATTTGTGCCTTTTGGGCTGCTGAGTGCTTTTCAGAGTATCCTGCTCAGGTCTATACCTCTGTGTGGGACAAAGAGAGCAAATATTGCTGAATTTTCCAGTAATAATTTTCTTAGCTGTTTTAACCATTATTTAATTTTCTTTCTCTGTTTTTATTATTTTATTTTGGTTTATGCTTTAATTATATTTAAGGAGTATTAATTCTTCTACATCCTGTTTGTTCTCAATCTCCCTTGATCTAAGGAATTGTGATAGAAATTGAAATTAGATACAGCCTTTTACTTCTGAATGTCTGCAGAAATCCCATTCTACCCTCCTGCTGCAGGGCAGCTGGATTTAGCTATTTCTTCCTTTTTTATATACATTGTTATTTAATTCTTAATAACAAAACATATTGTCTTCACTATGTTTCTTTTCTATCTAAATTCATTATGCTGGTGGTGTATTTAGGAGCAATTTGGGCTTATTCTGTCTGCTTAAAGATTTCAAGTAATGCCTCTTGGCTGCTGCTGTCTGTTAAGGTGCTGTTGGAGTTAATGGGATGTCAGCATGTGCCAAAACCCCTCATCAGCAGAGCACAGTGTTCCACTCTGGCATGTTAAAGCTGAAGCTGTAAGGGTAAAGCAAGGCACTTTTTACCTTTTGATATGTATAGGTAAAGGCATTGATTTAATTCTGCTGAAGCCACTGTGATCAGGTTGCACCAAAAAAAGTCACTTCCTCCTGAATGCATCCCAAGGGAGGAGCTGGAATCCGTGCTGGGCTCTGGGGTGCTTCAGCAAAGGGCCTCTCCCTTGGGTTTGCTCCTGCCAGAGCTCTGCCAGTCTCAGATGAGGGTTTGGGACCAGCCTTAGGGGCAGGCCTTGTGTTAATCTGCCAGACAGGAATGAAGTTCTGCTTTCCTGCTAAAAGAGGAGAGAGATGCTATTAAATTTTGTTGATTGAGTATTTTACTAGGATGTGCTACTGGGCCTTTGAATGCCTGCCAGGTGCCTCTCTTTTTTTAATACCTTACTTTGTTATTTCATTGAGGCAAAGCCTGGCATTTATTTACCTGCTATTAGACAGCTTGCAGAAAGCTGTGTAAGCTCTCCTTTTGCAAAAGGCACATTAGTTCAAATTCCTGGTTGCTGTGCAGCTCTGCTTTGATACCTGCCTTTGGAAACCTTCCTGGATGCAGACAGGGAGGCAACACGCTGTCTGAACCTGTGCCTTGAGGATGAATCCTGGTTTCCAACCAGTGGCAGAAATGTATACACTCTCCCTGGATCAGGTTTTACCTTTACATTTCTTTTTTTTCCTACAAAAACAAAATTTGTGGTTTTCAAAACCAGCAGGCTTTTGTGCAAATTCAGGATCCTCTAACATCCCCTGTTCTTAGTGGAGAACCTTAAGTTTTGAACCCATCACTTGAGTGCTTTTCCCAAGAGCCATTTCCAAGTATTTTACTGTCAGAAGTCAGTGCTGAGCTCCATGTACACACAAGGCTCTGTGTGCTTCAGGACCTCTGAACTCTCTCCTGTGGCACACAAATTCTGGAGGTTTTATGGCCCTTGCACCATCAGTGTCTGCAGTGCACTGCGAATACAAAGGTGTTGGGAAGTTCCAGGCAGAAGAAATGAGTGTGTGGATGGAGGAGGGAGAGGCCGTGCAGCGGTCCAGGCTCTTATTGGGCAAATCCTTCATGTCACCCTTACCAAAGCAGGCAGAGAAGGAGGAAACTCCTCTCTCTTCTCCCACGGAGCACAGGCATGGAGGGGGGAGATGCAGGTGGGGAGGGGCTTTATGAAGCTGTTAATAGCTGGTGGTAAGTGGCTATTTGTCTACGTGGAGCTTCAGAGCCCAGGAGTGGCTGGAGCTCCCATTTGCCATTTGGCAGGATCTGCAAGGATAAATAATCCTGGCTTTAATTTGCACTAATGATTTCCTGAGCACGCTGGCATGTCTTGATCAGTGGAGGAGGAGGGAAAGCAGTGCTTCTGGCTTTTTTTGGGGTGTGAATGGGGAAGGCAGGAGGAGGCTGGGGAGAGGAGGGAGCAGCAAGTGTTTCCCATTTTGGTTAGTGGTGTGGGAGATGGAAGGTTGGTGGTTGAATTTTAATTCCTTTTATTGGTCTGGTAAGACAGTAGCTATGGGAGATGCCTTACCCACGGATGTGGCTCCACTGTGCAGGCTGCAGTCCTTGCAAGATTTACTGAAAGATCTTGTCTTGATAAAGAGGTTTGGTTGATGCACAGACCAGCACAGCTCTGTCAGGTTAAATTATTGAGAAGGTATATATGACTGTCTTGATTTAGAAGGTGTAGAACAAATGCAAAATACACAAACTTATGCTAGTTCAGAGCGGGGGAAACTCTGTGTGGAAGCCCATAGATATTAACCTCCTGTCTCCATCACAGTCAGATCAAATTCAACAAAACCATCTCAGTACCTTCCTGAATTATCACAGTTAGAAGATTTGAATTTGAACGTACACATTTAGAGCCTGGAAATAGTTCAGCACACTCCTGCATGTGTTTTGAGTGAGCAGAAGCACCGTGTGCTCTGTGCTCATGCCTCGAGCTGCAGCTGTTGAAGAGCAGGGGGTCAAACACATTGTGGTACCAAGAAAAATCTTCAGCTGTAATTTCCTAGAAGCTGTAGGCTGAGGGAAAAGTTTCTAGTAAATATTGGCTCCTGGAAGATAAAGAAACTGCAAGTTCTCATCTGTCTGAGGTTGTTTATCCCTCTTTCTGGGGCGTATCACAAATGCACAGATCAGGCTTTTGCTGTGGCTCTGCTTTTCCTGCTGCCTCAGACACGGGAGATGTGGGCTGGGAGGTGGGGAGATGCTGTGTGTGCACTTCTGGAGGAGTGAGGACCCAAGGATGCACCCATGTTCCAGCCTCCATCAGCTGTGACAGCAGCTCTGAGACTTGCCATCTCAGTGATGCCTTTCTTTTTTTCTTTTTTTTTTTTCTTTTTTTTTTTCTTTTTTTTTTTTTTTTTTTTTTTTTTTTTGTTGGGGGTGCTCCTCTTACCAGACTAGCCGAGCTTTACTGAGAAAGCAGCTGGCAGATAATTTCATTACTGGCCACCTGTTGAGAAGCACATATGTGCCAGCATTTTTCTAAGCACAGGAGTTTAAAAAGTAGCATAGGGAATTAATAGACAAATCCTACTGAAATTCCTCTAACATCCTTCGTCAATCCTGGGTTTAATGTCTAACGAGTGCTGGGGTGTGTATGATGGGAACAGGGGATGGTGCTTAATAAAGTGTTTCATTGGAGAAAAAGGGCTTTACTCACAGTAACTCAGTGGGTAAGTTTGCATGGTCTTGATGAGAAGACTGGCACTGAGACAGGCTGGGGGACTGAGACAGGCTCCCTGCTGTGGCCAGCAGACCAATGAGCCACCCAGAGCATGCAAGGGGCTAAGGGTCAGCCAGGTAGAAATGATGCCTTGTAGACTGTTAAAATAGCATGGCTGGATTTTTATTTATCCTCTGCTAAAAGGTCTGACTTGGACAGTTCATCAGTTTGATGTTGGAGGAGCTTTTGCAGAGGTTTAATGAGAGGAATCACTGCAGACTCCCTCCACAGCCACCCAGGAGGGGTGGGCTCCTCATTAGGTGGATGCAGAAGCATTTGGAGCTGTGGCTCTCTCACCTCTGGTAGCAGAATGAGCCTCAGGACCATCCATTAGACATAGTAAAATGCTGGGAGACCCAAGGATGGAGCATGCTGAGGGCAAAAGCATCCTGAAATGCTGTCCTGAGCATCTCCTGTGAAGGGCAGGTGTGAGCGCTGACCTCCTGCATAGCCTTGACCTCCTGCAGGGCCTTTAATCAGCACAGGCTTGCCACAAAGTGCAACATGGGAGCTTTGGAAGAAGTCTAATTGTCTTTGGAGATGCATGTTCCTGGCGCATCTCTGGTGTCTGCTGGAGAAAAGTGCTTCCTGTGCTCCTTTACTGCTCTCTTTGTTGGAGATCATTGTTATTAAACTTCTTTGTTATGGTGTCAGCTAGAAGAGATGAGGTGTGAAGGAGGTTACATTATCAGAGCCTTCTGCAGGCAATAAAAGGTAGAAATGAGAGATTAGAGATGTTTTCAGAAGATGAATAGACAAAGAGCAATGGCCTGAACCTCAGGAAGATTTGTGGATGAGTTAGGAAAGTCTTTGGCACATAGAGGAGGATGGTGTCCAGCAAGGGGGAATTCAGGGCGTGGACTGGAGAAGTGGAGCCAGGTTTCCAAGAGGTTTTGTGTGCTGTGACCCCAGGGGTCCAAGGCTCTGCTGTGAAGGACAAACTCCCTGCAGAGTGGCAGAGGGCTTGTGTGGAACAGCACAAATGGCCATGGGGCAGAGTGGCCATGGTAGCTCCTGCCTGCACTCTCCTCCATCCTCTCTCTGTTTGGAGCTTGCCTTGCTGGCTGCTCCCCTCTCCTGCCCTGTTTCCCCCTGCTGTCAGGCCCCTGGTCCAGCTTTCAGACTGGAGAATTCTCCTCACCCTTTGGGGACTTGGCCAACGCCCTTTGGTGCGAGCTCTGAGCTGCATCCCTGCTCCGGGGGGCTCACACAGCACCTTGGTGGCGGCTGAGCTGCAGCCCCTTGGATGTTTCCTCCTGACAAGAGCAGCATGTGTGGATTCTCTGATGCCACCCTGTGAGCTCTGGTTGTTCCCTGAGCCCCAGTTAGTTATGGCAGCTTTCGATCATCTCATGGTGGACGTGGGGATTTCATGCAGGAAAACTTCCTTTTTTATTTCTTTTTTTTTTTTTTTTTCCTGGAGAATGACTGAATTAAGCCATGTGTTTACTACCACTTGAGCAAAATGGTCCCAGGCTGGGCTATAAGATATACGACCGGTGTTTAAAATTAAGAGAGCAAACATCAACAGAGAAAACTACAAGAGGGAAAAGGAGCCTGGGTAATGGAATTACATTACTTTCATGCTAATATGACCTTGGAGATGGTCTACTGCTCTGCAGGGATTTGGGAGAGTAATGTATTTGATAGCATCATCTGAGAGGGCGTGCATTTATCTGAGCATATTTATATACAAGCTTACATATTTGTGTGTAGGTGCACGGTGCTTCTTCTTTCAGTTTATTCTGTTTTGCCCATACATCTCTCTGTGGGACCCAGGTGATGCTTTGGGGTCCTCATGCAGTGGGTTTAGATACTAAGGAAGGCCTTAATGCCTTCTCCTTTAAACTGCCACCTGAGAAGCCAGAATAAAAAGCACTGCACCCCTTAAAGTCAATGCAGAGTGGCACCCTCCCTTAGGGATTAGATCTTCACTTCTTAGTCTCTGATGGAGCCAGGAGGGCAGGGGAATTCAAGGGAAGGAGCTGCTATTTGCTAATGTGCTCTGTTTGTGCCATTATTAGTGTGGAGAGGAACAGCAGCATCCCTTTTTCTCTCAGCTCTTGGGGTATCACATTGATTACTGAGGTATCTGAGGCTCTGGCTTTGAATGGAGAGGTTTCCATTCCAATCAGAACCTTTTTGGGTACCTGTTGGTGGCCAGAGTGCTGTGGTGCTGGGCAGGCTATAAATTATTAAAATCAATCTTTTATAATCAGCAGTCACAGTAGAAGGGAGTTATAATGAAATGGGTCCAGCTGTTTACAGACAGGCAGTGTGGGAGAGGTGAGAAAAGAGCAGGATTTTCCCTGTACAAAATGATCTGTGGGGAGCTGCTTCTCTGGGTCAGGCTAACCAGAAATGTGCATGAGTCAGGGGCATCTCACTATTTCCTTCAAACTCTGTGGCACTTTGTTTTAGGCAAGAACAGTGATTTTTTTGCATTTTCAGCTTTATTTTTTGAGGTCAGTTTTTGTTCTGGAGGATGTGTGCAAATAGTCATTATATGAAAAAAAGAAAAAGAGACAAGTTCATGGTTTAGAGGGAGGGACAGCCCTGAGTGATGTAGGAGCTTTCTGTGTGAGGGTGGCAATTGCTCAGAGAGGGCAGGTAGCCCTTCCCAGTCTTGGAAGTAAAACTGATGTGAAGGGAATGGGATGACAAAAATGAATCCTTTAATGGCTCTAGTGTCTAATGAAGCTGTGGAGTGGATGTGTTTGCTGCTGAGGCTGCTTTAGCCATGTTTTTGGGGCCTTCTGCTGATGAAGATCATTGTTTGAGTGTGGCCAGTAATAACCTCACTCAGCATCCTCAGTGCAGCTGGGCTCTCTCCAGTCACCCCTCACCTCTGCAAGCCCCAGGTCCCACCTGTGGTTCCTCACCTCTCAGTCCCACAGGTCCTTTCTTGAAATGCAGCTTTTCCCTTTTTATTTTATATTTCAGTTTAGATGAAAGAAGGTTGTGTGTCTAATATTATGTTTAATGCTGATGGTCTGTGGCAATGATTCTGTCTCATCCTGAACCTCAGTGATCGTGGGGTGACCACATGGAGGGATGGGCCCTGCTGCCCTCTGAAGAAGGGGCTTTGAGCTGGTTTGGGGCTGCTTTGAGCTGGTTTGGGGCTGCTTTGAGCTGGTTTGAGGCTTTTTTGAGCTGGTTTGGGGCACCCTGGGCTCCTGTGGTTGTAGGCAGCATGTAGGGATGAACCTTTGCTTGCAGTCCATAAAACACACAATAGAAACTCCTATCCACATTCAGGCAATTAAAATGTCTACTCACTGTATAAAAATAATCTAATAATAATAACAATAATGGTGACATTAATGAGATTTCGGATGTCTTTGTTAACTGGCCTGGGTTTTTTTTTGAGTTCAAAGATGCATCGTGCTGCAGCCCCTGTGAGCTGGGGAGTTTTGTTCCCCCAAGTGCTTCAGGCTGTGATGAAGGCTGAGCATCCCTGATCAGGCAGCCTGCGTGGGGTATGCCTCATCACAAGGGAAACAGGCATTAGTCAAAATGCAGCCCGGAAGGGACAAGAACAAATTTGCAAAACACTCTGCCTGACACCTTTTGGAAGGAATTCAGAGAAGAGCAACTAAAATGATTAAGGTTCTGCAGGGAATGTATTGTAAAAAAAAGATTAGGAAAAAGAAAAACTAAATATATAAAATGCAGCTAGACCAGATTGAAGGGAAGCAATCCCCAGTGGTGCATATTTAGAAGAGTTGAACAATGAAGAACTAAAAGGACTATTTAGGATGCTGGAAGGAAAACATGGGGTATACAGAATCAATTAAGCAATCAAAAACCTGGGGGCTGCATATCTAGGTCCCTTTTCCAAAGGAAAGAGGCTCTTGCCTCTTTGGAGCATAGAGAAGTCTCTGAAATGGATGCTGCAGCCTTTGGGAATTTTTCAGTTGGTTTCTCCGGGGGCAGAGGGGGAAGATGACAAATGCTCACCATGTGTCACATGGCTGGAGATGTCCCCACTGAGGTCCCTGCATGGGGGATGTGGGTCTGGAAACCTCCTGGGCCCGTTTGGCTTTTCTTTTCTCCTTTGAGAGTGTGGAGGGGTGGCTGAGCAGCCACCCAGCCCTGGACTGCCTTCTCCCTTCCCTGCTGCTGCAGGAAATAGCAAAAACCTGGAAGGTGTGATAGGGACAACTGGCTGCAGTCTCCCTGCCTCGGCTGATTAATTAACTCTTCAGATTAATTTCCTTCCTGATTACCGCTTGATTAATTCCTCCTAACTCTGTGAGACCTCCTTACCACTTAATCCTCTTTATAAGCCCTCAGAGTGCAATGCTTGAAGTAAACATCAGGCAGGAGAAAAAAAGCAAACACTCCGAAACGCAAACACAACGGCGCTGGCAGCAGGACCCCTCGGTGTGCCGGGGGCTGCCCCATGGCCCCCTGCCCCAGGGGCTCCTCCACACTGCCCTCTCCTCCCAGCCCCGCTTCGCTCTGCGGCTCTCCGGCGTGTCCGCAGCGAATCGCGCAATTTCACTTGTTGAGCCTGATAATTAGTGACAATATCCCAGCAATTTGCAGAAGGGGCAGGAGGAGGGAGCTGCGCTCAGCTGTGTTCAGCAGCAGGAGAGGAGGTTTGTTTTTTTTTTCCCCTCGTCTCCTCATTAAAAGGAGTGTCTGAACTCATGAAGCAGCTTTTGATGTAGGTTAGGACACGAGATATTGTGCTGGCCATCGGGGTTTGTGCTGTCTCACCACCCAGACTTGTGGCATAGGGCAGAGAAAGGCTGGGGATGGCAGGAGCCACCAGCTCAGAGGAGAGGGGTGAGGGGTTAGTGAGGACACCAATTTGTGGATTTTTGGTGTTGCAGGGGGAGGCAATGGGGTCAGGGAGAGAGAGGGATGATCAGGCTGAGCCTTGGCTTGAGTCTGAACAATCCACATGCAGAAGGCAGCAATCCTGATCCTGCTGGGGATTTTTAATTTCATTTTGCTTTTTTTTTTTTTTCTAGTCCTGGGCATCAATTCCCAAAGGCTTCTAGATGCTTTAATAAAATAGAAGTAAAAACATAACTTATGATGAGGAAAGAAATGCAGCCAAATGAATCCCCAAACAGGAACAAAAGCTTTTCCCCATCTTCCCCACTCTCAATAACCCAACATTTACCCCTGGGAAACATAATGCTTAAAGAGCAACAGCACTTTCTTGGACATTGTTTTTGAGGAATGTTTTGTGGTTGGAAACAAAGCTGTAGCATGCACCAGCTAAGTTCTAGTGAACTTGTTGTTCTTGTGACCTCAGCTGCAATGGACACAGGGAGAATGTTTTGCACCCAAGAGCCAAGCTTGCTTTTTGTTTCATGGCTGTACAGCCTGTGTCATCCATAAACGTGACCTAGACTAATGAATTTGGCTGAGTTTGAACCAGCAAGTGCAAAAAAAAAAAAAAAAAAAAAAGATGGTGTGTGTGGATAGAGGAACAGGGAATGATTTATTTCTGTGCTGATGGAAAACAAACAGATCTTGGAGGTTTTTGGTGCCGAGGCTGTTCTTAGTCTGCAGCCTTTGCTGCCTTGTGCTGCCCTGTGCTCCCTGGTGTCTTGCCAAAGTCATGATGTTTGAATCTGTCTTTGGGTCTGTTGGAACCAAAGGACTCTGATGAAGGAGACTGCACACAGAGAATCTGTTCTTATATCAGAGCTGCTTTAAGCACAGCCCTCCAAGGTTATTTCCGTGCACCCCGTAATCTTTGGCCATGAAGTCACTTGGGCCTGAGATTGTTTTACTCTATGTCACTGCCTCTAAGAAATACTCATTTTGGCTGTGTGAGCTGTGTGATAGGTGGCATATGACAAATTACAGCTGTGCTCTGCTGCCTCAGCTTGTGTAAGCCTGCAGCCCAGCCTGGGGTTCCCTTTGGTGCCATGTCTCTGTTCCCGAATTGCAGGAACAGGTTAATAGCCTGTTTTGACTCTTTCTGAACTTGTGTGATGATATTCCTGCTGGAATGGGGGGAGGAAGGGATGGAGTTGTCCTGACAGGAGTTAGCAGCATGGGAGCTGTGCAGGGCTGAGGTTTCTGGCCTTGGAAGTCCCATGTGTGAGTAAATGCAGGTGGTGGTGGATTGGGAGGGCTGAATTGGTCTGAATTCAAGCCTCCCTATTCCCCTTGCCATCCATTTGGAGTTGAAGCAAAGGGCACTTACAGCCCCCACAAAACTCCCCATTTTCCTGGTACTGGAGGTGCTATCGTGGCCTGGACAGTGATTGTCCTTGTGTCTAAAATCTGCAGAAATCTCCTTTTGGGTGTCAACAGGCAGAGTCCTGCATGTGTGACTTTTGGTATGCTTGTCACATTGTTCATTGTAAAAAAAATTCCCTTTATTTGCCTTTTAATGCTACTATTAAAGCTTTACTGCCAGCTGATCTTCAATTCCTACAAGGGATGGGGGAGAGTAAATTGGAATCTTTGATCTCCTTTGCTCTACTTTCCGTGTCCTTGTATCGTCTTTAGGGCTCTATTTCCTTGGCTGCAAAAAAAAAAAAAAAAAAAAAAAAGTCAGCCTGAAAGTAAGAGGGAAGGGGGAGAAAACCCAGAATTTATTTTGGTAGTGGTGAAGGGGTTGTGCATCCCAGCAGCAGCAACAGCCTTGAAACCCTGTCTGTGGATCAGAGGGGCTCCCAGATGCATGAGGAGGGGGGATTGTGTTCTCAGGAGGGCAGCTAATGGTGGGGAGCTCCCCAGTGGTTTGTCTGGGCTGAGAGTGCTGTCTGGATCAGAGGAAATTAACTCCGGAAAAGGGGGAAAAAGGGAAAAAAAAAGGCTGTTCTTACTATATGCTGAAAATCTAGCCAGAGGCAGCTGGAATAGGCTTGGTGGAGCAGCGCTGGCACACTTTTGTGATTTCCTACGCAGCTTGGAAACAGCAGCAAGAGAGAGCTGAAAGGCAGACTTGTAAGGAAGGTGGTAAATCTGGGAGAGAAGGGAAAGAACATACCAAAAAGGATGGATGAATTTCTAGCTCATGCAGAGGATCCAAATATGCACGTAAGTGGTTGTTGAGCAATGAATCTGTAGTTTTAAATGACGCTGCTGCAAAAATCTGCAGAAAAGGTGCTTCAGTGCCAAAGGAAATTTCTCATTTTGTAGGGTGACCAGAGGGCAATTGCACAATTCTCTTGGTACCACGTTGTGCAGAGTCTCTGCACATCCCCTTCCCTCCATCCCTCACCCTCGGGTGACTTCACCTCTGAAGAGATGACTTAGCACATGAGGGATGTGGAGGGATTGGATCCTAATCAGATCATCACTGCAGCTGTGAAGGAATATAATTTCCCATCCACAACCCATCACCTCTTTCAGCATCTTCCTTATTTATTTCTAAATAATGCATATATGTTTCCCTCCCCACGTGATCAAAAATAAAATCACTCTGTGTAAAAGGCAAGAAGAGGAGTAAGTCAAGTTTAGACAGTGTGGAAAATGTTCTTTTCTTCAGAACCAAACTCTTGCAAAGACTCCAGATGATTTGAAATTTGGTTCTGAGGTAGACACATGCAGTCTTTACTGCCAGATAAATAATATTCCATTACATCCAGATTCCAGGTACTGGACTCATCTGTTTAGCACAGTATGCTTCTTTGGCCAAAAGGAAACAGAAGAGATGAGAAGAAGTGAATTCATTGAAAAAAAACTCCAAATGCATCAAAGCCCAGCACCATTGCTGCTGTAGCAGTACAGCTTAGGACACAGAGAACACCTTTGGGTGGTGCATGTTTAGCCTAAGCTCTGTCACCAGTGTTCTGCATTGCTCCAGGTGTTGGTGACATTTGAGAGGAACTCAAGGAAAGGTGGTGGTTTATGAGCAGAAGGTGCAAGAGGAACCTTGAGCACCCATAGAGCTCCTCGAGCTATAGCAGAGAGCAAAGCCTTTGGTGGGTGTGTTGGCCTCCTGTCCCTCCTCTCCATTAAATCATTGCTTCCAGGCACAGCTGACTTTTGCTGAAGTCTGCTCTGGTAGAGACACTGGCACTGGAGAGACTCAGTCCCCAGGTGCCAGCTTTTTGAGTGGTGTGCAGCGCAGTGGCTGCTTTTGCTCCTTCATGCCTCTGATTTCTGTGTGTTTTCAGAAGCTGCCCTGGAAAGCATTTGAGCTGCAATGTTGTACTAATTCCATAGACAGAAGCTAAATTCTGCATGGATGGCTGAGGAACATTATATGATGTCAGCTGTAATCTGGATGAAACAGTTGAAGCATGACTTGTGCAGCCTTTTGGCAGACTGTGGGGTGCTGCTGCCACCCCAGTTTTGGGGAAGGATTCTGACTTCCCACACAGACTCAGGGAAGAAAGTTTTCATGAGATGTTGGAGAAACTCAGGAGCAGCCAACACTTCAGAGAGCATTTTTTAAAGACTTCACAGGTGGCAAAGAGGTCCAAAATATCTGCTGGTGTGCAACTAAGCAGGAACAGCAGGACAACAATTGCACAAACCCTCTGCAGTGGCAAGTTGTTGATGCAGACTGATTACAGGGACTTATTCTTAATAGCTCTGCCTAACAGTATCCAGTTCTGGGGCTGAAACTGTAGTCTTTCATGCATAAGTCTTGCTCTGCTGGCAATAATTTTGCAGGCTGTGGCTCCATCCTGGACAGTCAAACCACAGGATCTTCCTGGTGAAAGCCTGTGTGCAGGGACCTGCATTCATGTGTGTGTACTCTCAGGTAACTGTCTTGGAAGGACATTGTCCTGCTAATGGAAATACAGATATCTGTGTTTTGAGGCATCTGCTAGACAAGGTTATGGCTTTGTCTGTGTGCTTTCAAAGGACAGGAGGAGGAGGCTGGTGTGGGGAGATCCTGCTGGGTGGCTTGAGAGTGCTCTGCCTGCGCAGAGCTGTCTCAGCAACATCACCATTCCCCACTTGAAATGCTAAATTATTCTGCTCCTCTGTTGTGTGATTGTTTTATGTGCTTTTCTCAGCAAAATCAATCAAGAATTGATAATTTATAAGCTCCTATTTGCATTTTTTTTCCACTCTTCAAGGGGAAAAAAGAGAAGGATAAAGCAGAAGGTATTGCCACAAATAGAGGAGTGGGGGGATGCAGAGCTGAGCACCACCTCCCTTGTCTGTGGGTTTGGAGTATGCTCATTGCTGATGCTGGTGAGGGGGTTGGTCTTTGCTGCTGGCTCCTGAAAGATCTGCCCTCGCTGCCCACTGGAGAAATGGTGATATAAGGGGTGATGATAGGAGGTGTGAGCTTGCCTGTAGGGAAAAACAGGGGCTCAACCTTGAGAGGTGCCAGGCATGGTCATCCCCAGCAAAGTTATCTGAGTGTGAGTGAGAACAGAGCGCTGCCAGGTTTGTGCATTCCTGTGTGTACAGAGTGCTGTGGAAAGAGAGAGATTGGACTAGGCAGGTAGAAGGAGAAAGCTGGGTTAGCTGCCATCCCAGCTTACACTGAAAAAGAAATACCCTGTGGCAGCATATTCCACACTTCTAAGCCTGAACCCTGCCTGCTGTCACATACATCCTCACGCACACAGGGATGAGTCCTGCCTGCCCACCTTGCCACAGCCACTGCCACCCCGTGGGCACACGTCCCATCTCCATCCCCATCCCACCCCACCACCCTGAACTGCAGTGAGGACATGGGAGGAGGGAGCCAGGTGCCCTGGGAACTGCCCTACTTTGGGAATTTTGTCGAAAAAAGTAGCTCTACTGTCTTGAAGTAGAGATAAATATTATAGCTTTGCAGAAGGAGAGATGGAAGAAGTGAGAGACTGCTTAGATAAATAAAAGAATACATGCTTTGGTACTGTAAATAACTGTGTAGGCAGATGGATGCACAACCAGCCCATGGACATGGATGTTATCAGGATGGTCCTGCACAACAGGAGACACATCAGTTGTATGGCCAGGACCCTGCTCTGAACTCCTTGTCCCTTTCACCTGTGCTCCTGCCAGAAGAGTCATTTGCATGGTGAGCTGCTGCTGCCTTTTCTTGTGAAAGCTTGATTGCTAGTCTCCACACTCTGCAGCTTTCCAAACATTGCATCTTAAAGTTGGAGAGCAGCTTTGAAAAAAAGAGGTTAATAAAAGAATGAAAACCAATTTATGAAAACAGCCTGACTCAGACCTGGTCCTGGTTGAGCTCCTGTGGTTCCTGTTCCAGCAGGGCAAAGGGAGCTGAGCTGTGGGTGAACCAGCCCCAGTGGCTCTCTGTGCCCCTCCAGTGCCCAGGTATTCACGGATGCCATGGCATCTGTTGTGTTGCTTCCTCTGCCTAGCAGGGTTTCATCCTTGAGCAGATGATCTAGAAACACAAAGCAAACCCACAGAGTGAACTACTGTTGACACCCTTCCTTTGTAAGGTGCTGAGAATTTTTTTCAAATATTCTATATTTGTCCTGAGTGTTTCAAACCATGTTTTGGAGAGTTTGGCTAGGGAGGTCTGGAGAATTGGCTGGCTCCCAGCATTTCCCATTAGACACTCCTGCCTCAGTCTTCAGCTCTTGTTCTTCTACTCATTACCTGAAGCAAAAGCTCTGTAGTTGCTTAAATAGAGACATGACATTCTTGCAGTTTCCTAGAAAGACTTGGGTGTTCAGCCTGTCTTTACAAATGGCAATGGTTGGTGATGCATTTTCAAAGCAGTTCTGTCTTTACCTTTCTGGCCCTTTATCTGTCCCAGATTCCTGGTGTTGCCAGCACTGGTTTATCCCACTTGACTCAGTCTCTTGGAAAATAGGTGTTACTAGATGGGTCAATAGCTGATACAATTCAGAGTATAGCCTGTGGTAAGTTGAGTGATTCTGAAAGCTTCTCTTAACCTGTTTGTTGTATTTCTGGCTGCAATTTAGACAATCATATAGTTTGGCAAATGAATTTATGTCCCAGTCTTCCTGTGTGATAAACTTTCCTTTCTCAGCCACTCATGCCCATCTTGAAGGAAAGCCAGCAAGGTTTTGTTAACATTTTACCAATCACCTGCTTGTTAGCAGGGAGGGCTGAGACTTGACCACACTGCTGAGAAAAGACTCCACTCCCACCTTCAAAGTTCTGAGTAAAGGGTGAAAAATACTCCCGATTCTGTCATCCCAAGCTTTCCTCCGATAGGCTGCTGGCAAAGATGTGTTGGTTCATCACACTAGCAGAGACTGTGCTGAGAGCTGTGTTAAATATAGCAGAGCTGTGCACCACCCCCGAGTGCTGGACGCTCAGTCTGTTCTCGCCGCGTGCCGAAGGAGGAACACGGGGAAGCGGCTCGCTCTTGCCTCTGTTTGGCAGAGGATGCTCTCTATCTTTGTAGCCTGGTGAGAAGAACGTTGGGGCTGGACAGCATGTGTGAATCCCCTGGTGAAGATTCCTCCCAAATGTGGGAGAAAAGGCTGGGTTGGTTTATTTGGGAATTACCAGAAGTTGGGTTTTCTCTGTAATGCCCTCAGGTAGCCAGTGGCCAGCAGAAATCCCTCTGCACCCACCTCTTGGTTTATGCTGCTTCTTTGACCTTTCACATTAGAAAATGTGCTTTTGAAGAGCTGTGTGTTTCCAGCAACATATCCTGGGGGTCTTCTGGTCCCATTTTGCCATGACTTTTGTCTCTCCACATCCCACCCTTCTCCAGCCTCTTATTGTATCACAGCTGCAGGTGAAACGAGCAGCTCCCTGCACCGCTGCTAATGGGGCTGCAGATTGATTGCTCCTGGTTGCAGAAACACTTGTCACGGGCTTGACAAGCTGCTCAAGGTTGCCTGATGTTGCAGGGTGGAGGTGGAAGGAGGGAGCTGCCGAGCTCTGTGCTCGTGCTTTATGGCCCTCCTGGTGGGACTGGTAGGCAGCCTGGCATAGCAACCGCTCCGGGCATTTACTAAGTGATTTATGAATTTGTAAATTTTCTGAGGCCCTGAAGCAAAAGTGCCTTTAATTAAATTTTTATTCTCTTCCCTCTTCCCCCCTTCCCTGCCTTTCCCCTCCCTATTTTTGTCCCTGCCTGTGGTTTGTTTACTGAGACCCAGCAAAGCTTTTGGAGAACAGGTAGGAGTCTGTGAGCGTAGCCAGGAGGAGCAGAGGATGGCAAAGCAAACAAGCAGATGGCGGATGTGATAAAGCAGCCCCCAGCCTCTCTGCCAGGCTCAGAGAGGGCTCTGCAATGCAGTTCAAGGGTCCCACAGTAAGAGCTTCCTGCAGCCCTCTGCTCCAGACTCACTTTTGGCAAAGTGACCGAGAGACCGATGGCCAAGCTCTCATTTGCCATGTGCTCAAAGCCTGGCATTATTTAGGGCTACCTGGAGAGTCACGGTGATGGGTAAGAGACAGCCTTATGTTGCTCTGCATTGCCCTACTGCCTGTGACATGCACATGCAGCCACCCATCTCCTAGTGATGGCCCCTCCAGAGGGGGAGTACATGAACCAAAGGAAAGGAGCTGTCCAATATTATTACTTTGTTTTTCTTTGAAAGAAAGTTCTAGAAGAATAAAACGCAAAGTTGGCCTCACCTTTGTAGTCAAGGGACTAGAGGCAGCTCCCCCAGGAGATGCTGCCTTGGCATTGCCTAGGACTTCCCCCATCAGCAGGCTTATTTTGTGATCCCTCCCCAGCCACTGACTCAGTGGCAGTGTCCTTACCCAGCCAAGCGATGTCAGTCCTGTGAATAGATTTCTATCAACCCACTCATCTCTAAAGAGCTGCAGTTGAAAGGCTCTGGAGACATAATTGTGTCTGCGTAACAGCAGCGATGATTTCCTTGAGAGGTAGGATGAAAAGTGGCTCCATTCCACTACTTCTGCAGAGACTTGATAGCTGCTTCTAGAAAGGGACTTGGTTGTGGTCCAGCAGCCCCCACCACCACAGCTTTCCCTGCCTTGTGCTGCCTTCCAGCTGCCTGCTTGTGCTGTCTGCATGCTCGAGCCACGGTCTGTGGGATGTTACCATTCCCATGGGTGCTCCAAGCAGGTGAATATGGGAATGGGTTTGGCAGGGTCGGCTGCAGGATGCTCTGGGCAGCCTAAAGTGGGCTTTGTACAAGGGGCACTTGGCCTGATGCTCAGCAGACACATGTTACCTTCAACCAGAAAGCTGCCATCCCTGTGCAAGATCACATTTCTATTTTACCCCTTTTTACCACGCTGTGGGTAAGGATGCTGTTTATCCCACTTCTTTCTGCTCCCTTGGTGGTGCAGATGTCCACATGTCTCCAGGTCTGGCTTCCCAGAGTGGATGTGTTGCTGTGCCACTTGTTGTGAGTTACAAAGCTGTTGAGCCAAGGATGTGTTTTGGGGGCACGGGATGTGGAGCAGGGAGACAGCACTGACTCACGGAGGTAAATGCTGAACCCCCCATCTTTCTCTGCCCCTGTGGCTCCCAGGCAAATGTGAGGCAGCTTCCCTCCCACCTGCTTTGGGGATTTTGATGAAATAGCTTGGGAGAAGGATGTGAAATATGTGTAGGGAGACAGGGATTTGGCTGGTGGTGTTTCTTATGCACTCATGCTTTACAAGCTGCTGGCTGAGGCTGCAAGAATCAGCAGAATCAGAAAGATTTGAATCTGAAGATCCTTCCTTAATGTCACTTAATTGCCAAGCCATTGCTTGTGCCAACCATGCCCATGATGACTGTTGTGATGCCCAATCTCTTGCATCCACTCATGAGTCCTTTTTAACATTTTTCCCCTTCATGCCTCTGTCCTGGCAAAAGGGAGATGTTTGTTTTGATTGCCCTGCCTCCAGGGCTGGCACCACATCCAGGTGCTGCTGGTCTCACATGGGGCTTCATGTGACTTGTCCCCATTCCCCAGCCACCCACTGAAACATGTCCATGTGGTTGACTCCCACCCTTTCTTTTCCCAAGCTGCTCCGTTCCACTGGTGTCTCCCAGCCAGAGGCCACTGTCCTGATTATCTCCTGATGTTGTAGAGGACAGAGGCGGATCTGGGAGTGACTCCTCTTGGGGAAGCTGGGAGAGAAGATGTGCTCTGCCCCAACCTCCACACTCACATTGGGCACTAGCTGCTTTTTTTATCAAGCTGAATCAGTAGATGCTGCATTTCTGCTTGTTTTAATTGATGGCTTAGACTCTTGATGCAGAAAAATGGGTCTTGAACAGCATTAGCGTTGAGCTGACACGGGGCAAGAGGCCAAGAGTTTCTGGCTGGGCACTGAGGGAGCGGGAAGGCACTGGAGATACCAGGCAAGCTCCTTGCAAGGTCTGTGGAACAAGTCCCACCCCAGGACTGCCAGCCCAGCCCTGAGGTGTGACAGGTGATGCATTTGCAAGCATCTGTATTGAAATGCATGTAGTGTTCCTCGCTGACCTCCAGCAGGAGCCACGTCCATGCCTGGAGCTCACCGGCGAGGAGCGGAGTGTGCTGGGCTCTTTAGAAAGGGAAATATCTCCAGACCTTGGAGAGGAATTAATTATTTTGTGTGCTGGACTCTTGCCTTCTGACAGATCTATCTGAATTACAGATTAACTGTCAGTGTGGGGACAGAGGGAGCCATTTCAATGAATGGCTCTCTAATTTATTACAGGGGTTGTTTGGGCCGGTGGATGGACAATGCAGCAAGTTCTCTGAGTGAGGAGCTGTGTTACATCCTTCTCCACATCTCCCAACCTTTTATTCCTTGCTTGTTTTATCTCCCTGTTCACAGACTCTCTCTCAAAACTAATGAGGGTCCCAGCAAGGCTAGTGGAAACCCCAAAACTGCAACCCTTTACAAATGAGCTGTCATTCCTCAGAAAGCTGTGATTTCAGAGCCTTTCTCCAGGGACTACTTCTGTGACTTTTAAACAAAACCATCACCTTTTTAACCAAGGGCTATAAATTTTGGAAAAAGGCACGATATCCTGGAAAACACCAGTGCATGGATGCAGCAGTTGGTAATAGTTGACCCAAAAAGTTTCAGTTCCTTTTCCATCAGTTCTGCCTGGAGAATGTCAAAGGCTTCCCTCTACTCTTTAAGTCTACAAACGTTTTTGTAGAAACCACCAAAACTCATTTCTTGTTGATTCTGGGCCTTGTAGCAAAGCTCAACACACCCAACACTGTTATTGATGTGAGCATCCTGGGCCAGGGAGCACCAGGGCTACCTAAACCCCAGCCTTGCTTCCTCTCCCAGTTGTTCAGCATGAAGGAAAAAGGATTTGTTTATTTGTTCATGGATATTTCTGACATGGACTTCATATTCCAGAAGAGTCTCATAATATTACGGGAGCAGATTCGGGATTTAAACCATTATACAAGTTAAATACGTTTTGATTCTGTAAGCAACACACTATTTATCTTGGGATAGAATAAATCTGAGAGACTGATATCACTGCTGGAGATCATCTCAAGGAGGGCTGTGGAGGGGAAAAAAAAAGTGCATTTACTTTTTGAGAAGCGTAAGTTTTAAATTTTCATTGCCCTCATGCATGAACTGAAGCAAACTATGAGTGCAAGGATTTTTATTATTTTTTGACCATGTAAGGATTTATCTTTTGGCCTGAAAGCAAACATCACAACTCTGATTTTAAATCTGAGTCTACAAATTTGCACCCTGAGTAAATGCAGCCGCCTGCTTGCTGGCAGGGACTGGACACATGAGGTGTCTGCTGGAAGTGAACCCATTGGCATCTGCAGCCTTGATGGCTGCTCAGTGTTTTCATAAAAATTCCATTTCAAAACAAAAAGGTCAAAAGTTGACCAAAAAAGCTACAGCTGAAGACTATTTTTGTTTGAAAAATTACAAGCACTATTAATTACTGCATGAGAACCAGATGGTACTGACCAGTTTACTTTCATGGTCCAAGCAGGATCTTGAAAGAAAATCAAGAAGAAAAACACACTGCAAAGACAAAACATGTGTTGTGCCAGGTACTTTACATTTTGATCACTCCTTCCATTTGAAATCTCTGAGCAATGCAGAGTAAGGCACTTTTTTGTTTAATGGCTGATTTTATTTTATTTTATTTTATTTTTTAGCTTGACAGAATATTAAACCAAAATAAGGAGGCCTGAAAATTAATGTCTTTTTATGACTGCAAAATCCCCCGGTGTCTTGAGAGTCTCATAAACTGGATATTTGGAGAGGGGATGTGCAGCTCCCTGGGCTTGGAAGGACTCTGGTTACCACTGGAAAAAATAAAATCTTGGTGCAGGGGCAGCTGGGCTCCAGGGAGAAGGCAGTGGTGTCAGCACGAGGTGATGTGGCTGCAAGATAGCCTTGTCAGGCTAATTGATCTGGAGCCTTTGCCTTTCCTGCCAGGGCTGCCTGTCTCCTTACCCATAATCCCCACCTCTTTGATGGGCTGTCAGGAATACGGGACTTGGCCCAGTTTTACATTTATCCAATAACATTATGAAATTGATAGTGACACTTCCATTGGCACTAATTTCAGGAAGGGATTGGAGCCAGAGGACAAGCAGTTTGCTCTCATGGCGGCTAAGCTTTCCAAGTGGATCAAGATGACCCAAGACTGATCTTGCAGTGGCCAAGGCATGGGAAGGGAAGTGGTGGGAGGGGGATGGAGGCAGCTGGTGGACTCAGAGCTAATGAGAAACACGCCTAATGCTTGTCCTCAGCCTGCAGTGGTCCTGGCTGGTGGGAAGCATATTCTGCTGCCCTGGCTTGTGCTGCAGAGCTGCTGCTGGCAGGGCTTTTGCTCCATGGATGGTGTTTATTAAGCAGCATTGGGCATCAGTCTCTGCAAAGGCCAGGAAAGGCCTCAGGCAGGAGGGCAGCAGTGGTCCCAGCTGTTTGCTTTCAGGCCTTTGGTGATTCTCGCTGTTTTAAGCATTTTCTGGAGCAGGGTCAGGCTCCTGCAGCATCACGCTCTTGGCTCAGGTCAGTGATCCAGCACCAGGCTGGACATGCTGGTGGTGGAGCTGCCAGTGGCCCCCTTGCCAAATATCACTGGGGGCCCTCTTGTGCTAAGGGAGCTCCACACTGACTGGGTTAGATAACACATCCCAGAGCTGGCCACGGTGTGGAAGATGATGCAGTTGCCACAGCCTTAATGCACGCCATGTGCAGGTTCTTTGGCATCTGAATTGCAGAATGGTTGGAGATGTAACTTATCCCCCTCCCTGGAAGTGTTGAAGGCCAGGATAAATGGACCTTTAGCAGCTTGGTCTAGTGGAAGGTATCCCTGCCCATGGTGGGAGGTCAGAAGTAGATGATCTTTAAGATCCCTCCCAACCCAAACCATTCTGTGATTCTATGATTAAACCACTTCTCCTTTCCTCTCTATCTGGCACCAAGGTTTGGTTTGAGGTGGGGCAAAGCATCACCTTGGTGCTAAGCTGCAGTTTGCTTAAATGACCCCTTGACACCTTGTCAGGCAGTCCTTTCCTCATTCTCATGGTTCATTTGCATTTTCACCCAAGCAAAGGCCTGGGGGGAGTGTTTATCAGTTTGTCACAGTCCCCCTCTTTGGTGGCTGGAGGCCAGGAGAGAGGATAAGAAAGAAAATGTGTCTGTTTGGTGCTGAGCAGGCAGTCCTGCTCCAGGCTTGGGTGTTTGTGCGGTGTCACTCTGGGTGCTCATGAGGAGGTGAAATACCACCAGGGCTACATGTGGTAAATCCAGCCATGGGCTCCCAAGGGTGCTGCTGCCTCTCTCATGTCCCTGTGCCAGTGGGACTGTCCCCCTTAGTGGATCTGGGCACGCCTGGCTGCCCATCAGTGTCCATCACAGTGGGGTGTGAGCGGGCCAGCATCTCCCTTCTCACAAGGGCTGACGTGAGCCTGGGCTCAGCAGGTGCCACTGAGCACTGCTCTTACACAGCCCCAGCACTTTCCTCTGGGAGATCCTCACAGAGCAGAAGGAGACCTGTGCTTTGCACCTGCAGCTCCTGAAGCTTGTCACTGGAGGGGCCAGGAGCGAGGAAGCTCCTGCACGTGAGGGGTGCGAAGGTGCTGGAGGCTCCTGTGGAGAAGCTGTAGGAAATGCTGCAGTATATAAAGCGTGTCTTGCGAACAGAAGAGATTAGAAAGCTGATATGATGTTATTCCGATTGATTTTGCTGTTGTATTTATACCTGGAGGTAAAGAGCAGACATACTGGAAATCAATTGGCCCCGTGCTCTTCCCAATCTCTCTGCTGCGCCGTTCGGATGAAATGCTTATATCATTTTTACGGTGTGTCTGTGATAGGGATGAGTGAGCCAAGAGATTAATAGATGCTGGGGAGGCCGTTGCCCAGGCACTGCCTGGCTCCTGCCTTGTAAAGCCTGTGTTGCTCCAGAGTTCAAGGTGCCCCCGAGGTGACAGCTTGGTGACTTTGCTTGGGAAAAAAAAAAAAAAGAAGCAGATCTAGTCAAGAGGAACAAAGGGCGGGGAAAGGTGAATGGCAATAAGCCTGTGATTTGGGCCAGGCAGGGTGTTGTTCAGCTCTGGAGCTGATGGGGCTGGATTGAGACCTGGGAGCAGGAAATGAGGTTTGCTCTTCAAATGAAGATGATCCCTTAGAGAGGGAATAGTGTGTTGAAGATAAGGCAACAGGGATTTGTTTTGATGTACTGTAGTGCATCCCGTACCCAACAGCCACCCATCCTGCCTCACCAGCCCTCCCTGGACCTCAGCCTTGGGGCTGGGGCAGCAGGGCCATGCAGGGATGTTGGCCACACGCATTCCTGGTGTCCCTGCTCACTCCTCTTGCCTTATCCAGGTGCTAGTTTCTCTACTGTTGCTGCCTCTGCCATGCCAAGGTGCCATCACAGCAGGTTTCTCTGCAAGAATGGATGTTTGGTTTGCAGCTGGCTCCTCCTCACAACCTGCATGGAACATGCATGCCTGACAGTGGGAAAAACATCTTGTTACCAGCAAATGGGAGAAGATAGGTGGCTGGATATGGTCTGAATGCCAGCGCCAGCATTGCCAGACTAAACACTATCTCCCTCCCTGCAGTGACAATTGAATAAAACTGACTTTTCTTGATCTCATGTTGCCTGCACTATTTTCTAGTTGTTTCACTTGATCTCAGCAGTGAAAATCTTTTTATCTTGGCAAATGAACCAACTTCCCAGTACCCATATGTTATAGCATGGGAGTAGGTATTGGCTTGTCAATCCCTCAGGCATCAGCAAATCCTTGCAATGCAAGTTCTAAAATATTCTTCTGCTTATCCTGTGGCCTGTTGGCAGTTGCTTTGCTGGTCAGACGCATTATGAGCTGAAGATGTTTGGTAACACTGGGCTGGGGTTTAAGCCTAGATGAAAAAAATTCTTGCTTTGCTTTCCTGTGAGTGCTGGCTGTCTTTTCTGTTATGCATGGCTCTGGCTTGTCAGATCCCACCCTTTTTAATTATCAGATTGTATTACTATTTTTACTGTAAGCATTTTCTGTTTCTTGTTCTGCTGGATTTATGCATTTGTGCCGTCACATGCATTGACTTTATATTTTATATGATTTGATCTTAATGTTTCCATTCCTGAGTGTGAGTGCTTATAGGATTGGTGTCTAAGCTCAATAAATAAACTTGAGAAGGAGTGGTAAGGGAAGGACATAGGAGGAGTGAGGGAGGTTTGGACATGCTCTACAGCAGATGGAGTGATGCTCCAAAGACGACTGCCAGGATGGCTGGAGGCTGGAAAGGGTGAAGGGGGGATGAACAGGACTTCTGCAGCCCCTCTGCCCCGATGCACCCCATTTTGTAGCAAGAGCTGCCTTCTCCCTGCTGCAATCACCTGAAAAAAATCAGAGAGAGAGGGAAATGTCAATATGTGAAGATGGAAAGGGGCTTCTGTAAATGGCAGTATTTTGGCAGCGTTGCATCAGGCAAGAAAGTGCTTTAAGGATTGCCTGTGTAGGGATCGCCCACTGACAACGGATCTGACAGCTTTTTTTATATGATAATGCATCTGTAATGTATAAGGGGCTGGAAGGTGCAAGGGGGGGAGGAGACACGTGTCCAACCCAAGCAGTGGTGGCTGCAGAGATCCCAGGCCTGCCCCTTCCTTTTACCATAAAGTTCAGAGGGATCTTCAACTCCTCGAGATCATCAGGATCTCAAACCCATCATATTGTTGAGAAGAGAAAAGGGATTGCTGTTTGCTCCTGCCTTTTTTACTGGAGGGGCTGGAAGCTGAGGATTCGGAGTATATCCCTTTAAGAGTTCACATTTATGTTCCTGATGTCTTCATCTGCCTGCAAAGCTGAAGGATTTGGTTTTTTATTGTGCTGTTTCCCCAAAAGCTGATGGAAGAGTCTGTGTGCCCTGGGCTATGGCAGAGAAGGGATTGGCACCTTTGCAAGGTCCTCAGCCACCACAGCGGTGTTCAATCAGGGGCTGTGCTGTTCCAGCCAGCCTCTGCAGCAGTGCCCTCCAGGTCCATTGGCATCATGCAGGGATAGCTTGGGGTGAATTTGGGCCATGGAGATGGAATTGAGCTGTATGGATGTGGGAAATGCTGCTTGGACAGGGTTGAGGTGATGGCGACAAAGAAGGCGCTGAGTGCTGGAGTTAGGAGGGGGGTCTGGAAAAACCCCATTGTTTTACACAACTGAGGGGTCTGCTGGGGCTCAGGGGAAGAGGTGCCTCATGATAGATCAACCTGTGGTTGGGACTGGTGCCTCTGGGGATGAGAAGTGGCTGCTTCCCATTGTAGGAGGGCAGAGAACAAGCTGGAGCCCGTGGCAGGCTGGCTCCAAACAGGCTCCGCCTAGGCACCAAGCTCTGCCTTGGCTCCCTGCCCACATCTGTCAATAAAAATTAAGAAATTGATTTTCTTTTGTTTGCCTGAAAGGACGAGGCTCTCTTTATGAGACCGTAAATGCAATCTTGCTCTGAGCATGGCTGGATTTTTTAATTGTATTTATTGTGCTTTCGCTTATTCTTTTATGAGTTTCAGTTCCTCTCATTGCTAGTGCAGAGATCAGCCCTGGGGTGTGGGTTGATTTCAGCTCCAACAAAAGGTTGGTAATTTTTTTAAGTTTCTTTTTAAACTTGTTTGTTTTCCTGATAAGCTGAAGTTTGAGGTTATTTTTACCCTTGTTTATGTGCGTGCATGTAGCTCTGAGTTCTAAAGCTGGGCTGAGAGATGCAGCCTTGGAATCATCTACTTGCCAGTTGGTGATATGACCTTTTGAAGAACAGAATTTAGGATTATGATTGGGGAAATATGGAAGTGCCAACAGGGGTTTGGAGTCAGAGGAGGAAGGGATTTTATATACTATATATTGGAATTTAATGAGGTCTGTGCTTGCTGTACAATGCATGGTGACCCACTTTATTAGGAGACGATTTTTTTCATAGTTATGGGTCATATACAGTTCCTAATTAAGTAGGTTAATTATATGGCTTCTTTATATTACAAAGGAAAGTGGAGATGGCACAATTAGCTCTTGCAGTGATCATTTTTGATCAAAAAATGGTGTTCTGCATGACAGCTCCCAGAGCTGTGGGTGGGGAGAGGGGATTGTTCCATGGCCCTGAGCACACACATCACTCTTCTTTGCCTCAGAAAACTTGGTTTCTGTCCTGAGCCCTTGGCCTGGGGGCTGCAGGGAGTTGTCCTTTCTGAAAGCAGGCTGGAGACCAGAGCTACACCCACAGTGCCTCTGATGCTGCCCAAACCATTCTGCAGCACTGCAGAGGCCCCTCCTTGGAGTTTCTTTGGAAGCATCAAGAAGGGAAGATGCTGAGGGCTCTGGCTCCAGGTAAAAAGTGCTGCAGCCTGTGAGGGCTCTGAGCAGCATCACTCCCTGTAGCTCGACTGTCCTTGAAAGAAGTTTCTTTAACCTTTCCCTCCCCAGCCTGGCAGTGGCTGAACCCCCACAGCATCCCTGGGTTATCTGTTCCAGTGCTCAACCAGCCGTACCGTGAGGCATCAGGGAGAACATTCACACTCTAATCTCCCTCGGTGCAATTTAAACCTATTATTTCTTGTTTTATCCCCAGTGGACGGGGAGAACAGCTATTATATTTCTCTTTGCTGCAACCTTTTACATATTTGAAGGCTGTTATCACGTGTCCCTTCAGTCTTCTCCTTTGAACACAAAGCATAATTCTTTCAGTTTTCCTTAGAGGTCCTTTCTTCACCTTCTGTTGCTTTGCAGAGGTTACTGTAATGCCAAGCTGGAGTTTTTGTTGTTTCTTCACCTGTTTGCCTTGGGGCATTCATTCTGTTACAAATATGTGAGAAGTGACCATTATCTTCTCTAATCTATGGTTATTTATACAGTACCCTATATTCCTGAGCCTGTTTTATCATAAAGTATAGCTCTTAGCCTTGATAAATAATTTCCCACTATGATATGATCTTGCAAACAGGGGTCCCTAAGCTATTTATTACTATTATTATTTGCTTTATTTTTCATGAGTAACAAGCTGTCTGTATAACACTGTGAATAAACCAGGCAATTCACAGAAATGGACTGAAAGATGTATCCTGTTCGCAGAGCTTCCAGATAAACAGGGAGGTGAAGGCAAACACGAAGCCAAACTCCAGTTTAGCCAGGGGGAACAGTGCTGGGCAGAGAATGAGAGATTTTCTGAAAAGCAGAGATTTGGGGGGAATCTGGAGGAGTGTTTACGGAGGTGATAATGCCAGGGTGGATGCAAAGAGATGAGATGTGGTGGAACATTCCTGGGATGGATGGATGGATGGATGGATGGATGGATGGATGGATGGATGGATGGATGGATGGATGGATGGAGTGCAGCCTGGCTGGGAGGCTGGGGGAGAGCAGAGGGGGAGATGAGGCTGGGAATGGTGGTGTTTGAGCGAGGTGTTTTTCTCAGGAAAGAGGAGTTGGCTGAAGAGGAGATGTGGGAGGGAAGGCAGAACGGAATTGCTGCTTGTGGCATTTCCAAAAGCAACATTTCCAAGCTGCCTCACTGCTCTTTGGTGATCATCAGATGAATTTGGTCCTGATTTCCAGGTCGTTGTGGCTGACTCTCCCAGTGGCATTGTGAAGGGGCTGGAGCAGTGGCTGCTTCTTCCCTTGGGGTAACCCTGGGCAGCCCTAACATCTCCCCAGCCTTTCCTGATAGGGAAAAGGAGTGATGGAGTGCCTCCACCACTGCTGCTGGAATTGCCTCCTTGTCAGGAAAACTGCATGGGGTTAGCATAGAAAAGAGCTCAGTTGTTTCAGATTTCTTAAAGTTTTAACAAATAGAGCCTTTTTATAGTTAATATCGGTAGTATGTTTGTCCATAATGCAGGCTGAGTTATTCACAAAAACAGCCACTGTTCTGAAAAGCTCTGAAATATTTTATATAATGTTTTAAAATCACAGGATGGTATGTTAGGAATTGCTCCAAGCCACCTTTTTGTCTATTATTATACATTTTTACTATACAAAACTGTCTTCTTTTCTATCTCTCTCCGCACATTTCCCTGTCAAATGGAATGTAAAGCTAAATCTCTAAAATCTGTACTCTCTTTTTTTTTTTTCTGCTTAATTTTTTTCCCTTTACCCTTACCTGGAAAATGCACTGGTGAAACCAGTGAGAATTCTTCCAAATAAAGCTATTCATCAGCATTATACATCAGAAAACTGGACCTCTTTGCCTACTTTAAAGAAAAAAAAATATGCTATTGCCAGGATAAATTTAAAAATTTGAAGTTTAGGTAGCTGCTTTATTTCCAGGAATTGCTAATGGCAGAGTATGTTTTGAGTCAGGGCAATAGTCACACCTATAAAAGTGATTGGTGGCTGTTTGATATCCACAGTGTTTTTAAAGTTTGTCTCAGGCTTGCACAGTGAGCCCAGCACTCATCTGAGTCTCAGAGTGACAACACAGAGGCTGTGAGCTTTGAGAGAACTGGATCTCAGCACTGACCAGCTAGAAGAGATGGGAATGGGAAAATTAATGTCATAAAGCAGCATGACTATTGCTGTAGGAATTAATGTTGTCCAGATTTATACTCCCCCACCACACCCAAAAACCCCACAACCTAATAGGAGAAACTTGGAGAAGTCCTCAACTGAAAATTGCCTTTAATCAAATTATATCCTTTAGAGGATATTTGGATTAATTATATGTTCTAGGGCATGTCAAATCAGTGCCTACAATCACCAGAACTGTTTTGGAAAGCTGGAAAGCTAATGCAGTGAATCTGCTGTAAGAGTTCCTTAGGACTCTTGGGGATGTGATTTATTTCAGGTTTTTTTCGAGACCTGGAGGTACAGTTGGAGGCAGTAAACTGTCCCTGGATTGCTGCAAGGGTAGAATAGTAGAATACACTTTACAAGTTGTGTTCTCCCTGTCATGCCTCTGCCTTTGCAGTTCTTGGGGTTTCTCACTTTTGCAGAGATGTGAAGGGGTTGAGATGGACAATCAGAGCTCAACTCTGAGGCTTTTGAGGGTTGGCAGATCTTGTAAATGGATAAACTTGGTGACATTGACCTGAACTGGGTGACTCAGAGGCTGAATCCATTCATGGGACACAATGTTCATTGTGAACATTGTGAGGAGTGAGGATGCAGCTGTGGATCAGCTGAGATGTGGTTACCTCATGCCTCAAAGATCTTGGATATGTTTGGGGCAAGAAACTAAGATAACACATGAAGAAAGTCTTCCTGAGAAGTAAACCGCAGGGAAAAAAAAAAAAAACCAACCAAAAAACCCAAACAACTCTGTGGAATTGTAAAGAAGGTCAAACTCGGGGTCTATTTATTGTCAGGGAAATGGCCACAAGAACATTGGCTAATCGATGCTTGCTGTGCTTATTTTCACAATTCCCAGCCTCCTGGATTGTCCCCTGCTCTTTTAGATGTAGCCATGCCCTTTCAGCCTGCCTGTGCTGGAGGGGCACTGCCGTGATCTGTGTTCCCTAAAAATGAGGAGATGCTGAGCAGGCAAGAGCAGCAAGGCTCAAATGCTGGCAGGGCTTTGTGAGTCCCTGAGAAGCAGATCCTCAGCAGGGTCTGTGTCAGCCTGGTGTTTGTACCATGCTTGGTTACATCCTCTGGGCTCCTTGGCACAAAGGTGGGGTTACTGCTCTCAGAATAGAGGGCAGTGAAAACTTCCTTCACATAGAATCACAGAATTTTTGGCACAAAGGTGGGGTTACTGCTCTCAGAACAGAGGGCAGTGAAAACTTCCTTCACACAGAAACACTGGGTGGTTTGGGTTGGAAGGGGACCTTTAAGATCAGCTATTCCAACCTTCCTGCCCTGGACAGGGACACATTCCATGAGCCCAGTCTGCTCAAAGTCTCATCCAACCTGACCATAATCCACCAGAGAGGCCTTTCACATCCCCTTGCTTGATGAGGTGCCATTCTTTGGAGCAATGCCTAGGCTTCATAAGGAAAGCAGTAAGCCCTCAATTGCCTCTCCCACTGCAAGGGAGATCTTTATGGTCTTCCCTCAGATTATTTACACCAGTCTGTCCCAGTTGATAAATGACTTTTTCTTTTTTTTTGAGCTGCACTTTGAAAAGCAGAGTTCTCTCCCCTTCCCACCACAGCTGGGCCAGCCAGCAGTGCAGGGTGTGGCTGATGAAATGTGCATATAATGCAAAACCGAGTCCTCCTGGTTTGTCTGCAATGAGTTGACATTGCGAAGGAACAAAAGTCATTCAAACCAAAACTGCCCATTTGCTTTTTGTGTTCGGAGAAATACACCGTGGGTAGTCCCAACAGAAGCATCTTGCATCACGAGCTGAATGTTGCCTTTGCACCTCAGGAGCTGGAAAGTCACGCGGCCCCGGGGAGTAACATTAAAAAAGCCAGAACCTGCCAGAAGGAATTCACAGTAAAGGGCGAGAGCTTTCTTCCTCGTGACTAAAACACCTGTCACAGCTGCCAAGACTCTGCTAATTACACAATAACTTTATTATATCCCACTTGGAAGAACAAACAATACTTGAAGCTCCAAAAATGAGCAGCCTTTAGACTAGATTAATGCAGGCAGAATGGCTGCATGGAGCCGGTGTTCGCCTCGTCCTCCCAGTAGCTCTGGAGAGTAAAATGGCTTGAAGAGTCCCTTCTTTGTTGCCAGTGCTACATAATAAAGTAATTGTGCAATTAGAAGCACATTACTGATGGGAGGTGAGTGTTTTTTATGCAGTGTAGGTAAAAGGCTGGCTGCTCTGAATAAGTTGAAAGCCTAACTGGAGCATCTCTGCTCCTTCTTACTTGAGCTTCTGGTAGTCCCTGGTAACATCCAGACAGGAGAAAAGGAGTATCACTTGTTGAGTGTGGATTTTCTTCCCATGTTAAAATATTAAATAGGTCTCATGCAAGATTTCACTGTGGTGCCTACCTTGTCCAACACCAATGCAGCAAGAATGGCTGAAATGTGTATTAAAGGGTCTAATACCAAAATAAAACATAAGGGATAGAAGCCTTCCATTGCTCCTATCTTGCATGCCTGACTACTTTCATTCATTGTCTTGCCTGTCTGATGGTGCTGTGAATTTTGGGGGTCAGGAAGGTTAGAGGAAGATGCTGCCATTTGTGGTGGTGGTAATGAGCCTGAGCTGGGCAGGATCTGTTCCAGTACATTGTGGGTCCCTGTAGGCATCAGCCTGACTGAAGGGGTTGATGAGTTTGCTCAGGGGAAGCTGCAGGAGGGCAAAAAGATGGGCAACACACTGGGCAACAGACATATCGCAAATATGGATTTAAAGTGACCTAACTCTTTGGGGGTGATGTTTCTTCAGTCTAAGCCAGGTTATGATTTCTGCCAAGCTTGTGAGACCAGAGTATACTTGCACCACAACAACAGCTCTTTCATGACAGCCCTAGGAGAGGACTTTTTGCATGACTCACCTCTGATGCCGTGTCACCTGTAGCTGCTTAACCCTTTAAAATTTTTAGTCTGGTACCTCAAAGCCAGGAAGGAAAACCTGAGGTGTCTTCCCTACCCTGTGAGCTTCCCAAAGAAACTAAGCCTGGGGATGGAACAACTGGCAGGAACGCTGTTGCAGACATCTTTTATGGAAAATCCTTTCCTTAGGATTTTTCCTCCTGAGAAGCTGAGAGGCCTCAGGAACAAAATGTAAACAATGGTTATCTGCTGCTGTGGAATACAACAGGTGGATCATTGATTGGCCCATGTTGGTTGTTTCTAATTAATGGCCAATCACAGCCCAGCTGGCTCGGACAGAGAGTCTGAGCCACAAGCCTTTGTTATCATTCCTTCTTATTCTTTTCTTAGCTAGCCTTCTGAGGAAATCCTTTCTTCTATTCTTTTAGTATAGTTTTAATGTAATATATATCACAAAATAATAAATCAAGCCTTCTGGAACATGGAGTCAGATCTTCATCTCTTCCCTCATCCTGAGACCCCTGTGAACACGGTCACAGAACGCTAGGACGGGCTGGTGGTGATCCATCCATGAGCATGTGACCAACAGGCCTCCCTGTCCTCTGCTGTCCCTGATGGGTGTGTGTGCTGTTTGCAGGTCCCGTGGCAGTGATCAGCGGGGAGGAGGACTCAGCCAGCCCTCTTCACCACATCAACCATGGCATCACGACGCCCTCGTCCCTGGACGCCGGCCCGGACACGGTGGTGATCGGCATGACGCGCATCCCCGTCATCGAGAACCCGCAGTACTTCCGACAAGGTCACAACTGCCACAAGCCAGACACGTGTGAGTGCCCGAGCCGGCCACAGCCCCCAGCAGGGCTCAGGGGTGGGCTGGGGGGCTGGGGGAAGGAGGGCGGGGAGGGAGAGGTTAAGAGGATGAGGAAGAAGAGAAGGAGGTTTTTGAGGAGAGTGGGTCTTGGTATGGTCCAGAAACCAAAGTGAATCTCAGGTCTCAGAAATCACAACATACATGTAGATGCTTCCAGAAAAGACGTTCCACTCTCACCTTCACCTCCCTTCACCCTCCCTCTGCCACCCACCCGTCACCTTCCCCACCCCTGCCTGAAAGTGCCATTCCAAGCCGGGCTCTTCCTCATCAGCTCCAAGCATGAGGTCCCAGGTGTGAGCAAGAGCCCCCTGGGAGCGTGGGGATGGATGTGACCCCTGCTTGGCTGGGGAAAGGACCTGCCTCCCCTTCCTCCTCCAGCAGTTTCCCAGTCATGGGGCTGCCTCTTTGGCTCCCCAAAGGGCCAGGGGGAAGCTCAGGATGCATGGGCATAGGTGTGGCAGATGCCTGGAGCTATCTTTGTCTCCAGGAATTTTAGATGCTGGATGTCTTGTTTTTATGGGCTTCTGTAAAGCTTCTGCATCTTTCCTGTATAAATTTGGTTCATGAACTGGGCTCATTAGACTAGCAGGAGGTGATCAAGTGTCCCTCTCCACGTTGTGTTTCTAAATTCTGAGCATAAAAGAAAAGTGCTGTGTAAAAGGATGCTTTTCTGGGAGTCCTGCACCACTTCCCACGCGAGTGGTGGGATGCAGCCTTCCCCAGCATGCGGCTCACAGGCGGTAGCTGAGCTCTCCCAGGCCTCTTACCAGCTCTGACACGCAAGCTGAGCAATGCAGGAGGTTTGGGTAACATTCCTCTCTTGCTATTTCGCATCCTTTCGGTGTGTCTTGGTTCCAGGTAGAACTGGAAAAATAAAGATCCTGCAAAACAAAAGGTGAAAGGACCTCAGCTTAAAGGGCTATCTCTGTGGCCCAGCCAGAGGCAGGGAGTGCTGTGCTGATGTCACCTCTGCTCTTCCCTTGGCTGCTGCTGACTCACAGGGGCAGGAGACAGACCCCAGCCCCTGCAAACGGGGAGAAGGCCCATCTCCCAGCCTGCAGGAAGCCATGTGGCATTGAGTGCTCAGCAGGAGCACATGCTCCTGGCCTCCATCAGGGGAAGGGGAGCTGCAGCTGCTGCTCCCACGGAGGTATCCCTTGGACAGTCCCCACTGTGCACCCTCATGGGTCCTGCTGGCTTGTGCCCAAACCCTTAGCACTGTCCTTCACTTGCCAGAGCGATGGGATGTACCCAAAGAACGTGCCTGGCTTTCCCTTGATTTTCATTTCAATGTGCTAAATTTGGTCTGTTTGTAGAGAGGGGAGGAGGAGGGCGGTGATTAGGCAGGAGTGGAGAAGCTGAATGTAGCGTGGTTTTTCTGTGCTGTTAATTATATATTTTACATTTCTTATAGCACCTCATCTCAAAATGATTTACAAACTCTGATGGCTTGGGAGGGCGGGCTCCCCCGCTTTACTTTTTCCTCCTTTCCCTGCTGTGCTGTCTCAAATCTCTTTAATCCGCACGCCGACCATTGCAAGACGTGGGTGCTCTTGAAGCTGTAGCAGAGCTTAAACCTCAAAGGATTAGGTTTTGCTCTGAGCCTTTGCCCTGTGGGACTTGTCAGAGCTGGATGGGCTGCAGGGGAAGTCACTCGCAGCAGGATTTGACCTCAGAGCTTCACGGGGCTGTTTGAGTAGGATCTGAAGGGTTCACAGAGATCCTTGGGGTGGCATCTAGAGGCGCTTCTCCTGTGAAGGGTGCCTTGGGAGGGAATGCTCCTGCTTTTCCAGGACTGCAAGGCAGTGGGGCTGAAACCAAACCCCACAACACTGGTACTCCCTTTGGGGGATAATAAGAGCCAAACTACAGCTGGGTGCTTTCATGTTGAAAACCCTAATTTTTTTAGATTTGTCATTCATGGGGCAAAACCCAATCCTTGACTCCTCAGGCAGAGTTGAATTTGGTGTGTGCTTTGTGTTTTAGTCCCCAGGCTTTAACTTGGTCAAAAACTTCTGACTTCACTGGTGGCTTTGCTTGAGGCTGGAAAGTTTCATAATTCACCTATTAAATTAACCATGCTTTGGGGAGATTTTGCTGTAAGGGGTTTGTTTGATCTGATGTGCTCAACTCAACATAAGCCTGGGCTGCAGAATATTTGTTTCTCCTGTTCTCCCCGTGGTTGTCATGCTGGAGGGTTTTTCCCTCCCCTTGTGCAGAGCTTGGACACAAACACTTCTCCCTTTGCTGTCACTTCTAAAGAGAGCTCCTCTGGGCTGGGGAGTGCCTCTATGCCCAGCTGAGCCTGTACAGATGCAAACTCCTCACTCCACCACCTCCTCCAGAGCAGCTGCCCAGCTGTGAGCAAAGGTGTTCCGTGGCACCCAGCATCTCTCCTTTGCACTGAGCTGTTGCTAGAGCAACACCTTCAGCAAGCATTTTCCCTCTCCAACATGAAGCTTTTCTCCTTCCTTCCTCCTGCAAGCATCCCTGTGCTCTTGGATGCTGCCTGGGTGGAGGACACGCTGATACCCATTGCTGTGCTGCAGCGAGGGGAGCAAACTCTGTGTGCTTAATACAGTATTAATAGTACATTGATGTGATATAGATTTCTGTCACCCTCCATACTAGCAAGCATCACTTATCATGCAGGGATGAGGGATGTTTATTCCCAGCCACTTAGCTCTGCATAATGGAATTGCAGCTGAAATATGGAGAGCAGCTCCCTGCCCATGGAGCTGGAGGCCTCTTGCTCCCTCTGTGCAGTGCTGTCCCATGGGATCTGCTTCTTAATGTGTCCCCAAGGTGACAGAGACCTGTTCTTCACTGGGAATGTGCTGTCCTCATGTTGATAGGATGAGGGACACAGGAACCAGCCCTCACTTCTGGCTTTCTGGGATTTTTGCAGTTGTCTCACCCTCTTTCTGTTACTGCCTGACTTAGTGCAGAGGGGGAACAAGCTTGACTCAGAGTTCTCTTTCCCTTCCTGGGTGAGGGGTTCTCAAAGAGCCATGGAAGACACCAGTACCACTGTGTTTCCTCATGCTGAAGCATTTATTTGTTGAGAAGATGCTCCCCCATCTCTGTGCTGTAACTCCAGGCTGTGCTGGGTTTACATCCTGTCCTTGCTTCAGCTGTCCTTGGCCCTGCCTGGAGGGTTAAGAAAAGAGTTCGGCAACGTGGACAGTCTGGCCACAAGTGGATTTCAGAAGAATAGCCTTTTCAGAAGAATAGGCTTAAAAGGCCTTTTTTCTTCTGATCTTGTGCACATGGAAGGGAAACCAAGTTCATATCTGCTTGGCAAAGAGCAACAGGTTGTGATGAGTTTGCACCTCCATTTCTGGAAATAAACACATCAGAGTAGAAGAATGGGACTTGTGGCAAGCACAGTGGGCAGTGATGACAATGAGAGTTTAAGACTACATAAAATCAGCTTATGGTCAGAGGTTTTGGTAATGCAAAACATGATCCAGTCTACCCCCATCTGTGGCCAGAATTTGACTGTCCTTCTGGGCAGGCCTGGCAGTAACAGCAGCTTCTTATGTTGCCTCCCTCTCTTGAAGTTCAGGATTTGAATTCCCAAAATTCAAGTTTTGCAATTATGAGTAGCTGGAGATTTCTGTGGTGAAATATTGGTAATGTTTCAGAAGAAACATTTTGGAAGGTCGTTTTACTTTAATAATAGTAATTAAGTAGTAATTAATTCTAAGCACAATGCATCAGATGCAGATTAGTTCTTGGATCTGATCTCTTGAGCTTTACTCAAATGCCACAGCACAGTTTTGGAGTTGTCCAGGTCCCTTGTATTTCTCATCTAACAAAACAGGTCTTCTGGAGAATGACACAAATTGGAGACAAAAATCCAAACCCTGATGGAGAAAATTGATTCGGGGGGCAGATCCCCACCTGCATCCCAGCAGTGGATGCTCAGTTGCAACAAGTAATGTGAAGCTGAACTTTTGGGGCAAATTCTTTGATTTTGGGGGAGGATTTTGCCAGCCAGGACTGTAGCTGGCTGTGTTTTCCAGGACTGGCGCAGTCTGGGGACTGGGATGCATTCTCTACACGGGTGGAGCAGCCGTCCTTTCCTAGAGTCCTAATGAGGGTTTTTTTCAACCTCATTTATTACAGGCTGCCCTGACATAATTACATATTCAAAGTTAGTAATTACACGTATTCATGCTAATTAAGTAATTAGATATAATTACACTAACTGTAAATACGTGGTAATCGGCTAAAAAGAAGTACTTCAGAAAAAAACAAGGCAAATCACACAATAAAAGCGCCATCAGCACTCTTTCACTCAGTACCCTGTCTTTATCTTTTATTTCAGTGCAGCTTAAAAGGAACATCGTGGTCATTTCAAAAATCATATTTCTTAAACAAATAGATTTTCTTAACTCTGCTTTCAATAGATCTCAAGAACTAAAATGAAAAGGATATTTACCCTTAGAACTGTTAATTTTTTTTTGTCTGCCTAGTGTGTTTTGTTCATCCTGGACATGGGAAGATAAAAAGTATGTAGCATTTCTATTTTTGGTCAGTTCATGGTCCCACTTTTGCCAAAAACAGCAGCAACATAAAACTGAAGTCATAAGTGCTTGTAGTTTTATTTGCCTAAAAAAGAAAATTTAAACAGTTGGTAGTGGAAAAGAAACTTTTCCTTTTTTTTTTTTTTTTTTCTCCAGAGATAAGATAATTTGTCAAATATTCTTTTTTATGTAATATAAATGTGGAGCTCAGGCTGAAGTGACAGCAGCACTTTGCTTCCCCATGCCCTGCCTGGGGCCAGGCTCCACAGGTTTCAGTCCCTCACACAGAGCTCTGTTTCTCCAGGGTATTCTTTTCCTCTTGTCTCCTCTAAAATGAAGTCCCCAGGCTCTTCTCCAGAAGGACCCAGCTCCCATTACTCTTCTGAAGTAGGCACTTGTGGGTGAAGACTCTTCTGAGCTGGAGCTCTCGTGGTCTCACAGTCTTGTCCTTCTCACTCAGCTCACGTGAGGTATTTTAAGGGTTTTAACGAGGACCTGTGAGGAGCTGTTTACTCGTTGATGTGTGTTTTGCTGCTCTGTGCTGTGTCTCCTCACTGTTTGTAGCAAAGCCTGGGCTTGTGGCTGGGAAGAGCCCTGATCTCAGAGCTCAGCTGCCAAGGTGAAGGCCTTGGGGGTCTCTGCAATGACCTTCTGCCTCCAAATTTCCCTCCCTTCTGGTTTGCTGTTGGCTCTCATGGAAACTGCTCTGAGCTCCAAGGTTTGATGTGAACATCCTGCAAAAGATTTGGATGTTGAAGAAGCCTTGTGGGCTCTGGCTGACTGTTCCCACAGCGGGTGCTGTAGGTATCTGAAGAAATGTGTGAGCAACCGAAATTACTGCTTCTGTCCCCCACCAGAGGAGAACTGAACTTCCCTTGTGCCCAGAATCACCTTCTCACCCAGGCTGCAACATCTGACCAACAGGAGACACACCATGGACAGTGGGACTTGAGCCAGCCTTCCCACCTCTCAGCTTTCCTGCCTGGAGCTATTTTCTGCTCTGCATCATTTCTTCTATCCCTGAAAGAGCAAGTGGAAGAAACGACACATTTTCCAGAAGTCCAACCTACTTTTGCAGAACTGGAGTGCCCATGCCACCTATTGCACCTGCACTTTGAGTTGCAGTCTCACACGTCAGACCTTCCTGCTGTGATGATGCTGCAGAAATGAGGTTTTTTCAGGATGTCTTGGAAAGGGCTGGCAAGATGCATTGCCTATCCCTTACCCCTCAGCCAGCTCTGGAGCTGTTGTCTGTGTGGTTGTACCATGCAGGAAGAAAAGCAGTGTTGCTCTGCCTGGTCCCTGCCTGCTTTTGGAGGAGCTGAAGTGCAGCCCTGCTTGCTCCAGATGGGATGGTCACCTGACTTGGTTTGAGCACAAGATGATCACCTCCTGCTGCTGTTTGGATTTTAGATCCATTCTCTGTTGCTTTAATGTGTGTTTACTGGAGATATTTGTACCAACACCCAGGATCAAAGGGGGACCAGCAGGCTCCAGCCCCAGAATGGAGAAGTGGCACTGGCAGCACAGCTGAGTGATGATACATTGGTTCCTGGTGGTGGAGATCCATGAGGAAGAGAAACACTTAAATCAAGAATAATGTGGATTTTGGCTGCTGATGGAGACCAGCCTGTGGAGAGACTGCTGGATACAGACATCAAGGGGTTGACAGGGAAGTATTGTCTGGTACAAAGCTCTGCTTTCTCCTCTGCCTAAAAGCATCCCCACTGGACTGTTTAATCCTGGTGTCTGGGGCCCAGGAGGCAGGGTTGGCTCACCCGGGGTAATTTCAAGAAGGGATCTTGTGATGTGTGAACTGTCAAGAAGTTAACAAGCCAGATGAGAGGAGGTCCTGACCTGCTTTCCTACTGGATTTGGAGTGGCTCTAGTACAGCAAGCTGCTCTTTTTGCCTGGCAGCCTCATCCCTGCATCACTTGGGTTGGACCAGAGTGCCCGAGAATGCAGCATCTCATGGAGGATGTGTATGTACACCCTGATATTCCACCTTCTATCCAGCCCCCTGCTCATCTCACACAGGGAGATGAGCTCTCGCTCCTCTTGCAGCATTCCCTGGCCTCCACACACACTCCACAGTGTCCCTGTCCACTCACCCATGGTCTAGCACAAGTCCAGACTCAGCATGGCAGGGTGAGAGGAGTGGGACACAATAGGGATAAATCCAAGTTTACACTCCCTCTGTTACCAGCTGTGTGTCTGGGTCTTGGTGCTTCTCCCTATCCATTTGTGCTTGTGATGTGCTTAAACCTGAAGGAGGTGTCTGTGCCAGAGAGAGCAGGGCTCTGTTCACCAGCCAGCTCTCTTCATGAGTGTGGTTTCATCCCTGCAGGACAAGAGGCAGCAACACAGTGCTCCACCTGAGGCTATTGCAGACTCAGGCAGCCCAGGTGTCAAGAGTGTCCTCCTAATGGCTTGTGGATTGTGTGAATTTTGCTGTGGGTTGCTGTAAAAATAGCTAGTGTGTGCATGTGTGCATGGGCTGAGTGGTAGTAATGACTAATTTTGGCCCTCATTTAAACATTTGTCTTGTTTTTGAAGGAGTTTTTTGTGGCTTACAATGATTGGCAGCTGGGGTACTTCTGCATTCCTGGGATAAAGGAGGATGTGCCTGTGGTACCTGGCCATGGGGTCCCCTCGAAGGAACCAGGAGTTCCCAGAGTTTGCAAGGACACTGTGTTGAGATTTTTTAGTCTCCCCAGGCTCTTTGTCAGGTTTAAAATCTCTTGGAAGTGCATGGGGCCTCACTGTGGTTAGGAAGTGTCTCTCTGGACTGGAGATTGGAGGCTCTCGTTGTTTGATCATTGTCTAGTTAAATTGTCTTCCTAATTTAAAATAGCTGCTATTGTTTGGAAGTTGGAGCAGTTTTGCATGGCCACACACACAGCAGGAGCATTATTAGTGGTGCTGCCCTGTGGGACAAGAAGTACAACCCAGAATGTAGCAGAGAACCAGCGCATCAGTAGAGGTTAAAAAACCTCAAACCTGTGCTTAGTGCTGCTTTTGGGCTAAACAGCCCACAACATCCCATGCAGTCCTGAAACCTGAGGAAAGATTCATGTAAAAAAATATTCTGCCTAAGGATTTTCTTGTGTGGAAGGAGGCTTTTGTTTCCCAGCCTTGGTGGGAGATGGGGTGGGCACACAGAGATGGCTCCCAGCAGCACAGGGCCGGTGGAGCAGAGCACGATATGCTTCACATAACAAAAATGCAGAAACTGTCACTTTTGATTGCTGGATGCTTCCAGTCCACCTCAGCATCCTGCAGTCTGTCTTGCTCTTGTTGGTGGCTCAGTGGGGTGAAGGCAGCTGCTCATGGAAGCACCACTTCTGCTCGTGTGCTCCCAAAGCCCTGACCTGAAGCAGCTGTTTCTCACTGTGGCTGAGAGTAAATCACTGGCCTTGTTGAACAAGATGTGATTTGCTGAAGTGAACATACCCACTGGAGAACCCAGTAAACCCATTTCCATGTGCAGCTGATGTAAGGTTTGTATGCAAGCATCTCGAGGTGAAAAGTACATTGGAGTCACAGCGTTGCTCTCAATGCCTGGGCTGGTCTCCCATTAAGGCAGGGTTTATTGCATAATCAATTTTTAGATTCCTGCACACTCATTCCTAAATCCACTGCAAGTTGCCTAGTGCTGAGCCTGGCTTGAATCTGTTCAAGCCCTCTCTCCCTGTCCTTCCCTGAATACATCTATTTAAGAGATGGGAACAAGCTGAGACTCAGTGAAAGCATGAACATTTCTGTGTGTACCACACCAAGGACCAGGCTGTCCTGCTGTCTGCAGCCAAGCCTGGTCAAGATGGGATGCAGTACTCAAATTAAGTGATGATTTACAGTTTCATGTAGACTCAGCTTTTTCTGATGCTCGTTCCAAGTTCCTTTGCTGATGCTGCAGCAGCACCTGAAGTTTTTTGTCACCGCTGTGGGTCTGTAAAAATGTCACACCTTCCTTCCAGGCCTACTAACCTATTTTTCCTCACTGAATGAGAGCACTGAGTCTGAAGGCTACTATACTACTTAATTTTATATATAAATCTCAAATATATGTTTGATCTATTTTAAATGCACTGGTTTATAATGTATGGACACCTGTTCTTATCTTACTTGTACTTTTAACAGGTTTTACATCATCCTTCCCTGTCCAACCACCATACTTCTTTTTTCCCTTTGTGAGATAAAAGGGAATTTTTTTTTTCTCCTACAATACAAACATCTCTTAAATTCAGGACAAGCAGTTTCTCTTGCTCCCATAAGTGTGACAGGAGATAGCTAAGTCTCCTAAGTATATATGGCAAATTGCAATTAGAAGAAAACACTGGAACAAAATTTCTTTAGTCCTTGTCTCCCTTCTCCCAACCCTTCTCATCCCTCCACCTCCCTCTTGCAGGATTAAGCCAAGCTAATCCTCAGATGAGCAAGATCTTGGGAAAGCAAAGAGCCAAGGGAGGAGAAAGAAAAATCCTTCACACTCAACACTAATAAGGAAATTATAGGCATCCTACATTATGAATTGGATGAATTTTTAATGGTTAGAAATGCAGCTGATTTATAATGCATCCATCCAGGACTGCAGGGCCTGTCGCCAGCTAATAAATAAATGACAGGCTCTTTGTATTAAAAGTATCAGTCATTTTATGTCTCTGCGCTGTAATTGATGAGGGGACTGAGCAAGGGAGGTGGTGGCCAGCAGGTGTACGCAAGAGCAAGGACCCTGTGTTTCAAGCTGTACCTGGGGGCTTGGCAAATCAGAAAGTTAGAGCCCAGTCTTCCAAGTCTTCTCTCAGATAGGCCACAGCTCCAGCTCTATCCCATTGCTCACATTCCAGAACCAGGGAAATAAAGGACTTAGCTGGGGCTGCGTGGTTTTGAAAGGTCATTTTAAGCCCAGCTTAGGGCCCCATTGAACATCTCTTATGTTCTAGACCAAGTTAGTTACCCTGGACAGCAGGAATGGCTCCATCTGAGGTGGCTGCCCAAAGATTCCTTCCTCCATGTGGAATGAGGGGGGAAGCTTTGGGTCTGCCTCGTGTCAGACTCCTGGTGAGGGTGGGGGAGATTGTGCCCTCTGCTCTTTGACAGTCCTGGCTATTGGCACAGTCAGGGCGAGACGAGCTCAGAGTCAGGGATCAGCACGAGTTCATACAAACCCAACAGAAATGTTCACACTGAGGCTGTGTTAAAAATAAATTCTGGGCAAATCCCAGAGATGGGGTGGGGTGGGACTGTTCTGCTCCCGTGCCAGATCCCAGCAGAGCCCAAATGTCAGGGGAACATTACTGAGAGCACAGCAGGTAGCTGAATAGCTGAGACATGGGGTAGATTTTATCCTCTTAATGAGGAGAACTAACCTGGCATGTTGTATCTACAGTGTTTCCTGGAAAGAGGCATTTCTCCTTTCAGCCCATCAAGGGGCTGCTGAGCATCTTCCTCTCCATTTTATGGATGAGAGGCAGCTGGAAAGACATCAATTTGCTCAAGGTCACGCCAGGTTGCTGACAGCTAGCAGCCTGGCCCATGTTCAGCCCACTGGGCCATGTTGCATGTTTATGAGTCCCCACCTGAAGTCCTTTCACAGCCAGTCTTTTGGAATCAGGGGTTTAGATGGATAAACACATCCTTGGAGCTGTCAGCTGCATATTATGATCCCAGAAAATGGCAGTTCTGAACTTTTCCTGCTCTTTTCCTGATTGCTTAGATCAAATTCTCCCTTTCTCACCTTCATGGGGGCCATGCTACAGTCTTAATATGTTCTGCTCTGCTCTCTTAACTGCTTCTGAAGAGAGCTCTCCTTGCAGGTCTCATTCCACCTGGGCATTGCCTCCTCCAGTCACTGGAGTGTGTTGGAACCTGAGTGCTGGGCTCAGAGGAAGAGCAGTCATTTTTCAACTTGGCTTTAGTCCCTGGCTGCAGGAATTAGGCAGGGAGGCTGGGATATGAGCCTGGCTGCCCAAGGAAAGCACTGCTCTCTAAGATGCAGACTTTCATCTTGACCTGGAGGAAGAAAACGCTTATTGCCTTATTTATTACATTTCCCCATAGCAGTGTAAATACCATGTCCATGATAGATATAGATCTTATGAATAATATAGAGATTTGAACTAAGTAATTGCTGTGCTTTTTTAATGCAAGAGATCCTCAGTGTCGAGTGGTATTAATGATCTGTCTTGACATGGGCTCTGCAGAGGGCGATTGCAAACCCCAGTTCCGTGAGAATTTGAGAAATTGGGGGAGAAATCCTAATGTGCTGTTCATCCCCTCTGTTCCCTGTGGGACACTTCAGAACAAGTATCCTGCCTGCTGATTTTTTCTCAGCTTTCCCTAGACCCTCTAAGGACGGGAAGGCTAAGTGGGTTTTTGGGAAAACAAATCCCTTTTGTAGGCAGGCTGGGCTGGGCTGTCAGAGGAGGGAACTTTTGGAGGAAATGTAATACAAAGATCCTAGCAGCTCCCTGTGGTCACTAACAGTTCTCCAGACATTTCTAGAAGAGCAAAATTATTAGTTACAGTGAAATAGCTAAATTCAGGCGGAGGTAGTGATATTTTATGTGTCTGCTGATCTGAGCCTCTGTCTCTTCTCTGTAGCTTTAATATGAAGCTCTCCTTTCCACTTGCTCTCTGAAACCCTTGTGCAGCCTTGCTGCTGTGTTCGATTAAACAGGTGGCTATGTTACTATGAGAAATTCTCTATAAAGTCCACTCTTTAATGCTTTAGGATCTTTGGGGATGAATTTAAGATATTAAGAACTAGGGAGATTTAAAACCTTTTTTGCAATGACATTGTGGGGGAAAGGGTAAGGGGATAGCAATGACAGGATATGGTGTGAGTCACTTTGTGCCTTGCATCACTGGTGGCAGGGAGCTGGCAGCCCCACTGGCTGGTCCTTCTTGCTCCCTGCTGCAGAGGTGTTGGTGTTACAGCTGCAGAGCTCCAAGGCCTCTTTAAATAAATGGAGCTGTCTGAGAAGGCTATGAATGCCTTTTCAATTTATTTTTCCCCCCAAACATAGCACCTCAAGTCTGAGTCAGGCTGTTAAACTTTTTCACTCCTCTCTCTCTAGCCACATCCTGCTTTAAGGTTATTTCTCATCCTTCTTCCACCATCACCCTTTTAACAGGAACAAGGATAGGTGAGACCAGTGGACTTTTTAGCCCATATTCTCACCCTGTCAGTTCAGGAGGAGCAGGTCTAGCTGACCTCTGCGGGCTGTGTGGAGCAGGGACCATGGGCTCAGGTGTTTCTTTGATGCAGGACTGGTAGCTCATTAACACCCTGTGCCCCGCAGATAACTTTTATTGATCATCAGCTGCTTAATCAAAAACTCTATCACAGTTTGTTTCGATTAGTTTTTCCATCTCTTCATCTCTGGAGAATTGTTTTAGCCAAAGTTAATGTACTCATTATGCAGTTGGGAAACCACTGCTAAGGACTGCTATGTAAATCAGGAGTTTAGGAAGGTTTGTGTCCTCCTTCCCACATCTAGCAGGATGAATACACTGGGTGCATATTCCTCTGCCTGATGGGTGAAACAGGCGTGGAGGGAGTTTGGCTGAAGTGGGTTTTGACCAGCCAGGTGTGGCAGAACTCACCTGCCAGGTTGCACAGAGCCCAGGCTCCAGATCTACATGCCCACAGTCCTGGCACAGTGAGCAACAGCCCTGCTGCTCTACCTGGTCCTGTATCGAAACAGATCTGAGCAGCCCTGAAATCAACACCCTGGGGTGTGCTGTTCTTGGGCTACAGCTGGAAACTCTGTGGACAGTGGCTTTAGTCTCTTGAAAACTGTCAGAGCTCTGGGGAAGGGCTGAGAGGAAGTTGTGCAGCAAGTGGCAAAAATATTCCCCAACTTCTGCCATGTCTTTAATGACCAACCATGAGAAGTGTCTGGCCAGTCTGAGTGGGAACACAAGAAAGACTTGTGAAGGAAGCCCCAAGACAGGAGTGCTGTTTGTTGTGCCACTCCAAACTTATTTCTTACTCTAGTTATGATGGATGTCCTGATATGATTCATTTTCCTTTTGTCTTTGAATGTTTACTGAATAAAATCATTCTCCTTGATCCTATACCCTATCAGGGCTACACACTTCATGCTGGCTATGGTGTTGCAACGTCCTAATTTGATTGCAGAGGGTCGTGTCCTGTATAATGTTGTCTCATTTTCTCAGTAGTCGATGCAAACTCAATTTTACTTTCTTTGAAAAGAAGGGAAGAGGAGGCAGGAACCCAGAATCCACAGCTGAGCCTATACCTGCAGCACTTACCTTGTTGCTTGGCTGTAATGGCCCATGCAGTTCAGCTTGGATGGGACCTACAGGCTAGTGTTATTTATTTATTTTCCTGATGGTGCTGAAGGAGAGAAAGGATGGAAGCTACAGCAGAGAAGGGCCCTCATTTGTAGGTGCTGGCACCGCTGATTAGCCTCAAGGAGTCATTAACCCAACGGGCTGGACAATCTCTTGATGGAGCTTATCTCAGGAGGGGAGGGTTAGCTGTGTCTCCCTGTGCGCCCTGGGTGAGTGCTCAGCTTTCTCCTCTTGTCTCCAATTAGATGCTGGGTCCCATGTACCACTGTGTTTCACCTGCCTTAGAGACCCTTCACCTGCCTTCCACCTCCGCAATTCACCAGTAGCTCAGAGGGGAGAAGGAGGGTCTGGTCTCAATTTGTGTGGCTCATTTGCATGTGAAATGAGCACGTCCCTTCAGCAGAGCTGCCAGCAGCCTCCTGGCCCCGCTGCTCTCATTCAGCACGGCTCTGACAGCTCCAAGGCTGTGGCTCGGTGAGCGGTGGCAGGGCTTGCTCATAAACTGGAAGTGTCACCGTGTTTTTGCAGAGCTCGTCCAGAAAATGGTGTTTTTTCAGCAGCTCATAAAGGAGGTGTCAGCCTGGGATTTGCTCTGTGGAAAAAGAACCTGTTTTTGCAAGCTGCAGAGAGCACAAGCTCTCAGCTCTGGCTCCAGGACCATCCCTGCTGGCTGGGATTGCTGCTGGGGCAAATTATTCCGCTGATGGTTTCATTGCTAATTTCCTCATGGGTCCTGGACTCTCTGACTCTGTATTTGTCTCAGGGTATTCCTCATTCTCAGCCCTGTCTTTTCTTGTCCTGTTGGGCTTTCAGTGGGCTTTTGATTGAAATGGAACTGCTGTGGTGAGAGAGGAGGAGTCAGAGAGGCGCTGGTAGGCAAAATGCACTTAGCAGTTGAATGAATAAATAACAGGTCTCCAGATGTGCCACCAAACAGGATCTCTTGTCTTGATCCAAGGATTTAGTGGGAAGAAGCCAGGCAGTGGAGTGGCAGTAGTCTCTGTGGCTGGACAAGGACCAAAAGAATAGAATTGTAACTCTTGAGGACAGGAAGAGAGGGAGGAGGCTGGACATTGGATCACTCATGTGATCCTCCTTGGAAGAATACCAGGCTCCATGAAGGAAGCACAAATCTAGGCCTGATTTTTTTTCTCCATTCCAAAATATTTAATCAGAGAATCAAATATGAAGTCTGTTTAAGAGGAGGCTGGCACACGGCAGCTGGCTGAGTGTTGCAATCAATGTATCCGCTGTGGAATGTTTCCTGCACAAGTATTACATCCTCTCTCATTTACTTGATGATCTTTAGGGTGAATCAATCAAAAGATGCTGCACACAAATAGTTCAGCCTGTGATCCTGTGGGTGTCCATTACAGGGATATTTGCTCCATGTTAATAGACCTGTTGGTTAACAAAAAAACCCTACATTTTTAAAATGGAAAGCTGTTACTTGATGGCAATTGTTAGCATTGGTTTTTCTGCCTCCCCACCTCCTCCCCAGCACAGCTCTCATTCTGCGCCAATGCAGGTGACTGCAACAAAACCCAGGTCTGCACTGCTGGGGAGGGGAGACACTCACATCTCACCCAAGCAGTTACCTGAGGAGAACCTTCTCTTGGAGGTTGGGAAGGGCAGAGAGAGGCTTCTCTTGTACTCAGTGGGTGATTTCACCACTCTGTGTCTTGTTCTGTTAATTGTGTTTCTGCACCCATCTCCCTTGGCATGTGATGTCCTGTTTGACTTCAGGTATATCTGAAGAAGGTACTCCCCTGAAATCCCCATCAGACCAAGGCTCAGCAGCTCCTCGAGGAGTCTGATTGGGTTTTACACTAGCTGAATGCATGGGAATTTTTATTTGGGTCTGTAAAGCTTCTAGTCTGCTGAAGCATTAGTGTTCATTTTGTTCCTCTACAACATGGACACTTGTCAAGTCTCCACATTTCTGGGTGAAAATGTGCCCATGTTGCAGTGCTGCTTTTCTGATGCTAGCAAGAACCCCAGCTGGAATTTTAACCATTAGAAGATCAGGATGGTGCCTCCTGCATAGATGTCCTTTCCTTTGAAAGCCAAATCTGAGCAGACCCAGCCCTGGGATGCCTGAAGCTATGCAAACAGGGGAGCAGCATACCCAATGCTGCCGGATCTCTGGTGTGGCACTGGGAGCACATCCCAGGCCAGAGCAGGGTGCTGTGCTGTGTGACAGAGCTCCCTGCAGAGGCCGTCACGCAGCAGGGCTGAGAAGCCCAAAAGGACCAGGCTGGTGGCTGTGGGCTATGTTCAGCCTCATGCTGGTGGTTGGTAGTTGCCAGCAGCTGTTCCGCTTTCTGGGAAGCGTGTTGGGATCGTTCCTGCTCAGCTGGAGGCTGTGAGAGCATTTGGTCCTCTCCCAGGCTGCTGGTGCAAAGCAGCCACTGTTCGGTTTGGCGGGCCAAGCATCGCTTCAGGCTCCACTGCAGAGGGGACCAACCCCCCCGTGTCACTTGTTTATCTCTGTCATTTATTGCTACAAAACAGCTCACCCAGAGCCGTCCTTCCCACAGCTGGTGGGAGTCAAAGTGCCGAGGCTGTTAGTGGATTAGGGCAGCAGAGTGAAAACCATTTGGCGTTTCTATCCTGATTCTTCTGGGTGCCTTTAATTAGCATGATTGCTCAGCACAGATTTTGCCATGTTCTTTAGCTCCCCTGGTTAGGATAATTATTCCCCCAGCTCCTTTTGTTCCAATTCCTGATCGCTTACAAAGTCTCCTGTTAAAAGCCATTAAATCCGTAATGTGAGAGTAAATGTTCAGCAGCGTTGTGCTCTCAGCCCCACACGTGTGAGCTCCAGCTCTCAGCCCCTCTCCTGCACTCCTCTGCTCCCTGCCACGTGCTCCGTGCTGTGGCATCCTCCTCTCTGCTTCCCTCTCACGCTTCCCCCCGGCCATCCCACGTGTGCCACACGCAGCAGGGTCTGTGCTCGCTCTCCCTGCTTCCTGATGGTGCTTTTGGCATCATGCAGCTTGGGTTCCTCTGGACAGGCACACCCGGACACACTCACGCACACTCACACACATGGGCACACTCAGACACACTCAGACACACTTGGGCACACTCAGACACACTCAGACACACTCAGACACACTTGCGCACACTCAGACACTCTTGGGCACACTCACACACTCTCGGGCACACCCAGGCTGGTTTTGGGCGTGAGGTTGGGTTCTGGGCTGTGTTCTCTCACATTTGGTTGCGTGTGCGAATGTGGAGGTGCTGTTAGAAGTGTACGTTCTCGTGTGTTTTAGTCATGGTGTGGGGAGTTCTTGCTTCAAGGAGCAGCTAAAGTAGAGGGGGAGTTGTCCTAGCTGTGGTGGAAAGTAGGATTTTTGTTGGTAGATGATGGAGAAGAGGAAAGACTTATTTTCCTTATTTTTTAAGTAAAGTTGTTTTCCTCTTTCTCAAGCATAAAAGCCTTCAGTGGAGGGAAAATAGGTTTTGGATAGCTGTATTCCTGGGAGTTTCCATGTTTCAGTGCCTCCCCATCTGGAGGCCTGTGAGCTCAGCCCCTTCACTGCTCTGATCTCTGCTGATATTTGATCAGCACATGCCAATGGCTCAAGTGGGGCAGACACACAAAGGTTTACACAGAGTGACGTGGTGTGAAATAAGATTGGGCTCAAGTGCTTTAAATGCCTTGTGCATTTAGGTGAGTTGATCTGAGAGGAAGAAGGGGGAGAGAGAGACTTATTTGGAGACCCAGAATGAAACTAGGGCAGAGAAGGGTCTGGCAGATGTGTAGTTTGTTAAGCTCAGAGCTGATTGCTTGAGCAAAAATTCACAGCTAGACCACTAGCTGGGAAAAGCTTGTCAGAAAGGATTCCTGATCCTTCCTCCCTCCTTTGAATTATGACCCCTAATCAACAGCAGACATGCATTTTGGGCTTAGATCTTGAATTGCTGCCCTGCTGTGCCGTGCCAGACCTTCCCCACTCTGCAAAGCTCACCCTCTGCTCTGGGGTGGAGTGAGGGTTTCCTTGCACAGCAGCAGCCCCCCACAGGGCTCCTCACTCACCCCATCAGTGCTTTGCTGGCTGAAAGGAGCTTTCCAGGCATTTCATACATTCTCTTGCAAAAGCCTACCATGTTTCATGTGTGTTTGGGAGCAGAGCCTCTGCTGCAGAAGGAAGGCAGCCACAAATACCTGATGCTCGTTTGGTTGGCACTATCCAAACAGTCCCACAGGAGCTCTGTAGTATCAGCATAAACCCATGTTTTTCTGTCTTCCCCTGGGAGAGCACAGCCTTCCCTGTGCCCTGGGGTGTGTGTTTTAGAGCTTGTGAAATACTGAAAGATACCAAGACATGGTCTCAAAGCAAAATCTGGAGCTGGGAGCTCTCCCTTGGGAAGTGTAATAACACCCTTTGACATATTTTGGTGCAGAAGACAACTTATTTTGAGAACCATCTACTGGGGCAATTATCAAGAGCTGAAGACCTGTGGTGGCAGCTTTGTTTCCAAAGAAATCAGCAGAGTGGGAGCGCTGGAGAGACACAGACGAAGAACAATAATTCTGGACAACACAGCATCCAAACAGCCTAAAAAAATCAACAAAATCTTGTTCCTCGAAACTCCCTGCTGCTCTTGCTGTGTTTTAGCCCTCAGCTCTTCCTGTTCCCATTTACAGCTCCTCTGTAGTGCTCGGTGCCTCCTTGCCTGCTGAGATCTCCTGCGCTCCTCAGTTTCCATCCTCGGTTTGTAAACTCCACAAAATCATGTTTTCCCACAGGATGTTCTTCCTGACACTTCAGACTCTCGGGCTTGTACAGCTCCTGGGCTTCCTGGAGGGCAGCTCTGGCCTTTCTAGATGACATAAGGTGTTGCTGGAGCAGATGGCAGAGCAAAGAGACTTGAACAAGCAAGGATTTATTCTGGGCCTTGATCAGCTCCTCCCATCCTCTGAAGAGCAGGAGAGCATCCCTGGCACTGCCTGGGCTGGGGAGGCCCCAGCTGCAGGCTGCAGAAGTTGTGTGCAATCCTGCCCACCATCTGTGTCTCTTCTTGATGTCTGCTGTGATATCCCAGCCCTCTGGCTTTACCAAGCACTTCTGTCCCTTCTAGAGCCCAGAGCTCCTGCAGAGGATGGGAGCTGAGGCTGTTCCCTGTTGGATGATCAGGACTGTCACTGGTTCCTTTGGAGACCTTGCAGAAAACATGGTCCTGCTTTGTGACGCCGTTTTGCCGCCTGTGTATTAAATATAACAGCTCCTTCCTCCCCAGGGAATGAGTGAGGCATAACAAATTAATGTTTATGAAGCACTTTCCAGCTAAAAGGAACTTTTGAAACAGAGCTGTTGCTGTTCTAACTCAGGGGCTTCCTTTACTGGTTGGCTCTTTGATGTGGTGATCTGTGGTACTGGTGGATCAGCTGTACCATAATTGGAATTAATCAGCAATTAAGGAACACGAGCCCAAACCAGATTCTTTCCCAGTGGATATTCCTTTCTGGGCACATTAGTCAGTGGTTTCAATAACTCTGTAAAATGCTTAGGGTAACTATTGCTATCTGAAGCAGCTGGGGAACAGAGGCAGTGTCACAGGGATACAGATACCTGTCAGGCAAAGTGGAAATAAGAAGCTCTTGTAGCACTGTGCTTAAATTGGCAGCACTCTGAGGGCTGACTTGAAAAAAAATTAAAAATTGACATAAGAATATATTTGAAAACCAAAGTGATGAAAATGATGTATTACTTGCTAGGATGGGATCTTTCATGCCAGGTCCCTTGGGCTTTATGGAGTGCAGAGGCAGCGAGAGTGCACGGTGGTGAGAAGTGGGGACCCATGGAGGCAGGGAGACAGGTTTTTCCCTCCCATCAGTGAGAATGGTAGAGGATAAGGCTCCTGGATGTGTCAGTGTGAGCACAAGGGGAGGCAGAGGCAGGGGAACAGCTGGACTATGCCCACAGTGCCAGCTACCACCAACTTTGCAAACACTTTCCTGCAGCGTGTTCTCATGGCTCACCTGTAACCCCTGAGAGTTTTGCCACATGTCTTTGCATGGCCGTGGGTATTTCAGGGGACAAAAGAGCCATTCTCCTTGCTCAGGGACCTCCTCTGTGACCCACTGCCACTTAAATGAGGCAGAGACTGAGCTCTGCGTGTGGTGGGTGAGACTGCTGGGTGCCCAGCCTTCCCCCCTTCCCTGGTCCTCTTACAAGTCATTTCACATACTCTGGCTTCAATCTAACAAAAACAAAACTGATGAGGCCCAACTGATCTGGCTGCTTTCCATCATGCAGTGGGCCTCTGAGTGGCTTTAAATAGCTGTACCTCAGTGCAGGCTGGAGAAAAAGCACTGGCTGTGCCTCTGGACAAGAGGGTAGCTTTGGCTCGAATCACAGGCCATCTCAGACCTGAAAATAGCTTTTTTTTTTTTTTTTCCTGTCACCCTTGGTCTTAAATAGATTTTTTTTTCCTTCTTATTTTTTATTTTATACCCTGTTAAGTCCTTTCCTACTTTGGGGCTTTTCCTAAGGGGGGATTGGTGGGGAATCTTGGAGCTCTGCCTCTTGAGCTATCAGGCTACATCATTTAGTATCTTGGAACTACTCCATCCATGAAAGAGTTCCAGAGAAAACAAACTTGTGATCCTGGCTAATATGGACATGGCCTACGTTAGTGGTGGCAACAGTGGAAATGCTGTGGATACTGGAATTCCTCTGACCAAAGGTTTAGTGAATCTTACAAAGCCTTCAAGAGTTCACCCCGTGGAAAGCTGTGAATGCTGCCCTTTCCTCAAGGAAAAGCTGTTTGGCCATTGAGTGCCTGCAGAATTCTCCCACCCCTTCCTCTGCTCTAGGCAAACATTAGAGAAATTGATGTGGAAATGGGATCTCCCGGATCCATTTGCTTCTGCTTTTCTCTTGCTCTGAGCCCATCTCCTCCTTCCCCTGCCCTCCAAAACACTCGCGGTGCTGAGATCTGTTTGTGATTTTGGGTTGTGGAAAAGCACAAGAAGATGGCACAAGCTGTAGCTAGAGCTCCATCTAGCACATTCCCAAGAGGCTTCCTGTGACGTCAAATCTCTTTGATTAAAGTGGGAGACTCTTATGCCAGAGGTTTAACCATGGAAAATGAAAACTGATGCAAGGTGAGCTGCCATGGAGGGGAATAAGGACCCTGTTTACATGAAAATGAGGGAATAGAAGAATTTCTGTAGCTCTCAGAGCCTTTCTAGTCTAAGAAGAGGTGTAATCTACTTGAAGATCTGCTTGAGGTCTATGTATCTGTGTGAAATTCATCTGTGGGCTGAATTTGCTTGAGGTTCTCCATTATGGTCAACACTGTTGGGCTGGTGTAAATAAGAGGAGATCTGGGCTCTTTGACTTTACCTTGAACAGTAGAGGAGATGATGTGGTTATCTGCAGCTGAGAGCATCAGGGAGAGCCTCACAGTGTGTTTCTGCTGAGCTTCTATGACCTGCTTTGTTGTGGCAAGAGAGGCCTTAGTCTGAGTTGCATCTCACCCTGTTACATGCTGCGAGAGGAAGGGAAAAAAGAGGGTTTTGTTTCCTAGCCCAGCAGATGAACCCATCCATGACAGGAAACCTGGGTTGTTGTGTTGCTTACCCCTCAGATACAGACACAGCAGTGCTGACTTTGACTAAAGGGATGGCTATTTCCTTTGCTCAGGATGTGGGCCAGGCTTGATGGTTTTCATGCTTTCTTTGATGCTATTCATGCTTCATATCTGCGCAGAGGGACAGATAAAATGTACGCTGTTGTTGGAGTCTCCTACTGCTTTTCTTTTATATCATAAATTCTGCTGTAACTCAGAAGAGAGCTCAAAGCTCCTTTGCCTAATGTGAGCTATGTGGATAGCAGAGTTATGTTTGGCCAGCTTGTTGCCCTTAATTTGCTATTTTTGTTTAACCCATTTTTGCCAGGCGTTACATAGCTTCCCGTTGCTTTTCTCATCCCTTCCCACAGCAATTTATATTGCTGTTTCAGAAGCAGTTTCCATCCCTGGGTTTCAAAACTGGTCTGCATCACTCCTGCTGTGGCAGAGAGGGATGCTGCGAGGAGTAGTGCATCATTTTCTGCGTCATTCCCTTGCCTCCCCATGTGACAATCCCTGCTGCTCCTCTCAGGTGATAGGGAGCAGCCTCAGGTCTCCAAGACTTTAGAAACATGCTCTATTTGAATAGCAGCAGTTTTACCAGAAAAGCAGTTTTACAGGGAAGGCAAGGTGAAAATATCTGTTTTTCCTCTGAAGTTTTGCTCTCTCAGTGGAGGAAGTGTGTTCTTGGCAGGGCACTGTCCATTGACTGGATTGGTATGGGCATGGGGCAGAATGGCCAAAACCCACTAGCCAGGGTGTTGGGAAACACGAGACAGTTCTGGAGGACTAAGTGGATGGCCAAGGTTGAGGACAAAAACTGATTGCATGGTTTGGTTGCATTCAATTTTCTTGTCCTTTCATTGCCACATCCATCCAGCCTGCTTAGAGAAATGTCCCATCTGCTCCCTCCATCTCAAGCTGTTAGAGCTGCACAGCAAATCTGAGCTCATTCCTCCTTCCCTGTTCTCCAACACTCTCCATACATTTATTCCACTACCATACAATGGCTATTAGTAGAGACAGTATTATGCTTTAATTTAAAAAGTGATATCATTAGAACTGGGAGGAGCACAAAGTTTAGTTTGTCAGACCCTTTCCAATTTTGTTGGTCTTTGGAGATGTTTTTGATTTCAATCTACAGGGTGGGGATTTTTACCTCCTTACTATTTTCAGGCTTGCATGTTGGAGTTTCCTTACAAATCTACAACCAATGTCAAAGATAGTATTTTTCCTCCCATTTTCCAGCTGGCACTGACAAGTGTGAAACTCCATAAAAGTTATTGTTTTTAAATTTTCCCTAACTGTTCTAGGAAGTTGAATATTTCTATTTCTCCTTTTTTTTTTTTCCTTTTAAAAGTAAAGAAAAAAAAAAAGTAAAGCAAAGCCCCCACATTTTTAAAGATATTTCCAAGCCAGTTTTTCAGAAGCTAATAGCTGTGATGGTAGATGACATTTGTCATAGCAGCATCCAAACTCTGAACCTGTTGAGATTCACCCATTTTAACCCTGGACATCTCCATGAGCATCATCCATCTCACATCTGTCAGCGAAGACATAAACCTAGCAAGAGCCTTGTTGGTTTCTGCTCCATACAAGAGAACGGGGTTAAAGGTAGCAGCACAATAGGGGAAACAGCAGTGAGGAAGAGAGAGAAAACCAGTCAGGAGAGAAGCATGTTGTTTTTCAGATTCTTTGGGGACTTTTAATAAATCAGAAGGAGAGGATGCCAAAAGGACCGGTGCTGCCTTGCTCTCCCAAGCCAGCGGGGATGTGTGTTCAGCCCTTCAGCTCCAGAAACGTGGGCTGTCCTCCTGCCACGCTCCTCGTCGTCCCTCAGCAGCCCCTGCATGCCAGTGGTGGGCTAACCCCACTGCAAAAACCCTGCTGTCACTGGAGATCCCTGCAGCTGGGATTCACAGCACAGAGAGCAAAGCCCTTGGAGTCCCCAGCCCTAAGTCTTGCTGATCTTTCACATGTCCCTTCGCTGGGGCTGTGTGTCCCCAGTGGGTTTTTAGGTCTGTTGGATGTGGCCTGGCAGAAGTGAAATTGCCTTAATTTAGCAGAGCTAAGAAACGCAAGGAAAATAAAGCAGACAGGAGTTCTCCTTGGAGATACTTGGTATTGTTGAGGATAGACTTTCCCAGCTATCCTTTGGCGGCCATAAAATGTATTTATATTATGAAAAACAAAACACGATAAATAGTGACGTTCAGGGATGCCATGTTTATTTGTGTCCCAGTGACTCTGATCACTTTAAACCATGAGAGTTGAGCTGGGCTCTTTTTCACTCTCATTTCGTTTACTAATGATATTTCATCGCTTGGAATTTGCCTATGAATCTTGTTTATGACACATGAACCAGAGCTGAGCCTGGCTTACTCTCCCATGTGGATCAGCCCTTAAGGGCCACTGAGAATAACAGATAGTTTCCCCCAAACAAGTTAAACAGTTCCAAACCAAACAAACAGCTTTTGTCTGCATCCCCAGGTCCATCAAAGGAAACATGTGTTTGATGTGCAGATGGAGTAAGATAGTACAGTGGAGAAACATAAACTGATATAAAAGACAAAATAGAAGGAATAAATAGGAAAAGAAAAATCTTCTGGCTGGTGTAGTTTCGGTGTGAGAAAATTTCCCAGCCTGTTTGAAAATACTCTTCCTATTGAGATCAATTCTTAATGGCATCCAAGCTGCTCCATGTTGCCCTGGTGATGCCAGACTTGAGTTAACTTAGCTGATCTGTTCAGGATCCTGTGACTGTATGAGGTGCCGGAACATTTTCTAAATCTTAGGGCAATTATGTAGACAAGACATCCCACTAATTTCTTGGAAAAACCCTTTAAACCCATGAGAATTTGCTAGAGATGAGAGAAAGCCCCAAGATCCTGCCATGCATGTCTTGGTTGTGGCAAACAAGTGAATTTCCCTGTCTTGGGCATCCCAAGGCAGATACATTCTGAGGAGATGTTTGATACAACCCTTTGAAATGTTATATTTGCCCTGTAAGTTTGTTGGACTGAAGGAAGGAGCTTGCTTATGATCTCTGCTCCCCTTATTTTTCTTTCTTATTTGGGCCAGTGTTTCTGGCAAATCCTAATCAGATTTTTTAGAGAGGTGGGGCTGTGTGAGGAGAGGATGCTTCCAGAATGCAGGGTTTGGTGTAGATGGGACAGCTGGGATGAAGAAAGGTCTGTGGGGTTATGAGAGTTAGGTCTCCCCAGCCTTGAAATGGTACTTTTTGGCTTCAAGAATGTTGTACCAGATTAGATAAATCATGAGAGAGAAATAGGCACGGGAAGGAGCCTCCCTACTCCTCACTGTCTGCCTAGGGAAAAGATGGACTAGGTAGGAATTTGGACTTAATGGGAACCTCTGGAAAAGAGTTGTTCTCAGTTGTCTGTCCAGACCTCTTGCATGCCCCTTGTCCTCAGAGCACTTGTGCCTGCACGCTCCACATGAAATGATTGCCTGTTCTTTATGGAAAGACAGAGTGAGGTAGCCCTGCCTGGAGAGGACATTTTGGCTTTAATTTAATGGCAGCCGTTTGCTAGTTATTCATTTGGTTCTTTTTTATATAATCACATGTGTGTCGATATCTCTCTCTTTTTTTCTAGTTTTGCTCTTTTTTGTTTTTTCGTTTACTTTATTTTGCTTTTTTCTTTTTTCTGTTTTTTTTTCCCCTTTAGGTTTCAGAGAAATTATGTTGAATCCAATAAGCCTCCCTGGACATTCCAAACCTCTTAACCAAGGCATTTATGTTGAGGATGTCAGTGTTTATTTCAGCAAAGGACGTCATGGCTTTTAAAAACTCCTTAAAAGTCCCTGTTCTGATGTCAAGTTTATAGGCTGTGCCCTCAAAATGGTGGGAAGCAGTAAGCGTGGTCTGTATGGATTGAGGTCTCCTCCTAATAGGATTCTACAGCCCTGCCTGTACACACGTTAAAGCCAACTGAAACTGTGGTTTTCTGTCACCAGATAACAGGGTTGTTCTTTTCCTCCAATGGTCGCTGTGTTCGTTAAATATTCCTGCAAGGCACAACAGCAGCAATGAGAGCAAAATAAAGAGAATTAAAACCCAATTGAAAGGAGTCATCCTAATAACACAGTAAATAATTGTACTTTTGCTTTAAAATAAAACACAAAACAAAAAAAAAAAAAAAACAAACCAAGCCAACCAAACTGACATCTTTAGTCATGTCCTCCCTGCTTGGAGTTTTTCCTTGTAAGCTTGTGTCTTCGCAACACCCAGTGAATGCTGCCATCACCTCTTACGTGGCACCGCCATGGGAGGTCTCCCAGAGCGAGCCGAGGCGGGGAGCCTGGAAGAAACTAAAGCAGAACGAAGACTTTTGGTAAGAACAAAGGCAGCCCCGCTCCCAGTTCTTGCACAGAAAATAATGTTGGAAGGAATGAGGATGGAAAGAGAGAGAGAGAAAAAAAGTATCTTCTCTGACAGGAAGAGAGTGTGGTTATCTTTGAAGTGCACATATTCTAGGAGGCTTCTTTTGTTTTTCTGTCTGTCTGTGTGTGTTAGAGCGGCTCGTTGGATCTGACTATCTTGTTGTCGTACTCTGGTCTCTCCCTGCTGCTTAAATGATGAGCTTTATCTGAGGAGTTGCCTGCACTTCCCGCATGGATGGAGAATCCATAGCGCAGGAGGGTCTGTGTCCTTGCCAGGACTAGAGCAGTAAGCAAAGTGGAAAAGCATATCAGACGCACGCAGGTCCCATTGCCGGGCCTTCTCCAGCCCCATTTAGCTCTCCCCTCTATTCCCACCCCACTAGAGATTGATTGTAACCCAGTTGCATACCCAGAACCATCAGCTCGAGGCTGACTGACTGAAGGAGAGGAAAAAAAAGTATTCGGTTGCTTCTTCTCTGGCAAAAACAGGAGTATCAGTCCTGTTCTGGCCAATATTTGTATTCTCTCCCCCTCTCCTTTCCCACTTTTGTCTTACTTCATCCAAAGCCTCTCAGATGGAAAAGTAAACCCTTTCATCCTGTCCTCAAGAGAAGCCAGCTGCCCTTGTGGCAATTTGCAGGGCTTTCCTTGGACTCTGTAGATGTCACGTGTAAGGGAAGTAGAGATTTGCTCTCACATATCAGTGATAACCTATAAGCAAAGCAAATTTTCTCAAGAGGACAAAAAATATTCCAAAAGCTTCAGGTGTGGCCAGATCCTTTTGAGAGGAATATTGGACCAGGAGCTTGCTCACCAGCCACTCAGCTTTGCTTGCCTTCTTGGTGGCCCGAGGTGACCTTATCACATCAGGGGTGTCTCTAAATCACCAGCCCTCAAGGGTCACTGCCACTGGAAAGAGTCACGGTCCCTCTCCACCAGAACTGGGCAGAAGCCTCAGAATGGATGTTCTGCTTCATCCTGCCTTTACAGGTGACCTGCATGAACCACCCTGGAGGTTGCCAGGAGGTTTAATTATCAGCTGTCCCATAGGGATAGCACTGGGAATATTCCATTCTCTTGCTTCTTCTCCTGGTTCGTTTGCATAAAAAGGTAAAGTGCAATAGAAGAGTACTGGAGAGATGGTGGCAGATTGCTTTAAGTTAATGGACATGCCTTAGGGGGGCATCTGCGTTAGCACGAGGAGACCTGGCTCAGGTTGGATGGCTTCAGAAACCATGACCAAATCTCCCAACAACGTTTCCTGCCCGCATCAGAGCTGGAAATGCCAGAGGTGCACTGCCAGAGAGGACCTGCGGCCGTGTGCCATGGACACCTCAATTCTGCAGATTCACAGAGTGAGGAGGAGCTTCGCCGAGCGTGTGAATCACTGGGTGCTTGTCTGAACTGAATTTCCCCATCTCCTGGAAGTTGCCCACCTGACCTGGGGATGTCTTGTCCGTCTGAACTGTCTCCTCTCCCTAGCACTGTTCAGGGGACTCTGCTCTCAACTGTGTGTATCAGTCGTAGAGATGCATCTGTGGGCCTGGACCAGAAGCCTATATCCAAACACCCTAGCAGAGGAAGGGTTGAATTTTGCAGCTCAGGTCCATCTCTGCTTAGAAGAAATCCTCCGGACCGTACAACATAATCAAAAGCAGTTCTCCCCACTGTGATCGATGTCTCAATTTGTTTAACACCAATTAAAGTCTCTGGTTCCTCACTGCTGAAAACGAAAGCCAGTCGTGGCTGTTTGCGATTGGTGGCTTTAAGTAGCAAGTCTAAGGATGTTTCTTTTTAAAATTTTATTTTATTTTTTAATTATTGTAAATCATTACCTCATTTTCTGTCAATGAGATTCCTCCATCTTTGAGCATTCTTATCTTGCCATAACTATCATCCTGTGCTAATGGGAAATGGGACGGTCCCTTTTCACAGAGACTATAGGGGTGTTCAATGTCTAGTTTCTTAATAAACACTTTATTTTCTAACGAAACAGCTGCACCAGGCCTCTTCTTTGAAGAAAAAATAAATAAATGTTCAGAATGACATGTCCTATAGTCTACTTCTTCATGAAATGGTCCACGTGTGGGGAGTTGGATTTGTTTTCTTCTTTGGCGGGTGCGGAGGGTGGGATTTACAGCGGTGATGGGAACATTGCTCAGGTGTAGCTCTTGCTTCTGTCACTCTCATCAGGCACAAAGACATTTTCTTGCCTGGGAGCTTAGCTGCTAATGGTCTCAGTTGACAACCTGTTGGTTTTTGTAGCATAAAATGGTCATATTCTCAGGGACAAGCTGGTACTGCAGGAGATTGTGTCAGGATTTGCCAAGACAAGTTTCTATAGTTAGCAGAAAAAGTTTTATTAGAAGCCTTATCTCTCAGGGAGCCTGACAGTAAAAGATTGTTCTGGCTGCAGTGCTTTTGTTTCAGGATATGCTGTTGCTTCGGGTCTCCTTGCTTGGCTGTGCAAATTGACAGAAACCAGCAAAACTGGCTGTTGGGTGTTGGATTGTTGTGCTCTCCTCAGGAACAATTAGCCTCATGTTAAGCTCTCAAGGGTGTGTTTGCTGTAGAGGCAGGGAGGTAGAGGTGAGCACTGTGCCCAGGCTCCTCATTAGAAATTCATGTCCAGGTGGTTGGATGCTCCAGGAGGAGAGAGGAACCCATCCTGCAGTGTGGGGAACTTGGCACGAGGGTGTGTCTTAGTTGTGTCTTAGAATTGTTCACAGGAGATGTCACTGATGTAACTAAAAGCTGCTGTGCCAACCTGCAGGTGACAGTGGGCATGAGGACGGGGGTGTGTTTGAGTACACATTGGTGGATGGTGCTGGAACCCTCTTAGAAAACCTGGTGAGAGTTTTGATGAGCAAATTAAAAACATGTTTTCCAGCATCCTTCTGTTCCTATAACTTCCTGGCATGACTTTCAAGCAAATGTCTCAAAATGATGCTGCTGGTGAATTTCCGCATGACCTTCCCTTCTAATGAGTGTGTCTCTAGCGGTGATGGGATGCTGTGGTTCACAGGATTAGGTGATGGCTGAGACCTTAACCTTTCCAGGAATTTCTGCAGTGCCCAAGACAAATGTCTGTCTCCTAACATAACCTTACACAAGGGATGAGCAGCTGAGCTGCATTGGATTCCATCCCTGTTTCCTTTTTCTTTCAGAGGTGTGGGAAACAAACATGGGGTTTATGATCTCTGTCTTTTCTTCTCCACTACTGCAGGGTCTGTTATGAGATTTCACAGCCCAGAACCATTGCGAACAGTGGTTGATTAGCCAATTACTCAGCCTGCTGCTATGGTCAGCTTTGGTTCACCTTGCTTTGTGTTTCAGTGCAACTGACTCTTTACATCTGAGTTCCCACAATACTTTTAATGCTGTCAGTTCAAAATGAGCTGGTTTAACTATGGCCTCTGACAGGCATCACAGAAGGGTTGGGCACTTGTTTCTTCTTGTTCTTTCTTCTTGGCTGTCTCTGTTGCCTGATGTACCCATGTGAAGTCTCCATGCTCTTTGTGACAGCTGGACCATGAGCCGATAATGCTGTGCTGCTCCCTCTCCCCACTCTGGCTGCAAATGACTCTTCAAATAAAGAATTATTACTGAAGGAGCTTGGGATGCTGGTTTGGTAGGATGAGAGCAGAGGACATCTAGCAGGAGTGATCAGCTCCTCCTGAACATCACAACCCTGCCTCCTCAGGGCTTGTAGAGTGTGGAGCCTGTGTGTGAATAAGCAGAGAAACAAAGTTTTGGCTCATTGTACTTTGACTGTAAAAAGATGGAGTCACGTTTCTTTCAGCTCCTGCTTGGAGGGAGCACAACGGGCACAGTGTGTTTCTGGCACTGTAGCTCTCTCCAGGATGGAGTAATTGTGTGGGACCTTGGGCTCAGATTTGCTGCAGGGTGTGTGGGATGCTGTAGGTCATGATTGGGGTATATTGAGTTTCTGCAGCTGCTTATCCACATTGCACTGAGTCCTGATGTTCTTTGCTGCTCTTTTGTCTATTTAGATATGCTTTTGGGGAGTCAATGCCTTCTCTCCCAAGAGGCTTGAGCTTGTTTTGAAGGTAGTGGTTTGCTGTTTCATTCTACCATCAGGCTTTTGTCCTTTCCCTGTGTCAATGTCCTGCTGTCCAGGGAATTCCTGGGAGCTGTGGGGAGTCAGAGGAAGCTGCTTCTGCTGATTCAGCTCTGCTCTGATTTGTACCCAGAACAAGCTGCAGATCCTCAGGGTTAAGCCTGGCATTAGCAGAGGATAAAGAGGTCTAGACACAGTAGTAAAGCTAAAAACCACAGGTTTGGAGGAGCAGCAGCAAGAGAGCACACAAGAAATCAATGCTGAGTGATTTCATTTTTTTTTCCTTAATGTTTGGAAGCACTTCTGGTTCTGTTTGTGCAATGAGTCAAAGAGTCCATAGTAACCATGCATTTACCAGTGCCTGCAGAGCCCGAGCAGCTGGAAGAAAATTTAACAAACTGTGGGGAAGTGCAAACAGCTGCTTTGAAGGTGTGGGTGTAGTTTGATGGGAGACCTGCCCACTCTCAGCTGGAAAAGGTGCTTTACCTGGTGAAGCAATGATGTACCTTCTGCTGTTGTGCTGCATTTTGCTTTGCCTTTCTCTTCTGTGGTTTCTCCTGTGTTGTCCCCACTACTTTCTTTAAGACAGGCAGGCTCCTTGGTGGTGCCAGCATGTGGTCTGATGCCACAGAGCTAGAATAAATCCCAACCCACACACCAGTAAATAACTGCAGGAGGATTCCTTCGCAAAGAGATGATGATAGTTTCTCCAGCAGTAAAGCAGAGTGCAACTGCAAGACAGCTACATTTGAATTTTGGTATTATTTTGAACTTGTGAGTGTAATTGCTGACTAATCAGCAGGAATAAATTTTGGTTGTTCTACACAGAGTGGAGGGATTTGTTCTAAGTGCTGGTTAAGTGATTTACTCTGCTGTTAGTGACTCATTTGTGATCTGTGCCTGATTCCTGCAGAGAAGTTGACTTTTTGTAAGCATTTGTTTATTATTTCAGAGTATTTGGCTTTTTTTTCCTCCAAGATTTTGCTTCAAATATTCATGTTGTGTGATGGGTGTTGGTTTTGCTCTTGGGTTGGGTGCGTGAGTGTTCCAGACAGGTAGTCAGAAATGTAACATGCAGAGATACCCTTCAATCATCTGTTATTTGGGGTTGTCCCCAACCCCATGTTTCTTTTCATATGTTGGGATTAGTACCATCCTGACAGGTCTTTCTGCACGCAAGAAAAACTGTCATTGCCTGGGCCTTTGGAACAGTTAAGAGCTTGTTTTCAGAGCAAGTATCTTTCCTGGCTCCAGTCAGAATTCTGGGAGCAGCCTGTGTCTGACCTGTGTGTGGGTTTCCATCCACTGGTGGCAGAGCAGCTGCTGCTGGAGGTCAGGCTCATTGATGGGGAGTCAGGGAGAGCCAGACTGGAGCTGCATTAGGCTCAGGAAACTGCCAGGATGTCTGAATAAACTGATTTTGGCCAGGTCATCTTTAGCTTAAGTGAGTCAGAGATGTGTCCAGGCTGTTTATTAAGATAATTAGGAGAGGGAAGGAGGGATGCTCACAGTCCATGGACTAGGCTGGTGAGGTGGTGGGGTATATTACAACATCTGATACAAGAGAGAGGAAGTTCCTGGCCTTGCAAGCTGATGTATCCAAGGCCTGGTCCTGCCAGGATTCAGTCCCTGGTGCCACTGTCAGGCATGTACAGTGACATCATGCTAATGCACATTTCAAACATCACTGGTGTGAGCTCATCTTGCCAGGCTGAAGAGTCATACCTCTGCTCAGGTTTCCTCATGAGGCCTTGTTGCCTGGCAATTTTAGAGATATTCTGGATCAATAGAGCATTCTGGGTTTGCTGTATCAGTGCCAGGCAACATGTGGGGATGAGAGGAGCAGCTGTGCACGGTCACTTCTTCCTTGATAGTGCCTGGTCCAGCCCCCTGTAGGCTTCTGAAGGGGGCTGCAGGTTTGCTTTGTGCTTCCTGGACACGTTGGTTTATTGGGTGGTCCCAGGGGGTTTGGAAGTTTCGGTGTTTAAGCTCCAGTCACATGCTCAGCACTGCTGGAACTCCTGCAGAGGTACGAGTCCCCCAAAGCCAGCACATCTCACCATGCACAGACGTTGCAGGAGACTGAGAAGGGCCTCCCTTAAAGACAGGTAAGTGTCATTTTTTTTCTCCTTCTAGGGAGCTATTGTGTGTAATGTGCTGGATTCAGACCTCTAGCGGGAATTATTTTGATGGATCTGCTCTGAATGCACCAATGATAACTGACTGCATTAGACAGTATCAGTGGGAAACTGTCAGTCCCTGCTCAGGAGAAAGCAGGGGCTCCTCTGGCTGCAAATGCTGCAGGTCTGGCACTGTGTGGGAGTGCAAAACCAGAAGAGCCAAGTGCTGCTGGGGGCCAGGGCTGCCGCCCACGGCTGCTCCTGTTTGGCCACCAGGTCAGCTGTGGTGAGGGAGGATGGAGCCCAAATGCCAGCAGGTATGGCAGGGCTGTGGGAGGTGTTTGGCATAGCTGCTGACTCCCTTAGAAAACTTGAGAGCACAGAACTGCAAGGGTGGCTACTTGATGGTAGTGGCAGTCTCTCATTTTCATTAGCAATCAGCCAGAAAAAGGCTGTGGTGCGCCTTAACCCTCCTGCCCAGGGCCAACAGAGAGTGAATGCCTTTTCTGCAGCCGTATGACACTCTTGCCACTCAATCCCAACAGGAGATCTTATAGCCATGGCTTCAGAAGAAGGTAACAAAATCCCTGGCAGTGTATCTTGGATGAAAGTATCATCCTGTGAACTAGACTGAGCTCAGTTTAATCCTGTTAACCTCACAGTGGACTCTTGGGAGTTGGGTAACATTCTCTGTAGGTCCTTAAGCTTCTCTGCATGGCTGTAATGTGTGAAGCATCTCATGTTTTACCAAATTTCCTTCTCTGGATTCAGTGGTGCTGGCATGAACCTCAAAAAAAAGGAAAAAAAAAGGGCAGAATGATATCAATAGCAGTGTCAAGGGAAGGCAAATATCTCTCACCAAAAAGACAGAGTCATCCTTAGAAAACAAAGACTCCTGAGCATAGACCCAAATAGGTAAGGATTGATGTCCCTTCTAAGGAAGACCTCTAAGACTCAAAGAGCAAGGAAATGTGGTGATCATGAGCTGTAGATACAGCACAGAATGAAACCTGGCTCTTTGATCTGGAAGGGCCACTGAAATCCAAGGGCGGTGCAAGATTCTAATTGGGTGATGGCTTGAAGGGCTGGTTCAAGCCTTTGGGGCATGTCTGTGCCCTTAGTTTATGGCACTGTGCTGCTCAGTCTGCCATCCAGCCATCCCACAGCCTGCTGGACATGATCCACCGAGGGCTCCAGCCCTCCCTCTCTGAAACCACTCCACCTCTCGTTTCCCTGTGCTCCCTGCTGAGTAAGAGCAGGTCCCCACTGCTTGGGGCTTTCACCAGATCTCACCCAGCCCCATGCTTAGGTTCCTCAACAAGAAACCAGAGGATGGACATCTCTGCAGTGGGAAAGGAAATGCCTTTGGCATAAGATCCTTGGAGCTGTCCAAAGTGGTGTCCTTGTCTGGAGAAGTAAGTAGATGCCTGCTGATCATGATGCAGGGGGGAGTGTATGTTTGTGTTTGTGTGTCTAGTAGGAATCAAATATTCATGTTGGAAAGGTGGTGTTGGATTTTCAAGGGAAGAAACACATTCATTAAATGTAATCCACAGCCCAAGGCAGAGGGTTGGAGGTCGGGATGGTAGAGCCTTGAGGGGATTAGGCTGTGACATGGAGGTAAGTTTTTGCTGCAGTTCTGTATAAATGATTTAAGTCCCCACAGTCCACTGGCAGTGTCCATGCACTGGGACAGCCTGGCTCTGAGCTGGGAGTGATTCCACACAGCAGCTCTGGAGACCCTCAGCAGCAAGCACATCCCTGTGTCCTAGAGACTGAGCTGGGGTCTCTCACAGAGCTCAGCTGCAAGCTCAGAGCAGCTGCTTGGGTTTGGGAAGAAACAGGGAGCCACAAGGGTCCTCTCCCAAGGGACATCCAAGCCCAAGTGCAGGCAGCACACATGCTGCTCCCTGCTCCCTTAAAACCCCGTGAAAAAAAGACTCTTTGTTCTAGGAGATATAGATTATATATATTTTAAGGCTCCATGAATCATTCATAGCCCAAAGATAAAACTGAGCATCAGAGCCAAGGAAAGGCTGGGACTGTGAGGCGAAGCAAGGAGCCTTCCATTATGTATTGTACTCAAACCTGACCTGGCAGTACCTCCTTGAAATCTTGCCTTTGCTTTGGGAAGCCCTCTTTTTCTCCTAAAAATCTGAACTACTCACCTACTTTCAGTAGATAATTGTAGGAAGAGATATCAGCTGCTTCCCTCGCCGTGCAGCTTGATGGTTGGCTGTTGAAGAGTTAAAGTGTACGTCCAAGTGAGCATGTGAGAGCACAGTGGGGCTGTCAGGAAAAGCAGGGACATGTTGGCTTGGAAGGAGAATGAAAGAATCCTAGGGATGCTATGGGATCAAGCAGAGTTTAAGGATTAACACTTAGCCTGGCAAGCAGTGTCAGGTAGGGATTATTGAATGGCTTGGGAAGAGAGCCTGGGTGTTTTCTGACTGAGCCGAGCACTTCCAGGCTCAGTGTGGCACAAGCCAGCTGTGAATAAGGGCTCCTGCTTGCTTGTGGTCACTTGGTGGTCAGCATGAAATGGGTTTGTGAGTGTGAGCCTCGTGCCTGGCAGGCAGATGTCCTTAGCTCAGAAAACATCTCTGGTTTCTTGGATGGAAGCGAATGCTGATGATTAAATCCAGAGTGTGTCTGTATGATGGTGATTTGTGGTGTCCTGACCTCTTGGCAAAAATAAATATGCAACACAACCTGTCTGGATAGCAGCAGAACTCACAGCCAAAAGGGTGGAAAGGGAGGAAGAGGGACTGGTAGTTTGGTTTATTTTCTTTGTGCTTCGCTGTTGTTGTCTGTTTGATTCTGTAATCTAGGAGAAGGGCTGGAAGTTGAGCTTTCACTTTATCAGATCATGATTTTCTTTCCTATATCAGTTGTATTACAGTAAAAATTCATGTTCTGCTTGTCCTGATTAGATGGCAAAATGTTGTACCAGAGCAGCAGGAAACTCTCATGTTGCTTTGCTATTTCCTTTTTAATTACTGTCACCAATTCATTGGCAAGAGTAATCTTATTGCTCAGGGCTGGAGACACCTTCCCTTTCTATTGCTATACAGCCCCAGGGCTTGCAAAATGCACTTTTGGCAGTAAGGTGAAATAAAGAAAACTTCATTTATTTGCTGCTTTTCATTTGTGCCAGCACAGGAGCTTATGAGGCCACAGTCTAGCCTGAGTATCTGGTATTGTCCAAGTTAAAAATACCCCACTTTACTCTGCTCACTCAAAAGTTATTTTTCACCCAGAAGCTTTCAGGGCACTGCTTGGCCAAACAGCAGTGACAGAACTAGGGAGAGAGTGACCAGGGGTGGGGTGGGGTGACAGACACCCCACAAGGTCAGGTAAGTGGCTGAATCAGAGCATCAGGGCTGGCAGCTGATAGTTTGCAGCAAGCAAACACCATAACATGCAAGATGTCTGCTGCAAAAACTTGGAGAGAAATTATTGGAAACATGTGCTCTTTCTAAAGCTTTTATTTTTTAATAGAGAAAACCTTTCAGGCCCCTTTTTAATTCATAATAAAGAGCAGGTTGAAAAGAAGGAGAGGGCAAATGAAGACAGTGAGGCTTGCTAACTTCCTTTAAAGTTGGAAGGTCACCTTTAAAATGGATGAATGCAGCATTTGGAAGAAGTTCCAAGGCAGCAGGCCTGGGGTTCAGCACTAGAATAGGAGGCAGAACAAAGATAAAAAGAAGAATCCAGTTGGGATCTAGGAATAGCTGCAGAGCTGCAGATCCCCGTGGTGGACTGGGGTGGAGGCGGTGTTTGAGGGAGCCTCTCTTTCTCTGCCTGCTCTGGGAAAGCTGCAGTGGTGCGTGGTGATGTGCTGGGAAAGTTAAATTTGGAGCTGGACAGCCAGCCGGACTGCACAGGGGCACATGGATGGGTGCTAGCGCTGTGGGAGTGAGACTGGGATCTGGGATAAAATTAAAGCACTGCCTGCCCATTTGCATTCAGGGATGCTGGGTAGCTCTGCAGCTCTCTTGCCTGGTTTGGCTGTGTCCCTGCTGACTTTTCCCCTTTCCTGGGACTCTCCAGGCAATGGGAAAAGGGTGATCACAGCAGGAATGCTGGTGATGGCTTGCTGCTTCCCAGTGCCAGCCCTTCCCACCTTTCCTTGAGACAGCCTGGGAGCTGTTTGGGGAACAGGACATAAGGGGAGGAGTGGGGGCTGTATTGATTGATCCTGGTGTTGGTCTCAGCTGTGTCTGCCCTGGGCAGAAGCTCCCTGTGTCAGGGGAACAGTTCTGAGGATTTACCTAAGAACTGAACACATTTCTTATTTAAGCAATTGCCTGTCTTTCCCTCTGAGCCAAGACGCAGGGGCATCAGACACATGCTATCTATTGCTTATTAAGTGGTTTAACAAGCCCAGCTAATTACAATGTACTCAAGGATTTTGTAGCTTATGAAGGCAGTCCCTGTTTGTTTGTGTCAGTGCTTTAATACATTAATACACCAATTAAGCCTCGGGAGGTGTGTGTGCTCACACAGCTGTACGTATGGGGAGGCATGTTGATGGTTTTCATGTCAGCTGGGGCTTCTCTGGCTCTTACAACTCCAGCCCTGAAGGGATGCTTGTGGTTTTACAGCCTTGTCACTGGAGGGATGTGCATCCCCTACATAAAAACATTGCTCTCCCTGCCCAGAAATATGTTGTTTTACAAGACTCAGGCAGACATGGGCGCTCTGTTGTTAAGGTTTCCTTCTCTCAGACAGGCCTTGGAGATTTCTTGGTCTCTTTCCTTCTCAGTGCTGATAATACAGGCAATTTGTGCCTGAAAGTGTTGTCTTCTCTGCCTCAGTTAGTCCTGAGAGGTCAGCAGTGGGAGGTGCTGCCTGTGGCACATGCATTTGTTTGCAAAGGGCTCGGCACATTCATTAAGCCACACGGTAACGAGCAATAATCAGTGCAGAAGGAGCCCAGCGTGAGCCAGTGCAGGGATGGGCTGGAGCAGGCAGAGAGGGTCAGAGGTAAAAACCTCCTCAGAGCACTCACAGCTCAATGAAAAGAAAGCAGCCATGGGGGGAGGAGAAGGAGAAATGACGGATTAAAGGAAATTGAGCAACTGTAATAAATACACTTGAAATTGAAGTGATTATATTCCCTGTGGAGCTGAAGTGCTGAGGAGGGTCTGCAGAAAGGGCAGCCACACAAAACCAGTGGCCTTTTGGAGAGCTGGCTTACAGGGAATGCAAAATGAGTGGAGGAAAGCTGGCTGGGCTTTAATGCAGGTCTTTCAGACACAGTTGGGAAGGCTGCCCTAAACATTCAGTCTAGCAAAAATAAAGGTAATAAAAGGCAGGATGATGGGACTGACATACACCAGGCTGGCTAAGCCAGAGACTGGAACCATAATGGAGCACTGCTGAAGTATCACAATGAAAGGAGAGGGGAGGAAGAGGAGGGCAGGAGAAAACAAAGGGGTGGGAAGCAGCAGCCATACAGATGCTGAGGGTGTATTTCAGGCAGGGAAGTCCTTTTGCACACAAGTATCTCAGAGACAACAAAACTGGCATCATGTCAAGGATGTTTGGAGTTTTGAGGAAAACAGGGATCTGGTACAGAGGATGTGGAGGAGAAAGTGTTTATCTTGAGAGTGATATATGGAGTACTTACACTGATGGCAGAACAAAAGCCAGCCTGAATCAGTGATAAGAGGAGAGAAAGATTATTAAATATTTTTCATCTGCCAAAATTGCATCCAACTTTATGGAGGATAAAGAGTTCATATCAGTGACCAGCTGTTTAAGGGCACGGGACCAGGGGAGCATCCTCCAGAGATGGAGAGCACATCCTGAGGGTATGCGCACAACTTGCCAAGCTCTTTGCTGACATTTTAATTTGCCTGTTTAAAATTGGGCAGATGGATGAGAGCTGGAAAGTGGTGGACATAATGGGGACAAGAGACAGACCAGTGAGTTTGATGTTTGCTCTGGGAATCTTCTTAAACTTTAAAGGATGTTGTGGGAGAACACCTGGAAAGCAACGCTCTGCGAAGGCCAAAGAAATGTGGCTTGAAGGGGTGGGAGGTCACACTCAGCTAATCCTGAGGAGCCCACTGCCACCATATCTGAGAGAAATTCCGTGGATAAGGTACACTGAGGTGTTCCACAAGTATGTGACAAGGACCAGGCATCTGAAATTAATGACTAGGGGTAGAAGCATTGACAAATGCATCGACAAAACAAAGAACCCGTGTAGAAATCTGCCCTAAGAGCAAGAGACAGAAAAGAGATGTTGCTAAAAGTGTTTCCAATTGGAAAGAGGTGGAAAGTGATGTGTCCTGGAAGTCACTGTTAATCACCTGTGTTTTTCTTGATGTTTGCTAATGATCTGGAAGAAAATGCTGAATGCAGGACCCAGAGTCTTCTCTGCTGTAGCATCGTGGACTGAGGGGTTTTTCACCAGCATGGACTATGCTCAAGGTCCCAAACACAGCCAGAGCCTCCCCTGATTTGGGATGTGTTTGAGAGAGGAAACCCTAGAGAGAGACACTGCAATTTATGCCACAGAGAAACAGCACTATCCATTAAGAAAGGATAAATGAAGCAAACTGGGCAGAGTAGGAATTTTTTGTTCGTTGAACTCTTTCCAGAAATGAAGATGTGATTTTTAACAGCTCAGTAATTATTCATTCCTTCTTTATTTTTAATTTTTTTCTTCTCTCTCTACAATTCCAGTTTTTAGTTTGGAGACCTCAGATGACTTGATGTGAGCTCTGTTTGCAGGAGAATTGCAGCCTGGCTGTGTAAATGCAAGCCTGAGTGAAGTTTTGAACTCTGGGTGCTCATATGCACTCAGATATTGATCTGGTTATGTTTTCCTACTACCTGCTTAAAAAAATCTCTGCCCTGGGAAAAGGTTAAAAGACTTGATTTAAACTCTGATTGATAAAGAAAAGACTTCAAGGTGACCTTTTCAATACAGGCTGAATTTGGGGTCATTTTCCAAGCTCAGATTGCAATAGGGAAACAGGATTTGTAGGGGGATTGATGGATTGGATTCGTGGCCTCTCATTTTGCCATGTTACCATCCCAATATCTGATGTTGGACCTTCAATTAAGGCAGTTCAGGAAAGCAACATATATAGTCTTGTTCAAGGTATTTTTGGATGAAATGAGACCTGTCCTAGGCTAGTGAGGAGAAACAGCTTAAGGTATTGAAGATCTTTCCACCATTATACCCCACTCAGTCCTCTGCAGCATCACCTACTTATATTCATCTACAAATTGCTGTTGCCAGCTTTGGGAGGTTCTTTTTATGCCTCTGCATCCTCAGGTAATTGAAAAACAGTATTACTCTTTCCCACCTTCCCCAGAAATCTTGCTGATTTTGGTTCTTTGCACTAGCAGTATGTTCTTGCTGTAAAACTTCATAATACACATTTAAATTTAAGCTGTTAAGCCATATATGATATATATAAAAAGTATATATGTGTGTGTATAAATATATATATATATAATATCTTGGGTTTGTAGCTGAAGATGCTCATAGGTTGCCTTCCCCATGTGCCTTGAATACCAACTTAACAATCATCCCATCTTCAAACAGAGTTCAGTTAAAGCTGAACATGCACCTTTTCACCATCTGCAATTAATCATGTCTTCTGAGGCTACCAGCACTGCAGAATGTTTTCTTGAGTCTCACCAGGGCCTTTAGGAAGAATTAACTGGGCATATTTCCTCTGGTGCAGACAGTGATGTTTGGCCACAGGAGAAAAATGCAGGACTCTTTTATTTCCCCCGCTCTTGCACTCATTGAAATTTGCGCTGGATTTTGTGAAAATTCACCCCAACCATCTGGCTCATAATTGTGTGAGACATTGCTGAAGGATGACAGACAGAAAAATGGACAAATATATATTGTTTTATCACCCTGTGTTCTCCCCATGCTGGGAGTGTCAGAGACAATAACCCAGGATGGATTCTCCTTTATAACCACAATAAGGGACACAGTGAAGCAATCAGGGAAGGATGCTCTAACAAGAGCCTGTGGTTCCTTAAAGAGTGCTGACCTCCTGGTGATGAGGGATTTTCAAAGCCTATTTCTGGTTCAGCTCTCACTGCCCAAAGATGTTTGTTTGTGCCAAGGAGAGGAAGGTGGTGCAGGCTGGACAGTGCCTCTGCATAGCCAGCGCCTGGGGATCCCACCATGGAGCAGCTTTGGAGTCAATGCACAGCTGAACTGCTGCCTTTAGGGATCCTCTTCTGCAGGATGGACCCAGGGTGCTGGTGGGCTCCTTTCTCCCCTCTTTTTTTTTCCTACAGCAAGGGGAACCTTGGAGGAAAAGTGGGTTTCTCTTGGTGTGCAGCCTCACAGGAGCACCAGCACAAAATTCGTGTCTACTTGTGACTCAGGCACAGGGCAAAGGAGTACAATCATGCACAGACCTGGAGGGTTAAATGAGGACCAGCTGCTCTCCCCATCAGATTAGTAATTCCTTTGTATGATCCTCCTTCTCTTTATCCCTCTCTGCATAATTTGCTGCCTCTTAACAATAGCCTAAATCACCCAAACCACAGTAATTTTAGAGCCCAGCAGGCAGAGCTGTCTCACATTACTCCTCCTTCAGGGGTTTCCTTCTGCAGGAGGAGCTGCTGAGATGGAAAAAGGGATGTGCAGGCAGAACAAGCCAAGGAAACCTCAGGCAGAAACAAAGACAGAGCAAGGTCAGTTTGGGGTGTTAGGAAAACGTGGATCTGAGGGAACACCTCATCAAGGCACAGACATGAAAACAGCTCCTGTGTCGGTCCTGTGAGAAAGGGAGCTGGAGGAGGTGGGAAGGAAGGAGAGAGATGGAAATTGGGCAAAGTAGAGAGAGACTTTCTAACAAAATCATAGCTTGAGCCTGAGATCTGTCTCTCAACACCTCATGTTCTTGCTCCATATGGCCTCACTTCTGGAATTTTCTTGTTCCATGGGTTTGGCTGCATTAGCCACTGATGACCACCAAGCAAAGGTGTTGGTGGGAAAATGACTGGGCATGGGGCAAAAAGTGATATTACTACCTGAAGTCTACAGACACACACACACACACACACAAAAAAAAAAAGAGATGATGCTACATTTCTTTCAAATTGTCCTTTTCCTTTTTTTCTTTGTGATGGTGGTTAGGACAGCAACAATCAGCAACACTTCCAACCTGCCTGGAGCTCTAGCTGGAAAATGCAGAACACAAGGCTCTTTCACCAAATTTTCTGCTTTGAGACGGTCCAGGAATTCTGTCACAACAGATTTTTCTGAAAGTCTTTATGCAGTTCCACATCTGGAGGAAACTGCACTTTGTCTAAAAATACTTCTTCATTTTGCACCCAACTTTGGGGTCAGTTCTTGTTCTGTACTTTGCAATGGGGATTGCAGTTTTAGTTTGAACCACTTCCAAACCATACTTCTTTCTTTAGTGCCACCCTTCTAATAGTCACATATTTTCCAGAACATATTCAATATACCTGGAATTTTTTTAGCAATTATGGTGTGGGCTAGACCCTTCAAACTGTGAATAATGGCAGTGACTGAACAACACTGAAACAGCAGTATCAAAACCCCCTAAATGCTCAGAATTAGAAGGAAAAGCTTAATGCTGTGACCTGAACCTGTGCCGCAATATCTGCATGGGTGTGCAAGCAGGCTGCAGCATGTGGCACTGAGGTTGGTGGCTGGGATGGGAATGACAGCAGCAAGATCTGGCTGCTGGGGCCAAAAAGGGCAATGATTGACCAGGGGCTGTCTGTGGGGGTCAGTGCTGGCTGGGCTGAGCTCTGCTGGTACCTTTTGGAGGGAGCAGTGGTGGTGCCTGGGACACTTTTGTGTCTGCTTGGGGTGAGGGGGAATGCAGTCTAATCAAGGGTGAGGGAGATTTTCAGTGCTGCTCCCAAATCAAGGAGTGTGAAGAGCCAGTACAGGGACAATGGCTGGGACAAAGTCTCATGTGGCACCAGTTAAGCCAGCCCTGTGCGACATCTGCCTGCTGGGACACTCTGGGGATGCCAGAGGACAGCAACACCCAAAGCTCAGGCTGAGTTCACTGTGAGCAAACTTCTCCCTTCAAAGGACCCAGGAACTCATTTCTGACTCTGCAGCAGCTCAGCCATGGAGGGGCTGCTCCCTGGAGTCTGCTCCATCTCTGCTGGCTGGGGAAACGTGAGGCCCTGGAGTCTGCTCCATCTCTGCAGTGGAGCTCTGGCTGGGGAAACGTGAGGCTGCTGAAAGCAGGTTCTGCCAGGCTCCTGGCCCTGCTGTAGCAGGCAGAGCCACGCAGTCAGCTCCCAGGCTGGGAGCCCATAGTCCTGAGCCCCTGCGACTCAAGGATGGAAGGTAAGGCTCTGTGCTCCTGCTGGCAGACATTCCCCAAGCTGCCAGGCTGCTGCTGAGCCCCGGTCACTTCCCACTTTCTTGTGATTATCCATCTCAGCAGTAGGATGCTGCTAAGTGTCTGATTACTGTGTTGTTGAAGCCTTAAGCCTGAAATCTGACTATCACGTGGTCCCTCGAGGGGCAGCCAATCCCCCTCCAACCCTCCACCAGTAATCCTTCCTTTCCCCTGGAAAAATAGTAAAACAGAAAGACAAGTGGTATCTGTCTGCAGCAGCACTTTCCAATCAAGTGAAAACTAGCTGGAAAATCAAATCAGCTGGTAAGTTGCTGCAAAACACAACTCTATCTCCTTAAAATCTCCTGTTTTGAAGGGATGAGCTGAACAGCAATAGCTGCTGATGTAAACCAAACCATTATGCCTCCTATCTCCTCTCCAAGCCCCCCTCTCTGCAGACGCATGAGTCTGAAGGAGGCAGATGCTCTCTGAAGACTATTTTCCTCCTCTGTTAAATAAATTCACTTTCAAATAATGTGTAATTAAATGTGTGGTATTGAATTAATGTTTTATTCTGAGTGCTTTGGCAGCAGGGGACCTAGGGGCCTGGCTGGTGGAAAGAAAACATGCTCACCAGAAAGACTCCCTTCTCCTCTCTCTTTCCCTTTTCCTCCCACCCTGCCAAGAATCCCAGTCCCTGTATCCAAGAGCTGCTGGAGTGTATCAATGAGTTGGTGAGGACGATGCTTTGTGGAAGATCCCTTTTGTGATACGTTGTCATGGGGCTCTTGGGCATTCACCCAGTGCAAAGACCTCTGCAGCCCTCTCCTTTCCCCCCTATATCCACGTCTTGACATTCTTAGTCTTCATCCTCAGAAGATGCCAGCTGTCTGCTAACCTTGTGCACAAAAGGCAGAGCCTAAGTGTCCCCTCAGGATGAGAAGTTGGTGCTGGGTGTCTGAGGAGACAGGAGCTGCTGAAGCCGGAAAGGCAGTTTATCCTTCCAGCCTAGTGTCAGACAGAAATCAGGAAGCTGCAGACCATGTTGGGAATCACTGGATGGGCTTTAAGCCTTTACCTGGAATGTTAGTGAGGTTTTGGTCCCATCAGCAGTGTTTTGTGTTCCCCTGGGAGCTGAGAAGGAGTTGGTTCATGCTGAGACGTTGGGAAGCACAGAGTGAACCTGTCCCCTGGCTTTGCAGAGGTGACAATGGCAAGGGGGGACCAGAGTGGCTGTCTTAACCTGAGAGGATCTTGAGATGTGTCTTGAGCATGAGCAGATTAAGCAGAGACTGGGTTGGGGCACAACTGAGAGCCCATTTACAGCTGCACGCTGCCTAACCAGCCCTGGCAGCCACAGGGAGCCTTGGGAGCATTGGGTTTCTTCTGGTAAAGTCTTCAAAGTCTCCATGCTAAAGGACATTTTAATCATTGACAACAGCTCAGGTGAAGAGATTTACCTTGTTGGATCAAGGGAAGGTCCTGTTGGTATGAACTCTTGCTTGAGTAATTCCAGAAAGTCATAAACTTGCGGGAAGAGGAGGAGATGGATTCTGACTCAAAGGCGAGAACCCACTGCTGTGCAGGGCATGGATGTGCTGAGGGCTCCTTCATTTGCTGCTGTGGTCATTGTCAGGCTGGGGGTGATGCTCAGGATCCTTCCTCTTGCTTTATCTCCTTTTGTTTAGATCTCCCCAGGGTATCTTGGTTCTGCAGTTGGTTCTGCAGGACTGTGCAGAGTTGTGTTTCCTGGCTGAGACTGCTCAGCACCCATGATACACTTTGTATTGCTCTCTTCATAAAATAATTGCTAAGTGGTTTGTACTCAGATTTATGGGACTGAAATGGATGAGAAGGGCTTGAAGTTTTGCATTTTTTTAAATAGGAATGTCAGGTGGTTTAAGGTCAGAGAGAAGTTTTTACTTAAAAAGTGAGTGTGGAATGGTGCCAAGTGCCTTCTAACTTTACTGTTTTTCAGGTTGTTTTTTTTTTTTTTTTCCATGAAGTAAATGAGAATTTGCTTTGATTTGGGTTTAAACTTTTCAGGTTTGTCACACCAGGTAATGTCACCTGCTTCCAGGTGGTTGTCAGGGTGTTTTAGTGAGGGAGCCTGATAGGCTCTGGAGTTGCTTCTGATGAGTTGTTGGTTTAAGGGGCACTTGTGCTTTGCCTTTCTATCAGTTCTTTTACACACACATCATACACACACACACACGCGCACACAAAAACGCCCTTTCTATTTCCCTTCAGCTTCAAGAGCACTGTACATGAGCACTGTTGGTGGTGGTGGTCTCTGTGTGGCTGCTTTTGGAGCTGGTGCTGCATCCAGTCACTGGATTAGCTGCAAATCACACCCCTCTGTGCAGCCTGGGTGCTGTTCTGCAGCATCTCTCCCTCACATCAGGGCTGGCAGGAGTCAGCTGGAAGCTGAAAGGCAGGGCTTTGGGTCAGGGCTTCCTCTCCACCTGCTATTGCAGCAGCAAAAGCCTGAGGAGCTGGTGATGTCCTGATTGCCAGAGGTATGCTTGGAAATGGTGGATATCAGGTATTTCCGAAACACCAGAGATCTGGCATGCAGAGGTTGCTCCTCGCCTGTTTTTCTGAGCTCAATTGCACTGAACTTTAGCTCCTGGTGTAGATTGGTATAACTGGATCATTCTTTTAGCCAAGATTGTCCAGCTAAATGCGTCAAGGCCTGTTATTTTTTACCAAGGTCCATTTAGCAGCATGTAGTGCATTAGCTCTGGGTCTGCTGGGTCAGCTGAGCAATAAAGCCTCCTTCCCACCTGGGAGCTGCACTCATGCCTTGTGCTGCTCCCAAGGAATGAAGGGGATGGTGAGAAAATGAAAAGAACTGCAGAAACATAAAATAGCTTTCTCTTAAAGTCTTTATAAAGGAGTACAATCGTTAACCAAGCTGAAGGCTGTGCTCGCTCCACCAAGCTCCCAGAGATTCAGATATGCTTTACGTAAATCTCTGTGATTTGTGTCAGAACTGCTTGGTGCTTATAATCATGACTTTTTTGTGTCCAAGTCCTTGAAGGGTGCCTTACAGAGGAACTTGGCAAAGACCCAGTGTCTGGGCACCGTGCCGAGTTGTTGGAACGTGTACCTGGGCCCTTTCCCAGAGGTGGCTCATGTCAGAGTTGGGACAGAAGCCACCAGAAGTGAAGGGCTACCTACTTGGAGTCCAGGCAGAGATAAGAAACAGCCTGTTTATGTCTCCATTTTTTAAAATGATGTGGGACTGATTCTCCCTTTGTTTACATGTACTTCACAGCAGTCCATGGCTGAAATCAATATCCTCCATTGACTTTGATGGATTTGCACCAGGTGACGAGGCAGACTCGGGCTCTGCGCAGCCTGCCTATGTGTTATCTTCTCTCTCTATGAGACAAATCTGTGAGAGAATGCCTTGCCAGCCCTCCAGTGGCAGGGCTTTTTAATCTGGTCCTGCCCAATGTGCGTGCTCTGCTCTGATCAGGTGCATTGGGTAACTCATCCAGTTCGGTTCCCATCCAGGCTGTGATTGACTGCCTGACATGAAGGGCTCTCTGCTTGGTACTTACATGTGGTGGTGACAAGATTTCCAGTGTAAATTGTAAACTTTGTTTATTTGATTTTAATTGTGGCGGAGCAGTGGAGCTGGGCAGCATTTATTCACAAGAGTTATTCCAGCAGTGTCGAGGAAGAAATGAATGAATCACATTGTCTAAGTGAGAACTTTGCTACCTTTTTGTGGACAACTTATGTAGAAAGAAAAGAGAAAATTCTTTGGCATAAATTAGTTGTTACAGCAAATGACTCAGCCGCTGCTGAAAAATGTCATTGTTGTTATCATTTATAAAGTGCTGTTGATGCAAATGAGGCATTAGCAGCTTATGAAAATCAAGACCATATCTACAAAGAGCCCAGGATCAGACCCAAATCAGGATACCCTAGAAACAGATCTAAAATAAGTCAGGTTTAAAACAGGGCTTGAACAGGAAGAGGGGCGAAAAATAGAGAAGAAGAAACAGAGAGAAGAAATGCCATAAAATGAAAAAGCAAAGGGAGGGAGGAGCTGGTGATGGAGAGGTGCAGGAAAGGACCTACCTTTAGGGAAAACAGGGTCACATGTGGGGGGAGAAGAAAAATTTATAGAAAATTGATATTGATCTTTTTTAGGCAAGAAGAGGAATCTTCTGATAAAGAGGGCAGCAAAAGTAAAAGTGGAAATGTCTATAATTTTGGTCTATTCCACCAGCAAGCTACAGGTTGCTTGTGAATTAATGCTCCAGGGTCAGGAAACCCACTAGAAATACAAGAAGACAGACTGCTTGCTGTTTGGGAGCTTGAAAGATGATGTGAGGAATTAATTGAAATTAATTTAACAATTGAAATTGACCTGGTGTAAATGATCCAGCATTAGTAGTTTTGCGGTTTGCTCTAACTTAACTACTGGCACTGTTCAGGCGCTGCTCATGGTTTACTCTGGAGGTTGATTTGTCCATTTTCGTCCCACTGTAGTCATCTGTGTCCAAACACAATCATGTGCATTCAGGTTTCAAGAGTATTAGCAAACCATGGTTTCAAAGATGCTGGTTGTGATGGGAATTTGAAATGCAGAATTTGCAGTGTCACTGAACCCATCTCTTCTTCATCTGATGCCCAGGACTGATTTAGAAATGAGACAGTAATTGGAAAGTTAGATTCATGAAATGTACTCATACAACTTCCCAATATCTGCTCATGTGATTGAAAAGTGGTTGTTATTCAAAACAAGGTGTTTCCATTGCACACAGTCTATTACCAGCTCCATATGCTCTACCTGGAATTTGAAGCTTGAGTCGGGGTCTTTTTGTCTTGACCTTGCTGTAAGATAGAGCGACTCTGCAATATATGAGAGTAAAAGATGGAAGAAGAATCATTGAATGGGTGATGTAAGTGGAAAAGTTCTGATTTTTCCAGGCTCTGTCACAAGGGCCAGTGCAGAAGTGACCCATCAGGACATGGTAGACTGATGTGTATGGAAAGCAGAATTAATCTTGTTCCCTCTTCTTCTTCCCCAGTATCCCATGGCTGTGTTGGGTTCACAAGTTTAGCAAACCAGAAGGTGTTTGTCTCGAGGAGAGGAACAGACATGACTAAGGACACGTGGGAGCAAGTGATGGGGAGGAAGAAGTTTCTAGTTTCAGACAGCCGCTTTTCTGACTAAATTCGCTTTAAGCACAGACCAAGTAATCTGTCCTGCAAAAGGTTCAGTGGTGGTTAGGTAAAGATCCCTTTGCAGATGCAAAGCTGCCATCCTTCTGCCTTGGTCCTTCCAGAGAAAGGGAAACTTTCTGCATGAATAAAAGTGGATCCTAAACTTATATTTGTTAATGCTCTAACTTACCCCCATGCTGCCATCATTGAGCTAAAGTCATGGGCCATTTCCAACCAGCTGCAGGTGAGGTGCTTTCTGATGGGCTATTCAGAACAAAAGTGAAGGCCAAAGTTTGAAACACCTTCTCTGTGTGTTAAATCTTGATGGACAAGAAGGAAGGTGGGGAATCTGCCCAAATTTTCTTCTGTGACATGAAAAAAAATACTGATCCCAAACCAAGGACTGGAAGGTGTTTTGTTGTAAAGTGGAATTACTTCAGTGTCAGGCACTTACATCCTTCCCGTAGGTACAGCATGGCTTTGAATGAGTTCACATCATGCTGTCAATTCTGCTTATTTTCCTGTCAGCTCTTGCTGTGGCTTCTGCATAGGATCTTCTTATGAATTGTCTTGTTGTCTTGTTTTTATAAGTAAACGGTACACGGGGAGGAAAAAAATAAAAAGAGTGGTGCTCCGGGAGAGGCAGTTTGCATCCACCTTGTCTACAGGGCTGACTGCAACACAGCCGAGACAGATTAGCACAGCACTGCCTGCCTAAAACAAATAAACACCAGCTGTTTATCAGACAGGGCTCGGCTTCCTCCAGGAGGAGGTAAACAGATTTATGCAGATGAACCTCCGAGGTGCCCTTGCAGCACAGCATCTTTCATGGCTATTTGGCCTTCCTCATGAGTTACAGCCAGGATGGGCGAGCACAGAGGTGCAAGGGTGAGCACAATAACGCTGCTGGCCACACTGTGACACGGGAGTTTGTCACTGCCTTGTGGTTAAACCTGTCTTTTATAGTGGGTTAGAATTAATCATAGTGCTGATCTCGCCGTGAAGGGAAGAATTTGATCTAAACTTCACTACTTTAGGCCTCTAGCGTGTGGAAAAGCAATTTATTATAACTCGCTTATTATTCCATTTGTGCCCAAAATACTATGAAGCAAAATTTATGTCTATTTGAGGTTGAGAGAAATTGCCATCAGAAAATGTACTTTTCTGATTCTACATTAAGATTGTCCAGTTGCTGTCAAACTACTTAACTTCATGACCTTTTTATTTTTATAACCACCCAAGTTAACTTTCAATTCAACAGTGCTACACAAGTCCACTACTGCAAAAGGATTGCTTCTCCCTCAATTCAACTCTGTCTCCCATAATACCATATTTAATTCTTCATATGAATTTTCCCTGAAACTTCTCAGGTGACTCTTAACAACTAGCTGTAAAATCTGGTCTCAGAGACAGATGGGATATTATTTTAATAATATAGATGTAATTACACAGTTTGGATGCCAGCTCTCAGAAATGTCTGATAATTTATTAAGATGTTATTGGGAGGAAACATTGGGAGCTGAAAGTTTTGGACAGTACCCTGGAGAGTTTAGAAAGAGAGGTTTGCCTCAGTTCTCATGGTGTTACTCATCAGAAGTGTAAAAATTCTTAAACAGTATTGCTGTTTTTTCTGAGACTGTTTCCTATTTAACTGCATCTCACACCAAATGGGACAATCCTATTGTAATTGCTACATTTCTGAGTTTTTAAAAATATCCTTGGGTTCCTCTTAGTACAAGATCATTCCTCACAGCTTTCATGATTGCTGCTATTCGGGAGACCAAGAATGCAAATATGTGGTTTGACAACACAGTAAGACCAAGGTAATGTAGTGGTGAGTGCTACAGAAATGCTTGCCAAGCCAAAGAGGATAAACCTCTTTTCCTCTACCCTATTAAGTAAATTGGTGCCATTTGAGCTCTTCTCATATTAGGAGTTTCCTCAGCCAAGTGCATTGCTTTACATTTCAACATGCTATATCTCAGATTTCTCCAGGTACTCCTTAAACACTCAGCTAAACCAGGTGGAGAAGGCAAAGTCCGCATGTGATTTGTTCTCCCTGGCTGCCACTGCAGGTTCAAAACCAAAGTCATTTTGGATGTGCCTACCAACACGGGCCTTAATGTTTCTAATATTATTAATATCGGTAAGAAACAGTTTTCAGCCTATTGAACAATTAAGAAAGGTCAATGGGAATTCCCAGAGAGGTGTCTTTCATTACAAGGCCCATTGCTTGTGCAATCTTGCAGCATCCATCTTCCCAAGCAAGCCAAGGGCCCAGGGATGGCAGCTCCATGAACCTGCCTCTGAGCTCCTAATTAAAAAGCTTAATTGCATGAAAGCCATTAGGATCCTTGTGTTCCATTAGCTTTTTGATGCATTAAGTGGTACCTATGTGATCCCTCAGGTTGATACAGGTGCCTGCTTGGGTGCCTGGGTGGCAGGAGCTGGTGGCACATTGTGATGTGTCCCTGCAGCCAGCCTGAAACCCAGAGTTAGTCACTTCCACCTCCTTCATCTGCAGGGAAACACACCTAATCTAAGGGACACAGCTTTACAGCTCCTGTGGCACAAGGAAGAGATGGAAAAGGATCAAAAGTGGTCCAGTTTATGAGCAAACAGATTCAGGGTTATGAACATCCCCCAGGAGTGGAAAGAGGGCACTGTCCTGTGTAATGAGGAGACCTCTCATGCATCAGCTTTTGCTGACTGGGCACTGGAGAAAAAAGATGGCCTTCATGACCATCAGGCTGAAGGTGTGAGTGGTCTGTGCTGCCACAGTTCTCATGGTGATGGAAAGCTCCACTGAAGGACAGTTCACAGAGATGAAATTTTGGGTGCTGTCCCTTCAGAAAATGCTGTGGTGGCTGTGCATCTCTAACTACTTCTACAGTTCATTCCAAGCATTAAAAAAACCCTTTTTTATTGCTGAGGAATTCCAGGGGTGCTGTGATGCCAGAAAGGTGCTTAGAGGTTTGCTGTGCTTTAGTGCTGTCCTCAGAAGAGAGCAAGTTCTCCCAGCCACCCGTGGAATTTGATGATGACCCAGAGTCAGTGGATATCCCACAGTCACTAACCTGCCCCTGTAGGTGCCTGGTATCTGGGCAGATTTAATCCTCAGGAATGACCTCTTAGCTGAGCAAACCACTTTTCATTGGCCTCTGTACCTCTGCTAAATTAAAGCTACTGCTCCTGTGATTCTTCCTGAATCCTCGGTTGCTATTCTCTGTCAGTCCTTGCTGTCCCAAATGTCAGTGGGAGGGATCATTGAAACTAATGGGTTCAGTTCATCTGTTGTGGCAGTGATGGTATCCTGGGATGACCTTCTTTCTGAGAGAGCAGTTGTGCAGGGGAAGGCTGCAGGGTCAGGGTCCTGCTGCAGGGCAGCTCCAGCACTTCAGCCAGCTCCTGCTAATGCCCTAAGGAATCTTGGGGTCACTGCTCCTCCTCCTCCCGGGAATGCTTTGACTTACCAAGCTTCAGCCTCAAAAATCTGTCCTGCTCGAGTTTAAACTAATCCCAGTTGAAATGCAAAACTCAACAGGGCCTTCTAATCTGCCCTGGCTTTTCATTGGAAGGATGTGACCTTTGCTACACCTCACAGGAGATGGATTATTTCCAGGATCATTCCAAAGAGATTCAAGTCTTTGTAGCAGAATTTGCCCCTGAGGACAAACTTGCCACGAGCTTGTCATGAGAACAGATAAACCTCAAGTACTTTCCTTGCAGATGTTTTGCATGAGACTAACTCCATCACAGAGATGGCTGCCTTCTGTGGGCGGGTAAAAAAGATCCCCGTAGATATTTTTGCGAAGCAATTTCAGTTCCCTTGCAGCTTGCAAGAAAATTGAATTAGTTGTTTTCCATTTGCTGAATTAACCCTGATTCATTCTTCCCCTCAACCCTCTCCCTCTTCCTCCCCTCCCTCCAACAGATGTCCAGCATATTAAGAGGAGAGACATCGTTTTGAAGCGGGAGCTGGGAGAAGGTGCCTTTGGGAAGGTGTTCTTGGCCGAGTGTTACAACCTCAGCCCCACCAACGACAAAATGCTGGTGGCAGTGAAGGTAAATGCTAAGGGTGAGAGAGAAGGGCAGGGGCTGGCCAGTGAAGGGAGACTGGATGAGCCTGTGTGGGAAAGGGAAGCAGGGGAGGGCTGGGGGCCAGGGGTGGAGATTTATCTGATGCCGGAGATTGTGGTAAATCCAATTAGTCACACAAAGTTTCAGCGTTTCGCTTCAAGGTTGTCTGTTCTCACCAGTGCCAAAGCCTCTCTTCCTGCTGACATGGCCAGGAGACAGGCGGGGAGGAGAGGCTGGGCTGGGAGCTGGGAGCTCCTGTGCAGCTGCAGCAGCACAGCGTGGATCCAGCTCCCTCCAGCAGGCACTGCGGCCCTGCTCCTTCTGGATTTTATCTTTTTGTGTAACATGCAGAAGCTGAAACATAAAAAGGCCTCAGCAGAAATGAGCAATGAAAGCTAAGCATGATGAGCCAATTTTCTGGGATCAATTTGCTGCAAGATGGGCAAAGCAACTCGGCTTGGCGCAACTCGGCTTGGCGCAACTCGGCTTGGCTCCACTCTGCTCCTGCTTGCTTAGCCACAGGTTGCTCCTGTTTTGAGTATTTTAAGCCAGCACGAGCTCAGCTTGGCTTGTGCTGTGCTGCTTGCATCCTTGTGATATTCCTGGTGGGAGCTGTGCCCCATCAGTGTGGCTCTGGGCAGAGGAGAACACTCAGTGCAGAACTGTGCTCTCCTCTCAAGTGGCACCAGTTGGCAGAGCCACAGTTTAATCCCTTGGATTTAACCAGTGCTTCCTAACTCCTTGGAACAAGGTCTGCATTTGAACTGATGCTCTGCAGGGAAAAAGGTTCCAGCACTCTCTCCAAAGTGCTGGAGGCATCCAGTTACTTGTGACTTGCTCTAATCATTGGCAGCTCAAGCCTTTATTTATGTTTTAGCTCAGATGTCCCCTTTTGCTCCGGCAGTGAAGTGCAAGATTGCACCTTTCACCCCTGAGAGTGGTTAAAGCCGAGGACATGCAGACACCCACGTGATTGTTTAATTGTTTGATTGCAGGGTTGGTACCTGCCTGTCAGTGCCAGCCATCCCCCAGCAAGCCTGGCTCCCGAGTCTCTTCAGAGTTTCATTTGCATGTAGGCAGGAACAGCATCCGAACTTGTTTCTGTTAATTGCTACTATGAGCTTACATCTCCAGAGTGCCTTTCATCCTGCAAGATCATACAGCTCCAGCTCTCGAGCAGGGCCCTGGAATCTGGCTTCTTGCCAGCTCTGGGAGTGGCAGGGAAAAAAAATCCCTCTAATTTGGGCCATGTTAGAAGTCTGAGGGGAAGAAAAGAAAGAAAAAAAAAAGGGAAAAAAAGGCAGGAATAAAGGCTTTACATATTAAGTTGAGATTTGGCTGCAATTCCTGAAGATCTCATGCCCCCAGCTGAGGCTGAGAACTACCTCCCCAGTCACTGCAGCTCAGGGCAGCAGCAGGACTCTCTGGTGAGGGGTATCTGAGTCCACAGCCCAGAGCCTGCCCCTGCCCTGCTCCCAGGGACTCTCTCCCAGGGCCAAAGGAAGGGGCTGTGTCACTCTCTCACTTAAATGGACTCAGATTTTTAGCAGATCTAAAGGTTGCAGCCCTGCAGATAAACTGAGTTTTGATGTGAATGCATGGACAAGCCTCCTGTTTTATTCAGCTTGCTTCTAAAAGCATCTTAAGAAATGCACAAACACTATATCCAGCAGAGTGTTAAGGTGACAAAGTCAAGTACTAGAAATGCTGGAGGAGGGGCTGTGTTCGGGGCTTGTCCTCTGACCACCTTATTTTTCATTTCTCTGTGGCTGCTCCATTGTGGGGATCACTCCTGTGCTGGAACCCCCCCTAGATGTGTGTACCTATTTTCACATCCTCCCAGCAAGTTACTGGGGCTGTATCATCCCCTTTTGCAGAGGGCAGAAGCACAAGCAGGAATACTGAACTGAAGAGATCTGCTTTAGGTGAAGGATGGAGTTACCAACCTCTCTCTCCAGCCCCATGGACAGCAGGTACCTGACTGAGAGTGAGGCCTGCTGCAGCAATAAACACATGGTGCTTGTGGAAACCTGGCCCTGAGGCTGCATAAGAGGGGATTTTCCAAGTGATATTAGAACAACTGGCACTTCATGATGACAGCTGCAACCTGCAGATGCTCGGGGACCTGACAGAAGTTATGGAGGAATTGTGTGACGGAGACACACACAAAAAAATAATCTACCCTGAACCTTCCTGGGAGAGGCATTCCACTGATTTTACTGAGACATCCCTTCTCTTTCTTTGCTTCTGGTCTTCTTTCTCTGTTCTATCCCTTCCTCTTTTTGAAACGCTTGGCTGTGCAACCTTAGCAATGAGGAGAGAGTTAATAACTTTTTTTTGGTGTGTGAGATCAACAAACTTACAATCTTAACACCTTATAAAAATGACTGTGTGTGAAGGAGATGAAACCTAAACTCACTGCAGCTTGAAATATTATGTGTAATCACAGGAAAAAGGGGGAGAAAAGAGTGATGGGGGAAGGGACTATTTTCCTGCAGAAAAATAGGGTGGCATCAACATTATAAAGATATTAAATGACTAAAAGTAATTGGGTGCCTGAGATAAGGATGGATGCTTTGCCATCTGCACCATGTAAGTAACATTCATCTAAATATCTCTAGTCAAGCTATCCCAAAGGGAAAAGAATTAAAATAGATTTATGCCATGTGAATAGCACTTTGGGGGCAGAATCTGATGAGGCAGTGTCCCAAGGCTTGGGGAAAAGCCTCACAGCAGGACTGCTCCAAGGGGAAAAACACCTTCTCTAGAGCCAGCAGCACCATGGGCCAGCCCAGGTGCAGTAACAGAGTGCTGGGCCCCACCTTCCATGCACAGCTTTCTGATATTTAGCACCCCTTTTTGCACATAAATTGCAGCCTGCAGCTGCTCAGGCCACCTCTGCTGTCTGCATGGGGAGATTCAAGGCATGGGGAAAAGGGGAAGCTACATTTGTGTGTAGGTAAAGGGAGAGCTGCCCAGTGTCCCCACGACTAAAATGCACATCAGACCAACACAGGATAGGTGGAACAAGTTTCCTTGAGTCCTTTTCAGCTCCTGTTAGGTTGCACAGTTAAAGTCAGAATTGGTCCTAACCGGTCCTGGTATGGTGAAGATGCAGAGAATATGATGCACAACCAGCAACTCAAAACCAGACTCATCATTTTCTTAAATTTTTTAAAAGACTGTGCTGGTTTTTGTGGCCATTTCATCTTGTCAAATGGTCTGGACTTAAACTTTTTTATCAAGTTCTCTCCCTTGATATCCTGAGATGACAACAAGCTGCTTTCAGATGAACTCTCCAATGCAACTGCACAAAAATGGACAGACAAGCCAGAACCCAACCCTGGAGAATCCTCCCTTGTCATCAGCTACAGCCACAGCAGCATCTTCATGGCAGCTCTGCAATGTCGGGCTGGTCCACACCACCTGAAGCATGCAAGCTGCCTTGCAATGGCAAAACGGCATTCTCAAATTGTGGGAGATGAGGTATTCTCAATAAGGATACTGAAATCAGCATCAGTCTGTCAGGGGAGTTGTTATAAACAGCAGGGAGTAAAAACATGATTTTAAAAATTATGAGAAAAGGCTTGACAGTGTCCTTCTTCAGAGGCAGTTTGAAAAATCCACACAATAACTGCACAGCCAGGCAAATCCATCTTCTGAATAAAGGCAGTATAGTCAGCTATTTCAAAATAAAAGACAGATAGCAAGGATTGGCTGGCTCAGGAATTTAATAATAATGAGATATGAAGCCATTCACCCCTAGGTCACCAGTATAAATTCTGCCCAAGCTGGGAATAATTGGAAGCTATTACCCTCTGAGGCATGTTTGCTGCTGCCTAGGAAATGAGCTGGGGAGCCCAGTGGGACAATAACTACAGGAGTGTCACACAAACATGGTGCCACCAGCACAACATGGTGGTTTCTCTCCCCTCCTTTCTTCATCAGCTCCTCCCAGATGCTGTGACCCCTTTGTTTTGGGTTTTCCCCTGCCTGAGCCCACTCTGTGTGTGCATCTCTCAGGAGTTTAGTTGTTAATTGCAGCCCCAAGATGTGCAGGATGTCTCTGTTTCGGCCCGTGCGTCCCAAGAACCAGTCAGAGCTCTTCAGTTTTCGGTCTTGGAGCTGTTTATTAATTCTTATCTATAAAATTTTCCTCCTGCCCAGCCGAGCCCTGCTCAGCAGGGCAGCCACAGGCACTCTGACCGCCCCCGAGGCGGTGTTGTCTTTTTATACTACAAACTACGTATAACATATTTACAATTACTTTCCAATACCTATCACCTATGTTAGACAGTGAAATTCTATTCTAAAGCAATCCCAAAGTGCCAGCATCACAGCAGAAGATGGAGGTAGAGAAGAAGAAGAAGAAGAAGAAGAAGAAGAAGAAGAAGAAGAAGAAGAAGAAGAAGAAGAAGAAGAAGAAGAAGAACTGGACATGCCCAAGTCCCTCCATCTTGTCCCCAAAACCCCCGTACTAAAAATCTCAAAATCTACCTTTTCACCCAGTGATAATTTTGCTATTACATTATTTAAACTTCTGTGACTCTCATGTCCTCATACAAAGCTGGTAATTTGCTCCAGGGGTCATAACAAAACCCACAGGTGCTCTGGGCTTGGGGTCTCCGAGCCCCCCGGCCACTCTGTACGCCCAGGGGGATGTACTGAGTTCTGACATGCATCCTTCATTGCAGGCTCTGAAGGACCCCACGCTGGCAGCCCGCAAGGATTTCCAGCGGGAGGCAGAGCTGCTGACCAACCTGCAGCACGAGCACATCGTCAAGTTCTACGGCGTCTGCGGCGACGGCGACCCGCTCATCATGGTCTTCGAGTACATGAAGCACGGGGACCTCAACAAATTCCTCAGGTCTGTGGCAGTGAGGGCATGGGAGGTGCTGTGGGGCTGCCCCACAGCCTCGGGGAAGCCTGTTCTAGCTCAGGGGTGCACCAATGGTGTTGTTATTCAGTGGGGAATGGTTGTTCCAAGCGCAGCTTGGAGGAGGTGATGGTACTCGCCAGATTTAGGGCTTTGGTAGCTCCATCCCAACATTTTCCCTTAGGAAATCTCAGGAGATGTGGAAATCAGGGTTTTCTTCTCCCACCTCAGCAAGTTTGAAGCTGCAGGGAGCATGGCTGTGATCCTTCTCTTCCCTGTGGGGACAGAGGGACATGAAGCCCCAGCTCCAAGTCCTACACATCCAGCAAAGCCATGTCCCACGGCAGCAGGAAGGTCACTAGCCATCACTCCCTCAGCCACTGAGCTCCTGCTTCAACAGCACAAGAGCCAAAATATTCCTTAGAGAAATTTGTTGGTGTCCTTGATCTGATTTGGATCCTGGGCATTTACTGATCACTGGTTCTCATTCCTGCATTCAGAAAAGACCTGAGAAATGTTGGAGGAGTCTCAGGCAGTGCCTGTGGGGTCCATCCTTGTTCCTGGTCCCTAACCTGTGGCACCGGGCTACTCATGAAGTCAGGCAAGGCCTGAAGAAGTGCTGTAATTGCCTTCTCTGTCTCTAGAGAGATGCAAATTACCAGAGCTCCCAGTGCCCCCCAGCATCATTCAACCATTTCATCAGCCTGAGGCAGATCAGATCGCTTGTGTGCCCTGCATCCACCAGCAGCAAGGGCCAGGGAGCAGCTGTGGGAGGATGTTTATGGTGCTCTTCTGCCACAAAACAGAAATTCCACTCTGGAACCTGCGTGCAAGTGGAGTGGTACTTACCTCTTGAAATAATTAGTAGTTTTATTTCCCAATATTTAGAAAATTGGACCCTTGATATTTTCCTGTTTTGACTGCTAAGTGTGAATATGATTGTAGGGGGAGTAAGAATCTTGTGCACGGCAGGTCTAGCTCAGGGGCTGGGATACACTCACTGGGTGTTTTTCTACCAACACAGTTTCTGACCAGGAAGCACAAGCTTTTCCCTGAGGTTTTCACTTCTAAGAAATCACCCACACCAGAAGAATAGAAGGAAGGATCCTAGAGATTTCTTCTTTCCTCTGCCATAGTGCCAACCTGTCTCCAGCTTTGGGGCATTTGCAGGGCAGTGGGTGAGCTGGGAACCTCCCTGCATTGATTTTCCTCCTCATTTTGGTATAGCTGTGGGTAGATTGAATAGGATTTTATGGCTCAGTCCCTGTCTTGAGCTCTGGGTAGATCCAAGACGTCTTTCTCAAGGTAGGGTGAGTGAAGGCTGTTGGCTTCACAGAGCTCCTCAAACCCACATTCAAGGGAAGCAGCCTTGCTTACCTGGGACCTCCTTTTGTCATACCTGGTGGCCTCAGCAACCTCCCAGCAGCAGCAGATTGAGCTCTGCCACCAGCATGAAACCAGGAGCTGGGCTGAAAGGGTGTTTAGCCCAGATTGGTGGTGCAGTGTTAAGGACAATGCCTCAGCCTTGTGACTGAAGGCAGGCAGTCTGAAAAAGAGGCTGAGAGATGCTGCTCTTCAAGTGCTTCACAAAGGAAAACTCCAAATTGACCTATCCTTTTTCCTGGCAGAGCCACCAACCTTATTTCCTTAGAGGAGTCAGATATTACAGTGGAGGAACAACCTCTCTCACTGCTCTAGTTAACCTCCCAAAGAGTACAGTGCAGAACAGGCTCTCTCAGTGCCTCAGAAAGACGTCATGTGCCCACTGCCTGATGGAATTGCTTCAGCAGTGTGTTCCTAAGGCTGAAATCATGCTGGAGACGTGGACCCCTCACTCCCATGTCCCAGCTCTTTCTTGGGACATGTCTGAGAAACACTCATGCCTGATGAAATTCATCTCCAGTCTCATTGGAAAAGAAAGCTTGTTGTATTATCTTTGGCCTTTCTGAAGGAAAAGAAACTTTTCCAGGTGTGTGGTCCCTGGGACTGCAGCTTCTCATCTTCCAGCTGTGTTTAGCTGCCAGCTTCTCCTTCCTGTGCAGCCTTGGAAAAAGCATCTCTGTGCTCCTTTGCCTGCATGCTGGAATGTGATAGGCAGTGAAAAAGCCCTTTGTGCCCCAAGGGAAGATGGCTTTGGGGACAAGGGAGATTAGACCATGCAAAGAGGTGCTCAGAATGCCTAAGGAGCCATATGGAAAGAGAGTTAGGGCTTTGTCAGGTAAGGTGTCTGTTGGTGGGTAATGGGGGCTGCGAGGGAATCAGGAAGGGGTGGTGATGCAGAGCTGCTTGGAATCCCTCAGCAGGCAGCAGTTTTTATCATGGAATAATTCACCCAGCCCACAGCAGGAGACAGTGACTCCCAGACACCGAAGGCCAGGGACACTGGGAGTCTGTAAGACGCTCTGATGGACTTTTCCTAGTTTAACTGCAGAAATTGGAAAAACAGTAAAACGGAAGAGACTCACTTCAGACCCGGTTTCCTAGAGAAACGCACAATAAATAAATTCCCCTCAGTGTTGTTAGACCTTTGTGTGCTTCCCAGAGAACAGAGAGTTTTAGTGGCCTGAAACATTCACTGGTGTGGCAGGGGAAGCACCAGATCAGCAGGTACCAGCTGGGTTAGTGGCGGCATGTGCTAGCATGGCTCCCCAAAGCCACCAGGCTGGTGGTGCCACAACAGACTCTGCTGTCTGCGCCAGGGCAGGCTGCAGTGGTGCTGTCCTGCCTCAGAAAATACTGATAGAAAAGTTCTTGGCACGGGGAAATACAGGCATGGCCTTCCAGGGGGCATCCCTAGGAATGGTGGGCACAGGAGTCTGCCTGCAGGTTGGGTGGGGGCAAGGCTGGGCGTTCCTGGCACAACCCCACACTGCCTTGGGGTCTGCAGTGACCACATCCCTCTCTGCCACTAAGAGTGTCCATCACCTCCCCCTTTTCCTTTGGTTACTGGGTTTCCAGCTTTTGTTTCCTGTCAGCAGCAGTTTTGAAGCAGGGGTAACAGCACATTGCCATTATAGACCTGCTCTGCAGCCTGCAATAAGTTGTTGCCATTTGCTGTCAGCTCAAACAGCCAACAGGCTTTGTTAGAAAACTTGCAGAGTTCTGGTGTTCCCACAGCCAGACTGCTGTGGGACAGAAAAGGAGTTTCAGAAGAGGAAGCCAGAATGGTGACTTGTTCCCCCCCAAAGCCTCAACCTCCTGGTTTTCCTCAAGCCTTTCTCTGTTCCTTTCCACTGGAGCTGTGTGTCTGTCTCACAGTGCAGAGCTGGGGGCTGGTCCCCATCAGCAAGAGCGGGGAATGTGTGGGATTCCTGTCACTCCTGAGACCCAACTCTGTGCTCTTTGCTTTTTCCTCCCTCTAGGGCACACGGCCCAGATGCAATGATCCTGGTGGATGGGCAGCCTCGACAAGCCAAAGGGGAGCTAGGGCTATCCCAGATGCTCCACATTGCCAGCCAGATTGCCTCTGGAATGGTGTACCTTGCCTCCCAGCACTTTGTGCACAGAGACCTGGCCACCAGGAACTGCTTGGTTGGAGCCAACCTGCTGGTGAAGATTGGAGACTTTGGGATGTCAAGAGATGTCTACAGCACTGATTACTACAGGGTAAGGCAGCTGCAGTGGCACTCTGATGCTCAGAGCAAAGGGAGATGGGAAATGTTATACAGTAAATCAGTTTTTTGGAGCCCTTGGGCTCACTTGTTTGGTTATTACCTCATTGAAACACCTGCACAGAAATCAATCAGGCATCCCTAAACCACTGTCCTTAATCCTGCTCACTCCTGGCCATGCTTGTAGTTCAGACACCCATGCAGATGCCTACACACACTCTGTGATACCCCAGCACACAGTCACATGCTTTGGGATGGCTCTGAAATCATTCCATCCTTAGTGTCTATTTTTATTCCTTGTTTTTTGAAGACATTGACAAATTAAAGGTAATCCAGAGAGATGATAAATACTACAGACTGTGACCTCTGGTGTTAGATTAAAGAAACTTAATACAGGGACTCAGAGAGAAGGTAACTGAAAAACTGACTGATAAGTGCATAAAATATGGAAGAGGAAATAATAGTCAATTTAGGTTTGACCTCAGAACATTTTTTTTTTCCAGCAGGGTCATAATTTAAAGAATGGAATAATTTGCCAGGGGTAGGTTGCTGAAAGCCTGTCATTAAAGAAGTTCAGGAAGCAACTAGACAAAAATGCCTGGGTTTAGTGTAGAGGCTAATCCTGTACTCATCTCTGGGGAGAGACTCAATGAGCCAGGAGTGCAGTTTCAGCCTTTTCTCCTGTGATTTGTGCTCACACTGTTCCCTTGTCTTGCACACTCCCTCTGTACCTGTCTGCACTGTCCTGCCTGCCTGATGGCAGCATCCCTGGGGGAACAGCATTTTTCCCTTCCCAGCTGCAGGAGAAATGTGATGTGAGACTTGTTTGGGGCACACTGCAGTCGGAGTTTGTCTCTGGACCATCCACCAGCAGGGAAGGGATTCTCAAGATAGGGAGCCATGGTTTCTAGCCTGATGCTTGCACAGGGGCTGATTTATTTCTGCTTACAACATGTGTGTTTGGCATGGAGGATGTTTTCCCCCAGCTACCCAGAAAGGGGTGGCCTATTGTCTTGATCAAATTCAGGAATTTTTCATGATGTGATGGCTGCCAAGTGCAGTTACTGTGCTGGGGAGGAGGGAAAACGTGATCAGATTTGTGCTGAGATGTATCACTCCTCCCAGGCCACAACACTGGATTGCCACTGGGTTGAATTACCAGTGAGGGAACCAATCCTCACTGTGCAGCAGAAAATTCCAGGATGGGAAAAGGTCTCAGTGCAGTTACTGGGCAGTGATGAGGAAAGAGAGGTGATGTGGTCCCACAACTGCTGAAACTTCAGGAAGGAACGAGTAGGAAAGAGAAGAGCCCAGGGGAGGATGAGAAGCAGCCCATGTGATTACCCAAGTTCTAGCCTGCCTTCTTCCCTTCAGCCCTGCTAATGCTGCCCAGCCACGGGCAGTGTCACACTGCTGGACACAACCCCAGCTGAGCTCCTGCAGCACCAGGAGCCCTGTGTGCAAGGGCAGAAATTGCTGGCTGCTGCCACAGCTGGGAGCGCTGAGATGATCTCCACAGGCCAGTTTATTGTCGTGGGATTTTTTTGTCTTCTCTGTGGTGGTGTCCTGTAGCCCTCATCCTGTCTGTGCAAAGTGCTTTGCTGAGGACTGCTCCGTGTCTCATGCAGTGTGCTAAAGCTCTTTATTATTGAACTTTTCTCTGCATACACAAATTGCCAAATATGACTAAAGTAGTAAACAGTTATCACCTACTTACCAGAGCAAGAACTGAGTTTCAGACCATCACAGACTTTTGTTCTTAGTTGATTTTCCTTTCTTTGTTGTCGCTTACTTTCAGTATGTTTAAAACTTTTGATCCTGAAGTTAATTCTGTGTTATCTCTGTTAAAGTCCAAAGAAGGTTTCTAGCAAAATAAGGTTCTGATTGCCCATATTTACACTGGTGGCATGAGGGGCAGAGGGTTTGCATCACCTGCCCAAGGCCAAAGCAGGAATTGGTGACAGAGCTGGGGAGCCTCTCCAGGCCTGCAAAGAGCAGAATTCCAGGGGCCAGGTGTCCTTCATCCCCCCTCCAGGCACAGTCCAACCACACTCCTCCCAGAATATGAGCAAACAAGCTCAAGTGCGAGAAGCAAACTGCTCCTTGCTCTCAGCTCTGAAAGCTGGAGCTTTGGCTGAAGAGTTGAACTTTCAAAGTCTTCAGTGATGTCCCTGGTCACATCCATGATCCGCCTGGTGACGTTTCCCAGTCTGTTTCCCAGTGTTTGTGCATGGCAGCTTCCCCCTTTAGACAGCCTGCCAGTGCCAGCAGTGGGACATGGAGCAAGGTTCTGCTTCAGTTGATTCTAGAAAATGCTGCTTGGTGTGTCCAGTCTACAGCCCTGGGAGAAGCTGTAATTTGTCATCTTCTGGAAGCACAGGGAGAAATCCCCCCCTCAAGCTGACACAAAGTGACAGGACTGGAGCTCTCTGCAAGCACTCTCTTCAGTCTGCTGGGTCCCTGTGTTTGCTCCTGCCCAGGCCCTGCCAGCCTGGATTGCTGGGTATGTGGCTGCATTACCGTGTTCCAGGCTGAGGATTAGTTCCTTGCCATTTCCTTTCTTCCCCATTTTTAATCTTTTAAGACAAAGAAAGTACACCATCTGGCTCCTGCGTTTGTGGGATGCGAAATTGCTTTAACAAAGGTGAACTGATTAATTTTCTGTTACGCATTTGGGTACAGAAAACAAACATTTGTGTAACAAAAAACAGCAGAGAGGCTTGCTCCCCCTCTCTGCAAGCTCTCCATGCTCTGCCTGAAGGCTGATGCACCCTCTTCCTCCTCCATCACAGAGGGATCCCATCAGCTGTTGCCTTTTAACCTCCTTTTGAGAAGAGAGGATGGACAGAAAATGATTGTGGAGGTGGAAGTGGAGGGGGCATGGAGCAGCATCTGAGTGGAGAGAGGAGGAAAGTGGAGGAACTGGGGAGCCAGGGAGAAGTAGCCCAGCTTCTGTGTGAAGAGGGAAGGAGGGGCTGCTGGAGGAGCCTTTCTGTGCTGTGTTGTGTAACGTGCTGTGCAATCCTTGGTGTGGGTCTCTGTGGGAAGGCGGGATGGAATATATCCACGCTGGAGAGGAAAGGTTTGGGCGGATTTCATTTTCCTTGTTGTTTTCTCTCAAAAACCGTGTGGGTAGGTGGTTTTTTTGAGGTATGACTCAGGACTGTGACAGCAGGTGGTGGGACGCTGCAGGTCAGGGACACGGTGCCTCAGCCAAGCTGAGGGTGGCATGGAGACGGCAGCAAGTGAGGCACAGGAGGCCTGCCCAGTGCTGTCCTGGAGGATGTCTCGGTGGCTCTGGGGGAATATCAGAGCTGGGGGCATCACCAGGGCTGAGATCAGAATGCCCAGCTGCTCTTTCACCCTGCACACCGGAGTGCACCCTTCTGTGGCTCTGGACCCACCCAAGCTCCAGTAATACCAAAATAATTTTCCATTTTTTCCCCCCAAAATGTGTCATTCAGTTCCAAAACAAAAATCATGTGGCAGCTGTCTAGGAACAGGGCAGTATTTCTTCATCTTCAGATGAGAACACAATCTTAAATTGTAGTCAAGGCTCCTTAATAACTCCCAAGGGGATGTCCTGACATGGGTGGGACATCAGCAGTGAAGTCACATGCCAAAGAGAGGAAGGATTTATGTAGACATTAAACCTCATGAAGACATTCCTCTGTCCATATTTCCTCTGTCTTACTCTTCTGGCATCCTGTTCCAAATCCTGGGCTGGGCTTGACCCTTCTAAGGGATTTAGCTTCATCCTCTCCCAGAGATCAGTCCTAAGTGTTCTTCTGGTCATTTCATCATGCAGAGCACACCTGCTTGTCAAAACAAAAAACATATGCAGTACTTGAAAAGGGCTCTGGAATTATTATTACCATTATTATTATTATTATTATTATTATTAATTTCTAGCAATGCAGAGATAATCATAATGACAAAAATGCTCCCTGTTTGTGTGTCCTCACCACTCCGGAGCATTGTTTGGATTTGGGAGAAACAAGGTTTGCAGGAAGAAGCAATATCTTTTAATGGAACACACGGTATTGTTGAAAGGGGAGAAAGAATGAAACAAACCCTCTCTGAGTTCTTATTTTTTATTGTTGTTTTCTGTTGTATCAGTTGGTTTAATAAAAGATTAATATCTCTTCCCATGAACCTTGGCTCTCACACCCTTAGACCATCAGAACCAAAAAATTTCTGCTATGACTTTGGCCTTAGGTCAGTGTTCCTTAAAAAGTCTGGGATCCCTCCTCCTCTGAAGCATGAAGGTTTACTGTGTAAACAATTTATTTCTTCTCTTTCTTTAAAATGGCCAGCAAAACCCGCATATTCTTGATAATTTTCAGTACCCATTTAAAGTTGCTTTTTGATGACCATCTCCCATGTCGATCATCTCTTTTCCTCTGCCATTCAAGTTTGGCTTCTTTCTCATGGATGCAGCCAGTTATTTTCCCAGTGAAGTTTCCTTGTGTGCAATAGGTCACTGAGATTTAGCAGCTGCCTGGGTCGTGCTCCTTTGGAGGCTCATCCAGCACGGTGGGTAAGACCAACAGACAAGCCTTGCATTGGAACTGGATTTAGTCTGACCCACAGTCCTCTCCATAGAGGCCTCCAAAATAATCACACCATCCCCGGTGCTCTGTTCCCAGCAGCTCTGAGCTCTCTGCAGAGGGTCAGCTGGACTCTCCCCAGTCTGCCTTTTTGTGCAGACTTGTCAGAGCTCCTGTGGATCCCTCAGCTGCACAACACCCACTTCCAGCCCCCTGCTGCTTTCTTTGTGGTTTTGCTGTGCAGCTCATGCAGTGTGGATCCTAGCACAGGGGAGCTGCTGCCCAGCCCTGTCAGCACCAGGATGGAGCCCTGTGAGGAGTGCGCTGGGGCTCTGAAACATCACCTGCTAAGGGAAATGCCAACAGGCACAGGGGAGGGAAACTCCCGCTGAATTTCTAGCTGGGATGTACTGCCTCACTTTGGGAGGGAAAATAAGCTGCCACTCTCAGGTTTTATGGTAGAACTGGCTGTAAGTCAGTTCTGGACAGAGAATGAGCCAGGCTGAGCACTCAGGCAGTGTCCTCAGTGCTGATGGGTGGTGGGCAGCAAGTCCAGTCCCTGGCCACACTGGGTGTTGGGGGGATCTGTTGTAGAAGGTAAAATGTGTGTGTCACATTCAGCTTCACCATCAGCACCCTTCCCAGCACCTCAGTGCCGTGCAGATGCATCTGTGCACCACCTTTTCCTCTTCCAGCCCTTCTCTGAGGAGGAAAATGAGGAGGATATTCTGCTCTCTCTACATCCTTTCTGCTCAGGTTTTGGGAAGGTTTCACATCTGCAAACGTATGTTCTATTAGGAAGACGACTTAGAAGTGAAAAGTGTTTTAATTTTCTTCTTCTTAGCTGGGATTATGGAAATATATCTTGCTTTGTCAGACCTACAAGAGTAGGGGCAAAAAAGTCTCACAGTGACCTGGAGATATGACTGATACTGATGTGCCAGTCAAGCAGAGCTACAGTCTTCCTATGTGCAAGAGCCTGTGTTTGAAAGTATTTGTGCCCTTCTCAACATCTGTTTATCCCATATATCAACCCCTGATTTATTTCTTTCCTTGTTCTTATTGCCATCACTCCTCCTAGATGACATCTGTATGCCTCTTTAGGTGTGGGTGGCTCATGCCATGGTGCCTCACAACTGTCCTGACTGGGGTTTTGGGAGAAACCAGGCTGCTCCTAAGCTGCAGTAGGGCTGGCAAGGGGAGGTGAGGGAATGGCTCAATGTGGGTGTGTGGGTGAAGTGTCTCTGTGCCTGTCCTGGTGTGCTCTGCGTGCAGGAAAAGTCAGTGTGATATTGAACGTGCTGGTCTTTGATATCTCTGTGGCTCCTATAAAAACCTCTGCAAATTGAATTTGTGGCACAGCTCCTTATCTCCTGAAAGGAAGATGTAACAGCATCATCTTGTGTTTTAGCCAGACATTTTCCCTCAACACTTCCCCATTTCTACACTGAGGGAAAAACAAATGTTGAGGTGGTTTTTTTTTCTCCTGTTTGGAACCTTAAGAGCCCTTCACACAAAGCAGCTCAAGTGCAGAAGAATTAATTGGGGAAATTAGGTTGTGCTGTATTCCTGGCATTTCCTCAGAAACGGTAATTGCCCTAATTCTCCACCCTGTCAAGACCTGCATCCGCGCCCTGTTTTCTCCCTCCCCTTTTTCTCAATGTCTACCTGTTGTTCTCCTGCTTGAGTTGCTGTTTTCATGCTGTTGCCATTTATTTCATTCCAGTAATGAGAGGGATGTGGCAGGTGAAGAGCTCTCACAATCTGGTGACATCTTCTTTGAAGCACAGGCACAAAAGAGCGGTTTGTTTTTGGGAGATAAAAACTCCCTGTTCTGGTACTTGACCTCCACGCTCACCTCTTCTCCTGCTTGGGGTATGTTGCTGCTGTCATTGCAAGTCATTTGGCTCAGAATTTTTGTTTAATACAGTCTCAATATTCACCTAAACACTGACCTCCAGCTAAATCCCTGTGTTCTCCCCAAACCCTCACATAACCTACTGAGAGCTTATCAAACTTAGGATCTTTCAATCAAAGCTCAGCCCCATTTCCCAGGCATTTGAATTGAGGCTTTTGATTTCTCCCAAACATCAGGCTGAGATCCAGAGGGCTGGGAGTTCAAAGCCTTTCATTTTCGCTTCCTGATGGTTTTTAACCTTCCATTTGCAGAGGTCAAAGATGTAGCCAAACAGGGAGGAATTGTTTGTTGTTCAGTATTTCCTGATCTAAAACACCTGAGGATGTCTATGACAAGTTTGGATTCAACAGAGGTGATTCTTTCAGTCCATGTCCATGCTGACTGGACTTTGGCTGCTCTTAAAAGCTGTCCAGGCTGATCTCTGCTTTCCTGGGATCTGGGGAGAGTTCTGGGAGTAACCAGTCAAATGCTGGAGTCATCCAATGGGTAGTGACACCATCCCCAAAAGCTAGACTCAGTTTAGTTCAGAAAGCTGGGGCTCTGTTTCTCAATACAGCCAAACTACCCAAGCCTGTCACCTCTGCTGTAAAAACCTGAAATAGCAAATTTCCTGCAGGGAAGTTCAGGAACCCTTTTCTTCAAAACAATTCCCTTTGCGTAAAACTTTACTATGGAGGGCAGGACTCTTTTCTATTTTCAGTGTTCCCTGGCTGCAGCCAACAGATCTAGAGAGACAAGAGAAGCTACTTGTGATCCCTATCCATCCTTTAGTTTTTCCTTTCCCCCTGACTGTGAAACTGTTTTTCTTCCCCCTGTTTTAATTTGTTTTGTCCAAGTGTGGTTCCCAACACCTGCTAGAGGCTGCCTGCATGCAGTGTGCTCGCTTCCTTCTCCTGTCCCCATTTGGAACATCCCATTAGCCTGAAAGCTGTGACAGACAGGGAAAAGAGCTCAATGCCTCCTTTTAAGCAAGATAGACTCTCCCTTGGTGGAGATCCATCCACAGTGAGTTTCACTGTGGTGTCACCAGAAACAAGGAAGGATTTTGTGCACAGTAGGTCAGAGATGCTGATGGTTCTGGGTTTTATCAAGGTGGGTACAAATTTAAATTGTATTTAAATTTAAACTGATTTAAACTGCAGCTAGAGCAGAAGAAGGTAGAGAACCTTATGTCAGCATATTATTCCAGCTCCATGATTCCAGCACAGATGGACCAGAAAGAGTGTGGGTCATGAACTGTTCATGCTTTGGGACGAGCACTGCCACTTACAGTCCAGCAAGATTGGAATGTACAAAAGTAAAACCCTCCCCTCTCATCTTGTCTAGGTCGTTAAACCCATTTCCTCACTGCAGTCCAGCTGGCCACTGGCCTCCTCCTGCCTTCCCACCTGCAGGACCATGATCTCAGCTCTCCTTTACCATGGGTGCAGCCAAGAGATCTTTTGTGTGGTGACACACTGATCACTGACCAAACCTCGGTGTGATCAGCAAAGAAACTGGAAGTAGAGAAGTTATAAGCCAGTTTAGTGGGACCATGGACAAATTATGCTTTGCTTCATGACAAACTGAAGGCCTTCCTGAAAACAAATTAAAATGCAAGTATCTTCATCAACATCCCTCATTAAAATGCTTATATGGAAGGAAACCTCTGCTTTTCCTTCTTCCTGCTGATTCCTGCATAGTCAGAGTTTCTCCAGGCTTTCCCCTCTTGATCCCCCAGTTTCATAGTTCTGCCTCTCCCAGCCTCAGTGAGCTCCTTCTCCCCCCCAGCTGAATGGAGAAAGGCCCTATTTGAAAGCAGCTTTAATACCCAGGGCTGTTTAGGGCTCTGCTGTCAAAGAGAGCGTGTTCAATGTACAATCAAGGGGCAACGATGCACAAAATTGCACACACACACGGAATGGGAATCTTTTCTCAGTGCGTGTTGAGCTTTGAACGCTTAAGTGATTCCACCTCTCTCTTCCCCATCCAATTATGTGGGCGACACATGATAAGATTGCTAAAGGCATTAGTGAGGGAAATCTTTATACTGCCTAATCAATAGTGCTCTGCTCAGCAGAAGGCATCTCCCCACTCTGGCCTCAGCCTTGCTCCTGTTTGCCTTCTGAAAACACCTGGAGTTCACCTCCTCTCTTTTTGGGCTGCGGAGACCAAGAGTTAAAGCAGTAGTGTATCTGTTGAGAATGGTTGTAGTTAAAAGAGTTTCTTTCTTGCTTTAAAAGAAGCCTAACAAAACAAAACAAAAAACCAAACAAATGTATATAGAGAACCCTGCCAAACTCACATATCAGAGTTTTTGGAAATGTTTGCTGCCGAGGGACCTTCTGCCCCTTTCTGCTCTGTGGTCCTTACAGGAATGGCCAAAAACCTTATAAGCAGAGGAGCTGGATGATAATTTTTCTGAGCATCACTGAGGCAAGACGCCAGATTTTATGGGCCACTAGACAGATCCAATATAGCAAATCCTCTGTTCCACTGTGGATTCTGAGACCAAATTATCAATTAATGTGAAGCATTAAAAAAATCCAAATCCCTTTTAGTTCCCTGCAGTCATTAGTGACAAGATACAATATCTATAGCTCAAATGCTTTGCCAGCATCCCCTGGCAGCAAGGCAGAAACTTCGCTCCTATTTTTTCCAACATATATAAAAAAACATATGAGATCAGTGGTTTTTACACTCAAATTCGGCTGCCTCTACATATTTACTTAGATGGAGAAATAAATCAGGTTTGGGTTACTCTCTGGGTTAGTTATTTGTTATTGGAATAAATGCATGGTAATAGATCTGACAGAGGGAGATGTTTCCCTTTCAGCTCTGTGTTTGAGGTAGAATTTGCTTTGTTCTGCACTATATTATATTGATGTTTTTCCCCCACTGCTGGATGACTTCATTTGCTCTACTTCTTTCCAACATCCGTGCCTCTGCCACAGCTGGCTTTAGGATGCAGTTTTATGCACAGACTTCTCTTTTGTTTTCCCCCAGCAGAGGCAATTTAAACAACCATCATGAAACAATTTTCTAAGCCTTTCCTCCCCCCAGTTCCTACCTCAACTTTTTGGGAAGGGAGGTAAGTCAGTCATCCAATGGGCAATTCCCCAGGCAGAATGAGCTGTCAGCTACATTCAGCAGCTCGGTCTCCACTGCTGATGCAGGGTGGGCAGGTGCCCAGGGCAATGACCAGCTGGACACACCCTGAGGCTGTATTTTGGGTATTCCCCAGGCAGTTCTCAGCCTGAGTTCCTCAGTAGCACAGCCAGGAGGAGAGTGTACCCCCAAACCACGGTGTTCACCCACTGCCTTTCCATCTTGGAATTTTGTCCTCGTGGGAACACAAACATCTCACTGGAAAGTCAGCAGACTTTATGCCTCTCATTCACTCCTAATGTGCTCACTGAGATCCCTACCCCTTTTCCTCTCTCCTATTCTGCAAATCTTTCCTACTTTGCTGCAGAGGAAAATGTAGGACTGTATTTTCTGCCCCAGAATTTTTTTCCCCTGTCCCTTTCTAAACTTCAGTTTTCTGATTGCTGGCAGGTTTGTGGATGATTTGGAGCTGTGGGATCAGCTATTTTCTTCCCCAGCCTGTGACAGTATTGATGGGACAAAGACTTTTGGGCCAGTGTAGGGTGATGTATGAGGTGCTTCACTGGGACTTTTGGCCAACAATACCCTTAATTCTGGCTGGTCTGAGCTTATTCAGTGATCAGGCCTGGGCCTTATTCTGCTGGCAGAGGCAGATGAGTCCCTGCATCACGCTCAGGAGGGCTGGCAATGGGCAAGAAGCAGGATGCTGATGTACCAGATACAGAGCAAGTGCTCAGGCATCCTAAAATTTCTCTTGTCTGGAGAAGAATTCTGGGTCCCTCAAGGGATGACATTCTGTGTGACCATTCTATGTGGTCTCACAGTCCAAGGAGAAGTTTCAGGAGGCTGAGCGCCCCTTGACTCTTGCCCAGCTTACCCTCTCTGTGCACTGGTGCAGGTGTGGGGTGCAAGGTGGTGGCCAGAGGGTCTCACCTTCACCACGCCCTCACAGCAAAGGCTGAGCAGCGTTGGGATGTTGCAGCCAGCAAAAGCCTTTTGGTTCAGTTAAAGACACACCCTTTCCCTTCTTGTCCCCTTGCTTCATCCCCCCCACCCCATCCCTCCCTCCCTCTCTCACCCTTCCCTTCTCTTTTGTTTGTCTCCTTCCCTTGTTCTCACCCATTCACTGTCAGGAAGGGCCGCGTCTGAAGGGCCAGCTCAGCGCAGCGTGGCAGCGACAGAGACTGGCACCGTCGGCAGCTGCAACAGTGAGTGCATCCCAAACCCTGCAGGCGGGGGACTGCTGCTGCTTGGGCATGAAATGGCTCCTGGGGCTGAGTGGTTTTGGGAACAGCTCGGGTTTGGTGCATTTGGCAGTGAAGGGGCTCTGGTCTGTGATGGGAACTGCACACGTGTCTGCTGTAGCCTCTCTCTGGGGCTCCTCTGGATGGTGAGGTAATACGGGGTGAGTGCAGAAGTCCTCAGTGCCACCTTCCTCTGGGGGGGGTCCAGGCTGTGTCTGCACTAGTGGACAGTGTGGGCTGGCCTGTGATGGCAGCAAGTACAGCATGGTTTGTCTCTGTGCAGCTAAACCACCCTGTGCCTCCAAGCAGGGTGGCATTTGCACTGCTCGCTGGGACTGTCCCTGACCTGGGCTGTCCTCTCAACAGCTGCTTGGACAGTCAAACTGGGTGGTTGTATTGTCACATACCAGCCCTGACAGCTTTTGTGTGCTGGTCTGAGCACACTCTGGGTGTCTGCAGCTGTGATTGAGTGGATGCACCCAACTCTTCCTACTGCTGCTCCATCCCTTGGCCAGAGGGGTTGCTGTGAGTTTGAGGCTCTGACAGAGCAAAGGAGTCTGGTTCTGCCAAGGGGGTGGCTGATGGGAGCCACGTGAGCTGTGTGAACCTGCTGAGGGTTGGTGACACCTCTGTTCACCCTGCCCTCCTCCCACAGAGCAAAGCCAGCATCCCGTGGTGCTCTCTGCAGGATCCTCAGCTCAGGGTCCCCTCCAGGAAGCTGCAGGGCTGCTGAGGCTGAGCTGCAGGAGCCTGAGACAGGAGCAAACATCCAGCTTGGCTGTCCTGTGGGATTTTTCTGCTGGCACACAAGGAAATTCTCTGTTGATCCAGAAAGTTAGGGAGTCTTTCCTTGAGCCTTCTCAAAGCTTGAGTCTTTGGAAGTGCGTGGAGCTAATCCACCCTAAGACACTGAACAGAGCAGTTATGGCCCCTCGTAGATAAGGCAGGAAAGTGATGGCTTCCACACTTTATTTCCCAATAACTTCCCTGTGCCAGCAGTCCCAGAGATGGGCATCAATATTTGCAAAGCAGGCATGTCTGGGGTAAATCACCTGGGTCCAGTTACCCCAGCCTCCTGTGGCACTGTGAGGGGATCTGTGTGCTCCTGGCCAGGTGATGCAGGATGAGTGTCAGGACCCCTCCTCCTGCTCCAGAGAACGCCTACAGCAGCTGAATGGATCCTGCAAATCCTTCCTGGGGTCTGTGACACAGCAAGGCTCTGGCACTTCCTGACTGCTGCCAAAACCAAATGGGAGTGTGAGTTTAGACATTGCTGATTTTGCAGAGGATATGTCAGCAGATAAGAAGATTTGCCACTGAAAGGTGATTTTGTTACGCTTATGCCTTTCTGAGCCAAAATTGAATTGTGGGGTGTGGATGGGAATTTAGTTCTAAGCACTGATGTAATTTTGTATCCTTGGCCCTGAAGGCAGTTTTAAAAAAATTATTTTCCCCTGTGCCCTGACACTGTTTTGTTGCCTTTGAATCATGTCCTTATGACAGAACAGATACTGGGGTTGACCTTTGCAATGTGACATAATAATATGTGACTTCTTTATAGCTCTTTTCATTCAAAATGCTTGGCACACTATGAATCTGATCTTGCAACCACTTGCCACTGGGCCTAGCACTCACTGCTCCAAGCAATCCCTGGGGAAGCCAGAGGAGCACAGAATTGCTGCACCTGGTATTACTTGCAGGATCAGGCCCTGGAGAAATGTAGCACATCTGTGAATAACCACGTCTTGGAGAGAGAAAGCCTTACCCTCTCATTTATCATTTTTATTCACTATCAGAATGCCATGCCCAGCACTAACATGACAGCCTCCCCTTGGCTACAGTGTCATGGCTGGTGATGCTGGGGCAGTATTCATAGCTATTATCTACCAACCCTCTTGCTTTTTTTTATTATTTTTTTCCCGGCTCTAAAAGCCTGTTAATTAATTAACTCCTTTAGCTTATCCTGCACCATTTGATCCTGCAGAAATCACAGCATTTTATCTTATTAGCAAGTGGGAATTAAAGAATTAAAACTACTAGGGGGGAAAAAGAACATTATCACATTTCCTGGGCATCACTTCTGAAAAAACCTTGCCCTGTACCTTCAAAAACCCCAAGCTCGGCCCCCAGGGCTTGACAAAGGATGGGAATCTCAGATCAGTGAATGCTTTGTGCTCTGCTCTGCCTGTTTTGAAAGGGAGGCCAGAGGCAGGCACAGGGAGAAAAGCCCAGCAGTGAGATCCCAGACCTGCACTGTGCTGCAGGTCCCTTTCCTGCTACTGATGTCCTCTGCCACCATAGGAAATTCCATGGGTTCTCCTGGGCCTCAGTTTGCCATTGTTAAAGAGTGATCCCTGTTCGTGCTCACCAAGGAGATTCACATGAAAATAAAATTGCAAGGGACACAGTCATTACAGCATTGGGAAACAGGTGAGTACCTTAGAAATATCTAGGGAGTCTGTGAGCTGAGACATTTGAGGTATTGGTTCACAGAGAGTGAATTTTGGGAGTCCTCAGTGGCTAGAAAATGCAAAGGAAGCAGGTAGGATCCCTGCACCCACCTCTGCTTGGTTTGCTCTAGATCAGTAGAACCAGGAAAGATAACTGCTCCTCCTCTTGTGGATGAGAATTGGTTAAATCTGGGGATGGGGACCCGCTAAGCATCACCAGGTACCTACACACTTCACCACTGTTTGCCATCAGCAGAACACTGCATCCCCACCACACCCTTAAAAACTCCTTTGAAAAATTACTTCATTAGGAGTAAAGAGATCTGGAAAGGATTCCCTGGATCATCAAATCCAATCCCCTGTTGCATCAATCACATCAGATTTATCTTTTTCATAATCAAGCACCACTATTAACAGTGCTCCTAAGGGGAAGAAGACAGTCCCAGAATCCCATTGCTTTAAATCGTAGCTGCCCCTGATTTCCAGTCTATGCTTAGTCATGGCCCATTTGTTAAACAGCAGGTACCGGGCGTGGAAGCAAGAAATTTAACACAGTTTTATTAAAATATCCACCCAGAAATCCTCAGCACAAAAAAATGCTGAGGCTGCAGAAGAGAACGTGCGAGGTCAGGTTATGATAACGGGGAGGCCTGAGCTCACTCTTGCCTCTGCCTTGTAGAACAGACTTCACATCATCTCCTGAGTGAGCCAGGTGAGGAACAAGGCAAAAGTACTCTCAGCACAAAGGAACCTTGTTGCTATTCTTCACCATCATATTCATTGTGTAACCCTCTGTCTCTCTTGCCAGGTATAACTAATGCTGAGCTAAACATTTGGCTATTTTTTTCCTTTTGCTGACAGGCTTTTCCCTGCCATTTATAGCTTCACTGTGCAAGCCATTACCTGTGCAGCATTTTTGAGAAGTCAGTGAGTTCACAGAATCATGGGATTATTTGGACTGAAAGGGACATTAAAGACCTCTAGTCCCCCTGCCATGGGCAGGGACACCTTCCACTGGACCAGGCTGCTCAAAGCCTCATCCAGCTTGGTCTGGAACACTTCCAAGGGTGGAGTTTCATTGTCACGTTTTGCAGATTAGGAAAGGAATTCCAGAGCTATCAGCCATACCAACCCATGGTGCTTCAGGGGCAACTTTCCCTCTCCAAAATGCCCCTGCTTTGTCCAGTGCAGTCTGATCGACTCCAAACCATGCAGGAGCCGCCCAGGCAGAGGAAGGTGCCTGGTGCAGCAGTCTGCAGTGTACATCGCATGCCATGAAAATTATGGGATGCTCTAAACCCATGATTTGTCAGGTTAGTCCATCTTAATACACAATGGATAATAATATAATGAATGGACAGAGGGGAGAAATTGGTGAGCACAGGCTCAAGTGTAAAAACTCAGTGTAACCCATCAGGTGTGACGACCCAGCCCAGCTGTGACCTGGTGGTGCTGGTGCTTAGCTCAGGCCACTGCTGCACAGAATGGCCAGAGTGACTAAGGGGGAGGGCTCCTTTGCCAAAACCAGGTTTGGAACTAGGACACTGCAATCCCATGTTTGCTTATTTAACTTGGCAGGTATTCAAGTGAAACAGGCACAGAGGGGAGGTATCAGAGCTGATCTCAGTACCCACATGTGGGATTTTAAGTTTCTATTTCAGTGCTCATGCTTGGAAAAGAAATGCAAGCAGACCCTCTCGCACTCCTTTTTCCTTTTTCTTTTTTTTAAAGCACTATTTAAATGTCATAATAATCATATAGTGCCCACCTTAATGTGCTGAACAAATTAAAATATTTTATTAGTCTATAATCTGAAAATCATTACTGTGCTTACCATAAAAAAAACTGCAGGTCTTCAGAGGGAATGATGTCAGTGGGTCTGAACTGAATGCAAATATATTTTGTTGCCGTGAAGGTAGCAGGGGTCAGACAGGCAGCCCCCAGCCCCAGGGCAGCAGGCTGTTAGCAGGGGAGGGAATGAAATGCATCTCACAGTGGGGAGGGAGAAAATGGATCTCTTGGATGATTTTTCTGGAGTTTTGCAGGGTGAATGCCTGGGCCTGGCTGGTTGGGATGGTTTCAGAGGAAAGCACTGGCGCTGCTCCCACTCCCTCCCTTGCAGTGAGGGTAAGAAAGTGCCCCAGACAGCTCATCCCAGCATAGCTGAGCTGCTCAGAACCTCTGGCTCCATCCTGCTTCCACCGACAGCACAGGTGCCTGTTCCCCTCAGACACCCGCATGCCCCTGGTGCCCCCTTCCTTCTGCAGATGACTCTGGATGTGTCTCTCCAAATCACTGCTGTGTCTCTCCAAAACACAGCTCATCCTGCCCCAGGAAAGCAGCCTGTTCCCACAGCAGCCTCTGGCAGCTGGCTCCCAGAGAGGCCAGGTGACGAGGTGGTCCCTGCTTTGGCCAGGTGACCCTGGACACTCCCAGAGCAGTGGCTCCTGAGTCCCTTGCCCTGCACAGAGCCAGTGGGCTTCTGCTGGTTACTCCTCACTCGCCTTGGGCGAGTGTCAGATGGTTCAAAGATTAATTACCATTTAACTGGCTGTATTTCCATCTCTGCAGAAGGCTGCAGTGGAAAAGACAGGGGTTCTGGGATCATTTACCCTGGTATTACACAGCAGATTACCCTGTACTTACGAGGTCACCAGTTACTGTGTAATTAGACCTCCAACGCAGGCAAGTCTGTGAGAGGCTTCCCCACCACTCTCCTTCCTGGTGCCAGAGAAGCAGAGGGATGGCAGCAAAGTGCAGGCTGAAGCCTCATTAGGTGCATTTAAAGCTGTTAAATAGTTTAAAATTCAAGCTGGGGGAGGTGCAATGAGAGGGTAGCAAGGCCACCTGTACCTGTCAGAGAAAGGGAGCAATAAAACCCCAGAGCAGTTTGTCTAGGAAATGCAGGAAAGCCAAAACAGAGAGGAGGGCTGTGAGGGAGATCCGTGTGCCAGGCAGCTGAAAGGCAAACGGCTCTTCATGTGTCACCAGGGGCAGCTTTGCCAGTGGCGAAGGACTCTGCTGAGCCTGAGACCCTGCCCATGTCCCTGACCACGCCGTGGGATGGTGTCCATGGAGCCATGGAGGATGCTGCAGGGCATCAGGACAATGCCTCTTGCGTCAGATTGCTCTCCTCCATTTCTCACGTGTGCCCGAATCAAACACCTACTCACAGAGCATTTGGAAGAATGACAAATGCCTTTGATTATCAAGCACAAATTCCAGTGGCAGCTCACTGCATGTCTTGAGTGGCTAATAAAGCAGCAAGCCCATTCTGATCAATATACAGCAAGTAGTGCTGTAGAGTGAGATTGTGCCTGCCCCGGGCCATGTTGCATTTTGTCTTTTTAACCATGTCCTCTTCAAGCCAGACACAGTCTCTTTTCAGTGGCAGCTCCCCAGAATTTCTTTGTTTCACTGGCTTTCAGTGAGCCAGTGAAACAAATGCTGTTCTGAGGCCCCTCCATGTAAAGAACCCAAGTTAAAGAGCAAAGTGTGTATCTCTACAGCAATCATTAGTTTAAATATTCTTTTATTACATAGTCCCATGTCTCCAAATCATCCCCACAGATGAAAAGAGCATCCATACAGTCAACAGCTTCTGAAGAGGTGAGGCAGAAACAGAGACAGTGTGAAGCCATTGATTACTGAGGATAGAAAGGGCTGTAGGTAAATAATTTGTCTGAAGGATGACCAGAGTGGGGAGATGTGCTACCTGATTGCAAATATTTACAAAGTTGTGAGCTTGAAGTTTAGAAAATGTTGAGAGAAGTGTATGGAAGTAAGCACAGGGATAATGTGGTGAGGATGAGTGGGGAAAATCAGTGTGCCAAGCAGGAAATTTCCGTTGTGTAGGCAAGATTTGTTCGTGATTTCCTGAGGGAGGCTGTGGGTTGTTCACTTGGTTATATATGGATCGGCACCCATCAATACCTTAGCAAATCCTTTAGGGCCTGCTCTCACAAAGGAAAGGGCGAAGAATGAAATTTAATGGGGGTTTTTTTCAGCTCTACTCCTCTCCCCTGTGAAGCTTTTCCTAGGCAGGTGTATGTTATTGTGGGGGCACGGCGCACACACACCCCTAATGCTCCCGGACTGGAGGGGATTATCCAGAGGAGTGAAAGCAGCCAGGGCTTTAAACCCAGCATCTGTAGTCACGTTTATCCTTGAAGTAAATGCTCCAGCAGTGCCATAATTGAGGGCTGTCCTGTCTGCTCAGCATATGCCTGCAGGGGTCATTCATCCTTTCTGACACTGCAGAACATTAGCGGTTTTTTAGACTCACTTTCTCCTTCCGTCCTTCCGCTTGTGGCTAACCCTAATGGAGAGCTGGTGGCTAGAGACTCTTCTAGGAAAGCTGGCCTGTTTGGAAAGCTGACTGTCTTGGAGCAGTCCTATATTATAGGACTATAATATTATATATATTTTACTATATTATAGGGCAAAACCAGGCAGATGTGTCCTGCTGGGTGCTGGGTTTGTGCAATGGCCCCAGCAGGGCTGGTTGGGGTGGAAGGTCTGCAGGAAGGGAAGCAGAAGGCAACTGGTGATATCTGTGATGGCCACTTAGTGCTTGAGGGCTCTAATGGCATCCTGGAAACAGGTTCCTGTGTTTGTGGGTTTGCTTATTTATTTATGCTCCTGGCTAAATAAAGTAGGGAGGAAGAATTTTAACACAGCGGTTGAAATGCATGGGACTGCAGCATCTCTGTCCTACTCAAGGGCATCCAGACAACTTGATAGAGAATGGAGGGAACTTCAATGCACAGAAAGTCTCGGCTGGAAAAATAGAGAAGAGAATGCAAAGCTTGATTCCTTCAAATTTTTAAAATTTAGCTTGTTTTCCAGCAGAACCCTGCAGCCCAACTCCAGCCTCACCATTTGCACATCACATTTTATTTATTCCCCTTCCTGGTGCTACTGCTGCTCCCCCATGACAGCAGTGCTGAGGTGCTGTCTCTGTCCTCTCCTGTGCCTGTCCCTTTTGGGCTGCTGTCACCACCTGCAGCCTCTCCCCTGCTTGCCACACCAGCTTTGGGCAGGAATGCTTGAGGCAGGCACAGAAAGGAGATGTCCACACCAGCTTCCCCTAGTTTAGGTCTCAGGAAGTTTAGCCAAGAACATCCCTGTCCCCGGTGTGTCTCTACAGTGCTCTGACTGATGGAGGGTGAGGGGTGCAGGTTGGGGTTTGCCCTGCTGTGAAATGCAGCAGTTTCATTCAGCAGTGCCAGAGCTGGCACAGCTTTCCCACCGGCGCTGATGGGTTTAATCACATCATTAGTAGGTGTGACACTGCAGCCTCCGATGATGAGCTCTTTATTCTAACACAGCTTTCAGCATGTTTATCTGAGATGCCATCTGTGCCTGCACTGCCTTCATTAGGAGAGAAAGCCTCTGTATCTTCTGACATTGGTCTGTATTTCTGTGATGTTTCCCTGCTGAGAAACCACTGTTCAACTAGAGGGTGAGAACCCACACCTGAAGGAAAGCAATAATACCCAAAGTGCCTAAACAGGCCAAATAGACCATTAAGAAGTGCATTGTCTGGAGTAATCCTCAACTGGTACACAAAACTGCAAGAAATGATCCAGCTATTTTATTCCTGAAAGATTTTCATCCTGGTAAAGCAGTAAAGCAGTTATGCCCCATGCTTAATCTAAAGTGCTGTAAGTTTTCAGGCAAGCAAAGAACAGCTTTTAATTTTTAAAATACTTTCTATTTTTGTACCTCCATACCATGCTTCTACATAGAAGGTATTGGGTTGCTTGTCCAGGTTTTAGATACAAAGTCATTAAGATTTATGGGTGCAAATCTGAGTGTCTAGCCTTCCCCCTTAATAACTTCATGGTACACATTGAATATATTATTAGCTGTATGCTGTATATATTCAGCTATATATTTTTGCAGCTGTCCATTGATCAACAAAGTGGCAGCATGGTGTGCTGATGGTGTTCTACTGCTCTTGACAAGATTCACAAAACACAAACCAGGCAGGAGCTGCCACATCACAGTCTAGCTGCACATAAAAAAAGGGAATGCTTCCATAGAGAGGTGGCATGCCCTGGCTTGTATCAGTTTTCTGTCTGCATGCTGCCAGGCCGATGCTCAGCGAATCTGACATTAACAAGAAATAGATTTCCAAACAATCTCGCCTAATGAATTTTGAATATTATCATGATTAATGCTAAGGCAGTTGAACTGATTATCCAGTATCCAGAAGTAATGGAGCCTTATCTACATCTTGTGTTGTCCTCAGTAAGGAATGGCTCTGGCTGCAGACAAAGATGAGTGTTGTTGGTTACCCAGAGGGGAGGCACTGGCAGGACAGAGATGGAAGGGAGATGATGAGATACCCATCTGAAAGCATTTCAGCATGGAGTGATCACACATGCAGGTTCTTTATTGCTGCTATTTCCTAAGCTACATTTCTCAGGCCATTTTCAGACTTGGCTTTTATACCACCAGGTTAAGATTTATTGGGGAAATATTTTTCCTCCTTCCCATAGCCAGAAACTGGGTTGATTTTCATTCTCTGCGTCGCCAAAAGAACAGAATCCTGATGGATGTGTTTCTTGCATCATGATGGTTTAACTTGACTTCTATCCGATTAGCTTTCGAGCTATTAAACACCTTTTGTAGCATTACCAGGGAAATGATAATGCAGATCATTCATGGACAGCTTCTGTTGGCACAAGCAGTCTTTTCAGACTCCAGATCCTCTTTAAAGCTGGACCCAGCCAAGAGCTGCATTGTCTCATGGGTATTACATGTCTCTGAGCAGGCCTGTCCTAAGAGTGTGTTCTGATGGAAGGGTCTCCAGCCTTGTGGAGACAGCTGGTAAATCTGTGAGGTGCCTGACAAACTATCTGGAGGCTGCAGCTGGAATAGACTTGGTGGCATTCCCAGCCTCTGCTGTTATCTGGGCAGTGACCATGAGAAAGGTAGCTTTCGACTGGCTGTGATGTGTGCCCATCACGTTGTGTCTGTGATGCAAAGGACTTCAGAGGCCACCACTGGCACACACAGGTCCACAGCTGCCCCATGCCCACCCACAGCTGAGCAGGGAACTCCAGGGTCTCCTGGGGAGCTGACCAGAGTGTCCTCCCCCAGCAGTACCACTTTGCTCTCTGAGTTCCCAGTGTGGGGCTGTGCCATTCTGGACCACCAGAAGCTCTCAGTAGGTGGCTCAGGGAATCAGTTTGGTCATCTCTCCTCCACCTGGCAAGGTTCTGGCAGCAATCTTTAGGAGAAGGGTTTAGGACCTGCTAGGAGCTGGTGGTGCCCTTGCTGACCTTTTTACTATGGGTCTTACAAACTACAGCTCCTCTGCTCCCACAGCCCCCCAGCTGAACGAGGCATGGGTGGGGTTTCTCACAGTTCATATCCTGGTGTTGGAGATCATGGCTTCTGGAGCTTTTACTCAGATGAACATGGAACTGGCCATTCCTCTGCAGGCTGATTGTGCAGCTGTTTGCAAGCAGTGAGTGCAGCTGCTTTGAGTGTTGGGAAGAAAAGGTGAAGAGTGAGTTGTAGTAAGGTGCACACCAAGCAGATTATTGGCAAACACAATTAAAAATATATGTGCAATTTCTCCTCTGTTTCCCTTGTCTTAACCATCTTCTGCATTACCTCTGGCATTTTTAGACAGTAGATAATATGGCTGAGAGGACTCTTGGGCACAGGCAGCTCTTAGAGCAGCAGTGATTTATGTCAGACCATTTTGAGGTAGAAGAATTTACCTCTAGCTGCAGCCACCCCTCCATGTCTGCCCTCCCTCATTTGCATAAGTAATTGGCAGCTTGTTAATGGCTCATTAGGAATGCTGAAAACCGTGGGATTAAAATACACTCAGTGGAGCAGAGATGAGGGGTAGGGGGGGAAAGGTTGCTGTCCCTGCTTGCAAATTACACTGCTTGATTCAATGCGATTCAGAATTACAGGTCATAAAGCAACTAGATTGTTAAATGAAGTAAGGAAAAACAATGTCAATGGCAGGTTTTATTTTTAGACTCATGTTTAAACACAGTATGTGCATCTAGGGGGAACAAACAGTCCCTTGCCAAACAGTCCTACTGACAGCAGGAAGCTCTCACCCCTTTCTCGGTTCCACATTAACCCTGCCTGGTCAGTGTTTCCTGCTCCTGAACCAGTCCATCTGGCTCCTTACATCACCTCGTGGCAGGGACATTTGGTTCCTTTTCCCATGTTCTCTCTGGGTGAATCCAACCTTCTCACCTCTAGCAGCAGGCAACCAGCATGTTCCTTTCCTTGGGCACGACTGGGACACCCAGCACAGCTCTGTGCAAGTAGGAGAAGCAGCTCCAAGTTGCTTTGTGTGTTCTGTACATCTCAAAAATCCCTAGAAAACTGCTGCGAGGTGCCTTTGGTTGCTGGCACGCAGGGAGGCAGGCAGGCATCCTTTTGCTGTGGCACTGCCAGAGCCTGCAATGCAGGAGATGGTTGGTGTAGCCAGTGAGAATTGTCAGAGGATCACATCTGCTGTTCCTGGAGAGTGGAGCATGCTGAGGACACAGCCAAGTCAGTCGAAAAGTTTGATGGAAGCTGTTTGCTGACTGTTTAATCTCCCTTTCAGCGCTGGCTATGACAGCAGTGACTGCAAAGACACAAGGGGTGAAGGCAAGGACAGGGCTATGATGGCTTTTGAGTCACTTTGAGGATGCTCAGTCCATGCCTGCCTTTCCTGCCTTTCCATCAGGAGAACACCTTGGGGATTTTTGGAGGCCAGGGTAACTCTGGCAATGGTGCAGTCTCAGATATAGCTAGGACCCTTCTTCCTGGATAAGCTGAAGGGAAATTACAGATAAAGCACTTGGGAATCATATCCAGTCATAATTTGCAGTTAAATTCAGCAACCTCTGATCTAAACTTGGGTACTTAAGAGCCTACTAAGGTGACAGTTGAAACCATGAAGTGGGGACAGCTAAGGTTCAGCAAAGCTCAGCTCTGGCTGGCATGTCAGAGTTAATCCCTCTGCTTTGTAAAAGATGCCCAGGAATTTGTCAGGACTCACAGAGGCAAAATACTGGCACATCTGAAAAATTTCTCAGTGCAGCTGGATCCAAGCTGAAGGCAAGGAAGAAGTGTATTCTCCTGGATCCCCAGCCAGCAGCATGTGCTGCTCTGTGCATCACCCTGAGAAGTCACCTCTTTGTGCCCCAACCTGAACTGACAAACATTGACTCACAAAGGCACAATCTACAGCAGTTTTGTTTGTTGTTCTCCAAGAGCTCAACTTAGCCAAACAGAACAGCTTTTCCTCCTTCTTGTTTTCATTGCTTTTTTTTTTCCCCCCTTACATCCTCTCAAATGACCCTGAGGGCCACCTGTGGCTCTTATTCATACAAGGCTGTCCAGAGCTGCTGAGTTAACAGCACATCCTGCCTGCAGCAGGAATCAGCATGTCCTGATGGGGACTTACAGCTGGCTGCTGGGGAAGGCTCAGAGCTGCATCACCCAGCTCCTAGAGCTGAGCTCGAAAGGACGTAAGATTTGGTGTGGTCCAGGCTGGGATGGCATGCAGGCCTGCAAGGAAGGAAGATCCCAGGTCACCCCTACCTACAGCAGCAGGAACAGAGATGGCAATCAGAGAATGTGTGTCTTATCACTAGGTTGAGTGGAATTTCCTGGAGAGGATTGGTGCCAAGGTCTCCACTACTGCTCTGTGATTCTGTACAAACTCAAATGTCTCTGCTTCCCGCACAAAAACACGAAGTTCAAATTATGCTGCATGATGCAAAGACATCTACAGTGGTTCTTGTGGTCTTCCCGAGGCAGGAGCAGAGCCTCCATCAAGTGTGCCAGGAGCAGGGGGAAAGGTGTCAAATGACCTTGGAAAGCAAATGTCAAAAGACCAAGGAAAACAAAACACTGGGATTTTTTTTTTTTTTTTTTTTTTGCTGTTTGTTTGTTTCTTTGCTTTGTTTGGGTTTGTTTGGTTGGTTAGTTTGATTTTTATTTTAACTTTGCAAAGGAAACTGCACAAAACCAAAAATAAGACACAGGCCAAGAGCATGCAGGAGACAATCCCATTCTGAGCTGAGATCCATGGAGGTGCCTTACAGCTGTGGGTGTAGGAAAGATGGCTCAGTAGTTCCCCTTTGAATGCTGCTTTGGACTACAGCCCTGCTATGTGAGCTGGGAAGGGGGGAAAACAGTGCTTCCCACCAAAAGCTGCCTTTAATGTGCTAGTATCTGTATTCCCACCAGTCCTAAATTTGCATGAGGGTTTTTCAGCCCTACTCTGGTTTTGATTTCCAGGTTATCTCTGCTGGTGGCCCAAACTGCGGATTTATTGCACAGCCTTTGCTGAACACTGCTGCTCCACTACCTGCTGCTGTACTGTCAGACTCACCAGGGGATAACATGTCATCTTTTCCTTTCCTAATCAGCTGGATGTCATTCAGGAAGCTGGGACAAGGAGAACTTTTCCCCCAGACACCAGCTTTCCTTGGTAGCAGACAAACCTCAAGCCTTATAATACTACATGTACATAGCACTTATATAGCTTTACATCCTCAAAGTGCTGTACTAGCATTAAGTAATTATCTCTCTCCCTAATGGCCATTAATGCTGGCCTTTCATGAACCTCCCCCAGCTCCCTGAGGTTCATATCTAATCCAGCAATAAGCTGCTCAAAGGGAGGGGCTGGATATCTTGCAAGTCCAAGGGTTTGGATGTGTAATGAGGTTCAGAGCAGGGGCCAGGTGCCCTGGAATATCAGAAACACAGAGCTGTGGACCAGGTCATGCCCCTGGGAGCATCCACTGGAAAGGGATGGAATCGGGTAGGTGATACCGTGATCCTGAAATGGAGAGGCAGAAAACTTTGGCTGCTCAGAGGATGTGCGCTGATTGCTCTATTTATTACCAGGATAGCACTGTGAAGAGAAAGAGCAGAGCAGTGGGAATAACGTGTCAGTGTGGGCATGGGGAGTTGATCTAGGGAGAGGAAGTTAGCTAAAAATGTCAAACAAAGCTAGACAGCCATGGCAATGGGATAAAGAGGCCAGTCTGCAGATCTGTGAAGCATTAAAATAACACGGCAAAAGGGCAAGCTTGGCGGCATCATAGGATTTAAAGAGAGGAGCAGAAGAGGATTTACTTGTCTTATTTGCTTGCAAGCAGAGCCCTCTTCCAAGCTGTGGAGTGTCTCCAGGGGAGATGTTGTAATGCCACTGTTTCAGGACATGTTACCCTTGGGGAAGGTGAGGCTCCCTGTTAGCAGGGCTCTCCCTGCCCTGGCTCCCAAATGGAGAGGATGGTGTGGGAAGAGGACATGGTTGCTTTAGAGAAGTCCCAGAAGTAGCATGCTCTTAACTAACACCAGTCCTGCATGGTCACTTATTTCTGAAGCCTGCTAGACCCAGCTCTGAGCAAGCAGAGGCTGAAATAAACTTTCACCTTCTCCCTAAAGGCATGGTAATGATTCTTGCCAAAGCCAAGGCTATGCCTTGTAAGCTGGCTTTGCAAAAGAAGAAAACAGCACCCATTTTTTCAGCCTGATTTAATAGCATCATTTTGATTTTATGCTCCTGGCAATGGCTGGTCCTGTAAAACAAGTGTGTAGCTGTGGGAATCACGTGCCAGTCTACAGTGGCAGAACCCAGCTCACAATCACTACACTTTTTGCAAAGGATTTCTGTCACCCTGGACACACTCTGCTTCCCGTGGCATCACTGGCACAATCCCTCTGTGCTCAGCTCTAAATCATTTTGCTACATCATCAAATAACAGGGTATGGCTGACTGCAGGCCAGGAGGATTGGGTGTTCATTTACTGCACAGCTTCAGAGCAGGGCCTTCCCCTGCCCTTCCTGCATCTGTTTTCTCATCTGTGAAATGGGAATTTTAATCCTAATCAGTTTGCAAGGGAAGCAGTAAGGGATAGTCAAAGGCAATCCTTTAAAGAGTAATAGCCAGCCTTATGTGCTGGGTTAGACATTGGAGTGGGCTTATGGTAGAGTTTAATTGATGCCTGTTCTGCTTATGGCTGGTAAGTGCAAGGCTTAATCTTTGCTCTCAAAAATGTGGCACCCTGTTTGAGATGCAAAGGATGCAAGGAACACCTCATCTCTGAGCATAGCTGGGCTGGGTTTTGGGACTCACAAATTTCTGGGCATTGCTTGTTTGAATTTTCCTTCCCAAATTAATTTGATTATTAATTATTACCAGATTAATTTGTAGTAAAAGCTGTGTCTCAAATGGCTGGGAGGAATGCTTTGGCTGTTCCTGAACTTCAACCTCTGAGCTAAGCCAAGGTTGTGTTGCCACATCCTTGGGACAGCTCTTGGCTGTGTATGTCATTTTGCTGGCAGGTCTTCACCAGGGTGTGTCTAGAGGTGACCAACGCCCTTGGCTTTATTTTAGCTTTATTTTAGTGCTTAGAGATGGCACTACTGGCTTCTCTGCTGTGTTTCCAGGGCCAGATCCTTGAGTGGTGTAAATCAGGACCCTTCCTTTCAAGCGGTGCTGCTGTGATACTGTCTGTGTGAGCTGAGGGCCTGGTTCGCACATTCTGAGCTGCTCTGAGACCTCTTCAAAAGGGAGTTAACTGTGCTCAGTGTGTTGTTCTGCCTGTAATCACAAATGATCCTGCAAGATTCAGGATATTGCAAATGTAGAGAGCTTTTCAGCAAGTAATCATTTTGAGATTGCTGGAAAACTGAAGAGTTAGTGCTACTTAAAGGAGAATAAAATAAGCATTAGCACAAAACAGTTTTTGCAACAATCAGGTTTGATGTATGTCCTGTTCTGCTTATAACATTTCCTCAGAGCCCTTTGCAAGAAGGGGAAGCAACCTGTAAAAGCTGAGAATGTAGGGAAGAGCTAAATTTGCAGCCAGGGTTTTGAAGGAACAAACAAAGAAAAGCATATTTCCATTTCTATTACAGCAGAACATTCTTGGGAGTTCAGAGCAGCAAGCTGAGAACACACCAGCCAAGCCACCTCAAAACAGGAGGTGTGGAGCTGCAATGAGCTTTTTATCCTCAAGCATCTGCACTTAGGAAAGAAAGATCTTCCTGAGACTTTTAAAACTCCTTTTTTTTTTTTTTTTTTTGAGGGAGGGTCTGTTTCAAAGTAAGGGAAAGGGCTGATCTGCAGCCCTCTGAGTACAACCCCGCAAGCCTGAGTCTAAATTCTGCCAAACCCCAGAGAAATCTGAACCGCTCCATGCAAAAAGCCAGCAGAGCATCCTACCCCTTTCACACCCTATTCCAACACACCTCCCTCTTGCTTCCAAGCACTGCAATGTCCCTGTACTGACCCTTCCCCACACTAGCTCAGCTTTAATCTGTCAAAGAAACCTGTGGAAAAACTGGCAGCTCGGGGGAGAGCTTTTGTTTGTAGAAGAAATGTTTTCATCCGAGCGAGCACAACAATCTCATTACTTGGAATTGGCACACATATGCTGGAATCCTAGACAGCAGACACTGTCTCCCCTCGTCCTCCGTAGGACCAGAAAGATTTCTGCCTGTTTGATTCAGCTGCAGTGCTACAAAGTTATTAGCATTGCTTTTTTGGTGTCCCTAATGAGACAAGCATCTTCCAAGCAGCTCCACAAAAGCACTTTTCTCATCACTGCTAAAGCCTCGGACACTTTACCCTCAGCAGAAGGAAGGTGGAGATTTGCAGCCCTGCTGTTTCCAGCACTGGTTGGTCATAGCAATTAGCTGTTTCCCCACAGATGGAGCTTCTTGTGCAGAAAGAAAGCACAGAGAAAAACTTGTCCTGCTCAGAGAAACTTGTTTAGGAATCTCTAGTGAATCTGAAGGTAAATCCATCTATTTTGGAACTGTTTGCATGTATCCTGCAAGCCTACTGTGTGCCTGCTGGATTCATGTGCCTTACAGGAGGGCTGACTCTTACCTGAAGCTTGGCATACCCCAATTTTATACACCCAGTTCCAAACTCTCCAAAGGGGTTTGCTTTCCTTCCTCCATTAATTGATGGGCATATCCCCACCTGTAAGAGCCTGTTCTTTACCTACAGACCACATTTTGCAGTTATTTACGTATGGAAAGCAGTCTCTGAAAAGGCCTGTAGCATAGTTTTGTGAGCACAAAACCTTTCCTGCAATTAGGTGACGCACAGATGCCTGTGCATGGCTTTTAGAGAACCTTTCTGAAGAGGGACCGTCCTCATGCTGTATCTCTGGTGTGTGCCTCAGAGTACTGAGGCCCTGAAATGCTTTGCTGACCATTCTTGCTCTGTGTCCAGGCTTGCCAGACTGTGGGGCTGGACTATGTTCTTGGCATTTTGCATTTGATTGCCTTACCAGCCCATTTTGGGTGGAGAGGATGTAATTCATCTTGGTACATTTCACTCCCTGTGCATGATGTTAACCAGGTGGGATTGGTGGGTAAACCCATGAGTGGTGGGGGGGAACAGGAGCCAGCCCAGCTTTTTGGAGCAGTTCCTTGGTGCTGTAGTTCACTGAGAGGCCCTGATTTTGTGCACATCATGTCACAGCTGACATGAGAAGGGGCTCCACAGGGGAGTGCTCACAGCTCCAAGCCTGGCAGAGCTCAAGGAGCATTTGGACAATGCTCTCAGCAACATTTGTGTGATTATTGGGGTGTCCTCCATAGGGCCAGGAGCTTGATGATCTAATTCTATGGCCCTTTCCTCAGGACTGTCACCACTGAGATTTCCCTGTGCCTTTGTCCTCACCAGGTTGGAGGACACACCATGCTGCCTATCCGCTGGATGCCTCCAGAGAGCATCATGTACAGGAAATTCACCACAGAGAGTGATGTCTGGAGCTTCGGGGTGATCCTCTGGGAGATTTTCACCTATGGGAAGCAGCCCTGGTTCCAGCTCTCAAACACAGAGGTACAACAGTGCTGAGACACCTCAGCTGAAAACTGTATTTTTTTGCTGTCTCTCCTTTCCAGGTGGTTTGCAATGAAATTTGTACATGGATGGTCCCCTCCTTGGCACTCCCATGGTGAAGCCATAGGAAAAGTGTCATTTTCTCAGTTTAAGAGCTGGGAAAACTGAGGCCTGCAGGAATCAAAGAGCTCTGCCAAAGCCATGTGCTAATCCTCAGCCCCTCACTGCTAAGTTCCTGACGTATCTTTCATATCTTATAAACTCTTGGGGTGCTGCCAGAACTGGGGATACCCAGATTACTGCTGGGATCTAAGTCATGCCTTGAATTTCCCTGGTTTCTCCTTTTGCAGCTAAAGCTCACTGCAGTCTCCAGTTTGTGGGAAATTGTTTTAAGCCTGATGTCTCTCACGTGGCACATTTCCTTGGGGTTTTTGCCTCTGGGATATCTATAATGTGGCTTGCCCCAGTTCACTGAGGTTGGGACCCATGGAACTAGTTTGCCCTTGTTATTTCTTTGACTTGCAAAAGTTGCAGCCCACCAGGACAGGGCTGCCCTGTAAAAATGTTGAGGGAAGGCTGGCTGGGATTAGCAGGGTGTCACTGCTGAGGTTTGAGGCACATCAGCAGAAATGCATTGAAAAATTTTTGCTTGGAGTAGCAGGAGGTATTATAGAAGAGGAAAAAGATGCTTTGACATAGCGGTGTGTGGGAACCTTGAACATTTTTATCCTACTGTGTATCTAATGGATTTCAGAAATTTCACCTTTTGTAATGAAAAATGTGCATTTTCTGCTTTCTGGATACAGATCCCTTAATTAAGTGAGTTGCAGAGATGGCAAATCCAAGGTGTTGCTTTACAGCTCTAATACTTGCCCATTGGTGTGCTCAATGGGGCCTGACTGCACATCCCAAAGCAGCACACGCAAACATTTTAGAGGCACAAACAATGGAATCGACAGCGACACAAGTTATTTGTCACGCTATTTAATGAGCTGCTCTTGCATTTCCCTGTGAGGGCAAATACAAACACACACAAATGAGCACATGGAGCTTGAACACGGGCAACAGGCACGCTGGAGCGTGACAGCTCAGCTTTGCTCATTCATTCTGCCTCAGTTTCCTTTGCAGGGCAGTAGGGCTGAAAACAGCCACTCTTAATCTTGAGGGTGTATTGGTTTGCTGCCATCCCTGGGATAAAATATGATCCCTCCCTGACCTGTTGGTGTATCCACTTCTTTCTGCCTGCTGACCACAGTATCCTGGTGGAATAACCCCTGTGGGAAGGAGCCACAATATCTCCCATCAGTCTCATTTTTCAGTTTGTGGAGGGATGGGCAGAACCTCTGTGGCTGCAGAGGACAGACACCTCCACCAGCTCCTGCATGCTGTGGCACCAGAGCAAATCCCTGTGGCAGTCCAGATGCAGTGCCAGAGCCCCATGGAGAGGCAGAGCCCATGGAGGGACAGGTCAATGAGCCTGTGCCAAGCTCCTGGCTGCCAGGACTGGACCAGGAGCAAGCAGCAGGCTGGCTGAGCATTGACCCTGCTGGGTGTTGGCGTTGGCAAGGCTGGGATGCCCACTCCCTCCTGTGCCACCTGCATGGCCTCATACCCCTACAGCATTTTCAGCAGGTTGTTCCAAGGCTGGGAAAAACCCTGTCTGAGCAGAGGAATGAGGCAGGGCACCACTCAGCCAGCCCATTAGCTTCTCTCTATGCCTTTCCTTTGCCCTGGAAAGAGCCCAGCACAGGGTTCCTGTGCATGTCCAGGATGTCTTGGCAGGAACCATAACTCACCCCCTCCCCACAGTGAGCATCCAGCAGCTCTGTGGCAATGCAGGCTTCTCTTCATGCTGTGCCTTGCTCTCCTTGCTTTCAGCTGGTCCTAATCTCTCCCCTCTGTATTTATATGCAAACAGCACAGTGATAAGTATCCCTCGAGCTGCGTGGTGGGACCATTACTATTCATAAATGATAAACTCCAAACACCTCTTGCTGGGTGGCTTCCCTCCACACGCTGCCTGGGACTGGTGTTTATCTGCAGAGCGTGGCAGGCTGCTCGCACGCTGCGATGCTGGGACTCATCAACCCCAACCAAGGAGTCCAGGCAGTAATAGCAGCTCTCTGGAAACTCATATTTCCCTTTCCTTTTCACTCATTCCTCCAGTAAACAATACACAAAGAGACTCTTAGGGGAGTCCTTTCCAATGACATCCCTCCGAAGAGACTTTACTGTTATCCAGGACCTCACATTTTTCTCATTAGCAGCACCAATCTGACCCAGAACAGAGTGATAGCACTGTAATTTTTTTTTCTCCTTCACAGATGTGATTTGACATGAAATTTCATTCTTTTTGTTGCTTTTCTGTGTCAGAAAGAGAAGTATGTAGGAAAAGATGCTCTGAACTCTTCCTTATAAACATCTCCTGGGCTTTGCAATGGAACGGACTCTTGGTTTTCAGACAAGAAAAATATCATTTCAGCTGTGCAAAATATTGCTGTACTGTGGGGATTTTAAGACTTTTTTCCTTCTTCATTTAGCAGGAAAAACTGACATCAAAAATTAAAACCTATTTCATTTGCGTGTGACCTCCTCTTTGGAGAGTACATTGAGGTAGGTAGGTGTCAAACAGGGAAGGTTTTAGAGATCTGAAAAACTGCAGCTGGAAACAAACTTTTCATGGTAAAATCATCATTAACAACAAACAGGTGATCATTGAGGATGTGCAGATCTGAAATTTGGCTTCTCAGTGCTCCCATTGACTAAATGGTGCCACATTATCCAAGCAGTACCAGGCACAGGACATCCTCCATAAACTGCCCAGCTGGTATTCAGTGTTTCTTTTCTTTTCTTTCTTCCTTTCTTTCAGGTCATTGAGTGCATTACCCAAGGTCGAGTTTTGGAGAGGCCCCGAGTCTGCCCCAAGGAAGTTTACGACATCATGTTGGGCTGCTGGCAGAGGGAACCTCAGCAAAGGCTCAACATCAAGGAGATCTACAAGATCCTCCATGCTCTGGGCAAGGCCACACCAATCTACCTGGACATCCTTGGCTAGCAGTGGCCACTTGTTGGAAGTCCCTGCTCCTTCCTCCCGTCCTTCCTTCCCTCTCCCCCTCCCAAACCCTTTTCCCCTCAGCTCCCAAGCAAACATCTTCATATAAACTCAAGTGCCTGCTACACATACAACACTGAAAACGAAAAAAAGCAAAACAAAAAGCAAACCAACAAAAATCCCACAGAACAACAACCTGTAAAGCAGTTTGGCTTATATATATTTATAGATATCTCTCTCTATATAACTTCCACACCAATACAGAAAGAAGCTGCTGTTACAGAAAATTGTGAGACTATATAAAAAAAAAAAAAAAAAGAAACAAAAAAGGGAGAAAATACTTATATATATATATAATTAAAAAGAAAAAAAAAGAGAAAGAAAGGAGAAGGTATCTTTCCCCCTAGCAATCAAGCAGTGAAATGTAACCCTGCTGTGAGTATGGTTCGGGCAGCTGGGCAGGGCTCTAGACTGGCTGTGGCAGCAATGCCATCCTGGGTAGGAGCTGCAGGAAGAAAGCCTTGCCCTGGTTGTATGATATGCACTGAATGTGTGAAATCAGTCCTCCCTTTTCGTCCTTGCCTCCCTCCCTCCTTGCCAGCCCGCAGGTGATGGGCACAAAGCCAGGGCAGTGCCCCTGGATGAACTCTCTTTTACCAACCCCTTCCTCTTAGTCCCTCCTCATCCCTTTCTGCCTTCCTGCCTTTTTCCTCCCTCCAACATTTCAGGACAATTTTTCTAATTTGCTGATTCTTAAATGTATAGACTCAAGGCTTTTGAACACACAGTCAAAGGATTGTGACACCTACGGGTAAAACACACCGGGTAAAACACACACGGGGGAGCAGCCACCCTCCTGCAGGCTGCAGGCTCCTGCCCCAGCCCTCCTCTGCCCCAGCCCTCTGCCAGTGCTGGGAGAGCAGCAGGACCAAAGCAGCTGTGCCTGGGAATCCAGGGGGAGTTCCTGGGGACCCGGTCCTGAACCATCCCCAGCCCACTCCAGTGTGTGGGACAGGAGTGCTGCTCACCCAGGGCACCACTTTGAAGGAACAACCCCACTCCTCCCTGCCCTTATGGCTGTCAGTGGCCATGGGGTTGGTTAGTGGCCATGGGGTTGTTCCCCTGCCCTCAGCTGTCTGCACCAGGGCCAAACTTGCTCCTGGTGTAAACTTTTAGTGAGCAGGGTTGGATCCTTGCTCTCCTCATGGGGGAAAGGCTACAGGGTGCAGACAGCTGGGAACATGCCCGCAACCCTGCTGGGCATTCTGTGGGGTCAGCATATCCCAGTGCTCTTCCCCCAGATCCTCTCCCCTTCCCCATTCCTGCCCCATGCCTCAGTCCAAGCCTCAGGCACAAGCCAGCGGGGGACAGGGAGGGGGACCAGGCTCGTGAGATGGCTGGGAACCTACCAACACCTGCCTGCAGCTCCCTTGCCATTCTCCTCACGTCCCCATCCCCTGAAAGGATTGATGCATCTGCCTTTGAGCTGTTGTGAAATGCAGAGGCTGAAGAATAGCTCCACAGGCAGCCCCGGGAGGAGGGGGAGAGGAGGGGAAGGTGCCTCCAGGAGCAGACGGCTCAGCGGATGGCCGCAGCGGCCAGCCTTGCATCTCAATGAGGAGAAAGGCCTGACAGGCAGCAACAGGGGGTGCTGGGGACAGCCAGGGAGAGACAGCAGCATCCTCACTGAGGCTGATCTCCCCGGAGCAGAAAATAATCCTGACCTGGGGAAATACTCCGTCAGATGCTGGATCCTGCCTGTCCGGGCTGGGCTGAGAGAACAAAACCTTTCTGGGCCTTTTTTTCATGTGGGTAATGGAGGATGAGGGGGAACCTCAGCTTGGCAGCTGCTCTCAGGAGGCAGGGAACGGGCAGCACAGGCATTGTCAAGGCGATTTTGAGAAGGCAACAACTGCCAGCACAAAAATAGCCTGCTCGGATGTGGCACTTGTGGAAGGCAATGCAGACGGGGGAAGAGGGGACAGAGAAGGGATCTTGCCTCCTTCCCCATGGCCAGAGTAATATTCATGTCCAGGATGCAAGGGGAGCTAGGTGACTGGTTATGGCTTGCACTGAAAGGGAAGATCTTGCATCCTCTCCTCATCCCCCATACCTCCTGACAATCAATATCTCTCACTCACGGCACTGGCATGGCCTGTCTGATGGTTTCAGATAGAGGCAGGGGACACTGCTAAAGGAGGACTGTGGTGGCAACAGCAGCTGTGGGTTTATTCTGTCTCTGTGTAATGAGCCGTGAGAGCCTGGGGTGGGAGATGATGCAGCGGTGGCAGCGGCCATGTGGGAGTGAGGACACAACCTTCCTCTGCCTGTTAGAGAGATCTGGGCTGGTGGGACAGACTCGTGCCCGTGGGATCTGGACAGACTGCCACTGAACAGGCGCCAGGTGCTCACAGCGTCACCAGGGATGGCGTGGTCATGGACAAGGCTGTGGGCCAGCACCAGGAGCCCGCGCACAGGAGCGCTGTGCCATGCTGCCTCTCCATAGCAGGACCTTGCTCTTTCGGAAGAGGATATCCTGCCTATTTAGGTCCAAGTTTGAAAGGGGAAAAGACTGGTTAAAAGGTTGCTGGCCCCAGCCTGGCTCCCTTTTTGTGCAGGCTACTTGGCTGAAAGGGTTGGAGATTCAGCACAGGGAGAGAACAAGCAATGGCTGGTAATTGTCCAACAGGAGAAAACCCTTCTCTGGGGCAGCCTGTCTCTTACCCCAAGTGGTTTCTTGCTCTTGTGGCTCCCAGCCCTTGTGCCAGGTTGTGCAAGACCACAGTTTTGTCCACTTCTCTCTCTCACTCCCACGCTGTCATTTCTTTTTTGGCTTTTACACTACAAAGTCACCTACAGACACTGGTTCCCAGCTGATGAGATTCCCTCCTCACAGCTGCACAGCAGCTACATCCTCCCCTCCTCACTTCTTTCCTCCTTCCCCTCCTCCCCAGCACCACCACCCCGTCCCCTTCACCACCTCTTTGTACTGTCACAATGACAAGGTGAGCTCAGGAGCTGAGTGTGACACCAAGCCTTGGTGCTGCATGTTTAGGATTAGGTGGCCTCTGAGGAGAGTTTATGTGTCTCCAGAAGATGGCAAATGGCTGAAGAAGGTGTTGAGATGCCCAGGCTCTGGCTGCTTTTCTCTTAGCCCCACCACGGGCAGGGACTGCCTTGGAGAAAGGTCCATTTGTCAGAGTTAATTGTGAACTGTTGCTCAGAAGAGCTGGATAAGCTGCACTTCTGTGCTGTGACATCTGCTCTCTTGCTGCTCTGGCCCCCTTGGCCTGTCACTGTTGTATGGATGTTTGTTGGGAGCAAGGAGAAGATTGCTTTGTGTTCAAAGACACGATAGAAACTGCTGCATCCCTTTTTGGCCTGACAGTTTTGGAGGGGAAGAGGGAAAGCAGCTGTGCTGCATTCCTGTGAACACCCTGAGACCTCGTTTCCAGAAGCACCTTTCCTGGAGCAGAAGAGAGCTTCCCATCAGCATGGACTGGTGATCTTCCCTGTAGGAAGAGGGGCTCTGTGATGGGGCTCTGTGTGAGGAGAAGAAAAGCAGATTTTGGGGGAAACTCTCACAGAATATCAACATCTGGGTGTTTGGAGTCAAAGAACAATGAGTTCGCGCTTCTTTATTTCTCAGAGAGATACTTTGCTATGCCCTGCCTCTACTCAGAGCAGAGAGCTGGCTCTGCTGCCTGGGAACATCTCCCCCAGCTCTGGGGCAAGCCAGGCCAAATTCCCAGCACATCCAGGCAGACCTTCCCACCACCCAGCCCCTTCCATCTGCAGTTTTCTCAAGGGACTTGTGAAAGGGAGCTGGAAGGAACACCCGTGTGAGCACAGCTGAGAAGGAGCCATAGGGTCTTCCCTGTCCCAGCTGCATGCTGCTCCCTAAAAATTAAAATTGTTTGCGCCAACTCGGTCATCCAAGGGTGTCACTGAAGTGATCCTTTCTTGGAAGTGCAGGTGCTATTTTGGTGCACGGTACAGGTGGAAATTTTGTGCCAGGGCTGCAAACTGCAGGCAGTGAATGTGGCTCCAGCCTCAGGGTCTCATCAGTGACCTGGTTTGTTTTCTCCTGCCATTATTTTTCTTTCAACCCCAGTCTGTCAGGTTGCAAGACAGAAGCTGAAATGTAGCAAAGGGAAGAGATGCAGAGATCTGCCAGACTGAAGGTCCATCCTCTCTCCTGCACATCTTGCCCATTTGGCCTTTTTAGATGTCCCTCAGGGCATGGATTTTGGGGGGTGGAAAAGTCTGAACTGCCTGTCCTTGGGTCTGCAGGGTGTTGAATTGCAGATGGCTGACTCTGGGAACTGTGCTGCCCAGACAAATGTGAAAACTGTGGAATGCCTTTAAAGAGGATGCTTGCTTGAGAGACACCGTCAGCTCTGAGCTGTTTGCTTGTCCCAAGGAGTGGGTGGAACAAGGTGAGAAAATGTGTGGAGGAATAAAAGAGGCAGAGAAAGGGAAAAGCTGGTTTTAGAAGGCAACTGAGTATCTTGGGTTGGGAAATCAAGACAGATTTGGGGAGTGTGGTGTAGAATTTTAAGTAGCACAATGGATGCAAGCAAAAACAAAAGAAAATAGCAACGTACTGCAGCTCCAGGAAAAGTTAGCTATGAAACTGGGCAAATACTGGTTTAAAAAGGAGGCAGAAACCAATAAAATCAAGGGACCATTTATGCAGGTGGGAAACAAAATCACTAGGCTTTGTGCTTTTCTGTGATTTTTTTTTTTTCTGTAAGAAAATGCAACTAAAAGAATTTCTCAAAAGTTATGCTGTTTCAGGAGCACAGACAGAAGTATCATATGAGCTGTTTCCTTTCACATGAAAGGCTCTTATTTCCCAGAACTCAAATGTGTAGGTTTTCTTACTTCAGGATATGGGTTGAAGAATGCAGACATGTTCACCACAAGCCCTCAAACCCAGAGGTAGTTTGGAACACTTGATCAGCATTCATTCACGTGCCAGTCTGTGTGAAGACAGTATTTTGTTCAGCGTGTCATCTTAAAAAGTTTTTTACATCTTTCTAATTTCCTCCCTCCCTGTGGAGTATCTACATCCTTTCCTGATCTGGCCAGGAATCCGCTGAAGCACTACAGCCATGGCTTGTACCCAAAGTCTTTGTAACAGCTCTAGGTGTGTACTCTGGTTGTAAGGCAATGATGAGAACAAGCAAGGGGAATAAAGGAGATCCTGGCTGTGATACCACGCTGTGGTGGCTCCTCTGAGAGCTGGAAGGCTCTGAGCATCAACAGGGCTGCTCTGCTATGGGACTCACAGGCACAGGCGTGTCTTGGTGCCACCCAAAAGTTCTGTTCTCCATTTACATTCAGTGGCTTTCTGATGGATGGTGGGCTCATGGAGCCTTGGCATATGGTGGTGTCTCCAAATGAGTCCCAAAAGCAAAAGAAGATAAAATTCCCCCCTCAGCACTGCTTTTCAGGGATGGATAGACTTGCTTAACTCTAAGATAGCTTCTCCACTCCTGCACGAAGGCATCTCTTACATCAGTACCCATTTAATGTTTACATAGCTGCTAAATCCTAAAAATTCTTTTCCCTTTGCTGCTAAATCCTAAAAATTCTTTTCCCTTTGAAAGTAGAGATACTGAGTTTCAAGCCTGGAGAAAGTAGGTGTTTTCTAAACATCTGTTCTGGCTGGCAGTGTCATAAATGACAGAAGCAGAGATGTCAGTTGCTGCTCTGGCAGGAATGGAGGAGCATTCCAACTCTCCTGTGCCTCTTTTTCCTTTCCAATGCAACACTGAGCCATGAAACTGCTCCCTGAGAGAAGTGATTGGAGTCCTATTACTTGCAATTTTGAAAAACTGAACTGAGGAAAGAGATGAGACTGAAGAGAAGGAAGGACAAAATATTCCAGCTTTCTCCAACAGCTAAGTAAGCTGGTAGGTTGGTTTCATGTTGGTGGCTTGGGTTTCTCACAGACCCAATCTGAGAGCTCTTTTCAAACTAAAGGAATGACCACTGGTTCCTCTTTCCTTCTGTAGTCCCACAATTTTAACATCTCTGCGAGGGGAAGAGGCGTCACAAATCTAACCATTGTTTCCCCACACTGTCAGGAATCCTCCACAGGAACTGCTCTCCCTCCCATCACAAGTGACTGATCCCACTGCTGGAAACTGGAACAGTTCTTCTGAGGGGGAGTTTAACTGCTGAACTACTGGCAGCTTAGGACAAGGTCCCAGCAGGGAAGGGCTGAAATACCTCTAAAGAAAATCATAGCTCTGGGCGGTCCAAATGTCTTCTTGCATGTTTTCTCTTGCTCTCTGCTGGCTTCCAGCCTCTCCAGTCTTTGCTGCTTGATACTCAGAGAACTGAGTTTCTGCGTTCCCTCCCTTTACAGAGCTCAGAGGACTGGTGAAGCAGTTTGATTTCGATGTGGTAGGTGAGATCAGATTTCTCCCTCCATGCCCTCTTCTTTTTCTCCCTGTGCAGCTCCTGTCCTTGCAGTTCTCAGGACTTGACTAGCAGAGTTTTTAAATGAAGTGAAAGTCTTAATGTGAGGTGAATCCCAAGACCACAAACAGTTTGGACTTCAAACAGTGAGAAAATTGGCGCCGGATGATTCCGCACACAAAGCAGAAAACTTTCATTTCCTGCAGGCAGGATGGAATTGACTGTTATATTAAGACTTCAGAAGGAGCACTGCCCCGGAGTAATTTCACTGCTGTCAGGCAGTGTTGACATCTAGATTAACCTCTGTGCAGTGAATTTTACAGCAACGCTCATTGTAATGCATGTGGGGTATCTCCTGTAAATCCCAGCTGAAGCCCACGGTGTCCCACCCTTCTGCACAGGAGGAAGGGTTGGGGAGCAGCTGCTATCATTTTTGACCCCAGCAAAGCGTGACTCCAACCTCATCCAGGCCAGTTCTGCTGAAACTGATTTTCTGCTGTGCTAAAATGACAATAGCTCCAGCCTGTATTTTTTTTTTCCTTCTAATTCCCCAAAGAGGTTTACATCACAAGGCTGAAATTTTTGCCAGTGACAAACAGCTCCCTTCATGTATCCAGCCAGCAGCACAGTCCTAATTAAAAGGCACTAGTTAACTAGAGGCAATTAGCTGCTTGCACTGATTAATTCCAAGACATACAATCCCCTAACACAAAGCTCTGATCAGATGTGATCTAAATGGCAGACAAACTCCCAGCTGATGTGAGATGGTGGCATCCAATCCTACTCACCAGCACACAGGCACACAGTGAACGCTGCCTACCAAACCAAAACTGCACACAGTTGACTCAGTGCAAGTCAGAGGACATTGCAAAAGAAGCCCTTTGGCTCCAGAAATGAATGCTCCTGCTGATAAGTTGAAGGCTTAGGCCTGACTCCAAGTCCTTCTGTCTTTTGGTGTAGGAGGAGATTGAGCAGTGGGATTTCCCAGGCAGGACCACAACAACTTCTTCACTTTTGTTCCGGAAGGGACAATCTTGTCTGTGGTTCTTGAGATGCATCTCTGAGATTCACTTTGTGAAAAAAAGCACTAGCATGTAAAAAAAAAATATAGGAAAAGAAAGGAAGGGTTCTTTGTGTGTTTTTGCCACACCTGCTTATTGATATACTTATTTTCCTACTCAGATATTGCTCTGCAGTCATCTGCAGGAGGTTCTAGGCAAGAGAAAAGCTATCAGGTGCTGAAGAGATCAACCACTAGCACTAAGGGCAAAAATCCCAATAGAAATCTCTTTCAGAGCCCATCTCTCCTCTCACCCACAGCTCTTCACAGTAGCCTTACCATTATATTTGCCAAAGGTTTTGGACAGCCTGTGAAGAGGTGACATATCTTCAGTTTCTCCTTATCTTCAGGAGGAATTGTGACATTTCTGTAATTTGACCCATCAGGAAGATTCCTTCAAACTAAGATTTATTACCTCCAATCAGAATGCAGCTGAAAAGGCTACCCAAGGTTATAGAAAAGGTCAAGCTCTTGCTTTGGACTGGAATTTGCTTTGGAAGGAATTTGATGGACCAATTTAACCACCACAGCACATCAAAACCTGGTGGCTTCATTTAAAAAGTAATCAGTATTGTATTTCGCTTTAGACATCCGTGCATTAGTGTTCTGCAAATATGATTTCCTCTTTGTTTGCATTATTGATGCCATAAAATGTCAGACACATTAAAGAAAAAAAACAAAAGAGCCCAACCTTTGGGGTTTGGAATGATTCTAGCTGAATTGCAGTTGGGTTACTTTCCTTTTTATTTCCCATGGCAGCGATGCACTGTTACTCATTCTGCTATTGTTTTACAAAGAGTTCTCAGTAAGTGTGTTTATCCAGCCAACCATATTTCAGGAAACACATAACCTTGATATTTTTTCCTGTATGTGGCAGCGTGTGTGAATGTGTGTTGGGGAGAGGAGGGGAGGTGGAGCTCTTGACAAGAGCCCTCCCATGTCTGGTAGTGTGTTGGCTTTGTGCAATGCTGCATGAATCCCTCCTGCTCAGGTGCCTGGCTTGATTTAACCTCAAGAACTGACTTTTGTAATCAGGATTTGAGGTCTTCTGCTTTAGCACTGCCCAGAATCTGTCATCTGCTCTCACCATTCAGCAGCCATCTGCTATCCGCAGAGGTTCCTAGATGTCTATGCCACAGAGATTACACTGTAATTGAGTCTCAGGCATGCAATAGAAGAGTTTTAGCTCATTCTGATCCTGGAACAGCAGCAAGTTTGCTGATTTAGCTTGGTTTCCACCCAAGGTTCACTGACTACAGTTCCCAAGACAAATACTCTTAGTTGCTCAGAGCTGTTTCTCACAGACCATTACAAGTACAGGCCTTGGAGGCTGTAGCTCTCTGCCTCACCTCTCTATAATGAACATGGATCCATTTTTCAGTGATCCTGGGAATATTTTTGAAGGATATTCTCCCTCCTAAAATCTAAGAAATTCTCAAGCATTCTCTCTTGTTGAAAAGTGAAGAAATAAGGTGGAAATATCTCCCCTGTGTAGAGATTTTCATCAGTGGCAAAATTTCAGCTTCTCCTCCCAGTGACAGCAAGACTTGGGTGCAGGAGGAGAAGAATACAGTGGAGCAGTCTAAGGAAGGGACTCAGCTAGGACCTGGATTGAAAAGTCATCTGTTCACCTACTGAGCCATGGCCAGTTTCATACAGGAAGAAATTCCCAGCTTTTCTTGAGCTTCAGATTCCTGCCCAGCTCTCTTGTTTCTGTTCCAGTTCTGAGGAATGACCCTCAGATGACCTTCAGACCTCCTTATCTTCACAGATCCTTCCCAGGGCTATCCAAACAGCCCAAAGAAGTGATGACTGGGGCTGAATTGGTGTGTAATTCAGTGTCTTTCTCTCCCTTTTTCATCAGGGGCAGAGATAGTGAAAGTGACAGAATAGAAAAATTATTTTCCCCAGCAGCAGTGATCCAGTTTCTTTTTAAACTCTGATATTTAAGATGCCATACAGCGGTACCTATAAATATGCCTTGAAATGTTGAATGAGCACACGAGTATATTTGATTTTGTTTTTATGCCTATAATTTCTCTCACCAAGAATTCAGCCATTACTCAGCTCCCAGCAGGTTGTTCTGATTGCTGGAGAGGTGGTTGGGATTGATTCCGGCTGTGACCTGCTCCAGTCCAGCCTCATTCTTATGTAGCTAGATTGAAACAATAGAAATCAGCAAGAGACTGAATTGTTGTTCCTGTGAAACTGAACCTTCTTGTGCAACTCCAGGCTAAATGTGGAAGGCGTTGATGACCCACAGCTTTGAAGTGAGTAAAGGCTGCAGGTACTGAGAGGCACTGAACAGATGTTAGGAACAGAATGACAGGAGAGAGAGAAATGCTACAAGAGGAAAAAACCCTCAAACCAACAAACATTACATCAGAAAAGACAGTGGTTGGTTGACAATATAAGAAAATCCACTGCTGTACATGAGAAAAGACAGAATACTCACCCTGGTAACCAAGAACATTGGCCACTAGGACAAGAGCAGCTCAAACCTCCTCTCACTTTTAATTTCCTTTTTCTCCTTCTCCTGCTAATACAGAACAAATCCCGGCTTATGGCCTTCCTGGAAACTGAAATTAAGAGGCAGATTTGCGAGAGGATGAGTGGGACTGGATCCTGCTGGATGATACAACAGCTTTAGAGCCCAGCACCTCTCAGTAGCAAGCGCCTGGCCTGCCCTGTCTGCCCTTTCTTTGATTGTTTGTTTTTTTTTTTTTTTTTTTTAATTACAAACCCTAATTGCTTCAAGCAGTGTTCACAAGCAGCCTACAATAATTCAGTCCCCAGTCTCTTGGTAAAATGGAGGTTTCAGCAGACGGACAGACGGCGTGAGCGGCGTCCCCGCGGATCAGCACCGCGGACAGCGGCACCGGCCCGGCCCGGCGCTGCGGCCGCCGCTGGGGCAGAACCCCGCCATCCATGGAGGAACCCCGCTTCCGAAGGAATCGTGCCCACCCTGCCCAGGGAACTGCTGTCTCACCCTTCCTTCCTTTCTCCCTTTTTTTTTTTTTTTTTTTTTTTTTTTTTCCAGTGTGAAAACATTATCGGGTATCTTGTTTTCAAGTGATGGAGGAGGGATGGTTTAAAACACAAACCAATCATTCCAGTGCAAGAGAGAACCAATTTTTCCTTCAGAGTTAAACTCCTTGCTCCACTTTTTGCTGCACTGGTGTTCCACCTGCAAAGGCTCCATCTCTAATTTAGATTGTGAAAGGTTCTTATCTTCTCATCCATTGAGACAGTTTGACAAATGGAGAGATATTACACTGGTAGCCCTTTAGAAACAGAATCCTTATTTTATTGGAAGAATCATGTGATTGAGATTTCAGCCATCAATTGCATTTACTGTTGGTAAAGGGTAAACAGACAAATCTCCTGGAAAATTGCAAGTAAGGGACATATAAATGACACTGTGACCACTGGAAGTTATGTTCACCAAAAAAAAAGAACAAGCCACATTACTGAGTAGTAGAGGGTTGTCAGAATCATAGAATGGTTTGGGCTGGAAGAGATTTTAAAAATCACCAAGTTTCAACACCCCTATCATGGGCAGGGACATTTTCCACCTGACCAGGTTGCACAATGCCCTGTCCGTCCTGGCCTTGAAGAGTCAGAAAAAGATGAAGAGCCACGAAGACACCAACAGGCAGGGCCCCAAATGGAGAAGCAGTCTTATCTCACAGAGGAAAAAAAGGAAAGTGTCTCAGCATTCATCTTGCTCAGCCTGCATATTTGGGATTTCATCCCACAGGTACTCCTGGATCACACTAAGGAAACTGTACCCTCAAATTAGGGTTGAATATCTCCTGGACCTATTCATCCTGGTGAGAAGCTGTTGGGCAGGAGCATGCAGGCTCATTAACATGCCTGAAAAATTTAGTGTGAAGAAGAAGAGCCAGAAAAGTAGGCCAGAAAGTTGGGCTATTCCCCCCACTCAACATATGATGCTTTCTAGAAGCACTTTCCTCTGTATCCTGCCACCCACACACTCCCCAGCTGTGACTGGAAGTTACTACAATGGGACATGTGGATGGACACAGAGAGGATTGGGAAGTGTCTGAGACACAAGACTTTAAAACTTGTAAGTAGCAATACTGAAAATGAGGGATTAAGGCCAGACTCGTGGTGCTTAGGGTTGTCTGGGAGTCAGAAAGGATGAACTTGAAGGGGATGGCAAAGATAGTTTAATAAGGGGCTTGAAGAACAAATGATGCTAAGAGGAGGGATCAAAGGATCCTACTGGGACACAGGGAGGGGAAAGAAATGGACAAGGACTTGATTCCCAGTGAAGGGTCAGTCATCAAGAGGGTGCTGAAAGTCAGATAAGACCTGTGGTGAAGCAGATGAGAGCCCTGGTTGGGGAAGAGCTATGGATGTGAGGAAAGAGACCCTGCAGAATGATGTATGCTCATCCAAAGGGGTCCTGAAGGTTTCTCCAAACCTTCAGTTCTGCTGGGCTTCCTCCAGGCCCACAATTTCTGCTTCAAACCCAACAAACACCAAAACTTTAACTGCATTCATTTTGCTCTCTGACAGCTCTGGTTTCAGTACTAACAGTCTAAATTGTTTTAGTTCCCCTCACTCCTCCCGTTTAACCCCCCCAACCAGCTAATTCCTTGTGTGAAGGAGAATTGGCTTTTTTTAAAGTTTTCTATTATTTTTTCCCAGAAGTGTCCATTAAATTTTCAGCTAAACTGGAAGGCAATTTTTTGCATGAGAGCTTTACATAGATAGGCTTAAAGCAGAACAAAAATAAATAAATAACTATACTAAATTACCTCCCCCTCCCCCACCATGTCTTAATGAAGAGCTGTTTTACATAAGTTATTTCAAGAGAAATGAAGCAATTTTGGGCAGACAAGCAATCAACATTTATTTAGGTTTCCAGGAGTGTTGCAACTCCCTCTGAATCTTCTGAGTCAGGCAAGGAGGCAAGTTTTCCCCAGGTAAAGATTGAGGATGCACAACCTTCTTGGGTGAAGGCTGTCTTGGGGTCTTCAGGCTGTGCTTGGGAATGTTTTTAGGGGCTGCACTGTGCACTTGCCTCTGGTAATTTCTCCAAGGTTTGTGTGTTGAAGCAGTGTTGTCTGTCAGGAGTTTGTGTGGAAGTGTGATGCCTAGGTAGAAAAATCACTCTGGTTTCCTGTGCTGGCCACAAAAAAAACCCCATGCACCCTCCAGAAATCTGCAAGGGGAGACTTATTTTCCAGGCAACTGCTCCTCCTCCCAGCTCAAGTGCCCTTCAGCAGTGCAGGCAGGCTTGGCCCCCAGAAGGTGCAGCTCACTCTGGCAGGTACCAGAATACCTCTCTGGTACTGAGAGCAGGATGGGGCTGCAGCTCAGAGGAAAGACATTTTGATGGCATTTGTGTTGCTACTATTATTTAAACCAGCTTATTTTAATCTCTGCTAATGTCGCAGAAAGACTGCACAAGCAGAGAACAATCCCTATGGTGATCTATGTTGAATTGATTTCTATTTTTTTGGCAGACTTTTTTTACACTATGCACCAATCCACGCTTGCTTAGTCTGGGACTTCTTTTGCACTTTTTGAGTCCTATTTGACATTTTGCAAGTGAATTAATGGCTCTCAACATTCTTCAAACTGCAGTCTCCGCTTCTCCGAACCAAAATTCACCATTTTCTCCTGCCGGGAACAAGCCAGGTTATCCCTTCAGGGAGAATCTGGTGAGAGCAAGGAAGCTGTGATCTCTGCCTGCCCACCCCACCTCCACTGGCTCCAACTCAGAGGATGAGGAACTCTGATCTGAGTTTTGGCCAAGGTAGGGTCCCTGCTTGTCCCCTACCTGCCACATCATGTGCATCGAGCTACCCTGGAAGGGGATGACTGATACAGCGTTAGTCACACTGACATGAAGAGTTTTTAATTTAAGGATTTGCAGTGAGGTCCAGGGACCTGTTAAAGTGCTGAGGTATTTACCCTCCCCAGACCTTCCCTTCCTTCCTGCCCTGCTTTGGCCCTTCCTCTCTCCCCAGCCTTGAAATGAAACAGAAAATTATTTTTTTAAAACTGTGTCGATAATTTATGTTTAGTATAAAGGATGATTTAATGGCATCACCAAAGGTCATTTTTTTCATCTCCGTGTTACTACCCCAGCCCCAGAGGCTGTGCATCCATCCCCTCTTTCCCATAACTCCACTGCCCTCCCTTTCATCCACCTCACCCATCCTCTGTCACCACCCACCCCAGCGTTCCACGCACCCGACGCCCGCTTCAGGTTCAGCCGATGGAGAACAGAGATTTCAAACTGAAACCTCCACTCCAGACCACCCCCAACTGAAACCATCTCCACCCTGAAAACAGTCAGTTGCTGCAAACGACAGGCAGACTCATTTCTTGAACTCTGTAAGGTTTTTTTTAAAGCCTTTTATACCTATTTACGTGTGCGCGTGCGTGCACCGAGTGTGCACAGTGGTACCTGTGTGCACAAATGCACACAAATCTCTCTCTCAAGTATAAATATATTGTATGTTAGAGCTGTAAATACTCCTTGGTCACGTGTCTATGTCTTCTTCAAGGTATCATATCCTCAGTGTTACGTTAACAACTCCATTTATTGATTGATGAAACTATGTGTAGACCTGTACCCTCCTGACATAGTTTATGTAGCTCTCTCTTCTCAAATAAAGTACAAAACTACCACCAGCAGGTCCTCCTCTCCTCTTTGTTCGGTGTTGAACATTCAGCTTTAATTCATAAACACTTAAAATTTATGCAGTTTTCAGCTATCTCAACAGTACAGAAACTGTCATATGATGATTCAGGAATTTTATTTGCTGGTCAGTAAGAGGGCAATGAGAGTTGTTAACAAAAAGTATTAATCTGTAGGTAAAATGCTGTTCCACCTGCAGTAAATGATGATCTCTGTACTGATCCTATCCATCCTTCCCACCTACCTCCAGGTGCAGCCTGCACCAATCATAGCTCCCTTCATCCTGGTAGAGACAGCAGGAGTCCATCCTCCTCTTCCACTTTTGGTGCATCTCTGTACCATTACCTCAACCAGCCCTCCCAGAGTGCAGAAATTTCCTCTTGGCTTAGAAGGATCCAGTCTCTCCCCTGTCATGTTGTTGGCTTGTTGCTGCTTGGATTGCTCAGCACCCAAACTCAGCTCCAGTCTTGGGGCTGGGAACAAATCTCAGGATTATGGCAAAACTCACTGCTGTCATTTGATTCTTTTTGATTCCAGGCTTCATGCTGAAATCACAGGAACCAGAGGATATTTACCATTGCAAGCTGAAAAAAACCCTCCCTTTGCACAGATACACTTACTGTAAAAATCTATAAAGATGATTTGTGAAGTAACACTTAATTTACTGCAACTGACACCAGACTCCAGCTGCCAGAAATTTGACTGACAATTTCTATTTATTTATATCCTGCTATACAATATCTGCCTTAATGCTGTAAATTTTTCTGATTGGAATTTCACAGTGTCTGCCTGGATATTTATTGATCATAAAATAATCTGCACAACCCGTTAAAGTCAAGGCAGAGAGGATGGATGCCAGAGAAATCACTCGACAGGATCTGGGTACCAGTGCCCAGGTAACAGGAGATGCTCAGATGCTATTTTTACAGCTTTCTGTATCACTGAGAGCCAGTCATTTGAACTGCTTTTCTGCTGTTTCCCGAAAGCCCCTTCTGAAATGCTTCCAAGAGCCTGGTATTGAGTTCCTACCAGCAACTCCATATGGACCCTGCAACATGCCTCATTTGCAGCTCCTCACCGTTGAGAAATCCCACCTTTACAGTGAAATCTGGTGTTTTCACAACTGTTCTTTCAGACAGCCCATGAGGGAAATGTTTGGCTCTTCCTGCAGCAGTAAGACCACTTTTTTTCAACTATTATTTTTGGCAAGCAAAGAGAGAAGCATTCAATTTCTGCCCACGAGGGAAAAAAATGTGAAACTTGGTCCCAGCTGGGAGTTTCCGTATTGCCTGGAGAGGAGAGTCTCTTACTTCATTCACAGCTTCAACCATGCAGCTTTCCAGTATCTCCAATGCATTTTCCCTTCTGAGTTTGGACTTTTTTTTTTTTAATTATTTTTTTGTTTCATTTTGGTTTTTATTTTCCTAAGGGACACCTATTCTACCCTATGGAAATGACAAGTGTGTGCTCTCCATGTGTGGGTGGACACAAAGGCATATTTTGGTCATAGCTAAATCCACCCATTCTCCCAAAAGTCAACACATCCCACCCCCAAATAGCTCATACCCACTTTCTCACCAGTAGCCTCCCAGTGTGACACCCCTCCCTACCCTGTGCACACACATACCCCTACTCCAGCCCACCATTCTTCTGCCTTCCTCTGCTCTTGTTCAACAGGAATTTGCTCCTTTCCCTGGAAATGCTGCCCCTGCTATTCATTCCTGCTGCTTTCTGGGGTCCCAAACCAGGCTTCACTCATCGAACACAGCTCCCTTTCCTTTCTCAGCATCAGAATAATAAACCAGCAGCTGAAATGCAATAAAGAAAAGAAAAAAATCCCAGTTTGACCCACTTCCCTCGGAGTCACCCTGTTCTGCCTACTCCCAGGACCTGCCGCAGTTTGCCTTTGCCTATCCAGGATGGGGTGGTTTCAGGAGCATGGTGGAGCATCTAATGGGCTGGAAATAAAACTTCACCAAAATAAAGAGCAGCCCAGGAGGCTGTCAGGCCACAGGCACTTGCCCCAGACTGGGCAGCATCCCTTGTGGGAAGTGGACAATGGAAGGACTCGATCTGCTCAGGGCTCCCTGTGACCTTTTCAAGCTCCATAAAACCCTTCACAGCTCACCCTTCAGAAAGCAGGGAAGGCAAGCAGACCCCTGCATGCCCTCTGGGCAGGGGGAAGGGAGAGGTCCTGGCCTTCCCCCAGGTTGCAGAGAGAGTCAGATGAAAGGTTAACAACAAGATGTAATCACAAGGTAAAAGCACAGGGCAGGAATGGCACAAATAATTTCCTCTTGAGTTGTGGCTTCTGTTCTTCCCAGAGAAAAGCAGCAGGTATTCAGGAGCTTCTCATTAGCCAGCATGATTTCCATTAGGCTTTCTATTAACATTTTGTGGCCATAATAAATACCTACATAATTAACATACAGAAAAAGGAGCCTATTCCAGTTGCCACAACAAGCTGGGAATGGCACAGGTGGGTCAGTTCCTGTCTGGAATATTCTGTTTGCAAAGGAATTGCTCTTTACACCCACATAGGACAATTCCCTTTCAAAGAGTTAAGTTTTAATACTTCTGTCCTCTTGCTTTAGTCTAGGAGGACATCTACCTCTGTTTTGCAGCTGATAAAAAAAAAAGAAAAAAGAAAAAGTGAGAGAATAGGGTAGAAATTGTCCCTGGAGATATTCAGGACACTCCACTATTCCCTAGTCCTTTGGCATAGCTCCGAGGAGCCTTTTCCTGCTAAAAACTGTCAGGGAAAGAAATCCTTTAGGAACACATGCATGATCCCAGACAGTAGATAAACCCCAGGAGCTGTTCAAAGTCCACATTGAAAGAAGATGGGGCCTACCACAGCCTGGGCTTGTTTTAACCATGAAGCACACCAGCACTTCATGTCCATTGAGAACTGATGAATTATGGGGAAAATAGACACAAGGTAAACCATGATCTTTCCAATGCCAAGTTACAGGCTCTCCATGCCTTATCCATCCTGCTAAGGGCATGAACATAATTTCTGAGCGTGGAACCAACAGTGAGAGCTCACAGGTAGCTCTGGCTCCTCCCCAGCCCTTGCCCTCCTTGCCCATTGCCAAAGGTACCACTGCCAAGCCTGTGCCCAGGAGATTGAGGACATGGGATTTTGACAGGGCTGCCTGTCCCCCCTCCTCATGTCAGACTCCTGCTGCTGAGAATTTGTGTGCCCTTTATCGTAGCTCTGAAATACAGAGAGACACTTTGGAATTCAATTAGTCAAACAGTTGCCACAGCAACAAAAACATATAAACTTAAATGATTTATACTCACAGACACCACTTCAAATAGGAATAAATTTAATACAGCAGCTGGGAATGAAATGCATTGTACAATAAGAAAATTGTATTTTTTCTCTCCCTGATGATAGGCCTCAAGGTCTTAATGCAATATAGATGAAAAAAGATATTTGGGCAGAAGGAAGCAGAATCTGTTGTGCTGTATTTACAATGCCTGCTTGGAGAGTACAACACATAATGAGCATGTACATCTAATCACAGAGCTCTGATGCTGCTTGCAGACAGACACAGATCAAAGATTGCAGCTACCAAGTTGACTGCTTGGTTTCACTTTCTTTCTTTGTCTCTCCTTCATCTCATAAAACTTCTCCTGTTGGTCTTTTCCCAGGCAAAAAACAAATCTACCCTCATTCCAGCAGCTTCTCCATCCCCTGCAGTGCCACGTCCCCACCTGGTAAAGTGAGATTGTGGTCTTTTTTCTAGAAGAATAAAAATTGCTTTAATTCAAACATAGTCCTGGGACTCAGAGCAGAAATTAATTTCAAGAAATATGCAGGAAGTATTTTCCTCTGCAAGATCATTGCAAAACTTTACAAGAAAATCCAGGATAGTTCTTCAAGTGATGGTCATCTGCAGTATTTTTTCCCATAAAGACTGAACATGAAGTGAATGCCACACTTCCTACAGTTCTCCTTTGACTCTGAGATTCCCTGGAGAGAACTACAGGAACATGGGATGTGAGATCACAGAGAAGATAATGCACGTACAGACCTCTGGCATTAGCACAGTTTCAGTGCATCCTCATTCTAAGGCATATAAATATATCTTTTTCCAACCAGCAAAGGTTTCACAGAATGAAAGTGATGTAGGAGCTAAGAGGAGCCTTATGGTTAGTTTCAGTAAGCAGGAATTGTCCAGAGGTTGTGCAGAAACTGCCTCGTTCCTTTCTAAAGGCACAGCACCTGGTTTAACTCAGAACTGTGGAAAGTGGTGCGCTTGCAGCTCATCTGCCTCTTTGTTGAGATGCCAAAGCCAGCTGCCTTGGCAGTGCCTGGGCCAGAAACAGCCAAGCAGTGCCTAGACTGCAAAAGAAAGTGGAAACCCAACCACTGGCTCTTCAATTTCCCCTAAGCAGGAGTTAGCCTGTCATGCAAGGAGGTATTTGGAAGTCGTCACCTGCCTCCACAAACCCTGATCAGTGGGACCGACCACTCCCTTCAGTGGGAGCTGAGGCTACCAACACCCTTGGAGGGCTCAACATTATGAGCAATTGTATGAGATCTCTCATCTGACCTGCTCCGCTAGACAGCATTTATGGTGGGAATAAGAGCTTTATTTCCTGTCCAGATCGTGCTCATAACACCTTCTCCTGCACTTCACAAGAACTCAAACAGGACGAGTCTCACGCACCTCGGGGCCCTTTGTGCAGAGGCAACTTCTCTGGCTCAGCCCGTGTTTTGAGTAAACACTGCAGATCCAAGAGCAAGAGGGAAAAGCCAGAAAGGCACCTCTGAGACAAACCCAATACTTTTGTCTAAGTACAAACAAACAAAACCACAGAGGCCACAGCTCTAACAGAGCTTACTGGCTCCTCAGTGTAAAAATATTACAGGGGTGAGTTTTCATGGGTTGTTTTAGGCAGAAGGTCAAGAGTGCTGCTCATTATTAGAGTTGGCAGGTGGGGTGGAGAGTTCAGGATGCTTTGGGTGCAAATTGAGATCAACACCTGCAATTCTCTTTGGCAGTTTGGGAAAGGAAAGCACACAGATGCACAACAACAACTAAACAAAGCTAATAATGAAATCATATTTATGTAGGCAGGAAGGAAGCTCAATTGCCAGGAGAGTACTAAAGTCTACAAGTGTAAATACATACCAAATAAGTCAGCTTATGAGATGCCAAGTTTGTTCAGCAGAGTATGGCACTTCACTGCTGAAGTGTTCCTGCAGGAGGGAAACCAGGAAAATGTCAAAAAGGTCATTGGGTGAAATGTGTGGCTCCACCAGAAAACTGTGCAAACAAGCTCATGTCAGTAGTTTCAGTGCTGTCTTGCAAAGCCCCTGTTGGTGCTGTCACATTGAAGCATTTCCCTCCAAGCTGATCTAGAGCTCACTGCCCTCTCCGCATGGCAAAGCAGAAACCACCACAGTATATGGGTCAGATGTACTGAGTTTCCCCCTTGAAGGTTCTGGATTTCAAGTACAGAATCAGGGAAAAAATGCTGACATCCTTAGGGATATGGTGGGGCAAGTGTGTGAGGATTTGTAGGACTTATATGGCTAATATTTGACAATGAAAGATCCAAGACAATAAAGGAAACGAGCAGCTTTACAACATCTCTGAGCCTCACTCTCAGACCAGACTATTCACATATTCTGAGTCAAGAGGGGAAAAAAACCTACAAAACAAGAACAAATAGTGCAAAGTATCTCTGGAGATGTTTTTAGAGTGTAAATCAGAGACATCACAATATTTGGATCCTGGATCAATCTTCCACAGACGTTGCAAAAGGCAAAATCCTAAACAGCTGAAAGATGGAGCTCAGCCAAAAGTATTCAACCTGTGACAGCAAAAGTCTTGACTTGGCTGGGGAGTCCCCTTCATCTCCCTTTCCCTGTGAAGGTAACATCTGTTCTTCTCTTTGCCTGTTTCATTGCTCTTTGGTAGGATGGCACAGAGAACAGCAGGCTGGTGTGTCCATACCTGCTCCATTCCTTCTGGATTAGGGGATGCAGCAGTTCAGCAACCAGCTCCCCAAGCCACAAACTACATTTATCATCATCTTTACACGCCTTTACACAGCTGGCTCTCCTGATGATAATGTGTTCTACAGTTTCCCTTGCTGGCGTGGCTTATGTTAATACTCCATTAACATTGCTAATCAGAGACAGACTTCTGGCAGCATCTCCAGGGGATGAGCAAATGTTGTCCTATGCCTTTCAGTTTAGGAGATCAGACTTTCAGATGAAATCCATTCCCAGCATCTCTGATTTCAGCAATTAAATGGAGCTGCAGCATGTGGGAGCTGTTCAATGCTGGATGCATGTGGTTCCTACTGCTCCAAAATAAGACCTTTTATATGCCAGTCCTCAGATATGTGACATTTGGAACTTTTATTCACTTGGGAAATCAAAGACTGCTGGAAAGATGAGATGGATTCAAATCAAAGATAAAAGGTACAGGGGTCCTGAAGGTCTAACAGTGCATGATCCCAGTTCAGCTTACCTCATCCAGAAATCTATACTTTAGTTTGATCTATTCCTTCTCACATTTCAGGAGCACATCCAAATCCACTTCAGCTTTACAAAAGGAGTCGACTTTTATTTGGATTGAGTAGAGTCACCGTAATACATTTGATCTCAAGAAAATGTCTGGAAGTTCTACTCGTGTTGGTAAAAGGAAAGCAACTGCTCATTAATGCAATTTTCAAGTCACCTCTGATTTTAGGTGGGCTGGCATTCTCTACAGGATTCAGAAAGACTATAAAATTAACATTTGTCAAACAAAGCCTACACTGTGGAAATAAACTTATTTCCAATCCAAATACCATAAATGAGGCAGAATGAAACACAACTTTTGAAGAGAGATGTAAAGCCTTTATCCTCCCCAACTCCTGCAACCAGAAGAAAAGGCTGAGCAGGAGGATGATGCAGTTGAGCCAGTGAAACAGTGAGTCTGCTCAGCAAATTTATGCTCTCATTCAAGCAGATGCACCAATCCAGTCAAAATTAGGACAGGCTTCTTTACTTTTCCCTTTCCTCTCCTCTCGTAGTCTGCCTAATAACACCTCACGCCTTGTTGCCTGGAATGGGAGGCACTTCCATGGCCTGCTGCTGCTTCTCACTGATACAGACACGAGGAAGAACAGCTCAGTTTGAACAAGCAGCTGCAGACCTGTTACATCTGGCAACAAAGCCAGTGCCTGCCTTTCCCCCAAAAAAACCCAATTCAATTTACAGAAATAAAAGGAGAACTCACAAACAAACAATGCACGTCAGTATACCTAAATGATGGAGTGGTACATGACTCACGGCCATTTGGAAAGGCTTCTCCAAGACCCTAGGGAGCTCACCAGAGCCTATTTAGATCCACAGCTCAGACATACAGTAGATGCAGAGTTTATTTCAAACACCTCAGGAGTGTGGCTCCTATGCCCACTCACTTTGAAGGTCTGAATTCCAAATTCAGTTAACGATGTACCACACTCACTGAAGATGGAGAAAACTGTGGGCATTCGTGCAAGGTCCATGGCACACGGATATGACCTTCAGCCACTGGTTGGAAGGGATTTCTAATGCATCAGCTCATTGCTATAATGATGTGCTTTGGAGCCATTAATTAACTTGCTGCTCTCTGAGGAAATTCTCGTTTCCTCCATCATTCATATCTGCTTGGAAGAGCTGCAGACCTGCAAAAGCTACGTGTGAAAGCCTGAGATGTGTGGGATGCAGCCGAGCAGACCGTGGGCAGGTGCTATGAAAACTTCCTCATACAGTGAGTGCCTCAGTGCAGCTCCACCACATCCCACAGCCCCAGAATGATGCTGCCACAGCAGCTCTGCCCCAGAGTCACTGCTGCTGGGACATCCCAAATCTCAGCTCTGTGATCCTTGCCTCTCCAGCCTCCCATTCTACCTTAGTAGAAAATGCCAATAAGTGGAAGATGAATAAAAATTGTGAAAATATTTACTTGTTTCTTCTTGGCATAAATTTTCATTTCTCTCCAATTTATTCATTATTCAAATGTTTTCACAAGGCTGGTTGTGGATTTTTACCTTCTTGGACTAGATGCAGGTAGTTGAACACATATTCTCCACATTCAGTGCCAGAGCATGAATGAAGAGCCAGTCCACAGATACTGCAACCCTCCCCTGGCAGGATGAGGCTTAGCTGCCTTGACTAAGGACTGAGACCCAAAAAATAAAGGTGATATGTGCCTCCTGTGCTGTTCTACAATATTAACTATTCTGCAGTTCACTTCTGTTTTGTTTCAGCAGCTTCCCTCACTGAATCATCAGAGAGCAAAATTGCTTCCAAATAATAACCAGCTACATGGAGTGTTGTTTGGCAAGGGAAAGAGCAGAGTTTGACTCTAGATTTACATAAATCTCAACTCACACATTTCAATTGCCAAGTTAAGTGTTCAGACACCTCTTTCTTCAGAGCCAGCACCTTGGGAACCCACCTTCCCAGCCTGATCTCTGCTTCCTCTCTTTACAGAAGAAACACCCTCACTTATGTAACACAGATATCACTTTTGAAAAGACTTTCAGCTCAGGAAGGCAATTTTTCCAGGTTAGGACAGTAATGAATGGATTTTAGGCCAACTCAGGTCCCAGACACCCCATTTAATATTGTGGGTCTGCTGCAGGTTAGTACTTCTGAAACCCATAATTGACTGGTCCTGTCAAAGCACATAACATCTCTGGCTCTGACTAACGTCACTGCACACTCTGGAGCAGCTCTATCCAGTGCAGAGAATGTACATTTGTCAGATTTCCACTGCACTTGTCTCTCTCTTTCACGCACACAAACGAGTCTTAAAGTACAGATTAATATTTAAACAACCAGGGCTACAAATATCTCCCAACCTTCCTGGGCAAGAAAGTTCTTGTATGGAAAAACACAGTGGGGAAAATGCACAGGGGAAAAAACCTCTTCTCAAGTGGGAATTTACTTTTCATTTCTGCTCCCTTTGATATAACCAGATTTAACTGCATTTCATCCCTTTCTAAAGGACAGGTTGGGTCTCCAGCTGTTTTTCCACTATCAATCCCTGGAGAACAAAGCTTAGGAAGTTAAACGAGTTTGGGAATCTCATCTTCGCTTTTAATTAATTTGAAATGAATGCATGCTAATGACAGCACCACAGCAAGATTGCCAAAACTTTCCCCATCTGTGTAGGAAAGTGGTGAACACCAAAGAACTTGGCACCTCACCAGCAGCTTTAACCCTTGCTCGCTGCAACTATAGCCAAAACCTTTGGGCAGAATAGGGTCTGAAGGGTTCAGTGGTTTTCATCTCCATGTACACCATGGAGGCATCCTGACTGCCTCCACTCCAAGCAGAGAAGCCCAGTCCTGCTGGCTGTCAGAGTCTCTGCCAAAAGGATGACAGTCAGAAATGCATCTCGGCGGGTTCAGACTGTGAGGAGCAGAACTGCTGTTTCCCTGTTCAAAGCCACACTTGCAGCTCCTACTCTTTGCTTTACATGAATTATAAAACTACAGATGCACTTCAAGTCCCTCATGTGGAAAAAAAAAATAAGACAGAAAACAGCCTGGTGAACTTATTTTCCTACCATTATTCTCGCTTATGGGTGGCATTACCAGTGGTATATTAGAAGGAAGGTTATTTGCAGATTTTTAAAGGCAGAGAGTGGGGTCAGGTTGAAACAATGAGTGTTAGGTTGCTCCTAGTGCTGACAAGGTGAGCTATGGAGGAAGGAGTGCTGGGCCAGGGATGCTGGAAATCTGTGTGTGAAACTGGAGGCTGTTAAATCTGAGAACAGCTAACTCCAGTTTTGGCACAGAGCTCACAGAGGTTGGGGAAACCATTCTGCAGAGACCACAGCCCCAGCTGTCAGGAGTAATAAAAGCTCAGCTCAAACTGTGATGCAGACATGGTTGAGGGGAAGGACAAGCTGAAAAGTGGACTGGATTTGCTGATCTTACAAGAAGATTTGTTTATAAGTCACCCCTGATAAAATGGAAAATAAAACAGGGAGCCAGGCAGGTCTGTACTGGAAATTAAGCCAAATGAGAGAGAGTGCAATGTGAAAAGGAGAATTTATACCCACCAATATATGTTAAGGGTCTTCAGGAAGGATTTTAAGGACATTTTGGAGGGCAAGGAATGAGTTTAAACAGAGCAGCTCCCACTGTCCCAGTTCACTGGGAACCATTCATCCATCACAGCTCTGGTTGGCTTCTCTTATTTTGAGCCTAGAGCTTTGCAGGAATTAAGCTCAGGACATCTATCCTGCCAGTGTCTCCTTGCTTCCCTGAGAACTTCTGTCTCCAGTCTCCTCCTCCAGACCCCAGTTTGTCCATCTTCTCAGTGTCACTGTAAATACAGAGCACTCCTTGCTGCCCTACAGAGGAAGGCTGCCAAACAATGAGGTTCAGAGTGGGAACATGAGACAAAGATGACCACAGATAGGAAGGAGGTGAAGCAGTTCATTAAGCAAGCTTTGATATCTGCCTGCTCTGGACCCTGTGTCTGTTATGTAGTGGAGCAGCCAGATATAGGCACACAGAGTTTGTAATCATAAACATTTAAAAATGCCATGCCCAGAGGAGGCTTTTGTTCAGTTAAGACCTAAGGCATTAACACCAGCATGGCTGTGATCTGAATCTGTTCAGGTAACCACCCTGCACTCTGAGGTTAACATTAGAGTGCCTTTACAGATGAGGAAAGCAATTACCTCATTTAAATTAAACAAAGATTCCTAAAGCTGCTGTTGTGCAATGCTTTCCCTTCTGTAACTGAGCACCAGCATATTTACACGGGGGCTTTTGTGGTTGGGCATAAGTCATTTGCAAGATATTTAGATATTTTTACTGCTTACAGGAAATCTATGAAAAAGGATGAGGCAGAATGTCTTGGAATGCAAAGTACCAAGCTGGATTTTAACCACTGCACAACAGCAAATGGGTTAGCTTGGCTTTTTTACTATTCAGCTGGTAGCAATAAAACAGTGCTTGGCTTACTCCTTTACAGAGCCAAGTTCTTTATCTTGAAAGAACATAGTGAAAAAAGGCCTGTAGAGGAAGGAGGCAGCCTTCTGAAAAGTCCCCTTAGGACTTCCTCAGAGCTGAACACAGAAGGTTTAACTCCTACACCTCCAGCCCCCTGGCACAGCTCTCCTGGTTCCTCAGTGCTCCCCCGGGTGGGAAAAGCTGCAGCTCAGCCTTGTCTCTGCTGAGGGAGATAAGCACATTCACAGCTCCCTGTCTTAGGGGAACAGGGGGACAACTTCAGCTGCTTCTCAAGGCAGTGCTCAGCCATAAAGTGCAGAGGAAAAGCCCTTCCAGGTGATCAGGGTGTGCAGCTTTGCCTCGGCACTCCGGGAGCTCTCCTTGCTGCCTTTACAAGTACCTGCCTGCATCACTGCCAGCACAGGTACCTGCAAGGATGATGATGCTCACCACCAGAGGCTCCTAATCGTAGCATCCACTTAAAAGCAGAGAAGAGACAGCCTCAACAGCAATGAATAGGAAAAGGCTCCTTAAGTAAGACTGATGGACACAGGGCAGATCCTCTGGTGCTCTGCTCTGCCAGCTCCCAGATCCGTATCAGCACCACGTACATTATACGGTCGTCTCCCTTCTTGGCCAGGGACACAGCCATGGCTCAGTGTTTTAATTAGCCCACTTCCAGGCTGTCTTGGTCATAAAGGCTTGCAGAGAGGAAGATAAACATTATGCAGAAATCACGTTAATTCATAAAAGATTCAATTAAAGAAAACAAACAGCATAAACTAAGATCGTCAGAGCGAGATGACAGGGAAACCATCCTGCTGGGAGTCAGCTGCCTCTGGCCTTGGGCAGGCAAATATGGTGCTCCTCTGCCCTTCTTGCACCAGAAGGGGCCATGGAGAACAGGACCACCTGGGAGGTGAAGTTACAGAATATGTCCTGCAGAATATGTCCTGTTTTGACAGCTGAACCCAGGGCCCCTTCCACCCCTTCAGGGATCAAAACACTTGCCTTCTCTCATATTTTTCTTCAAGGCAAGGAGAGGCACAGTCCACCCCATTTTCATTAACATGCAGCAAAATTCTGTTATTTTAAAGCCCAGTCCCACCATTTGCAGTTCAGTATCTGTAAACTGCTGAAATGCGAAAGCTGACTCCTGCACTCACACCCAAACTGTGACCCTTGAACCCTGCTGGGGAAGGACTATTTTCTAATAGGATGTGTGAAAATGAGAAGGAGGATGCTGGGAATGAGAGCAGCAGCATGTTCTGCCCCAGGGTTGGGCACACAGCTGCGGGAGCAGCAACTACATTCAAGGCTGGATCTCATAAAGGAAATGAGGAGTGGAGAAAATCACAGCATTTAGGGATGGAAAGGTCCATTTGCTGTCTTTCCTAGCCCAACAGTGACAGATCCCTCCCCTGTGCTTTGCACTGTGTGTAATGACCCAAGCAACCAGGGCTTCTAGTTACTCTCTCAGGAACAGCTCCACAAGCTTCAGGAATCTCCATGACAGCAAAGCTTAAGAGGCACAACTGGGGTTTACCTCAGTTAAAAAAACGGGGTGGAAACTAGGTTTGAGGCTGAATATTGCCTTTAGCCAGTTCTGTACATCTGGGGTACTTGGGCCAGGTTTGTACCAGATCTCCCACCATCAGTGTTCCAATGAAGTCCTTCTTGCCAAGCTGCATCTCAGCTGCGAGCTCAGCAGCCATGCCATGGGCCCTGGCCTCCTTTCCTGGTAGCCTGTGAAAAAGAGTCTCTCTGCATGTGCCCAGGCAACAGCAAAAGGACCAGTGGAGGACTGCCTGTGCTGCTGGCCCTAGGCATTTCTCCTGCACCTTTTCCCAGTCTTTTTCCTGCAGGGCCATTGTTGTTTTCAAGGAGGGGAAGGAGGCAGTGACCCTGTGAGTATTACAAACCATTGAGCCTTGCCCTGGGGAGTGGAGAGACAGGACTGCTCTGGCCTCAGTAAGTTGTGTCGCTATCTGAGATTCTCATTATCTCCAATGGAAGCTCTGATTTGTTTCTCAGTTCTCATTTCTCTTTGTACACAGTTGCCTCTCCTCTTCAAGGCAGCTTTTTGTGGGAGCTCTAGCCTCAAAGGTTCCTTTTTCTTCATGTGTGAATTACAGATGTCGCAAACACCTCCGACATGGTGCAGGATTCCTCATTCAAAATGCAGACTAGCTGAGGGGGAAAACAAGTCTTTAGATCTATAGCATCCCCTGGGGATATCAGCATAGGACACATGCATGCCAGTGATAAGCCAAACTAGACACTGGATGTCACCAGCACTCCACTGGAAACACAGAGGAGGGAGCAGGTATCTGGCAGTAAAAACCTCCATTCTTAATGCAAGCACTCTGGTTAGCTAAAGGAAGGGTTGGTTGGGCATGAATTAACAAGGATCATCTAACACGCTCTAGAACCAGAATAAATCCAGCAAAAGACATCCAGGTGAGGAGGTGAAGGAAAGGATGGAAGGAAATTGCTGTCCTTACTTGGAAGGAAAAGCAAGACCAAGGATGATGTAGATCTCCCAGATGGCCGCCAGCCTTCAAACCTTAACAACTGCCAAGGGAAAGAAGTGGTGGGATGGAGAAGGCTGCTCCTCCTCTGGCAATTCTTGAATACCAACATGCCTTAAGGGCTCTGCATGTCAGTAGGAAGGAGAAATACCTGCCAGCTAAATGGACAACTCCCAGTGAAGAATGGCTTCCAACACACATGAGCACCTGGAATTCCATGCTCACAGAATCCTTTCACTTCCTTTCACCTGACCAAACACTCTTCTACCCCAAGGCCCTGTGAGAGAAGAGCAACCTTGACAAGATCCCAACCTGGCTGCTGTTCAAATCCCAGGGAGGGAGAAGAGAAGACTTTGGGAAAGACCCAACTCTTTCTCAACCAGACCTTTGCTCTGAGGGACACAGAGAGGAAAAAGATGCTTGAGGAGAAAAGGGGTTGCTACACATGTGGTATCCCAGACCAGCTGCTCAATCCACAATAGCACATTCAAACTATGCCTGATGATTTCTGGAAGGGTCCCCAGCTCACAAACACACAGTTGATCTGGTTGCTTCCTGCAGAAATGCCTGGAACAGTGCGTGCAGCACCTTGAGTAGACATGACCCACGCTGGGCTGCCAGACATGTGGAGCTCCTGGACAGATACAAATAGTGGCTCTCCCTGTTAGTCTGCAGGCAGATTCCTCCAAGAGAGCTTAATGTTCCAAAATGCTGTGCAGAAACATGGATTCACGCCTTTCTGTGTACATTGACAACATTTCCCTCTGGATAGAAACAGCACAACTGGGTGGAAAGAAGCAGCTCAACTGCCTGTCATAGACTCAGCCCTGCCAATAACCAGAGTGGAGTCCCTCATGAGTGGGCTGTGTTTTGGCAGAAAAAGGTGGGATTTTGATCCACACCTCCCTCCCAGCTCTGCAGCAAGGATTTGGGTGGAGGCTGCGAAATACAATGCAAAACTTGGGATGGTGATGGCTTTATTCCAGTCTGGGAAGCAAAGGCTCCCACCACACTTTTCCTAACATTAAGAGCTCCCGCCTGGCTGGAGCTCTTACTGTTAGGAAAATAATTATACTTCTGTGCCCAAGATGCTTTGTTTGTTGCTTGTTTTCAGATCTCTTCTGTTTAATACCTGGCTTTGCTGGAGCACTGAGGGAAACAGGCACTTGAACCGACTGCCACCTTGCTTTCTCTCTCCATAAATGAAAGCATGGGAGTGCTTCACTGACCTTCTAAATACAGAGGCTTCAAATTAAATTATAACATTGCTGATAATCAGCAGACCAAGGATTAAACTGATTGGGGCCCTGCCAGACCAGATTTAGCTTTCATTAAGTTCTGCCCACAAATCAGACTTACCCATACCCTCACTCTTGAAGTTATAATGGGCACAAATTCACAGAGGGAGAGCAAATCCAAAGTACTTTACTGTTTAGAATTCTAATCCTTTCAAGGTCTGGAAATACCTGGGGTCCAGCTAGCACGTTGTCTAGCCACATCTGCTGTCAGAAGTAAAAACCTAAAAGCAAGTCATTTACATGAGGGTTTAAGAGAGAAATGACAAGAGCAGGGATGTAATCACTAGCACAGGGAAAGTCTAAAAGGAGCTTGTCGATCCCTATGAAATAGAGCAAGAGGCTTATATTTTATTTTTTTTCTTGTGTGTGTAAATTTCCTAAACAGCTGACCTAAATGAGTTCTTACCACGATCAGATAGCCTGGGACAACAGAGTAATCCTTCTAATAGGATTACAGGCTGTGCTAAAGGAGACTTCAGGCTTCTCTGCTCTGCATTGCAACACGTACACACACACACACAGATGGACCTGGTACCTGTAAACCCAGTTTTCCCCATTCACCCCCTTCATTACCCAGCCCTCCTCACCCCACTGCCTGCTCTCTCCGCAATTGCTGTAAAGTAGCCACCAATATTGAACTGGGAAAGGAAGAAGGAATAAGTCAAAGAGCTGAAATCATAACACTGGACAGATGGAAGTGTGGGGAAATTGGCAACCAAAAAGTCTAGTTTCACTATAATTCCAGGAATATTGCCTGATGCCAGTCAGCCTTTCCAGTGCTGTTCAGCTAGGCGGCATAAAAATCCCTGCCATTGAGATTTAGAGACAACAGAAAAGCTGGTGCGGAAGCACAGAGCAATTCAGCAGGAGGCTCCATGGAGCTTTGCAGATCTCCTGGTATGCTGGATCTGTCCAAGCCAAACACCTTAATGGATGTAAAGATAGAGCTATATGCAAACAAAGCAGGAAGATCTACATCCCAGCTGTGGGTGGAAAGCTGTAGGGAAGTGTGAGGGAGTGTCTGTGACCTGAGAACAAGAAAAGAAAGCAAAGCACACACAGCAAAATGAGTTATTTCCTAATAAAGAAGTAACTGACTGTGAGCTCCCAGAGAAGGTTGTAGTCAGTAGTGTCTGGTGCAGCCTTTAGTCACATGCAAAGGGATGGAGAATGTGCCTTGTAACTTCAGACTGCCTGAGTGAAACCAATGCTGGTGTGCTGATAACACTCTCACAAATACATTTTTCAAAGGTTGCTAAGAAGCACTTAGAGATGGTGCTGGAGAGAATTACAAAAACCAGCAGATACAGTGGGAAAAATGCCTGGCTGCAAGGGACTAAGAGGAGCTCAATTCCCTTTATCAAAAAGATAGTTATGGGGGATAACAACTTCCAGCAGGAAAGATCTCAAATATTAGAGAGGTATCTGCTCACACACAGAAAGGCATAGTGAGAACCAATGGCAGCTGAAAGATGAAGGCAGGTGAACCCAAATGGGAAATCAAACATACATTTGCAATAATGAGGAACAAGGAGGAACTACACTCTCTCTCTCTCTCTCTCTCCCCCCCTCTCTCTCTTCCCACACCCCCTTTTTTTTATAATGCCTTTAAATTAAAACTTGGAAGACACTTGGAATTATCCCTGGGAGGGATTTCAGCCAAACACATTCCTGCAATGAATGCAGGAGAAAGAAAATAAAAGGCACTGCCCATCAGTACTCCAGAGAGCAGCCTCAATCAGGTGGAGCTCTCTGGACTTTTCTGTGCTTGTGTGACTCCATCTCCCTCCTGCCTTTCCCTGGGAGTACTGATTCAGGCAAAAACATCCCAGCCAAACACCCTGCTGGAACAAATGTTTCCTCCTGTGTTTGTGCATGGACAGACAGAGCAGCCCAGCCCTTTTGGAGGGTCCATCTCTTCTGAACACATGGTCAGAGTGTACTCTACTCACATCAGCCCCCACAGCCGTGGCCCAGAGCAGGTGTCCCAGGCCTGTCCCCAGTCCTGGGGGAGCACTGAGGTGGCATCTCAGTGCTGAAGGCACACCTGAAGAGCTGGTTCTGTTCACAGTACCGTGCTCCTGTTTTGGGCTCTCCCTGGCAGGACACACGCCAGTCTTCCAGGAGCTGTGCTCATCAGCACAGGACCCTCTGCCAGCTCCCAGGCAGCACCACCTCACCCAGAGATGGAGGGACTGGGCTCTTCCACCTGTTACCAACCAGAACTGGTTCTGCAGAGAGGCTGATTTTTATTTTATTTACTTATTTTTAAAGAGAAAATTGGCGATAAGTACCAAAACAGATTCTGCATTTCTTTCAGTGCCCTGGACTTCACTTGCCAGGAACCAAAACAAGATCTCACAGCAAAGCAAAGGGCTGGCAGGTGAAAAGTTAATCCTTAAACCATCAGGAATGGGAAAGAGGTTTGAAAGATTTAGAAGTGACTTGTTGCTTGACCTGGAAAGAAGATGCTGGAGCCCTGGGTCAGCAGCTCTCCTGGTCCTGTGATTGAGTAGGTGACATAATACAGATGACTGTGACTGAAAATTAATTGATGTTACATCCCTTATAAATCTGGACTACCTGGCCAAAGCATAATGCTCTCAGAGTGACTGAGAGCTGCTGAAATATTTATAAGATTGAGATATTACTTCGGCTTAGCTGGAGCAGAGGATTAACTTCATCACTCCCTCCTTTCTCCTCCCTTTTCCTAAAAATATGATAGCTGCTTCAAAAGAAGGAAGCAAAACTTTCCAGTATCCATTTGAACAAAATGCTATTTTGAAATTAGAAGGAATTTCACTTTTTGGAAGAATGAAATCCCTGTGAGACATATAGATATATATACATACATATACATATACATACACATACACACACACATATATATATCCATCAGAGTGTGCCTGCAGTATATAACTAAAACACAGTCTGGTTCCCCTCATCTCCCTCACAGAACTGTACACCTGACGTCCCCCAGCATCAGGACCATCCTAATAGAATTCCTTTTGAAGGAGAAGACTACAGGAAGGCCTGGGATCCCTTTTGCAGCCCTATTAAGCCCCAGGATCCTTTCTGGTGGCTCCAATCAGTAAGAGGTCAATCACGGGAAGAGCTATTGTCGAAATATCCTTTTCTCCATTGTCTGGGGCTCTTCCACAGCTCAGAGCCACACAAAAGCTGCTGGCTGGGAGGATGACAGTGCCAGGTGAAGAAAAGCTGTCCTGCTCCTCTGCGTGATGGGCTCCACGTCCAGCAGGATCAGCACTTCAATAGCAACGCAGGGAATTTTTAAAGGCATTTGTTTATCATGGCCATGTGCCACCACTTGATTGCCTGAAAAGCCCAGGAGGGCACCTCAACACAAAATCTCCCAGGGAGTGACAGTCAGGGCAGGCGTCAGCTGGAATGAAGCAGACGCCTTCAATACAGATGGAAAGGACTACAAAAGAAGCATTAAAAGAGCAGGTACATCCCTCTCTTGCCCGTGGTACCTGTTCCAACTGCTCAGGCTGTCATTAGGGACCGCCACGGGGGACAGTGTCACAGATGAGCAGCACAGACAGGCACAGCAGAGAGCAGCTCATGCTGCAACAGGGAAACCCTCCACAGCAGCACAGGGCACACCTGCAGCTACACCTGCATCAGCCAGAGACCTCCCTTCTTCCCTGGAGGTGATGGCAAAACGTGGAGAAGGAGGCTGCCCAGTCTAAGGTAGGATAGGAACTATTGTAAGCTCGCTTTGGGATTTCTCTCACCGTTCCTAAAATGCACCCGTTCCCAGTTGCTCTTGTTGGGAAAGACATGATGGTTTCAGCTTCTGACTACAGCTGATAAAGCCAAAATTTTAAGTCCATGCTACTTCTCCAGAGAGCTGTCTACCCACACCAATTTGTCAGTATTATTTTCCAAGAGAAACCAAAGACGGGAAAATTATTTTATACCAAATTAGAGCTTTCCCCCTCCTCCTCTACTGCTTGGATGGAGAGGAAAAGACCAGAAAATTCTCAACTGTCCAAATGAAAAACATATTCCTCTTATGAACACTCTGGGATGGTTTAAAGCAAGGAAAAGAATCTTCAAAATCTGCAGACTGTCAAAACTCCCCTCACAGAGTCATTTTGACAAGCTCAAACCATAAACCCTGTAAGGTTCACTGCCCATTAATATTCTTGGATGATTCCTTTCTCTATTTGATTGTCACCAAATGCAAATATCAGTTCTTCCAGACATTATCATATCTTGTAATGAACAAAAAAAAAAAAAAAAAAAAGAAGAGGAAGGTAGGTAGAAAAATAATCTCAATATCCAAAATCTTGCAAACAAGCAGTCCATCTGCCTATAACTAGATTTTCTGAGTTCATCATCCTTCCTGACAGCTCTGCACAGATAAACAAAATGTATTTGCACTGTTTTGCACACAGTGAAATGGAGCTCATGAGGGCATCTCCCCCTCCAGCTTTTAGCATGAGATACCTAAGCTTGTCCAACCAAAATGGACAGGGAGCCAATGTCCCTGCACCAGAGTCACGGGGATCCCCTAGAGAGATCTTCTCATCCAGGCTGTCTGGCTAAGGAAACATTCAGCAAGTCCCACCAGCTCATCTGATCCCATGAGTGCTCCTGGAAGGGCCCTGCTCTGTGCACAGCCCTCTTGCATCACCTGGAAATATTTATAGGTAAGAACAGTGCTTCTCCCCCGTGCCTGAAGATCTATGCTTTGCACTTCCAGGCGTTTTTAGGCAGTGGATGGCTGCAGGATGTCCCTCCTGAGCCACTGGCCTGTGCTCCCCTGGGAGGTTTGGCTGACAGCCTCAGACAGCAGCGTAGATCAGCAAGGCTCTGCACTCCTGTGACACTACATCAATAAATGTGCAGCTGAGACAAGGAAGTGCAGGGACATAAATATATATGATTAGATTCCCATTGGTTTGAAATTTCCCCCCCACACTCTGCCTCTGGGCTGCACCTCCCCAGCTCAGTTGGAGCAACGCTGTCAGGGCTTTGATATATTAAAACCAGGAGGTGTCTGAGTGCACTCTAATCCTCTTCACATGGCTCATTTTTAACCAGGCTCTCTCACAGAAGCCATCCCAAGGACACCTCCTCCAGCTGAGTAGGGGGACTGGCATGTCTGCAATGCACCAACGATGGAAAACTGAGGGAATTGTGCAGAAAAATGTCTTTTCCTCTCTCTCCTCTCCCAAACACCACCCATGACTGACTGCTGCCACTGCAGCAGTGCAAACACTAGACCCTGATCTGGCTGGGAAGAGATACTGCCTTGATGCTGCAGGAACAGATGGAAATTTCACCTGGAAGAGAAGTGCATAAATAAAACTGATAAAAAGTTTTAGGACTTGTGGAACGTGCATAATGTGCTTTATCAGAGATATCAGCTCCCATGCTTAAACACTGCCAGTGGCTGCCAGGGAAAAAAAAAAATGAAAGGTCTCTTATAAAATTATTATCCTGTCACTTAAGTCAACAGCAGTGATACCACGATAGAAGCCAGCAGTTATGTCACATTGTTTTATCACTGTAATTACATCAAGAACACAGTAACTGTCTGTGAGAGATAAGATGATGGAAACAGCTCTGCTGAAGCTTCCTGTTCACAGTGCTGGGATTTGCAGGCTGGTTTGGGGTTTGGACATTACATTCAATTACTGTCCTTGAGTGCTGAAGAGCCGAGTCAGTGAAGAAATACAACCCGGAGAGCTCCCCTGGCTCCTCCTGCTGCAGGTGGGGTTGTGGGAGTTATCAGGGTCAGTCCGAGGATCACAGAGGACCAAATTAATGGAAATTGGCCTCTGGAGGATCCCTGGGTTTCACAGGCTGCTCAGGCTCCTAAAAATGTACAGCAGGGTGACAAGAACACTCCCACAAATTGGTGGAGGAGTGGATGTAGCCACATTTGCTGAGCAGGAATCGATCGACTTTTCCCCAGGCAGAAGGGATATATACTAAAAAAAAAAACAAACATTCTGTAGGCTAAGAAAGGAAGGACTTGACATGAGGAAGGTAAGCAATTCTGTGCAGCTTGTAGAGTTTCAGGAAAAGGTGCTGAAAACTCTTTTGCTGACCCCAAAATGACCTGCAGTCCTTGATCTCACACTCAGGCAAAGTGGCATAATCCCTATGGACTCCACTAAATTCCCAAAAAAACTGACACCCTCCAAATCCTTCCTTCAAACTGGTAAATTTCTAATGCATCACGAGGTTGTCCCTGTTTGATGTTTTTTCCATCCCACTTTCCCCTTTGCTCAGGAATATAGTGCAGTGAGGTTCCTTCAGAAACCCAGAATACTCCTTGCTCCTCTGTCATGGCAGAAATTCATCTGTTTCTGTCCCTCTTTCCCATGGATTCTGTGATTATTGTAAGTTGCTCTGAGGCAGCACTGCAAACAGCATGCAGTACAATGGAGCCTGGGAAGCTGCAGTTGTGGCAGCTTCTGATTGTCAGGTGAAAAAACATTTGTGAAAACAAATAGTAAAAATGACCTTCAGAGAGTGAGTAGTTGTAGTTTTACATGGAAAATACAAGCCAGGTCACAGACAGTTGTAAAAAGAGAGAAGGTGCCAGACTGGCTCCAAACCCGTTTTCCTACAATCCCAGCCTCGCTGTTACTCTGAAATGCATGGAATCATACAGTTCTTAGACCTTCCCACACTTGGACACACAGGATTCAGGCAAGGAATACACACAAAACTCCTCCTGCATTCACTGCAAGTGTGCTTTGGTTTCCTCTGCTTACAGCAGGGAATGACCCTCACCATGGCACTGCCCCTGTTATTGCAGAGCCACTGCCTCTCAGAGCTGGCTGGACCATGCCAACACCTCAGTCCCCTACAGAACAAGCACTTTTCAGCACTTCATTGCTGTTATTGCAGGCTGCAGAGAAGTCCTAAGGGAACCTCAGCCCTGTAAGACGGATGCAGGGACCATCTTCTCTGCCAGACAGTGCAGAGGAAGATGATGCTGGGGAAAACAAAACTGTTTACTGTTTACTGCTCTTCCCACAAAAGTTTGAAATAAAATATCCTCTTGCCTGCAGCCAAGAGCAGCAGTGCCATTAAGGATGATCCCTCATGCCGCAGAACTTTATCAGGGTAATTACATCAGAAACAAGTTTACCATTTGAGAAAGAAGAAAGATTACAAGAAGCAATCCACCAAAACTGCTGCAGTGTCACAGCTGAGAGATATGCAGAGAAGAGAAATGCATTATACAGGAGCAGTTGAGAGTGAATTCCAGGTAGGAAAGGACTGTGAGTTCATGGATTGTGTTGAGCACTGGGGGAATGATGCTTGCAGCCACATGATCAGTGGTCCTGCAAGTACAGGAGCTTCATTTGCATGTGCAACTTTTGCTAATCATGCAAATGGGTTTCCAGAGGGCCTTCAGAGAAACACAGAATCACCCATGGCTTTTTGAAGATTCCCAAAGAAATTAGCCTAATCAAAGTCCCAACACAGGCTGGAACTGGCACAGATCAAGAGAAGACTGCTTGCGTGTCCCTTGACATCTCACATTAACTGCACAGCCACCAGCCTGAATGCTTGACCTGTCAGCAGCTCAGGGAAAGGACTTCTGCTGTTTTAAAGCCTTGTGGAAAGACACAGGGGATGCTAAATTGAGATCTTGTGTGGAGCCTGTTGCCAGTATGGCAGGAACAGACACCAATGAGAAAACATCCTTTCTTTCCTGCAGAGCAAGGGTCATGTGTCGTAAGCAAAAATACCTTTTTTTTCTTCCTTCTTTTTGACTCATCAAATCCTTGAGGGGGAGCATCACATCACCCTCCTGAGAGAAAATGAAGGTCATTACAGCCATTACCATTACAGTGCTAAGCTCCCAGCAACAGTATCATTAAAGGCTGTTTCCTCTACCCTGGAGTCACTCCGGTGTATTGCCCATCCCAGAAACCTGCCCTGCTCACATGTGCTGAAAGAGGTATTATGTAGGAGAGCTTTGGAGTGAATGGCTAAGAGGGAAAACACCAAAACAACTGAGCAAGAGCAGGATGAGAGAGCACAAATTGCTGCTCTCACAAGGAGACACCTGTTCACACAGGTCATGGGTTGGACAGTCATTTGCAGGGCATGTGCCCAGACCCGGAGAGAATTGTCATACAGCCTGCGACAAATTATCAGCCCAGTAATAAAGACTGCCCTCTTTTCTTTATGCCAGGCCTGACCTAACTCTCTGAGCAACTCCAAACACCACACACGCATCAGTCAGCAGACTCCAGCCTCACCTGCTGACTGCTGTGATCCTGGATCCTGTCCAGACCAGCTCCAGGCCACAGCACAATACAGAGAAAACACCCATTGCTGGGGAAATCGTGCTATTATTGTGACAGATGGGTTCACTTACAGCCCTCCAGCTTGATATTTCCATGGTATCTCTAAACACTGGTCAACCAAGGATTCCCAGCCCTTCCATACTCAGTGCCCAGGAACGCTCCCTGCCGTGGGATCCATCCTAATCAGGGCTACAAAGACTCATCCCCTCTGATCTTCAAAGCGCTTCATCTCAGTGCCTAGGCAGAGCTCAGGGTGTGCAGATGCAGGCATTCACTTCTGCAAAAGCAGCATCTGGAGGAAGGCACAGAAACACGGAGCTCCTATGTGATAGAAATGCCACTGAACTGGAAGCTGAGCCAGGGCCCAGTTTGCCCAGGAAAAAAGCCCAACAGCCATTTCATCCTCTCACTGGGAAGCCTTTGTTGATGCTATTGCAAATAACACTTTGATAGTTATGAGAAAGCCCTTCAAAGGTGTTCTAATTGGTGGTAACAACTTTTAGATGCCCAAAGGAGTTGGTAGAAAAACAGAGAGGTTAGGAATAGAGTTAGGACAGGTGGGAGGGAAGTTTTAGGGGCAACTTGCAAAGGACAAATATTTTTTTTTGGTTATTGCATAACATTCTATTTAAACACCATCAACAGATCAGCGAAAGTGCATTCCACATGTGTGTGTTTGCAGAGGGTGTAGAAAGTCAGCTCCCCAGCAGGATGGCTGCAGTGTTCATTTATTAAACACGTGGTAGACTGAGGGAGGATGTTACACCAGGTGTAAAGTGAGAGTGTAAAACACCAGCCAGTTTACAAAGTCTTTTAAGAAAAGGTGTCCATGCTAACGACAAAATGGAGAGACCAGTCCTCTAATAATCAATCTTCAATTACGGTACCCTACCCTAAAATGTCGTTCCCCCACCTCTATTAGCAGACCACTGCTATAGTTATGGCTGGGTTCAGGTTAGAGCTGGAGCTCTTCCAAAATCCTGATGTGCCCTGAGGGACAGCTCAAGGGCTGGGGCTTTATCTCTATGCCTTTATTTCCCAGACAAATGCTCAGCAGTGTTTCTAAGGTCTCATCACCCCCAGCACAGGGCTGTTGGAGCATTGGGCAGGTACTGCTTGCTGGGGCAGAGGGGAGAGATTTTCTACAGAATTTTTTTGAGTGGCAAGGGAAGAACTTATCCAGTCACCACATGCGCCTGTAAAGCCATCACTGTGTTCACCCAAGCATTCAGATGGGTGAACACTGAAAAAATGGATAAACACCTGCCACAAGAATGGTTTCTGCTTCTCCAAAAAATCAGATCTCTCTAACACAGCAGAGGCTCCACTGCAGACTGAGTTACAGCAACACCAGGACACCAGGGTCTCTGCCCTGCCTGCATTTGTCTGTGAGGGACAGATCCAAAGTTTATGAAGTCTTTCTTGTCTTCAGTGCTTTCTATCTCAAGCACTTAGCTTCTACAGTCCACCGAGCTTGCAAAAACAATGTCACATCCCCCATAACAACATCACTTGGACTAACCAACACTGTCCTGACAGCCTCTGGTCAGGGCCCAGGCAGGCTGACAATATGCTTCCTGTGCACATCCTTTGACAAAAACAGAAGCAATCAGTACCCAGGGCTTTCAAGCTGATACTTTCACTCTAGCTTTAATCTCCAAAATCAATTAAAAGCAAAGCAAATAAGCCCAAGAGATCATGTCCCCCCCCCCTGTTTCTTTCAGCTTCACAGGCAGGAGAAAAAAAATTATCCTTCATGATATCACATTGAAAGCACGTAGCACAGATGGCTGTCACTCAGTCATTAAGTGCAGTTTTGCAATTCCACCTATCACTCCATGAACCAGGATGATTTGTGCATACTCGATGCATGAGTAACATACAGGAGCCATCCTGCATGAAAAGTCATTATAGATAAAACAGCCAGATCCCTGATAAGGCTTCAAAGGGGCTGGGAGTGTATTGCCTTCAAAAACATTGCCAGTCCCTCCTGAGATAAGTCCTGCTTGAACCTGACTTGCAGGCTCAGCCAAGCTCGCCTTCACACTCCAGAGCTCTGCTTCTCTCTGCTGTGGCTAAACAAACAGTCTTGTCTGCAAAGAAAGGATGTCTGAACAGGGCAGAGAGGGAGCCCTTACAGCAAAATGCCTCTTGGGTCACACACCAAGCAGACTTTTGTGACCTCAGGATGCAAAGGCAGAGGTTGTCAGAGCTGGTGGATTTCCACCTGACACTGAGCTGAGTCATTTTACCTCATTCTTCACCTTTGGGTGGTGGCAGGCACCATCTCCTGGGTAGTTTGCATGCAATGCTGCAAGACAGCAGTGTTGAGTCATCCCATTCATTGCACCTTACGCTGTGGCCAGCCTGCTGAATTTTTTATTTGTGTGGATGCCTGTCCAATGAGTCTGTGAGTCACCATTCACAGAGCTGCCAGCCCCAACTACGGGGAGCATCTCATCCAAAAGGATGAAGCCTATTTCTTGCTACAAGAGAATGATCAACTAAACCTCATTGCATGTCAAGTGCTGGAGCAGAGAGGAGTATAACACAAGAAAGTTGATAGCAAGCTTCTGCTTTGTTGGCATGTTTTATAAGAAACCATAATAACTCAGCAATATTTTAGATATCTCATACTTTATGAAAGGAGCCACAGTAAAACTCCCATCCTCCTTAACACATCCATAACACATTTCTGAGCATTCCCTTAAACCAGAGCCGCAGAGACACCAGCTTGTTAATTATATTAAGATAAAGGGGAAATTTGGCAATTAAGCTCCCATTTTTTTGCATATGTCCCTGGTAGGTTTCTGATAGCACTGTCTGCTGCCTGAAGGCAGCATTCCCCCACACGAGGTTTCCTGGAGACCCGCTGCTATGACTAAGCCCTCCATCACTGCCCTGCAATCACAAGCTCTCACCAGGAGGTGAAGCTGCTCAGACTGCCATTGTGACTTGAACTTTTCTCACAGAGGATCTTAGGATGGGTTTCTCTGCTGCTGAAAGCTCAGCAAAGCAGATTCTAATGATTCTGCCAGCAGGAGCTGGTGGGGTTTTTTTTGGCCCTTCATTTAAGGGAGGTGATTCTCAAGGACCTGTATGTGTGTGCTGGCTCTGGTGGTTGCTGAGGCTTGATCAATGGAACAGGAGAGGAGACAGAAAAGAGCAAAGCCGGTAATTTCATTCTGCTCACATGCACACTGGCCTCCCTGAGCACACATGAACAAGCAGTTAAGTGTCCAGCACGTGCTGATTCCACTTCTGCCAGCGCATCCCTATCCAAGTTTAATTCTGAGACCATGAAAGTGACCTGAGTATGGTATTTAAGCACTGCTATACTTTTGCCAGCAAAGGCCAGCCAAGCACAGAGGGCAGTGTGGGCAAAGAAAGATCCCCAGTAGGCATGGGACACAGCAAAACTCCTCCCCATTTCTAGTCCCTACCATGTGCTTCCCAATAAAAGAAAGCAAACTCTGAACTGAGGCAACAGGGCTTCAATGAAATCTGAGCCAAAGCAATGGTTAAACCTCTCCACATCCCAATAACACTAAAGACTTGTTGACTGTGTAATTCCACATAAGGTTTCATGGTAAAGCACCAGCAGCATGGTTTCTTTCACCAGCCCAGCAAAGCAAAATGCTGTTTCTCAGTTTGTTACCTCCACCCATGTGCCAACCCTCACCAACAGCTCAGAGACAAGGGAAATGCTCCTTTCATTACTGCAGAGTATTCCCCAGACAAACACATTGCCTTACCTCAAACATTATTTAAGCATTTAGCTAGTTGCATCTTTTGTCTGTGTGTGGAAGGTTGAATTTTCCTCTGCTTAGATGAATTAAATGGCTTTTGCTCCTCTTCCTGCCCTCCAAATCCTCACAAGCGAACAATCATGTTTCTGAAGAGCCCATATTTCTGTTGGTTTTCACCTGAATAAATTCTGAAGTTTGAAGCTTCTCCTGAAATCTGACCTGAGAGACAAGTGGCAAGGGAGGCTGAGGATAATGCAGGGAAAACAGACTTAATTAAATGAACTTAAAAATATCAAGCATCATGATCAGAAGGTGATATTTATTCTTTTCTAAAGATTAGGAGAAAGAGGATGGAGAAAGTAAAAGAAGAGATAAAGGCTTTTGGTATTGAACAAAGTGGCCATCAAGAGACCCAACTAAATTTTCATTATACCTTGGTAGTAACTATAAAAGGAGAGGGAATTCACCATCCCAGAATAATGAGGAAAAACACTCAATTTGAATTGTCCATAAATACCCTGTGCTTGGAGGCCTTGCACTTCTCAACACTTAAATGGCAGTTTAAAAAAGCAAATAAAGACATGAAGGAGAAGGGAAGAAGTACCCTTAGGGAAAAAAAGCAGGAAAAAAAAGATTGTTGTATCCATCCGACTTGATGCAAGCATTTGCCCTATCAAGAACTAATTAGCAGTGGAAAAATAAGCATTGGGGTGCCTGCAGACTGGTGGTTTGTTACAAGCACCATTTATTACGGTGAGGTTTGACTGCGCTCCAGCCTGTCAAGCGCAACCCTGATCCACCACCTTGGTGCCGCACAGACTGCGGCTTCCAGCAGGGTTCAGACATCTCTGCTCACGGAACCCAGCGGCACCCGAGAGCCCTGCTGGGATCAGGGGCAGGTGCGCAAAGCTCTGTACAAAAACTCCACGAGGAGCGCTCCTTGTTCGGGAGCAGCCAGCCAAACAGGCAGAGCACACAAAGACAGGGGGAAAAAGCATCGCGATCCCTATTTCGCGTACAAGGAGCTGAGCCACAGAGGGGTGAGCGTGTGCTTAGAGCTCGTGTGCTGTGTCAGTGGTACAACCAACAGGCCTTTCTTGTTTACCTGTACTGGGCTATGCCTTTGTAAGTCCCAGGGTTAACTGCACAGGCTCCCAGGACTGTGTTTGTTCACATTTAACAGCAAGCAGCAGCCCCAACACCCCCACACTCACATGATTGCCACACCACCAGTGACTGCTAGGAAGCCAGCTAAATCAGCATTGAAACACACCAGTGACATCTAAACAAATATACAATCCTTTGTACTCGGGGCAGAAATGAATCCTTAAATTGATCTCCAACTCTGTCCATCTTAAAATTCTCTCTGAAAGACAGCTCTTGCATCCTGCTGCCCTGATGGGGAGTAAAACTGGGCTGTTCTGGGATGTGCTGAGCAGAGATTTTCCAGCAGTCACCTACCATTTATCCACCAGGGGATCACATTTTCCCAGTCTAATCATCTCTTGGGGGAGTGGGACAGGCTCCATTTGCAAGTTTCAGGACGTTTTTGCATCACAGGTCACATGCACACACAGATCTGCATCTTGTCTGTGAACTGTGATGCTGCCTCCAGAGACACACCCTGGTACAAAGCAGCTTAAAGGCAACTTCGAATTTACTGCATGAGAATGTCCTGCTCAACCTGCTTGAAGGAAAAATCCTCTCCTCTCTCATGTAAGGACACAAGGAGCTACTTGACCCTTGCAAGGTGCCCTCCTATAAATCAGGCTCTGGCTGGCATGTTGTGTGGTGCAAACAGGCTCTTTAGCCACGATTTGAAATGGGGCCAAAGTCATCAGACTTAAAGGGATGAAAAGTTTTTCCTCTGTAGTAGATTTATTCTTGATATATCTCCTCACCACCTTGCATTTCATTACATTTGCACTCAAGCAGTTCTCCCTCAAAAGTCTCAGCTGCAGAACCCATGTAAGGAAGAAAATCTGTCTCTGGATTCATCTGTGCTGATACTTGCAGCTAATTCCTTCCTCTCTCATATCCCCACATTGTTCAAGGGACAGTAAAATAGCCCTTGAGATCTTAGAGGAACATTTCCCACCAGGAAAAGAAAGAGAAACCCTTGCATTAAGTTCAGCCCAGGACACATGAACCAGCCCTCCTTCCACAGCCTCTAACCACATCAAAAGCTTCACATAACTGGGAATACCCAGGAGAGCTGATAGGTTTAATAATCAGTCTCACCTTTCTTGCAATTACTGGAGGAGTCAGGGGCTCTTATCAAGCTCAGCTCTACCTTATCACCTCCTCACTGCCTCCCTCTTCTTCTGACATCCTCTCCTGGAGGTGTTTCACTGTCAGCTTCTCCAAGCCAGACACTTCACAGACCTAACAGGAGCAGACAAACAACGTCTCTGTCTGAATGATTAGCTGATAATCACAGACATTGTCTTTGCCAAGTTTTTGGAATAGAGAAGCCCAGTTCAGCCTCCCTTCACCCCAGCATCCCTCTGCCAAAGCCCACAAATCACATCAGTGTTAGGGACGGGTGGAAAACAAAATCCAGCCCATATTGTCTGCCATCAAAAACTGCTAAATAATGCAAAGAAATGAAAACAATTTGGTTTGGATGATTGATTACAGGGAAATTGCTCATACCTCCAAAACGTGGCACTTCCAATCACATCTTTGTTTCATTTGTCAGCAAGGAAATTAAGTTCCTGTGCTGGCACAGGGCCTGTGCTGTCCTGTTAGCTGCCTTTGGCACACTGCATCCCTTTGCAGCAGTTTCTTGTCCCTTTCTGACACCTCACCTTGCCCCACCTGAGCTGCCAAGCTGTGACCCCCTGGGCCATGAGGTTTGGCTCGAGTTTATCAGATTACAGTGGCTCAGCTCTTCACTCCCACTGCTCACATTAACCCCAAGTGGCACTGACCCAATCAGCACAAAGTGCAGCCTAGGAAAAGTCAAGAGGACACCCAGCAACTGAGGATTTGCAGTGCTCTCCAAGAAGGTCTTCCCAAACTTGGAATTCCCTCCTTTGCCTTAATGCAATTATGTAGTTTTAAACAGAGATTGACCTTCAGATCTTGAAAGGAATGTCAGTAACTGCCTCACACATGAAAAAGCAGAGGGATGAAAGAGACACATTTGTGTCAATAAAGAGCAGAAAACAGTCCCACTGCCACGAAAAATGCTTCTTTTCCTCTCAGCTCCTAAAATCCAGCAACAAAAGGGATCTCCTAGTCCTGCACTGTGCTATGACAGGCAGTAGTTCTCTATATCCTTTGAATTAATTTAGCAAGCTCTATTTTAAAAACAAGTTCTGATTTTTGCCTCTAGCATTCCCATTATGAAAGGCTGTTTCAGAACATTGCTGTTCTGACAGTTCAAAACTTTCTTTCAATTTCCTGCCTAATTTATGCCTGGCCAGTTTTATACTCATGTTGTTACAGCAGTGCTGTTCTTTGGTTAAAAGAGTTCCTTCTCCTCCTGATGTTTGCTCCACAATGATATATGAAAAGAGCTGTCACATAAGGCACGTTCAACCTAGTTTCACCACTAAAAGATGAAGACTTTATCTATTTATAGATGGGTTTTTAAGTCCTCGAGGAAACGTCTGTGTTTTTATATTGTGCTTAATTATAGATACATATGGCAGAAAGGCATTCTGTGGGATCATCAGAGGGAGGAACAAATATATTTAAATAACTTAAATAATAGTTGTTTGTCAAATATACTTAAATAACAGTTGTTTGTCTAGCCAGCTCCTAAAACTCGCCAGGAAAGGAGGTGCCGCATCTTTCCTAGACAGCCTGTTTTAGTGTTTTACCTCTGTAGGGATTAGAAGGGTTTTCCTAATAAACATCTTAAATCTTCACCATGAATCCAATCACCTTCTTTTTCTTACACCAGTGGCCATGGAAAATGACTCATCATCAGCCTTCTTATAAGTCCTCCTCCTGTGAGGCAGACTGACTGCATCCCATTTCCATGGCTTCTCTCTTGAAATGAACTGATGCGGTGCCTTCAATCTTTGTCCACAGGACTTGTTTGCCTGACCTCTTATCACTCACTTGATTTGTTGTTAGGGTTTCCTTCCTCCTGGGCTCTCCAGATTCCTTAATGGGTGTAGATAAAGTTCCACATCAGTTCTGGACACCCACACTTGACTGAAGCCCTGTCAGCCCCAAGCAGGTTGTAATCATTGCCTCAAGAGTCTGGCAAAGAGCACTCTTGTTAATACGATCTTGGATACAATGAGGTGTTTTGCAGCAGCCTTGCAGGGTTGATTCATATTCTACTTGTGAACCAGAGCAACAGAGCAACCCCAGCCCTCTCCAGATGCCTCATTGTGTATTCCCTGTTTTGTGTTTGTGTATTCTGCTTTGCCTGCCCCAGAGGAGTGCTTTGCACTTGTCTTAATTTCATCTCTTTTGCTTTCAGGCAGGATCTCTCATTTGTAAGGATTGTTGTAAGGGCTGAGCCTCCCTTTCAGGGTCCTGTATTTACCTGGCACAATGACAGGCAGTGTTTAAGACCCCTGAACGAGGCACCCTGCCCTTCCAGCACAGCTCAGCCAAGATAGGGATGCAATCTCCCCAGCTAGTTACATTGCTCTTCCAATATTATTGTTAATAATATTGAGTAAAATTTTCTTATTCCTGATCTTTAGAGATTATTTTCCCCAAAATAACCACAGAAAAAAACCTCTGCATGATCCCAGTGGCCAGAGATCAAGTAAAGAAAATGCTCTCACCACCCACCCACTTTTGTCTGCTTTACATAATCCCAGTTTTCCCCTCCCTACCACCTCCCAGCTCAATTTTGACAGGAGGGACAGAGGCCTTTAAAGCTGCTAAGTTGTGAAGAGCAAAACTTTCTAGATACCATTTCCCTGAAGGACATGGCACTGTCCTGGCATGCTTTCACCTGAGGATTTTCAATCACAGAACTGTTACCTCCCATGGCTGAGGGGCAATCCAGGCTGTGTATGAGGCATGGAGGGGCTGCCTCATGTTTTGGAGGCATGGGACCATCAGAAAGCTGCTGGGGGCCCAGCTTGCAAGGCCCTTACTCAAAACCAGAACAGGTGTGGCAGCAGGTTTAGGGTGGGACACAGTACAGGTTGTTAGATCTCTTGGGAATAGCTGTGTGCTCGGGAATTGCGGGAGATAGAGGCTGGGTCATTGCATTCCTTGCACCTCTTGGAGAGGCCTTCTCCACTCAGTGAGAGTCACTGTCCTTCCCTGGAGGCTGTCAGATGTTTATCAATGAAATGACAAAACAGAAACCACAACCTTAGTGCAGCTGAGGGAGAGTGAGCAGCGTATCAGCCGGAGCGCTGGGCTAAAGGCAGCAAAATGAAATCAGGTGGAGCCGCTGCTCCTCCTAAGAGTGATCCTTCAGGATTTGGCCGGGAAGCTGTTCCAAACCGCTGCCATGGACAGAATGCTGATTCCAAGCCCAGCTCTGAGCCATTGACATTTTCCAAATGGCATTTCCTTGTGCTTGCTCAGGCGTGGAGCAATCCTTCCCCCTTCCCTGGTGCTGCCTGCTCTCGCTCTCACGTCTGCTCCCCGTTTGTGCTAACGCAGGGCAGGATCTTTCCTGCTTGCCAGAGGTGTGAAGCCAATGTAAATTACTTTCCTTTTTGCATTGAGGGAAAGTCTTATTATCAACCTGTCAGATCCAGACAGTTGCCAAGATGCTTTATAAGAAGAATTAAATCAGGCTCAATCTCAACAGATAGATTCTTGTTCCTCTTTGGGGGCCCCATGCAGGGCTCTGGCCTTCGCCAGCAGCAGCAATGCACATCAGCAGCGTTTTTTTATTTTTTCTCTCTCAGCTGAGCTTTATCAGTCAAAGCCAAGCATATGGGGGAGACTGCAGCAGCATAAAACAGTCCACTATCATCAAAGAGTAGGTCATAAGAAAATTGTTTCCCAGGCTTTTAGCCAGGGACATATCACAATGAGCTGACAGAGGAATTACTTGGTTTCATCCTTGAAATGCAGCCCTCACCATTATTAGAAATTGATGGTCAGTAGGGACCAGCACAGCCCCCAAAGCAGTGGCATGCCAGAAGGGAAGACTGTATCCCTCACAGATAAAATAAATGAAGTGGGAATTTTGCAAAACAGAATGCGATTATCTGTTTACAATCCAGCCAAGACAGAATCACAGCTCCTCTCTGGCTTGCTAGGTTCCCTCCATGGGTTGTGAACTCTGGCTCACAGTGGAAGTGGCAGTCCTGGCACTGCTGGGGCAGTGGCCAGGTAAGCTGGAACTTCTTCTGGGGGAGGCTCATTGCCACAGTTGACTTTTCCAGCACTGAGTATCAATATTTTTCTTGTGTACTGAGGCTTGATGAGTTCCCAAGTCACAGTTATGAGGATGGCATTCAAATCCATGTGAAATTCAGCAGCCTCCAGGCTCCATAAGCTGTGTGCATTTTGTATTTCTCCATAGGGGTGGAAAAATGTATTTTAAAGCCCACAAATAAAATTAATAGCTCCTCAGATCCCTTCTCCTTTCTCTCCCATCTTCCAAAACTCTACAATTTGCATGCTACCAGTAACTGGCAGTGTAGGAGACTTGATTTAATAGTGACAAAGCACTTGTCTCTCTGAGGATGGATTCCTCCAGATGTGGCATCCCTGGATGGCATGGATACATGGTGAGGGCATGGCTTCAGAGCAGAAGATTCACTTAATGCCACTGTTCCTCCTTTCCCTGGTTCTGCAATCATCCCTGGTCACCTCTGCATTTCCTCTTCCCAAGAGGGAACAGCCTCCTGTCTCCTCAGTGGGAAAACCTTTGAGATAAGAGAAGTTGCAGAGACAAAAATAATGCAGACATAAAAATTTTCTCTCTAAAAGCACCCAAATTAGAATTTATAGCCAACTTTTATGATGGGAAAGGAAAGCTCTTATTTGAATACCTTATGCTCGCTGCCTTTGCCGGTTGCTGCTCCGTGGGGGAAGGTTTTGTTAAACTCAAAAGAGATGAAGGCAGTGAAAATTAGCAAGAGCCCCTTCCTTCTCTCATCATTCCCATCCCGTTCCTACAGCCCACAAACTGGGATATGGCAATGCATTGTCCCAGCTGCATTAAATAGCTCTGGTGCCAGTCACAGACACTCACACTCCCAAGCAAACGTGCTCCTGGGCCACGCTGATGAATTGTCTCATGCAGAACTGACACATTTTAAGATCTAATTATGATGACAAAGCTCTAAACAGTGTGGAGCAGACTCTCAGCCCTTGCTCATCAGTGCCCAACTGCTCCCACTGATTCCTTCTCTTGGAGCAGCAGGTTGTTAGCTGCAGGAACCGTCTGTTGTTTTCAGCCTGGCAACTAAAAAACTCGAAGATGTTCAGCCCAGGATTTGATTTCTGCCTGCCAGAAGCTCAGATTTTGATGCCCAGAGCAGAGTCCATGACATTCTGGGTGTTTGGGTTCTAGTTCCTTGTGAGCCAGTCAGTTCATGGCCTGGAAGGTTACAATTCTGCCAGGGATCAGTGGCTTTTCAAATGGGATCAGGTAACTGCATGCAGACAAAACCAATCCCACATTCCTTTCTTTTGCTTTATACATAAATAGCCACTGTTCCATAAGCCCTGCTGCCAGGAAGGCCTGCTCTCAGAAGGAAGCATAATCAGTTTGTCCTTTAGCAGGGGTGCCAAAGCATCTTGGATTCCTTCAGAGCTGCTGTTCCCTTTGAGCTGGCAGGATTAGGACAGTCTCAAAAAAGCAACAGTTCATCTATAGGATTTATAGGCCAAGAATAATAGGAAGTGTCCCCTTGCCAGGCTGCTCTAAGGAGTCTGCAAGACATCAGCCTCCATCCAGACTGGCTGGAAGCTTCTCCAAAATCAGCCTACACACCTTGGCAGAACGGCCTGTCACTGATCCCTAGGAAACAACCACCTTTGGGAGCTAAAAATAGATGCTATTTTTAAAAACAGCAAATTAATAACCCCTAAATTCCTGCATATTAAAACAATCAAGTCTCTACTTTACAGCTGCACTCAAATTGGCTTTTCCCCTTCATTTACCTGTTTCCACACACCTCAGTTTTGGCAGAGACTGGCACATCCAGAGAATGCCTGCAAGTCAAGTGAGCTGTGAACCTTCTGTAGCCACAGGCAGAGAAACACAAAGGTTGTGTGCAGACACTTTGTGCCATCAGTTTGCTGCTCACAGATGAGCGACCCCAGCTGGAACAAAAGCATTCAGCATAACCAAGCACCACGGAATAAATTGTTGGGTATTTCAGCACATCACATTCATGCCTCTTCCCCTTGTTAAATCTGTCTTTTTCCCATTGTCATGGGCAGCACTGAGGTCTTTATAACAGTTTAAAACACAACAGAATTTCATGCACTGAAACTCTGGAGGGGAAAGGCACAAATAAAACATAAAACTGTTCTCATGACAACACACAAGTATTGCCTGGCAATATGACTTTTTTTTCTCTCTTTTTTTCTTTCACAAAAAGTCCATTAAGTACTTCTCATACTTTTAGCAGAAGTATTCCTGGTCTTAGAAGCATGGGACTAATTTACTTCCTCTACTACTTTCAGTTTAGCTTTCACAGTATGGAAAAGGAATGGGACCTAAAAAGTCAAGGATGTTTCCGCTGACATCAATGTGTCTGCCCCAGTGAGAAAGGACCTTGGATCAAGTCACAACCAATCTATTAATCATCAAAAAAGAACATTTTGGTGAGAAGCATCTCCATTAGGGTCATGCCAGCTTTCACTTAAATGAAAAGATACCTGTGATATCATGAGAATTTGGATTTGATCTGCAAAGAAAGCTCTTCCCAGCTGCAGCAGCACAAGTAGAATCTTTGGGGCTTTATAATGTCATTGCAAAGTGTCACTTTACCTATTATGCATCTTCCCTTCCCTTGTGGCGCTTTGAGGCCCCCCAGCCCCCAAGATGTCAGGTAGAACATCCTTATACTTGGCTGACATTTCTGAATTTGGTTGGAGATTAAAGGCTGGGGAGGAAAAAAAAAAAAAAAAAAGAGGAAAATAATTTCTTATTTTAAATTCAGCTGTGGTACAATTACAGCCTGGGGTAAAAGCTCAGGTTGGTTTTATTTTATCTCAATGTCTTATTTCTTTTTTCAGCTGCCCTCCTGTCCTTGCACCTTTTCTATAGTTATATAGAAATCAAGAAGGCCTTGAATCTGCAGTCCCTCATTAAACAAGACTCAGACCAAACACAGATGTCTCTTTACTTAAAGGCATCCATGTACAGTGGGGCCCAGTGACTTCAATCAGCACCATGGCACTGCAATAAAGATCATAAATTAAAGAATATTTTTGAACCTGGCCTCGATTCCCTATGACAAAAAAGCACAAGTTTAAAAAGGTGAAGAAACACTCAGTGCACTCTGTTGCTATCATCAGACAATCCCTCCAGCTCAGCAGTCTTGGGTTTTATCACACAGACACAGAGCTCACAAGATAGCAATCAATTAAACATTTTTGCTAAAGCATTTAGTCGGAATGGGAACATCTGGAGTTGTGATTCAATTGTCCAGAACTTGCCGCCTGTTAATTAATATTCCTTCAAATGGCTCTTCTATCAAGGTGTCCCTCTAATTTCCAGCCATTCCCCTGTGGCTTGGAAATGTTACTGAGTTATTGCTCATCCCCCAGCCCAAGACTTGCATAGGAACAGGGGAAACAGATGAGATGGAGGACTTATGTTTCAGCATTGCCTCAGGCACATCCACCAGTCTGTGCATGAAAAATGTCACCTCACTCCAACAGCAACAAGGAAGAAAACACTTGAGGAAATGTTCCAGGAAATAAATTTGTATTGCCTCAATGGGACAAGTGCAAGGAGGATGGATTCAGCATCCCCAGACCTCACCTCTAGTTCCAATATCTGTGTTTTATAACTCTAAAGAGACAAATCCTTCAATGGCCTTTGAGCCATGCCCTGGTGCAACTCAGGAATGCAGCTTTTGCCATCACTAGACAGGCCAAGCTCTGTATCTCTGTCTATCTTACATGTGCAAATTCAGGCTTTTCGGGCATAAACTGACATAATTGTTCCAAACTTGGATGGTGGTTGCTGCTCCTTAATTCAGCCCTAAAATCCTATCCAACAGAATTATTTGCATTTCACTCTCCCATAAAGTTCTGTACAGCCAGGGAATCCTTCAGCTGTCTGAAAAAATCTTATTTCTATGAAAATTTGCTTTCTAGTTGCAGGGAAACAAACTAACTAGACTGGAGAGAATGCATAGACCCTACATCAAGCAGGGTTTTGCTCATAAATATTGACAGATCATATGCTGGGTACTGGTAATGAGCAGCTGGATATCTTTACCTAGGAAACTCTAGCTACTCTCAACTTTACCTGAGTTAGTTTGCTTTTTTTTTTTTTTTTTTGGTCTTAATTTTGCCTCAAACAATCTCCACCCAGCAGTTCTGCATGCTGGTTTAGAGCCCAGTCCTATCTTCACAAATCTGTCTGAGGGCATCTTCTTTGATGTCTTCATTGAGCTCTGCCCCAGAGAGGGGTAAGAAAAATCAAAATGCTGACACAGTCTGCAGGTCCAGCTCTGTCTATTTGGTTTCAAGTATGTTTCCAATCTCTTTAAGCTTCCAACAGGGAGAAAGGGATCTGATTCTATGCAATCTCATTCACACCTCTTCTCCTGCTGCTGAGAAGGCATGATGTTGACTTTTCAGCAAACAGAGCCTCATTCCTCAGGGTCTCTGCACTGCTTGCTTAGCTGAGCCCCATCAAATTATGCTTGAATCACACTAAGACAAGAGAAAAATCAGAATATGCCCCTTTCATACCTGGCTTTTGTACTTATTTGCCTCTAATAGAATTTATCATCCAGAGAAATTTCTGTTTTTTACAGAGCTGCTTCTTTTTCCCCTCTGTGATTTGGGTCAAATCCTATCACCAAGCTCTGCTGAATTTGTTGTATTGCTGTCCCCAGCCTGGTGGGGATGTGACAAGCAAGCATTGCTGAGCTGTGCTCCAAATCCAAGCTAAGGACACCAAAAGGACTGCAGAAAAGAGCGGAGGCATCCCAGCCCAGCTCCAGGGAATTTGATGAAGCAGGAACAGAGCAAGTAAGGCCCAGACCTTGTAGGGGGAAGTAGTGAAGGATCAGCCCCTGAAAACTCCATATTTCTAGACACTGACAGAGAAACTCTTCTGGATGTCCTGCTCTCCCTTTGAGGGATGTGCTGGAGCCATCAGTTTCTAAATCAGAGCAGACATTGGGCCAGAAAGAAATAGAGGATGACAACAGAAGGTCAAATGGACAGGGGAGGTAAAATCACAAGGAAATAAAGAGAAACGAGGCTTTTTATTGGGCCTGCTCTGATGATGCACAGGTAGGAACATAACAAGAGCTGCTCTGACATGTAATTCAGGCTGACTGTTGTTTAGAAATGGCTGTTTCTCCAAAAAGAAAGCCTGCTGTCTTCATTTCTGGCTGTGAGAAAGAAAGTGGCCAGAATGCATCACCTACAGGGGCCAAGAGGTTGGAACTTTGAAACAAAAGGAGGAACGACTCAGGGTACCTCCTGGAACCCACCTGTGGGTAACTGCACATTTCACTGTGATCTTCTACCCCTCTTCTTCATTCAAACAAACTAGAGTTTTAAACAATCATCTTCAGCGTGGAAAATGAATCCCCAAGGATACATCAGAGAGCAAATGGGAAGGAAACAGTTCTTTGCAGTAAGGACACCACCTTCACTTTCACCTCAGCTCATTCCCTTTTCTCCTTCCTCCCCAAGGTCTTTTTTTGCAGCCCTGCATGGGCACATGCCACAGACATCCTTCATGAAAAATCCTTTCTCAGGATTTTTCCTTGTGAGAAGCTGCAGTTTCAGCAACCAAATGTAAACAATGGTTATCTGCTGCTGTGGAATGCAACAGGTGGATCCGTGATTGGTCTCGTGTGGATGTTTGGATTTACTGACCACTCATGGCAGAGCTGGCTCTCGCTCCCTGTCCGAGACACAGATCTTTGTTATTCATTCTTTTCTATTCTTAGCCTAGCTAGCTTCTGAAGAAACCTTTTCCTTGCTTTTCTTTTTACTATAGTCTTAATCTAACATAATAAATCAAGCCTTCTGATCATAGAGTCAACATTCTCGTCTCTTCTTCATCCTGAAAACCCCTGTGGCCATGGTCACAGGTACCCTCAGCCCCTGTCACATCCACCAGCAGCTCCCCCAGAGTCTCTCTGCTCCCTGGGGCTCCCCAGCTCAGGAAGCCCCTGTGCTCTATGTGAGAGCATTCCTCCATGCATCGTGCTGGCACCAGAGCTGCACCCCTTGGCAGCTGAGGGCTGCTGTGGGTTACAGTGCCTTTAAATCTCCCCTGGCATTTAAAAGCTCCCCAGGGTGTTGAAATGGCTCATGCAGTCTGGAGAACGCACACCTTGGGGCATATGGCCCATGTGCTGACAGACACTGTGGATAATGGCAGTGAGGATGCTCCACAGCACACGGGAGCTGGGCTGCAGCTCCAGTCAGCAGATCAGTGCAGGCCTGGGTTGTATTTTTAATGTGTAACATAAAAATAAAGAGATAATGGGTTTCTGTTTTCGAACAAGCTTCCAGCTGTGCCACCTGGAAGTCAAGGAGATGAGGGAGGACAGAAACCAAGCCATTAGGTTATAAAAACTTCAGGAGAAAGCCAGATAGCATTGATAACACAGGTCTCTGTTCTTCACGGTGATGCTTCTGAGGACATCTTCCAATCTGTGGGAATGCTCAGGGTTTATTCCTCTGAATTTCTATATCTTCTGTTTTCCTGCTCTTGGAGTGGGCTCAACACATTGTGTTTTGGTAGGGAATAACAATTCCTGAAGGCAAACCAACAACTGCACCTCACACCTCAGCCCTGTGAGGCTGTATGTATTTTCTGTATCAGTCCTGGAGCTGAGACTCACAGGTACCCTGCTCTTACCTCACACAGTGGAGCAGATTTGCATCTCACACGGGGGATATCCCACCTGTGGGTTGATTTAGTAGCTGGTGTGTAGCGAGGAGAGACTTGGGGAAGACACTTGGCAAAGTAATTTGCACAAACCAGCCAACAGATAGACTTCTCCCTTTCACAGCCCCTAATGAGCCCTTTGCTTCTTATCAGAACAGCAGGGGAACAGACTTCCCTCCAGCACATAGCCAGCCCCTCTCTGAGGATCAGGAGATGAAACCATCAGCAAGGAGTTACAAACATGGAGTATTTCTGAACTCATTTGTCTGCTGATAGGATTCAAGCCTTATTCCAACCTGTAAATGGGATGTGCTTCACTAGTTTTAAATCACTCAGCAGGTGATAAGTGGTTAATGCCTGGAGCCCTGACGTGCCTTCAAAACATAATTGCTTATTAAAATAAAACAATAATTAAGTGGGAGACACAGAACCTCGTGACTTCTGAAAACTGGATCATTTTCTATAATGAATCTCTGAGGCTGGGAGCAGAAAAGGGAGAAGGGCTAAGTCAGAGACCTGAGGGCACACACTGCTCTGGCAGCTGAGGAAGGGAAGAAGTGAGAGGGCTTGAAAGCAGCACGGAAAGGATGCTCCAGATGCCAGCACAGCAAAGGCACAGCTGCACTTGATGAGCAGGGAATGACACTCAGGTTTGCGTCGGGGGCAGAAAAACCATGCTCAAAAGGTCTGAAATCAAGAAAACCACGGCTCATTTCCAAGCTGCTGGAGGAAGAGGAAGGAGTTGGCTTGGTGACAACTCCTGCCTTGTCATGTGGCAATGGCCTTGATAATATGGATAGAAGGTCATAGCTTCTCAGTTCCCTGCAGGCTCCAGTTAAACTGTCCCAATAACCATCTCCTAGATCAAGCTCTGCTGGAGTCAGCATATAAAACAAATTTCTCACCTTCCTAGCACCATCCACCAGTGATTGATCATGCCTGTGTGGAGATCTGTGGGCCAGAAACTAAAGCAGCACATCCCTCACAGAGTTTTTGACGTCTAGGGTGCAGGAGATAGTTTCTATTCTTGTATTCCCCCTTCCTTCTCTCCTTGCAAGCACAGAGACCAGAAATCTCCATCTCTTTCAGGCAAGATCTGACAAACATTACCCACCCCAAGAGCTTTGATTAGTCAGGGTAAAAACTACTGCATTAACTGTTCAGTAAGTAAATACCTGATTGTTTTCATCCTTTTCACACCACAGTATGAGCTGCATAGTTTTAATCATGCCTTTGGGCTTAATCCTGATTATTTCCTTGCAAACTGCAAGAACATATCATTACTTACAGTGCCATTCTAGGCTTGAGTCAGTCCTTCAGGTCAGCAGAGGATGAGGGAATCATCATGTGGTAGCAGCTCTCTGTGCCCCTGCTTCTCAAATGGTGGCAAACTCCTGCAAGCCCTGAGCTGAGAATTAATGAGAAAGCATCTGTGTAGTAATTTAGGTCCTAAATTTTCAGCCCTTCCAACTTTGCATGCTCTTTGCTGATATAATCCCACAGGAGAGGAGCAGGGATAGACAAAGGGTTGCCATATAACCCCCCAAACACAGAATTTGTTGTATAAGTTCTCCAGGTAGCAGGGAGTTGGTGACACGTGCAGGAGGCTGTCCCCTACACCAGGCAGAGTATCAGGCTCAGTTTGCCTGTAGTGTAGCAGCTTGAAAATATTTCATCTTGATCCAGCTCCAGGTGCCAGGTTACAAAACTACCCAGTGTTAATTAGCCCTTCATTAACGAGCTCAGCAGAGAGTCAAGGCTGGAACTGAGAATGAAGAAGTCGTCTCCAGAGTGAACTTCTTACTGTCTCCTTCCAGGCCAGGGTGAAGAGAAAACCAGACTCCACTGTCTGCCCTCCAGCTGTCCCCAGAGCTCCCCATACTGGCAGGAGATGCCCGACAATTTTGGCTTCCAAACATTTCCACATTAAAAATGACTGCCAGCACTTAAAGTGATCTCCGGCCTCAGCGAGCAGGAAGGAGGCAGCACACAGCTATTTTTATCCTGGGCTCATTTCTTAGGGAAGAAATCATTCACAACCTGTGTGCATGCAGTGCATTGCATGCAAGGCAGGCTGGGCTGCAGGCACTCATTCATGGAGCTGCCAGCTCCCTCCCCTCTGCACTGGGGGCTTGTGACCGTGTTCACAGGGGCCTCAGGATGAGGGAAGAGATGAGGATCTGACTCCACGTTTCAGAAGGCTTGATTTATTATTTTATGATATAAAATACATTAAAAACTATGCTAAAAGAAAGGAAAGGATTTCATCAGAAGGCCAACTAAGAATAGAATAGGAAAGAATGATGACAAAAGTATGTGGCTCGGACAGAGTCCGAGCCAGCTGGACTGTGACTGGCCATTAATTACAAACATCCAAAATGTGCTAATCAAAGATTTACCTGTTGCATTCCACAGCAGCAGATAACCATTGTTTACATTTCGTTCCTGAGGCCTCTCAGCTTCTCGGGAGGAAAAATCTTAAGGGAAGGATTTTTCATAAAAGATGTCTGCGACAGGGGCTCTTAACTCTGTCCTACAAAAGATCCCAGGAAACCCTGAGGGTGTGAGTTTACCTGTGCTGTGCCCGCCTCTGCAATGCTAGGAGGGGAAGCAGGGGCTTCAAGCCACATCAGAGTTTTGGCATTATGTGCCCATCTCTCATTTCATCCTTGCTCATCCTCAGAGCCCATCCTTGTGAGATTCTTGGAACTCCTGCTCCTGCTCCCTTCAGCCAGACCATGAACACACAGAGTCCTGCACACCTCTGGGAGGTTCTCTTCTGACACACAGACCTAGCTTAGCCTGAGGCAATTCATGAGTCTCTCCAGTCTTCTCTACGTGGGGCAAGTGCAGGTTTCCTGAACTTGAAGCTGTTCTCTTGCAGCCCTGTCACTTCTCCTAACACTTATATCCTTTGCCATAATCAGTGGTCAAATGCTTCTGGCCCAGCAAGGCACGGATCCCTCTGAGCTGCAGTTCTGATAATTGGGTTTGGCAGGCAATATTTGGCCCTGAGACCTTTCTCATCTCTTTGATTTCACTTTTACGTGCTCAAGGATTTCAACTCTGAAGGTAAGAAAGACTGTTATGATCTTCTAATCTGACCTCCCACTTAGCTCTGGGTGTAAAAATTCACCTGGTGGTCCTATACTGAGCTCAGGAACTTGTAGTTAAGCTGGAATGTCACTTTCAGAAAAGTGATATGAACTTGATATATTGGATTTAAGTAACAGAGAGCTTGCTTCATCCCTCAGGCAACTGCTCCAGGGGTTCATCATCCCATTGTTAAAAACATCCAGCTCATTTTACAATTGGAAATCAATGTTAGACAAACAGAGACATTGGATCTTGTTACATCACTTTCACCACTAGTCTAAAAAGCCTCGAACACTCAGTATTGTTGTGGTTTTTCCCCCCTCAAATTGGGAACAAGCTGTTCCTAGAATCTGCAGTGTGCCAGCTTCAGAGCAGAGTACACGTAACAGACACACAGCAGCTTTAAAATACATCAGCAGCAGTCTCAGCCTGAGCAGTCTGGCTTTTCAGTGTTTTTCTGCTTGGAGAACCCCACTCCCAAGCCTGTCCCTAAGATCAGAGGGCTTCTTTCATGCCCTCACATCTCAGCCAACTCAGAGGTGCTGCATTCCCCTCACCTCCTCCTAAAAACTCCTCTGCTCACATTAAACATGAGGGCCAGGTTAACAAATGTGCTTTTGGGTTGTATGAGCTTAACCCTCCTGCTGTGTTTCAGCCTCCAAAAAGCTTACAACATACGGTTCAGTTTAGCTGCTTAAAATTAGACTGTGAATCTCCAGGCCCCTTGGGATGGGTGCATGCTCTGGGGAGAAGAGGAGAAAAGGGAAAGAGACAAAGCTCAGAAGTCGGCCAAAATACTCAGGCTCTGAGCTTGGCTCACAAACAACTGCAGACCAAGTTTTCAATCTGCTGCCTGAGGACTCCTGGGATCCACAGACCACTTCTAAGGGCTCTCAACAGGTAGTTATGAGAGCAACAAAGCCATGAATTCTTGCAAGAAAATTCATCATGCCACTCAAAAACTTTTGGGGCCCATGTAGCAAGTGGGGATGAAAGATACTGATTACAGGATAAGGGTGTAACAAGCTGAAGAGGAGCTTGGGCTCCTTTTCCTCAGCGACAAAGAGCATCACACCTCAGTTAAGAAAGCACAGACACTCCAGCCATCCCCAGAAAGCAATTGGAAAACTAAATGTGTCTCATCAGAACAGCTCTCAGCTTTTGCTAGCTGCTCACACCAGACCTACAGTCCTCACGTGTAACTCCCCCCAGAAACAGCACAAAAGAGAAAGAAAACATCACAGGCAATACAGAGGAACTTATTTGAAGGGGATCAAAGCCAGCAACACAAAGTGAGACAGAATTTGGGGGGAAATCTACCCCAAAACCCAATCAAAAGCCCCCTCTGTTTACCCCATCAACTGTAAACCACAGATCCTCCTGCACAGGCCTTTTCAGTGAGCAGAGGAAGCTGAGGGGAAGGATGGAGTGATCCCAGCAGCTGGGCCACTTTGCTGGTCTGCCAGTCCCTGCCCTCAGCTGGGCAGCTCTGTGTCCCCTCCTGGGCAGCTGCCCCTTCTCCCCAAATATATTCAATGAGCTCTTTCCTTCAGTAACCAGAAATACACCACATGTTGAACTTGCTGCTCTGAGGAAGGAGAGAGTACAGGCAGCAGGGATTAACAAGAATACAAATAAATGGTGCACCAAAACAATCGGAATAAAAATGGACCTGCATCATAAGGTCTTAAAAATCTCTCCTTTCTCTCTTCAGATACTGTGGTGTGTGCACACTTAGATCTTTCCCATGGCTGTGAGTCCCACACTGCCAGAGCCTGAAACCTCTTTTCCTGTAAAGAAAAATGAGAATATGAGGCAGGTCCTTTTTTTTTTTTTTTTTTTTTTTTTTGAGAAATAGGGCAGAACAATCTTCCTTTAAATCCCTAAAGCACGACTTCTATGATCCCCCCATCTGCTTTCCCACTGGATGGCATGTATTTGCAAAGCACCCCTTGGAGGCAAGAGAAAAGGAGGAGAGAAAGAAAATTGCCGTGAAAAAATCCAAAGTGATGGGAAGATCTTAGGGAAGCTGCTGTAATGTATAATCAGCCCATTTAATACAGAACACTAATGCACAGCTGCCGAAAAACTTGTCCAGTATGCTTCTGCAACAGCAAAAAAGGCCTCTGAGGTCATCTTGGTGCCTACATAATGCTACAAAGCAATTGTCTAATTGCAGGAACTTGTGTAGTCTTCAGTGTTAACCTTTGTCTCCCACAGCCAGCCAAGCTACACAGCTCTCTAGTTTAGAAAGCCTCAAACCAGACAACCAAAATAAAATGGATTAATAAATCCAACATGAAAAGTCTGTTACTGTTGATCCTAGATTTATATTGGGAATAATTCGTTTCTTCCCCTGAGCAGAGTATACTAGGCTAATGACACAGAGCAGGACTCACCTTTAGACTCAGAATGCTTCAAGCTCCTTTTTCTATCTAATTTGTCTGTCTCTGCCATGATGAAATCTCAGGCTCATTGTGTAGGGGCTGAACCTGTAAATTCCCTTGGCCAGTGTGTATCTGTGGTTTTAAGCATCTCAATGCCTTATGTTCTCAGACTAGAAGGACCTTGATCCTGCAGGTGAAACTTTAGACACTTCAAGGAGGGATGAAGGCAAGGCAGAAAAGAGAGAAAAAAGCCCAATAAAGCACTGAAGTGTGTGGGCAGAGCACACACACCAGAACCCAGAGCTTTAAGGCACAATTTAATCTTTCTATGCAGGGCACTGGATGGGGGTTCAGGAAATTGAATGGAAACTATTAGTAAAGCAGCCTGGGGTCTCTGGAGAAGCCATAAAGCTTGCAAAGTAACTTGGAGAGATGGCCAAGGAGAGCACTGAGTTGCTCCTTGTTTCTAAAGCATCATCACCACAAGCTGAAATGAAGTGACTTGTGACTCAGAAGTCCAGGAGGTACCTGAGGTTATGTGCAAATGAGCCCCAGCTAACAGCCAGATCCCAGAGGAGAAAGCAGTGAGAGAGCTGTAATTTCAGTTCTTGGGCACCTACACGAGAATTCCAGTTCTCAGGGCTTTCACTTTGCAAAGTCTGCATCTCTGGAAACGGTGTCTGAAACAGGCTTCAACGCTCGCTCGTAACTTCCACAACCTGCCTGGCACCCCCCCAGCGCTACAAACCCTCCCTGCTTCTCTTGAAATTTGGCTCAGAAAGCACAAATCCCAGCTTCAGGCCAAGTGAACACTTTGTGAACCATTCTGTGAGTCTGGCCTGGGTTCAGCGTGCAGATGATGTGTTTTCTGTGGGAAGAGGCTAAGCCAGACTCATCCACACAAAGTGCAGGCTGGTTGAAGGTAAAGCTGAAACAGCCTGTCAGTGCCCAAAGGCATGAGAAAGTTTGGGATTGCTCAGGAAATGCTGTCACTGGCTGTTGACAATCTTTAAAAGCAATCACCTCTGCATGGAAAGTAAAGCTTGAAATTTTAGTTACAAGCATGCTAAATAAATTTAAAGCATTAAATAATCTTATGTGTGTCAGGTAGTATTGTAAAGCAGTCTTACAAAAATACCAACTTTCTTAGTAACCTTCCATAAGCCTCTGCAAGAGAACAAAAATGCAGATTGTTAATCAGAAAAGGACAAACAACTATGTCTGAGCAGCCAACAGTCTGTCCACAAAGCCTTTGCCAATTAAAAGCAAGATGGTCATGTCAAGGATAAAGCAGAGGTTCCCATGGTGTTTGATCTTGTCTAATTAGCAACTGCTAAGAACCAGTGGACATTTTGATTTGGAGGAGTTTGGAAAGCTGTACACTAACAAAGCCATATTAGAAATTGAATTTATTCCAAGAGATCGTGCAATAAAAGCACATAATTACATTAATAGCTCAATCTGGAAGAGCCTAACTTTTCCCTGCTGGAATTAGGTATCAACCTGTGGAACATATTCGGTTGCACTGTGACAGGTAAAGTGTGACGCTTTAAAATGAGGGGAGTTTAAATCATAAATCTCCTAAACCATTCCTGATGTCTGTTTTGTGGTCTCATGCTTGGATTAAGGTCATCAGAGCAGTTCTGACTATTTTATTTTGCTGAAGCTGCTCCGTCTAACATACCCAGGTCCTTGGCTCATTCAGTTCCTGCTAAGCACTGTGGGGCTCTTTCTTTTTGATCCCTGCCTGTAACAGCCATTGATAGAAAGACTGTTATTTATTTTTACTTTTACTTTTATCTGATTTGTTGTTCTGTGGTTGAATGTTTACTTTGTGTTCATGATCCCAGGTTTTAGCTTCACCCCTCAGAGTCTGCAATCCTTTCTTGCACTCCAGCATTAGCCCAGCCTAGGATTGTTCTCCAAGCTCTGGACTGACTGCAGGCAGTTTGATGGGGCCATAGGTGGTTGTGCCTCTACAAGCTTACACTTGCAGTTATTTTCCTAGCTACAAGAGGGTGACATTGTCACACACAGCTCGGCATTAATGACACTTTGCCAGAGGAGGACATGTCCCCTAGCTCAATTTTCTCATGGTGCTTAGGAACTTGGAAGTTTCAGAAAGAAAGGTTCTCTGTTGTACCATCACTTGTAAAATTCACCTCCTTCTTGACCATTGTGGCAACGGTTTTATTTCAAATTCCAGTAACTTGTGGGATAATTCAATCTATTCGTTTTCCTTTTGAAATACAGCTACATCCACAAACCAAGTGTGTTATGCCTGGGCACTTTACTCTTATTTCTGGCAGCAGCTATCAATTTTGTCCTGATAGATTTTTGGCTCCACTGTACAATAACAACAAAAAAAATCAAGAGAAAAGCATCTTTAATTCTTCACCTCTATGAATCAAAACATTCTCATTCGAATGTCACAGCAAAAGCCCCAAAACCAGAAGAACAAGGATCATTTTACAGATAATGGTAGGTGAAGAAGCTGAAAACAGGATTTTGTGGAACCACTTTAGAGAGGATATGAAATCTCCATGGGGAATTTATTTAAGCCAACAATGCAGCTATTCTGTAGCTTTTTGAGGCAAACAGAGGATCAGGTCTTCAGTCTCCTTCAAGCTTGTTTCCTCACTTGAAATTGTACTTGTTATCCACAAAACTGGCTGCAATTACTGTGCCAGAACTGGTTGGGCCGTGACTGACTAGATCTCTGTACACTCAGCCTTAGGAAAACCAAATGCAAATGCGGACTGATTCATTTTGCACATGAGAATTGGAGTTTTCTATCAAAAATTGTGATTCTTACTGCCTCTCCCACTAAGTTAGCCAGTTTGGAGTGTGAAGTGAGGATCAAAAATTGGATCATCTATGGCTGCTTCTTCTTTCTTCTTTATTGTCTTTCTTGTACTTCAATCTGGGCATAAGAAAATGTTACTGCTCTGTAATTCATGACAACTTTAATTATGTCTGTAGCAAGTCTGCAGAAAGATGCTGCAATTGTCTGGGTTTGGTTTCTTCTCCATTCTTTTCTTTGGTCCTTTTATTTTGTCTTTATCTTCTCTTTTTTTCCCCACATTTCACCCATTTCCTCCTTTCTGTGCCTGTTCCCTGGAGTGGGAAGGGCAGAGGTGAAGCAGGGAGCATCACTGTCCCTGCAAGCACACCCTGAGCCACCCAGCCGTGCTCACAGTCTGGCTCTCAGTCCCCTCCAGCCAAACCTCCAGCAGTTGTCCCACCCTTCCCCTTGGAACCCATTCACCCATCTCAGGCAGCATGCTCTAGGTGTGCTGTTGGGATGCCATTTCTCAGAACTATTATATATTTTCTTGCTGTAGTTTAAATCCTGGTTCAAATCCACCACAATTTCCAATTTTACAAAAATAGCTGTTATTACTTTCTCCCAGTAGCACATAATTTATCTTTGAATTCTTTCTGCAACAAGTTTCTGTGTGAGTATGGATTTAACTTATTTTAAAAAGTGGTTTTGTATTTGTTTTATCTAAATCAGCTAACAGTGAGCTGTGGAGCAGTGAGCTGAGCTGTCATATACAGCATTGATGCTTCTTCCTTCATTTTCTCCATATTCATTCAGGTGTAACACGAGAGGCAAACAGATTCCTCCACCGCTTTTCGTTCCTTGTGCTAATATTTCTCCACTGTTTTTTATTAGAATTTATGGTAATCATTTTTAAAAAAAAAAAGCTTTTTCGTGATAGCAGTGGTCTGTCTTCATCTTCCCAGATCAGATATGTTCATCCTAGCACAGCCAAGTCGTGGTGAAGCCCACTGACCGTTAAAGCACCAATTTATATTTATTAGCTTGAAATGTCCAGCCATGCCCCAGGAGCTGGGACAAGAGTGGGAGCCTGTGCTGAGCCCTTTGTGCTAACACAAGCCCAAGGGCAGGACACACTGCTCCAGACCCTGCTCAGTCCCTGCCACAATTTCAAAGTGTTAAAGACCTGATATAATTTGTGAACTCACCTCAGTTTACATGAGCACTGAGAGAGTTAAAGCCAGCAGTTTATTTCGGTTATTTTTTTTTTATAGTGACTGCACGCTTCTCAATTTCTGCATTGTTCACACCTCAACAAATCTTATTTCATTAGAGTTTTTGGAACTACAATGGTAATTTTGGTGATTAACTTTAAATTGAGGATAATACACGAGCAGATATTAACATAATGTCAAAACAATTTTGTACAATTGTTATTTAACCCCGGTCAAATCGTTTCCACCCCCAGCATCCTCCCAAAAGGACTTTTATTAACATGACACAGGCAAACATAAGAGAACCCTGAGCTTTTTGCAGGGAAATTATTAAATGAGAACACTTATCAGAAATGATCATGCAGGGTAACAAGGCAGCAGGGCAAATCTCTGAATTCTCAGATTCTTAAGGCTGCCTCTGGCCTTTAGAGGAATTACATGAATGAACCCTCAGCTGGAGGCTTGTTGTGCCTGGGTGACAACTAGCTCAGCAGCAAGATGTTTAGCTTCTTGCATTTATTATACACAGCTGATTTTAAAAGGTGATGGAAGGATATTCATTACTGTGAAGAGCGAAGATCTTAATTTCTGTCTTGATATCACAACTGCACCTAAGAAAACCCATTTTTTAGGGCTGATGGAGAGTTCTTTGACTGTGGTCTCTCCAGTCAATGGACGGACCAGAAAAAGGAAAAAAAAACAAAGAAGAAGGAAAAATCCACAAGAGGAATGATGAGTCAGAAACAGAGTGACCGAGCGGTGCCTCACACAGCCAGGGGATCTGTTTAATCCCATGAAATCTGGCTACCTCCTCCTTGCAGGAGGCTGCTCCCATGTGCTCTGTTCATCACTGCACAGGAACCACATTCCCATCCTACTCCACAACTGGCAAAGAATCCTCCAGGGCTTTCCTCTCATTACCTGCCAGGGGAAAGGGAAAACATTCAGCTGTGTGTCCGACTTTGAGTCTCTCTGGATTTCCCAGGACTTCGTCTTGCAATTCCCAGAGCTTTCTTTACAATCAGTAGACTGGCTCCCACAGGCATCATGTGGAGTGGGATAAATCCCCTGCCACTGAAGCTGGGATAAATGAGTGCTGGGCTTGTTGGAGCTGTGTTGAGGGACTGGCAGGCCAGGTACTATCTTGCACATGTACTTGCTTCAACAATCACTTCCTAACTACAGCAAACATTGCAAATCTGCTGAAATTTTTGGCTGGAGCCATCATATCATCGCACAGAATAAGTGGAGAAAAAAGACTCTTAATTTGTCAACATACCAGCTTTTATCCAAAGCTCAACCATGGACACTGGCTTTATGGCAGAACTCCCCTCTCCCATCTAGCTGAGATAATTCTGAGCAATTTGATGTTAATTTGCATAGTCTCACATCCTTGGAGAAGAAATTGTTCCCACAGCCTCTGCTTGGTGCAACACCTGGCAGCCTTTCAGATCTGGGCTGTGGAGAAGTTCTCATCAAGCTCTGAAAATGAAAGGTATATCCACCTCTATATGTCAAGCCCCAGACACAGATTCCTGAGACAGGAAAGAGCAGGTAATCACTTTGTAATCACTGGGAATGAATCCACAAATCACCTCCTAAATTCACTCACAAGAACCTTAATTTAAATACTCAAACTTTGAAACATTCAAGACCGATTTCACAATGTTGACTTAAATTAATTCTGACACTTATTCCAAATGTGTAGGGGAAAGAGAAAAATAAAGGAAGAAAAAATATATAGACTTTTTGGTTTGGTTTGGTTTAGTTCATGTTTTTTTAGAGATTTCCCCCCCACACACACACATAATCAGACTGAATGGAACACAATAAATCTGAGAAGGTAATAAACAGCTCATAAAAATCACTTTTCAAACTGTTGCTAAAACAACCTCACAACAGTTGGCGCACTAATGGCTCACTGGAGGGATCAGAGAAAGCTGAGGTGAGCCATGAGCTTCAGGGTACAAGAAGTGCTAGCTGTTAGCACAGTGCCATGGCTTTACATTAGGAAAAGTCAGTATCAGAGCATGTCGAACCTGTGGGGTAACCATTAGGAGCTGTTTGCTCCTTTCTTTCCCTTTGGTCTCTCATTTTTCTCTGTAATACTCCACAGTTTGAAAGGTTTTGTCTTTTCTACACAAGGTCTAAGTTTATTGTGAGGTCTTGCCGGGCGGCATTTTGTAGCTTGCAGCAGGTAGAGGATATGGCACAGATGTTCTGGGGAATCATCTGGACTGAACATCTGCTGAGGGCTTGGCAGTGGTGGGAGGAACAGGATTTGATGCTCCTCTCCATTGTGTTGATAGATCCTTTTTCATTTGGAGGCCTTTTCTGTTTCAGACAGCTGTGACCACTGCATCTGCATTTACTGCATCTGCATTTTACCAAAACCCACATTTCTTAGAGGAAAAAGAAGATATTTATCCAAACTCTAATGGCAAAATAGTGTTTAGTTGAGAAGAAGCCCTTGCTAGAGCCAAACTTCGCTGCAACAACAAGCCCTCAAATAGAGAGACCATGCAGTAAACAAAGAATTGTGTTTCTGCAACCACCAGCTCAAGGAAGAAGGAACAAAGCATGAGTCACTGTGACGTGCACAAGCAGAATTATGAATGATAAGCTAAAAATAAAATGCTTTCAAATATAGTTGTGTTCCTGCTTCTGGCTGAGGAGCATTTTCCTGCAGGGGAGATGACACCTTCCCAGTTCAGCTGGGCAGCTCTGCCAGCCACACGCAGAGACCCAAAGCCAGCAGCCCCCACAGTGCCCTGCAGCTGCAGCACAGGACTTTGAGCCTGATGGATGATGGCAGCCAGGCTCTTCCTGAGGATGGGGCACTCCAGGATTGTGGCATCACCACTCTGCAGTCCTTCCACGGCCAGACATCACCCGTTTAAAAGAGGCACCCATGGATGTCAGCTCTAAAAGGACACACAGCACCTTGTGGGGCTGTGAAAACATAACATCTTGAGCCTGCACAGAACTGAGCCAAAAGTTCAGCATTAAACACCACTGATGATAGACTTTTTCTCTGATAGGTACTACAAGGAGCTGATAAGAACACATGAGCCACGCTGTCAATGCAATGAGGCTCCTCCTGAGCTTTTTAGTGCCCTGATATTTCACAATGTGAATCGCTTCATCCTGAAAAATGTCCCAGCAATGCAATAATATGCGTGCATAAATTCTAAGATCCTTGCTTGGTGGTTTTCACAGGTTTTCCACAGTGTTTAGCCACCTTGCCTGGGTAAGGGCAGGGTAAAGCCTAGACAGTGGCTTTTGGTCAGCTCCTTTGCAGTTGAAAGTCTTGGTAGCTCTTGATAACACTTCCAAGTCTATAGTAGCCCCTGCTGGATGTTATCCAGAAGGGGAAGAAGAAAAAAGACAAGGTAAGCTGTCTTAAAGCCTTTTTGCAAGCTGGAACACTTCTCTTTGGTTTTGTCTATTTGTGTAAAAAAGGGGAAATTCTGAAACACTCCATGTGTGCAGTACAGCGCCAGGTCAGACTAAGTTCCCACCACCAAAATTGTGGTGAACATTTGGAATAAATCTGTGTCAGGCTGATGTACAAACCTCAGCAACTCTGAGGAGAGGAAGCAGAACACTACAGGCACAGAATCGGGCAGGAGTGGATCCTCCTTGAAGTAGGGGAGGAAAGAGCATCAGCAGCTGAGTTGCCAGAGTGTACAGCTGCTTTTCCAGGTAGAGTGGGAACACTGAGAAAGCAGGGAATGAGCCTTGAGCTCATTAAGTGATTCCTGAACATCTGCAGATATTATCACAGCACACAGGAGTCCAGGACACTTCTAAGGCTGTGAGACAGACCTCAGTGGAGAAGAGAGCTTTGCCTTGATTTTGAAGACTAAATGTTGCTAAGCTCCATGGGCTGGGAAGGGGATGGCTCTCATCTTTAAAGGGAACAACAGAGGTATCTGACTTATCTTCTCTTGCTAATGAGCTATTAGAAATTGTTTTTGAGCCATACTCTTTGGCCTCATTATAACTGTGCTCCCATAAGCTCTGACTGTTATAATGAGGAGAAATCTGGACTGATGCACAGTTTTAATGAGATCCAGTGTAGATGTAAACCAGAAAGTCTTACATGTGAAGTCAGACCTCAAAGTGCAGTAACAGAAATAGGTAAAGGGTTTACCTCAACAGAGAATCCTGGGTGGGAGAAGAGGAAACAACAGTTTTCATGTCACAAGCAGAACAGATAAAACTTGCCCCACACAAATCAAATACAAATTCAAGAGGTGATATCTAGAAGGATGTAATTCACCAAGGAGAAAGGAGTGAAGCTAAAAAGAGATCCAGCAGCTAATGACTTCTGAGAGTTGAATGGTGAAAGGAAATGCTCGCTGTCGACAACACCAGTAAGGAATGAAACAGCCAGCAGAACATTTCTTTTGTTCTTGCCTCATATCTTTTCATGAAAATTAAAAGGGCAGTTTTCACAGCTGGTGAAGGACTTTTTTTCCCCCCTTCACTCTGCCATCTGATGCTCCACTTTGAAAACAGCAAATTTATGCCTGAAGCTGAACGGGTAAAAATTGGACTCTGTTGCCTGTGGGTATTTTGCCACGAAGAGCAGCAGGACCTGATGAGAGGTTTCATCTAGATCAAATCAAAGAATATTCAACCATGTCTTTGTTTTCTCAGGAGACTTCCAAGCAGCAAGAGGGAGGCAGGGTTCAGCTGGGTGCACCCCAGCATGCCCAGGGCAGCCTGTGCTGTGAAGGGAAGTGAATGGGGTAGGACTGTCAGCTTTTTGCCTACATTCTCTGAACTCAATGAGCCAGAGTGAGAGATCTCCAGCCTGAACCCAGAGGGGAGGATTTCTTCACCCTGCCTTTATGTAATGTCTCAGGAGGCTAAGAAGCAGGGATAAAACCTGTGTGAACTCCCACCTTCTCAACAAAGCTCTGTCTGATGGTGCTCTGCCAGTGCACAGCACTGTCCTCTTCTCTTTGTTAGCATCATGTTTCTCCTGGAAAGATCAGTAGTAAACATTCTCCGAGAATTACCCTGAGATAATTCTTGTCAGGTCTTGGGTTTTGAAACAAGTAGGGAGAAATCTTTCTTTCAGGAGTAACTTTTCAAGAGTTACTGTGGCTTTTTTTTCTGAGGCATTTGCATCAATTTGTGACTGTTTAAGCTGTGCATAAGCATATTCATACGGGGAGCGTTACAGTGGCCATGCTCTAAAGATGTCTTGCAGCCACAAAGACTAGAGATTTCTGATATTATCTTCAATGAAATTTTAAACACTGCAAATACTGATATGGCTGGCTCAGCACCCAAGTTCTGACTAACTCATTCAGCCTCTGGCTGTGCCTCCAAATGGTTTCCTCCCTATGTGTATCCCTGAGAAGATTTCTGTCCTGGGATGACCATGATGTTCAGAAAATCCCATGTGTGAAGGGGTTTATTCCCCAAACCCTAAAACTGCTCCCTCCCTGACTGTGCTAAACCATGACCAGATTTCTGTAGCTTCTAATTTGGAGAGAGGAAGCACAAACATTAAATTCAGGGTTCCTTCTCAGTACCAGAAGCCTGTAGTGATGTATTCCCCAGCCTCTGTGCCTCCCAGGACTAGGAATTGCTGTGCTGTGACAGTGGCTCTCATTTTACAGTAGGACTGCCAACATGATGTTTTTATACTGAGAGTGCTGTCCCTCGATACACTGCTTGGAAAATGCAGGATTGCTGTGTTTTATTTGTGATCATTAGATGTCAAGGACTCAACACTGAACACTAAAGGGTTTTGTTATTGCAGATGCTGTTGGTTTGAGATGTAAAGCCATGCTCTGCTTCCCTACATCCCACCTGGAACGAGCTGGAGGAAGCAGACAAGGAGAATGCTGCTTTTTTACTAATTTCTCCCCTATTAGCAGTCATCAGAGCAGCCACTGGCTGGAAGTTGGTGCATGCATTGGGCATGGTGCACACATGGCACAGACTGTGTGAACTCAGGGTCAGTGCTTGCATTTGTAAGTTCTTGAACTGTGATTCAGGTGACAGATCATAAATATGAAAATGATTTGAGGTAGGAGGTACCTGTGTGCGTGGGGGTGCCCCTGAAGTGCCTCTAACTTGCTGTGTTAGTCCTGTGTGTATATAAGTATATGCACCCAAAAAGGAGGGGAGGAACAATGAAGAGTCCCTTTGGGTTTAAGAAAGGGTCACTGTTGCTGCCTCCAGGGGTAGATATATATATATGTTCAGATATGTAGACATATATGTTCAGATATGTAGATATACATGTTCAGATATGTAGATATGTATGTTCAGAGGGAAGGGTGCTTCTTAAGGACACTTTGCTTGCACAGGCCTGAAGGTCTGAAGTGCTGGATGTCTTGTAAAGCCTGCATGTGGCACAGAAGGTGTGAGGTAGGTATAGACCTAAATCCAGTTAAACAGAGGGGTTGTGCAACTTTGCAACACTGACTGTCTTGAGTGACCCAGGAATATGTTTCATGCACTGTTGATGGGGCTAAACTGCCTTGCCCAGTGACAAATCTCCTTTAGTAGAGCTCTGACCCCCTTGCAATCCACTGGGATGATATTTGTCAGGTCCGGCAGCGTGGTCTGGATGTGGTTACCCATTCAGTTCTGGAGCATTTCCACTCTTGGCAAGAAGCTGTTAAAAATAAAGGGGTGGCAGGGAGGGGGAATGTATCACCTAATTGATTAGCTCTGTGAATCACAGAGATGCCAGCCTGTCAAAGAGTAAATCACTGGAGCTGTCTTTGATGTCTCCTTTGGTCAAGGACACTCCAGACTGCTAAAAGTGTTGCCTTTCCTTTAATGTGCTTTCTCTCCCCTCTCTTTCTCCCTTAGTCTTGGGCATGTGCACGCAGGGATGTTTTTCCACTGGATGCCTGCAGCTGCCATACTTTGTATTTTGATTTCTTCGGCAATTACTGGCTAGGCAGGCCAGCCCTGTAGGACAGACCTGCAGAGGAGTGATTACTGAGGAATGGAAAATGCAAAGAGGGGTATTAGAGGCTCCTCAAGGGATCTCTCTTCCTCCCACCACAGTGCTGTCACTCACTTAGAAAAATACCTCCCACTGCAAATAATCATCCTGAAGGTAATGGGGACCTGCAGTTAATCCCATCTTGCGGTAGTTGGGGGAGAGGGGAAATGTAAATGGGGTGGCTGTTGGCAGAAACACACGGTCTTTTTGCACTATCTAAAAAGCTATTTGTTGTTTTTTTTCCCATTTCCAGCATGGCTGGAGATTCACTAACAGTCATGTGGTGCTGAAAGACTATAACAAAAAGCTAAGTGATGAGGCAGCTTTTGTGATGGAATTTCAGCACTCCCAACAGGAGCTGAAGCCAGATCCCACACACACACACACAAAAAAAAAGAGAAGTGCTATTCAGACAAAACAGAACAAGTTAACCAAATTTCTCTAAATTTCAGGCCTGAACTGGTTCCAGAGCTTCGGAAACTGTTATAAGGCACATCTGATCTCGCTGCCAATGGGCACCGCGTCTCCTGTCACGCGCCGCCTCGGATGGAAGGCTGCACCCCAGGAGTGAGCCGCTTGCCTTGGTTCCTTGCCAATGCCACCTGGCTGAGCGTGCCTAGGTAAAGCACAGCGCTAGTGAGCATTGGCTCAGGCAGACACTCGGATCTGGGCCAGGCTGGAGATGGCCTGTTAGTAGCTGTCGCTCGCTTGGCTGGCTTGGTTTGTGGTGCTGGGAGAGGGCTCAGCACTCGAAGGCTTCTGCCAAGATTTTCTGCATGACAGCACCCTCCTTACTGCAGTCTGTGGCTGGACTGAGCTTCTTCCTGCACTTCCCAAGAGTGGGCCTGCAAAGGAAAGGAGTTCTGACGTTTTCCAGGCTGCTCTCCTCGGAGGTCCCTGCAAACACAAGCTGCTCCCTGTCCCAGTGCAGGCAGCCCGTGTGTTAACAGCACAGAGCTACTGGCCACACAGGCAGAGAGAGAGAGGGGCTCTGGTGCTCGCTTCCTTCCTCACAAGGTAGCCCTACCCTAAAAATGTTCATGGGAGACTGGCAAGCAGAGAATGGTGCTCCCAGAACATGCCTTGCTGTCATTCCTTCTCGCTCCACCTCCCAGGAAAGCAGCTCAGGGAATGTCATCACTCATCAGGGTTAGGACAAGCCCAAAGTGTCAAAAACAAGTGAAAGAAACCACTCAGGGGTTGAAGCAGCAACAATGATGCTAGTGAAGAAGGACGAGATAAGCAGTTTTGATGGAAGGATGTTTTATGTTAAATGCACTAAAATTCACTGTCTGGCTCTTATCTCAGGCTGTTTCTGTCTTCCAGAAGGAGTTTATTGCCACAATGCTTCTCATGCAAGAATTTCCAAATTATATCCAAGTCAGCCAATCAGCTGGTCCCTGGAAAGGTACCTGGGTGGAGATTTGAGTCTAAGGTGACATCTCTTGTCTTTGAAACAATTATTAAAGCTTTTTTATTTGCTTGCCTTCCCCCCACCCCGAAGCACTTTTCATTTGCCAACAGCTTTGTTGAACTGTAAAAACCAGCACATGGCGCAGCTTTCTAGTGTGGATACCTGCCTGTAGTTAATATCAGCTCATTCCTCCTACTCTTCTTCTTCTCTCTCTTCAGCCTGTTGCCTCAGAAGAGGGCTGAAAAGGGCTAAAATACATGTGCCAGCCTGACATTGCTCATGGACACTTGTTTCTGAGAGCTGGAAATACCAGTCCTTGGAGGTTACTCATGGAAACACTCAGTGATTTCCTTTTCATTCCCCATCTCCATTTTGCACTGTCAGGTTCAAACCTGCTTCACCCATGCCATGTGAGCACTGCTTTGTTCTAAATTCCTCCTCAAAATGACACGCTTCCCATGGCAATCTTGTTATCATTACCAACCAAGCATGTAATTTTCTCCTCTTCTCCTCTCCCCAAAAGTATATGATCTTAGTTTATTAGATTTTATATCTATAAAACAAGCCATGGTAGGAGGCACAATGAAAATAAAAAGAAAGGTGATGAGGCGTTTTGCTACCACCTCTGAATTCTGACTGGCTTTAAGAATACAGAAGACATTAAGCCGTCATTCAGAATAAACATGTTAATCCCTCTTTAAATCCTCGCTGCCAAAGCAGAGGTGACCACCGGTGGATTTTGAAGGGCACAATGCTGTTGATTTTAGCGGGGATGCAGCGATTTCCTTGTGTATCTTTGGTGAGAACCCCTGACAGGCTGCTAATGGCTGGATTCATCTGGAGAAGAGGTGATTACTAGAAATGTGGAGATGATGGTTTAACATTACAGCGTATATGGAACTTCTTTTTCTTGGGCTTGAGATCTTAAAGAACCTCTCAGAGGTAATCAATGGCACTTTAGTACCCTTTGAAGCTTTTATTCACAACATTTGCATGGTACTTTGTGACACATTGACTTTACTATTTTCCTTCAATTTTACACAAAATTGCTCCAGACCTGCATTTAAGTTGCTGTAAATGCGGTGATCTGTCAGCTTCAATCACACGCTGCATCTGGGGCTCCCTTTCTGCAGTAAAATCTTGGGTCATCATTACATTTTCCTGTGCTCTAGGATGGCAATGGGCTAATTGCTTAACTCTGCTCCTGCCCCTCTGTGAACTGAGACCCTGCACCTCGAAAGAACTCAACAGGATTGGCATTGACCTAGCAGAGAATTACAGTGCTGGAACACCAAATTGATATAACACTAAAATAAACTGGGCTCCAAGGCTCTGAATGGGCAATATTGTATATGCTAAGTGAATGAGGGCTGAATGTTCAAACAGCTTCTTTAAAAATTCAAGAGCAATTTCCTAATTTTAAGTCTGCACATATATTTGGGGGTTGATTTGGGACCTAAAACAGGTGCTTTTTTTTTTTTTTTAAATCTACAGCTTTGATCTCATACAGCCACATGAGCTTATCAGTGTCAGAAACAAACTCTATATGGAAAAAGTCAAAGGCAATTTATACCTCATGGATATAAATTGGAAAAGTGCACTTTTAAAAAGATATCAAAAAGTATAATGTATTCATCTGCCTGGAAAATGCCATGAATCTCTCATTCCTCCATATCTTATGTTCAGCCCAGCCCTTTCCTGCAGCTGGCACTGTGCAGGCTGCTCTCCTTGCAGCTCAAAAGGTTGGAATTAACCTGACTCCAAGAAAAACAGCTTCCCACACAAAAAAAAACCCTGCAAGCAAGACCATGGAGGGTTCAGAAATCAGCACCCCAAAGCTGTGGATGGCCCAGGCTGAATTTGGTGATGCCATTCCCTCCAACTGGGAGCACTCAAACTTTGGCATGAGGCGTGAGATATTTACCCAGGCTGCCGCTCCCTAAGAACGACAGTGAGCGCTTGAGCAGAACATCTGTCAGCGAGGTGGCAGCTGGCAGAGCCCGGCAAGGATTTTCTGGGGAGAAATGGGCATAGTTTCCTAATTTTGTGGCAATGCTGAGCTGCGTGGGAGGGTGAGGGGAGCAGGTGTGAGTGAGAGTGCTGCTTGCTCGATGAAGAGACAGAACAAGTGCCCTGAGGAAGCACGTTTGAGACATGAGTGCTGCAGCGTGGGAGAGGAGATGGGGAGCAGTGGGATCAGCAGGTGGCTCCTTGTGGCCCAGGAAATGGCCTCTGATTGCTGCAGGCTTCTCCCACCATGGGTCTGTCAGCAAACCGTGATCCCAGACTTCTTTCCATGCAGAATGGAAGCTTTTTGCATGTGTAAGTGTCTAACTCAAGGCCTTTCAGAAAGGCACACCTGCAGCAAGGTGAGTGTTCTACCATGGGCCCAAGCTCTGGTCTTGGTGCTCTCAGTGCAGATGGGATTGAACAGCTCAGTCCTAGGCAGGTATCCAAAACCCAGCTCAGCAGAAGGAAAGAGATTTGGGTCCAAAAATCTTCCAGCCTGGTCTGGGCAGAGATGGGTCTGACACTGCTCTCCCATTTGTCCTCCTACTGCTTTCAAAGGAGCTTTATTTGACCTTCCCCAGGAGCAGACTTTGGGTGTCCCATCACTGGCTTCTCATTTCCCTCTTCTCCCTAAACTGACCTCACAGTAGGAAGGTGAGTCTGGTAGAGGTGTGAGGCTGGAGGGAGGCAAGCACACAGAGCCTGAGAACAGCTTTGAGAGGGAGCAGGCTTACCTGTGAGGAGGAAGGATGTTCAGAGGGGAGTGAAGTGGTGTAAGGAAGTCAGTCTCACTGCGTAAGTTCTTTGCAAATACAACAGGACTTCAATCCAATATTTAAATTATTTGTCTCTGTATCAGGGTAACTCCTTGTGTGCACACAAGGGCACCCAGACTCCTACTTTTTTTCCACCAGATCATGCAAAGGCTCAGAAGTGCAGCAATTAATTTCTCCATTGTTACCACTGCTGCCCTGCAGGTAATTCTGCTGAGTTTTTAATTTAGCACCATTCTGTAAGCAAATATTTCCTCTTTTTGCACTAAGGTAGAGACTGCCAGAGACTGAGAGCTTTGTCCGTGCTGCAGGTCACTAGAAAGGGTTAATCAGCTGGGGGTACATGTTGTCTGATTCCCATAGTGTGGGAGTGAGACAATAGGAGACCAGAGTTGGACTCAACTTCTTTGCATTCTCCCCCACTCTCCTTTTGGAGGGTGTTTCAGGGACAGGCTGTGAGGAATGCACACTATCTAATCTGCATGTATAATGTAAATATGCACATTTTTATTTGCTCTCTCCATCTGCAGGGAACTTGCTGGCATCAGGACAGCCATGCAGGCTCACAGCAAAGTTTCCTTGCAAAAGGGAAGGAGAAGACTTAGCAAGGCTGCTTGCTCTCTGCCTCCTGCATCCTGTGCAAATGGGTGCACAGAGCCTGTCCTATCACACCTTCACATTTGCTCTCAAAATCTGGGATGGACTGGGCTCCTTAAGGGAGCTGGTCCCTTAACTGAGCTGGGAAATCAATCTGGAAGAGGGAAGAGAAGAAATTGCACTTTGCCAACCTTAAACCATAATTTAAACCAATTTCTCCAGCATAGTAGAAACTTTAAAAAATAATATTTAGGATAGGACAACTAGGTTTTATCTTTTGGTACAGACAAGATTAAATGGAGGTAAATTCAAGAATGCTAAGCTTCTCAGCCTGAGGAAATCAAAATGTTTCATCTGAGTTGTCAAAATAAAATGTCTAGGCTCTATGTTTTGCAGGTTTTTTCCGTGTTTGCATTTGAAGCAAGTTGGGTAATTTGCAGATTGACTAAAGCAGCATTTTTTTTGCCTGGAAAAAAAAAAAAAAAAAAAAGGTAATTTTCATGAAAAGCTGTTCCCCAGCTCCATTGTGGCCTTCTGAACAATGCTATTACCCTGGCTGGGAAGCAGCAGCAGCAGCAGCTGGAGTCCCTTGCCCTGCCATCAATAGCTTGCAGCTCTTGGAGTCCTGGCTGCCCTATGAATTGTCTGTCTCCCAACTGGCTGAAATATCTGACTTTGCTCCACAAAATGTTTTGGACTCAGGTCACTTCAGATCAGGGAGGGGTGTTGCTGTGCATAAACTAACGGTGCAAAAGAACAGAACTTTCCACAGGGCCACCAGGATCTAGCAAAAACTTTCCTCATAATCTCTTTCAAGAACATAGATCTGCCTTCCCATGGAATTTTGCAAAGGCACGGCTGACTCAGAAGGGGTTTTAATCTATTTTCCTTATTGTTCCACTGCGTGCATGTGTATTTATGTGAGGTATTCGTGTGTATGTGGTTGTGGCAGTATAAATATTAATAGCACAAGGGTGAGAATACATGTGGCCCTCAAATGAGGTTACGTAAACACACAGCTGCTGTGCTATTTGTAAATTTATAAAGACACATTTCCATCAAGAGTGTGAAAGTCAAATGACCGTGCAGGGAGAGAATGCACATATGCTTCACAAACTGCACAGGATTACATGGTGCTACTTAAACCCCAGCCCCAATGGGGTCAACTGGAGCTCCATCACTGACTCCAGTGGGATCAGGACTTGGCACTGAGCACTTGCTGTGATTTCCATGGATAAAGCAGAGTGAGCTACTGGAAAAAAATCACTATGAGAAGTGCCAGTCTCTTGTGACTTGCTGACATCTGAGCCTGATGGGGATGATGCAGAGAGGCTCCAGCCTTGCCTCTGCTGTGGACGGGAAACCAGGACGTGGATGGGGCCACGACCAGGAGGAAAGCAGCTCTGCATTTGCCTCCCTGCACTCTCAGCTCTGCCAGGGAGGGGCACTGCTCTTGCCTCGGCCAGACCAACAAAAGAGCATCTCTTGAGTGTTGGAAGGGGTGATGTGTTGACAGTGTGCAGGTCAGAGTATGGATTTCCATGCAGTCCCTTCGTGCAGTGTTAGCAGCTGCTTGCACTCACAGCCTCCCCAGGAGGTTTGGCAGGCACTGTCAGACTGCATTCTGCATGACAGGACATGATGGGGCTAAGGTTTCATCCCATGCTCAAGGTGGAGCATGCAAGGAGATGAGTCAGAAGGAGAAAGGTTTCAGGCATAAACAAGAGGGGTTTAGACTGGGAAATAGATTAGTAATTAAAAAAAAATCCCTCATTTTCTGGGATTCTTAAATTCTGCAGTGCAGTATTACATTTTTCCTACTGCAGAAGATGTTACTCACACCCCAATGGCAAGTCTAGGATCATTATTTGGGCTCAAAGAATTACCTTGTTTATGATAATAGCCTTTCAGTCAGGAGCATTTTCCTAAGTGACCTTTCTCAGTCTGCTGTAATGCAGCAAACCCAACTCAGATAAAGGCCTTGATGTGTGGAAATTTGTTTGAACCTTCTCTATTTCCTCTATCCCCCCTGGTTTGGTTTAAGTGTTGAAGGAGGAGCTCATGAGAAACTATTCCATAACCTTCCCGAGGCAGTCTAACCTCATAGGAAGAGTGTTGTGCCAAAATCTGCAGACTGTATTTTGGTTTTGTTTTGTAGCATCACTGAAGCTTTAACAATTGGCACAAAATGCAGTCTTGTAGTCACCCAGCCCTGGAGGACTTTCTTTGTGGGCACCAAAGGCTGGGATTCCTTTTTTCTGAGTCTTCACCAAAGTTCCTGATTGATGTAAGGTTGGCCCAGAATCCCTGGGTACCCAGTGAAGAGAAACAAGCATGTGCAGATGGCAACTGAGATCTTGGGTGAGGTAAGGGAAGTGGACTGAATCCAAGCCTCAATCTGCCTTTGATTGGGAAAACTTAACTTCTAATGTTTTAACCTTGTCCTCAGGGGAGGGATCCATCTGGGATTATGCAATGGGTTGGGTTGTAAATGTGTGCTGAACACTCACCTCCCTCTGCAGACAAGGTCTTTACTGAAACGAGAATAATTGAAATTTTGGTTCACTAGCAAGAACACTTCTTTTCTGTATTGTTTCTGACTGGTTTTTTTTCCCTGCCAAAAGTAAAGCAAAGATAGCAAAATCTTGGTTTGGGCAAAACATTTCTTTTGTCTGTTTAACAGAAGTAACAGCTGGATTATGAGCATGCTTTTCAAAACAAAATGTAAGGGAAATTCTAACCAAACTAAATTTGCAAAGGGAAGATCAAAACATTTTCTTTGAAAGTGGCAAAATGAAGCATTTGGATCTGAGTAACATATTCAATGTCAAAATGAAGTTTCGAAATTCCCCTTTTAGCCTCTGAGAAGGATTCACTGAACCAGATATAAATTTGAAAAAAAGTTGCTGTTACCAAATCTGCATTGCCCACTGAAAGAAAATAGTCCCAAAATGTCTTTCTGATCTAAAAATGATTCTACAAATGCAAGAGATCAGGCAGCTGTTTCTTGGACACAGTGCAGAGCTGTTTTAGCTAAAGTTTCAGCAAACCACCCTTAGGCTTTGCAGTAATGTCTCTGTTCAGTGATCATGAATCCCTTGCAATTCAGAACATAAAAATCCTGCTAGTGTCATCACAGACAGACAACAGTCACCTCATCCAGAAGGCAGGATGAGAGCAACCTGGCCTTGATTTGTCATACCTTTATTTCAGCTATTTGTGTTTGTTCCAACCAGCAAACTGGCTTTTGCTATATTTAGTTTCAATCTGGGGAGAAGGGCTGAAGGGAGTAATACAAATTTTATGAGAATGTTTTGTACTTTATCCCAAGTGTTCCTTACTTCCTTATGTGAAATATAAGTGAAAGAAGCGGAGGGGTGGGGGAAAAGTGGTTTCCCAGAGTAGCACAACTGTGCAGATGGAGGAGCCACACGGGTTTTGCAAAGGAGGATTGGGATGAGTGAGGAAGGCAGGGCAGATGCTGAAATCCCAGTCTGCAGGGTGGAGGGAGCACCACTGGCCAGCAGCCAGCAGCAATCCCTTCCCTGGGTGGGTATGGATGAGAAAAGCCTGGATGGAGATGAAGAAGCCAATCTCTTCATGTCCTCTAACCATGGACACCTCACAGTGCCTTGCCTGGATCAGGATTTGGGAGCACATGGAGGGAAGGTCTGCATCAGCACCACTGGAATAACTTTTCCCAGCTGCCTCATCTCCCCCCACTGCTCCTCAGAGCTGTACTTAGCTCAGCAGGGAGGCCTGGCCTGATGTGCCCGCTCCATCATTATCCAGAGAGGGATTTGGAAAGCCTCTTGAAATGCCCGTGATTGTGCAGGCATTAGGTGGCAATTTGCCAGCTGGAGCTTGGTGCTGCAGCCAGCAGGACAGCAGGGGACAGCAGGGATGCTGGCTCACCAGGGCAGCCAGTGCATATGTGCCTCCTTCTCCCCTGCCTGCTCACTGCTGTTCCCAGCATCTCCAAAGGCTGAAATTTTTACCTGCCTTTAGATGTCTAGACATCTGAAAGACTTCTTGAGCCACGGCCATGAGGTCAAGGATGCAAAGAAGACCATGTGTTAGCACTGGTGAAGTTATTCTGGACTTAAAACACAGCAGTTGCAGTGATTTTGTCTGCCCTACACCTCCTGCAGGCCATCAGCCTGCTTCCATGAGCTTTGCTCTGTGATGTGCTCTGCTTGGGCTTGTTACTGGTGTGAGCTGTGGGCTGACCTTAGAGCCACTGTTTGGACAAAATTCCTTCTGATTTTTCCCAGGCATACTCTGTACAGAGTAATCAAAGGGCTCTGGCTGCTGTCCCTCTGATGCATGTGCTTTTCACTTTGATTTTCTTCTCTTGTCACACAGCATCCAGCCTGTACAACGGCATTTTCCCCATATCCCTTCATGAGGGATATGAATCTGCTCAGCTGTACTTCATTCTGGTTTCCATCAGCAAGCAGTGGTCTGGAGCACAGGGGAAGATGGAAGGAGGCATCATGGAAAGCCAGGCACAATCCCTGGAAGCAGCAGGGCTTCAGCAAGGATGAGGCTGCCCCAAGAGAGTTTCCTGGGACAGACTGGAAATAGCAGATGTGAGAGGCAGATATGGGTGTGCTCAGCCTGATGAGGAGTCGCATGAAAGGCACCATCTTCATCATGGAAACATGTAGATATCTGGGGGAAGGAAAAGTGTTTACCCCATAGGGTGACTTGTGTTGGTGTTACAGAAAGGCACTGATGCCTGAAAAATTTGGCAAATCTTCCAAATGAACGAAAGTGTTTGAGAATTTCTCTAGGAATACTGCACACAGTAAGTGAAATTGCTAATTGTTCTACAGCAGGTTATTTTGTTTGGCTCTAATTATATCCTTCCAGCAAAATAAATTATTTCTAATCCTCTCCCTGATAAGCGAGCAACGGAGTAATTACCTGAAATACTGCACTTGGACAGGAAAACCACCAATGTTATTTAAGCTGCAACAAACTGTAGGGTACAGCTGACTCCCACTGTTCCCCTTCCAATATTTGTCTATTATGTAATTCCAGATCTATGACACCTGCTAGTCCCTGTCCCTTTGAAATAACAATGTCTGTCTTTGTACATTGCTTTTCCACCACAGATCTCAAAGTACTTCACAAAGGCAAGTACCATTACCATCATTTTTGGGATAAGAAATCCAGACACAGGGAGGTTAACTGCTGCTGGACTATCCCACATTTACTCTTTGACCACCAGCTCATCCATTTACAATGCAGGTCAAATTTCTCCCTTTCATTCCTGGATCGCTCTCTCTCCCCTGTTCATTCCCATAGAATCCAAAGGCTTGTGCAGAGATTTAAATTTATGTGGAGTTATTGACACGGTGTTCTGCTCTTTGTCTCCTTGTGGTTCCTGGAAATCTTTGTATATCTGCCTGCTTTAGGAAGAGCTGAGATAATTTCTTTTTCTATGAGCACAGATTACAAAAACAGATCTGGTTCATGTATCTTCCAAACTCTGAAGGAGCCTGACTGTGAGAATTCAGCTAAGACTGTTTGCAGGATAAAAGATCATTACAATATTCAGTATTTTTGACTCAGATTTGCACTCTAGCACTGCTCCTGACTTCACAGGCTGAAATGCTGGTTTCTTTACACTCCAGTCTTTTGGGCCCATTTCTGCTCAAGAGTGCTCGTGGCTGTGTTTCAAATTCAGAAGAGGTTTATTTTTGACAGTAGCCTCTGCCTGAACTTTTACACCCAGCACCAATTGTGATGAGGGGAGAAAAATGAATCTTTGCCTTTGAATGATAAACTGTTTAAAAGAAGGGCTTATAATGGCAGCAGTGAAAGAATTCCATTTATAGCAGCCTCCATACGGTATGATAATATATTTCATGGGACAGAAGAGTGACAAGAGAAGAGAGGTAAAGAACCAACAATATTTCTCTTTGAGGTGCTCCCCCAGCAAAACCAATTACTGGTCCTGTTCTTCTGAAGGGCTGAAGGGTGTGAAGATGCTGTTGTCACACCTAAATTTTCCTTGTGGACTTGGATAGGACACCAAAGACAAAGCAGATGAAAGGACATAATTCAGTCAATCTCAGTAGATTTGCAGATGCTTATTTGTGGCAGAACCTTCACCCTCTGAGACCCTTTTCTGTTAGGGCAATGTACACTTTAGTGGAAGCAGAGTAACCTCAGAACATCCTCATCAGGAAACTATTAAAATATCTGCACAGAGGAAGCTGTTTTGGCAGTGATATAAAAAACCAGCATAAAAACAGTCCAAAAATTTATGAGGCTTCCCTTACATCTTTGTGAATTCCTGATGATTTTATCCCTTCATTACTCTAGTTCTCCTTCTGCACTCCTGCACAGATACTTTTGAGGGCAAATCCTGATACTGTACAGGCACCTGCATCTTGAATTTGAATGATGAAGCACATTGAGTAGGGTCCCTGCAAACCAAGGTCAAAACCACTTGGATCACAAATAGAGATGCTCACACAAAGGCTTTCAAGCAAATTCTTAAGGAGAAAATAATTAGAGACATGGAGGTAAACACAAAATGGGATAAAATGTTAGATAGGTTTAACAAAGACTCAGAGAGTGCCAGACTAACTCGATATCATTCTTTGATAAGATAATTGATTTTCTAGACAAAGGAAAAGCAGTAGATTTAATCTATCTGGATTTCAGTAAAGCATTCGATATGGTGCTGCATGAGAAATGATTAGTTTTGTTGGCAGATCTGGGGTTTAGCACAGGAACTGTAAGGCAAACAAAGAAACAGCTGAAGGGGAAGCGACAATAGGTTTGTTTAAAGGGAGAAGCATCAGGTTGAAAACAATGTAGGAATGTCAGACCTAAAAGGACTTCCAGGTGTCTAACCCGGTGTAAGCTCTCGTGAATACTCTTTGTTATTATTCCCTGAATATTCTTTGCTATTACACATTCAGTGTAGAAAAGTGCATTTAACATTTGTACCTGTGGGTACAAACCTGGAAAACTTTACAAATGGGAAGAAGTATTGGAAAATTGTAAGAAGAGTTGGATGATTTTGAGAGCTGGAATAACAGAAACAGGGTGGGATCTACTAGTACAGACTGCTGTGCCATATATTTAGGTAACAGTAGTTGCATGCTGTGATCTATCGCTTGGCAATGACGTGTGAGAAGAAAAACATAGGTGTAACAACTGATCAGCTATCAATAAGATGACACCCTTAAAAAGTCAGTGTGGGATTTGAGTATAGCAGCTGGTTCTACTTGAAAAAGTATGGATGCTGCTGAGCAAGGTCAGATTTCCTGATGTGCTGTCTGCTGATCAGAAAGGGGGGATTTAATATGGAGCAGTTGGAGAACATGACAACGTGGCTGAAAAGAATGGAGATTACTGCTATCAGAATTAGGAAGACCTGGCTTACAAAGCTTAGAAATTGAATTATGTGGTGTTGTAAACACCAGGAAAAGGCAAGAGCACTTTAACCTAAAGAAGATACCTATTGGTAAAAGATACTCATAAGTATAATCAGCTTAGATTTCAGAGCACAATCTCATTCCAGCAGAATATTGAATGTCAGTTAGGGGAAATGTATTCTAAAAACCTGCTAATTTAAAGATGGAAAGGGATTGGTTGTGGCAGAGTTGTTTGGGGGAGACTAGAACAGCACATGCCCAAAATATTCAGTCTCCAGCATTGTTTTTTAGTCCCTTTTTAATCAGCACAGAGAAATGAAATCATAAAACAGTATGAAAAAGGAAGCAAACAGCCAGTCTCTTGGTTATATGTTTTGTCAGTCCCCTGCTGGTGCCTTGGCTTAGAATTATTTATGTTCATTCCCAGTGTCTCATATCTTACCAGTTCAAGTTGATTTCTAGCCCATATTTTTGCATTGCAGTTAGGTACATTGCTCTCAGACTGAAATACAATATTCACAACTCCCTTAGTGCCATGACATTCCCTTTAATATGGACTCCAGAGGTAAATCCTGCACCCCAACAACAGGGACATATTATTCCCCCTTTAAAATGACCTTGCCTTTCATCCAGACCGCAGTGGTCAATCTAAATTGTGTTGCTCCAATAAAATGTAGTTAGCTGATGAGCTCAGAGACATCATTTCTCCTTCCCTGGGCATAGCCTGCAGCATTAGTTTGTAGGGGGTTCTCTGGCACTGATAGAGTGATCTCTGCATTGGAAAAACAGATTGGCATGATGGGCATGAACAGTTTAGCAGGCTGGAGGCAGGGAAGCAGGAATTTACAAGCAAATTGGTTTAAGTACAGATTGTTTCGTTTCTGAGAACAGCAGCAGGGAGCTCCGAAGTTGCATGCTGCTGCAGCTGTTTAGCCATTAGTTGAAAAAAAAAAAAAAGAAAGAAAAATAAATAAGACAAGACAAAAGAATAATCTTTGAATAGCAACAAAATATTTCAGAATAGGGTTAAAAAAAGCTTTAAAGGGTGCCTTTTTTTGAGTGGGGACAAGATGTGAGATTGGCATCAGCGAGGTAAATAGAGATGATTATATAGGCACAGAGAATGCATCCTCTATTCTATCCCATAAAATATGAATTTGACACCCTGAACTGGGCATCCACTTAGTAGACATGAGGATAATGCAGTGTGAGCAGTGTAAATATAAAAATAGAGCAAACCCAAGTAAATTTAAATCAAGATGATCTGCTGCGAGTTCAAGAAGAGCAGATGGGGACAGGGCTTCCCCAGCACGCAGATCTCTGTCCCTGCCATCTCCAAGAAGAAGACATTGCAATAATGTTGCTGCATTTTACAGCAACCTCAGCCTTTCATCAGGGAAGGCATTTTCTGCCCACAGTCCCTGCGATGGAAGTGAGAAGTCATTTAGAGATTAGCTGAGATGTTATTTCTATCAAGCACTCTCTAAGCCTGACCATTAGCAGCAAATTGGCTGTGAATAGTGTCAGAGCACCTTTCATTCTGACAGGCAGCTTACAGGTGAGGGACTTTCCCAACCAGAGCTGCTATTCTTATATTTAATAATTCCTTACAGAATTTTCTCTCCTTATTTGTCTAGCCGCTTTTAAAACCCATACAGAAATTTAGCATCCACAATATCTTGCGGCAATGCAGAGCAATCTCCTGATGAACGTTTTGAACTTGCCATCAACTAAATCTATTCCATAACCCCTCATTGTCTTATGGAAAGAGTTAGTGTGTGATAGTTCCCTGTTCGTATTTTCTTTTGTGAAATAATAGCAGAAGGAAACAATCTCCTCATGTGTCCGTGAGTGTCTAATTTTGACCACGGCAGACTGGCTTTGAGGACGTGTCAGACTGTGGGTCACAAATATCCTGTTGCTGCACAGCTGGAACAATGGGAAGGCAGAAATTAGGACATCTCAAAGACCCTGCATTTTCTGCTTTTATCTTTTTTTTTTTTTCTTTCCTCCATTTTCCAGACTTATTTTGTGACTGGCCTGTCTTACAATGCTGACATAACTTGCAGGTATTTCATGTCAGTACTATTTCTGACCACACTGGCTGAAGCTCCCATTATGTAGGAATAAAGGCATGTACAATTTTTACCTCAGAGTTGATAATACCAGGAGCTTAAGTTTCACTGATTTGTTGTCAATGTCATAACCCACTTATGAAAGCATCATAACACAGCCATAGAAGCATAGCTAATTGAAGTCCATTTCAGTGAAACTACAAGGGAAATTGGCCTCTTGTTTAACAGCATTAATTTACTGTGTTCCAAAGTAAGGATCGATAAACAAACAAACAAAAATAAGCTTTTGAGTTTATTCAGCAGAGGAAGAATTATGACATGAAGGATAATGTCTCTCTATTTTATGATACCTCTGGCAATAATATATTGAAGTTGTTATGAAGCTATGATCATATCAGAGACATTGAACAAAGAAACAACCACAAACAAACTCAATTTTACATATATTCTTTCATATGGGAGACAAATCAATCCTTTCTCATAAATAATAGTGAAATCCCTTGAATAGCTCAAAATTCAATACAGTGATTAGAATGTCACTCGAGCCATGGGAACAAAGTACACAAAAACATGGTGGAAAGAATCAACCCAGTCCCATAATTTTAAACATTCCTAGATGAGGAGTGGTCATTAAAGATCCCATCACATTTTATTGGAGGGAAGGGGTTTAACATCCTACATGAACCCCACTCTTGTTGGTCAGCTGTGTTTGTTGAGAGGTTACTAAGTTTTATGCAAGGCAGATGAAATTGGATAGGGATGTGGTCAAGACAGAGAATTAGACATGAAATTTATGAGGCTTTTTGGGGAATGAAGACACTAAATCTTTTGTAGTCATGTATAATATAATTTTTCGCTGGTTTGGATAACTTTTGTGACCTACCAGGTCATATATAAGTATCTTTTTCTGAAGATAAGGATCTCTTTTTTATCTTTGTATCTTTAAGGCATGTTTACATCCTGGTGTCCCAATATGAAAGTATTATGCAACAAGTTCTTAGGGTGAAAATCACACAGGATACATGTCTATCTCCACAAAACATAATATTTTCTTTCCAGATATCTATTGTTTATTGGTATTCCAGTAAAGTTGAGTCCAAAGGCCCCTCCAAGTTCTTTTGGTTCTCCTTCCTTCCTCACAACCCCATCCCTGGTGACTCAATCTGCACCATGCCACCTTGCCCTCCAACCAAGGCTACCTCTGGAGTGAGTGTTCTGCTTTTCATCACCTAAACCCTCACCAATATTTCCTCTCTTTTTGCACAGGCAGGGGAAAAGGAAGGTGTCAGCCAGCCTCACACAAGAAATGGGACTTTGTGTAGAGGCTGGGGCTGAGAGAGGCACTGAACTGAGTGTTTTTAAATAAACTCAGGGAAAACTACATCTTATGCTGAGCATATGACTGCCATAATAGTTTGCCTCATAACAAGGCGGTTAGCCAGAAGGGAAAGCAAAATTGTTGGTTTTTATATGTGTAACTAAGCATGCCTGGACAGGAGGATGCATTTGGCATTATTTGGAACACTGGATGTGTCTCAGTGAAAGCTCCCCCAAGGGCTGTGGGAATGCCCCACTCAGTGCAGTTTGGGGAGCTGGAACAAAGCCTGCATGTCATGTGCAGAAGTTAGAGTAAGGAGTGAATTATTTGAGTATTTTAGGCTCAAATAAGCTTGTCTTGACAATGACAAGCCTGTCAGGAGCTCCAATTCTGTCTCCTGGAGACACTAAAGCAAATGAGATGATTCCTCCTAAATAGCCACCTTGGGGGGAAGAATTATCTTATTTTATTATTTTTAAATAGAAAGCTTTTAAATACAGATTCAAGAGGACTTAGTAGAGCTAATGCATCAGGAGCAGAGAATGCTGATTATTTGTCATAATAAAAACACTGATGTGAATGAGAGAGGGAACAAATCATACCAACGGAACTGGACAGCCTATCTTGGTGGTTTGCTCCTCTGCTTTGGATTAGAGTTCCTCCTATCTTCACAGCCCATTTAACCAAGCCCAAGTGCTTCCTTTCACTGCCTGCCATCCTAATCTATGTAAACCACCTCAGTCAGGCATTTTTCATTGAACTAATACATATTAATGGGCAATAATACAGTTGTACTATTGCATACATTTTCTTGAAGTACAATTTTCCATCTAAAGAATTTTATTCACATTGCTGCATGGTAACTGCATCCACAATAATATCTTTAGTGATTATTCATTACAGGAGTAATACAGCTGTGCCAAACACTGTATTTTAGTGGCTTTATTTATTTTTATTTTTTTTAACAAAAGATGCAATTATATTTGTCGACTAATCGTATTGTTGTCATCAACTAAAGAAAATAATTTTCTCCTCAGGTATTCAGAAAAACAGTAGACAGGTAGAAATCAGGTGTCTTTCATGTATCTATGAAGAGAGTAGATTTTAAGAATCATAGAGTTGTTAAGGTTGGAAAGGACCTCCAAGACATTGAGTCCAGCCTTTGACCAAACACCTCCATTCCAAATAAACCACAGTCAAAGGTTAAAGGTTGAGTTAAGGTTGAGTCCAGCCTTTGACCAAACACCTTCATTCCAAATAAACCACAGCACAAAAATCCAATCAGTCATATCTTGAACACCCCCAGAGCAGGTGACTCCACCAGCCCCTGGCCAGCATGTTCCAAGGCCTGGCCACACTTTCAGTGAAGAAATTCTACCTGATCTTCAACCTGAACCTCCCCTGGCACAGTTCTCTTGTCCTGCCACTTGCTGCCTGGGAGAAGAGCCTGACCTTCACCTGGCCACCACCTCCTGCCAGGGAGATGTAGAGAGGTAAGGTCTCCCCTGAGGCTCCTTTTCTCTGAAAACCTAAAATTAGTTTAGATGACTGGAAAGTTCTCTAATATATACATAAGACATTTCCATTGGAGTTTCCATGTGCTGACAGAATCTGTGATTGAACTCAGGTAAGCCAATGAGCCAGTGAGCCAGTGTTGGATGAGGTCCTGCTTCCTTGGGAGTTGATACTGTGTGATGGAGACACGAGCAGGTAAAGAATGTGGTGGAAGTAAATTTGGCTTCAATTCACACTGAGTGACCTTTTCTCTGGTCTCACCTTTCTCCCTGTGCCCTCTGCACGTTGCCCTCACTCTGTCACAGGGTACCCCTGGGAACACAAACAGACTGCTCAGCATCCTTCAGTCAATTTGCTGCCATGGTATGAGAAACCAGCAGCACAAGGCGCCGTGTGGAATGAGATTGATGGGATAATAATGCGCGTCCATCTTTCTCACTAGAAAACTTCATCATCAATTATTGTGTCAGCTGTAATTGTGTTGTCTCTCGAGGAGAGGCAGGCAGTGGCATTGTTCTAAGGAGGCAGGAGGCTCTGTCCTTTCCTACCATGATGCGATGGCTTTCTGAGGGGAAAAGAGGCATCTCTTGAAAGCTGAGCCGCAACTAAACTGGCAAACCGTAATTATCTGCAATGAAATAATTAGCAACATAAACACCTTCAGGCAATAAGCAATTCCAGCTACTCCTACAGAAGCAATTTGACCTCACTTAATGTCTATTATACACAACTTTGTAGAGTCCTATTGATACTGTAGTGCCAAGACCTGTGGGATCTGCCAAAGTTTGTTTCCATCGCTTACTGAGGAAACAGCAGTTCTACAGTTGCTTGGGAGATTAATTAACTTGTCAAATAATTAAGTGGACAGCCTGTAATGATGGTTCCCATTTCATAACTGATTTATCATTTTAGAAGCTTCCCAGATTTAGCTTCTTTATACAAAGGCTTCCATACAAGGAGAAAAATATTTTGTACATTCCACTTACCTGTTCAGGGCTTTTTCTGATTTTGCCCTGGGTTGTGAGGAATGTCATAGTGACGCAAGAAAATTGGGGGCTGGATGACCATTTTAATTTTGTTGTTAACAGATTAGTACTGGCTAAATGATAAAATCAGATTTTTAGAATGAGCTAGTTCTGCAGTGAGTGTTAAAATTGTTTGGTCATCTGCTGGTCTAATTATCATGATTTTGGCAGGCCCAGTTTCAGCTACCTCCTCTGTATTCAGTAATGAGCTAAGGACCAAGTAAATTACCACTTTTTATATACTCTACCTCATCTTTGTTTCCCTTGAAAGTGTTTGCAATACTTAAATGACTTTCTGGGGATTTGTAGCATTGAATCTCCAAAGTTTTACTGGTGTGTTAGTTATCTGAGATGGAGGGCAGTAAATAAAAAAAATCATGTATTATTCACCTTGCTCCTGAACTTAGAACTTCACATGAAAGTGTGATACACTGACACACTCTGAAGGCTGGTTATTCTGGTGAGATAGGCTCATTTTCATTGATTTTCTTAGAAGGATATATATTACTTACATGAATATGCTGACATTTTGTTGGAGCACATGAGAAAAATGCTGTCTCTTTGCCTGCCAAAGACCTTCCCAGGAAAACAGTTGTGCTAACCTGTTTAAAGAAAGCATCCAAGGGTATATTATAATCCTGGGTGAGCAACAAAATGCATCAATAAATAAATGTGAGACTGAATTTTGAGCCTGCATGTGTTTGGAGGGGACATTGGTCTGGGGCAGTTTGTTCCAGGCTCTCGTTAACATGAATAATTGTTTTGTTTCAGGCAAGAAAGTTTTGACTATCAATAAAGCATAGTTGGTGTAGTCAGCCTCCTGTGGGGTACTTAATGATCCATAAAACTGTTTAAAGGGAAGCTGCCAACCTGATTTTGGCCCAACCTGTGACTGTAGTTTTGATGTATCTATATTATACACATGCATATTTGCATTTATTGGCATCAAAGCCGAAACTTCAGAAAACGTAGGATTGCCTGCATAAACTTCATTTGCCTCTTTTATGCAACTGGAATGATATATAATTTTTCATAGCATGTTCACAACTGTAGCTTCCAAGTCACCTGTAGTCCTCTGTGGCTGTACCATGTGGAAGCAAAACTCTGGGGCATGAGCAGCAACATGGGTACGAGGACCACAGTTGAGAATTTTCCCCCAAATCATATGGTAAGACAAATTAGCTAGAGAGCATCCATTGGCCTTATCTTTGGCCTTGCTTCCCTTGATCTTGGACGTTCTTCACTGAACACATCAGAATGGGATTTGACAATGCAGAGCTGCTTCCACCACCACCTCTTTGGCCTAATGCATCTTATTTGAAATTGTTTGCTGTCATAGTCAATCTCTTTAAGGACTTGGAAGAACACTTTAATTAGCCCTGGTGAAGGGTCTGGAGCCAAGTGAAGCCTGGTGCCTCTTGTTCTCCTTATGTTTGTGTTTCCTGCCGTGTGTATTTGCTGGCAGAATCTTAAACCTGACTAATTACTTTTTGTGATGTCTAGACATCTTTAGCAAAGTGATTCTTTCCTTTTTTACTAGTGCTTATAATCTACATTTATGTGCTCCTCCATTCATCCTGCACAATCTTCAGAAAGATATACCACACAGCACTTAAAGATTAAAAAAAAAAGGATGAAGGCAAGCTTGGTGGAGTTTTAAATTGTATCATAACAATCGGCCATGATGTCCCAGCTTCTCCCACCACTGACAGATCCTTCCACCAGTTTTGCATCACTTGCATCATCTTGGGCTCCTTGCATCAGATTCTTCTCCATGCCTCCCAGTTTCCCCAGGAAGACGAATCAGGACTGGGGTATCCCAGGATCAATCCTCTCCCCTTCAGCTGTCTCTCATTTTTTTTCCTCTGCCCATGTGGAACACAAAAGCTTTTGTAAGCTGTATTAGAAAGCAAAATCTCCCTTCTAACTTGTCCTTCTGGAAAAAAGCACAAAGGAGCCAGATGCCCAGCATATGACTTCGGTAGATATTAATCTAAGACAGAGCAGATGATCATCTGTGGAAAAACCATCCTGTTGTTAATAGAGCCTTCAGGAATATTAGCAGACGGCTATAGCTTATGTTAGTCTTTCAAAGCTCAGCTGCTTTTTCCTCTGTACATGTTCCATATTCACCCTTCTCCTCTCCTCATAGATAACGGCATCATGCAATCCTCTTCATCTGCCACTCAATTTCAGCAATTTTCCCCAACTGATGCTTCAATGATACTCCTCTTCGTTCCTCAGCTTAGTCCATAGGAAATGCAGCATTAATAGGCTAATATCTGTATATCCGGTTCTATATCAAGGGGATGGAAAATGCCTTATTTCCATGTGACCAAAAATAACCTGAAATCATTGCAATTCAATTCCTTGCTTGCTTTACATCTGCTTGGAAAAATATGGCCCATGGCAACTAGGAAGAGAACTCAACAAACTAATTTCCATGCAGGAGCTGATTAGAATCTGTGGAGATGTTTTTGTAGGTGGAATGCTGCTTTGCTCCTATCACAGTTGCTGTCTCAAAATTCATCAAGCCCATTGTAGTAATTATATTAATCACCCAGAAACTCTGGCAGGATGTCACGCATTATGAAGCCATAGCCTGATATAAAGTAATTATTCAAATTTTCCCCCTCCAGAGGACTCTACGTGGCCTTACCCAGGGAGAGGTTCAGGTCAGGACTGAGAACTTGTATGAGGGTTTCCATGAATTCTGCAGTGGAATGCTTGTATTTGAAGTTAAAGCAGTTACATCTTTAGACACCAAATTAAAAATAGCTACACATGTTGATGAGACAACCTTTGAGTGCTGTGATGAATTAACACTTTTTTTCTTTTTTTTTTTTTTTTTGCTAAAAAGCACTCCTTGCTTTCAAGTAGCTTTCCTAGTTGACAAAGGACAATGTGCATGTTTTCCTGAAAATATTCTGGGAAAACATTACAGAATGATAATGTACAGCCATGAAAATGTGTCTTTAGCCTCCAAATCCAGCCAACAAGGCAGGAAGCCTTCCAGGGGAGGCATCTTCTTGACTCTGAAAATGGCAGATACTTCACTGTTACTCACCTGCCTTCTCACCCATCATTGTGGGGCTGGCTTTCACGTGTGAAATGCCAGATCAGAAACAAATGCTGCCACCTATTTATAAATACTTCCCCATCAAACACCCTGTATAATACCTGTGGAAAACAATGTGCCCCAGGTGACTCTCCTCCACTCACAACAGTTCATGGGCTTCACTGCAATTATTTCCAATGATAATTGTAAAGATAACACCATTTAAATTATCTAATGTTTTATTCAATATTTCGGTGAGTTTCAATTACTTCCAATTATAATTCAAGAGCTTTCTATTTAAAACAATTATTGTCTTTTATAACCTGTTTCAAGTCAAATAAATTGTTTGCCTTTATTCCTCCTTGGCTTCTTCCATAGGTATTCAATCGAGCTTTCCCTTTGGTTTTCCAGTTCCCCATTAACTTGTGTGGCCTTTCATTAACCCCTTATGTGCCCTCCCTCTCTACCACACAATCAAGCCTCTGAGAAGAAGCTGTCAGCACAGCCCCTGAGACAGCCACAATCAATTAAACTCATTAAAAATCAATATGATTCAATTACAAGACACAACAGTCCTGGTAGGTTGAATATTGCTGGGGTACTTGGAGCTAGGAGGTGTCCACTGGGGCAAAAATGTGCTCCATCTTTGGTTTTTCTAACATTTTCCATGTTAGGAAATGAGGGTGCCACCATGAGCTGTGAGCTCAGAAATATGAGCACATGGCAAGGGAGGGGAGTATTACTACAGTTAATCTTAAAACAGGAATACTGTGGGGTAAGACTATTTTTGGTTCATTGAATTTATAGGGAAATAGTGCTTGAAAGGAAAGAGCATCCCTAAGACACACTTGGAGTGATGTTAACTTATATACTATTTTTTTTATTTCTTTGTAGCATAAAATACATCTTGATAACAGGAACTGGTTACCCTGTGATTTCAGAAAAAAAATGTTTGATCATAAAACTATTTGAATCTGTATAAAAAAACTCCCTTTGGATATGGGACAGGAAGAAACCCTTCATTTGCAAATTGTTGTCTCCTTGCCATTCTTTGAAGGTGAGTTCCCAGTTCAATAGCTTTACATACTGTGAGTTATTGAGAGATATTGGGGAATAAAAAAGTTTGTTTTGTGAAGATGTAGAACAGAGGCAATTGTCCTTCATTTCACTTAGTTTCTAGGTTTTTTCCTTAATGAAAACTTGCCACGTTTAAAACAAAGTGTTTTTTTTTTAAATGTCATTTTATTCCCCAAGAGGAAAAAAGCACACAAATCTTTCAGTTAAACCCCATGCTTTTTAAAATATTTTTTCCTAGTGGGACACTGCTAAAAATGAAAGCATGTGTTCTTCTCTTTGGATTTTTTGCCACACTGTTTTCATTTAAGCAAGATGCTTTTCCCACACACACACAAAAACATATACACATTAGACTGAAAACATCTATAAAAGTTAAAAAATTCCATTTTGGATTTTTCTCTGGAAATGGAAAATAAGGAAAAAATCAAAATAGGTCAGGAAAAGATTTCCATTTAGCCAAAACAGTACTTTTGAATTAATTTATTCTCAATCAAAACATTTCACTCAGCTCTAATCGCCGGACTGAAGTCACCCTGCAGGATCTAAAAGGAGTTGATTTAGATGCTCCCATGGGTCCCCATGAATCAGAAAAGTAATCAGTCAATCATCATCCTGCTCTCAGAGTTTTCTGTTGTTGAATAATTCTCCAGATCGTGCTTGCTGAAACTCCTTGTCTGGCTATTTTTTCTACCTAGCAAAGATGACTGCAGCGTGCACGGCCCCCATCCAGCAAAGCACTTTACACATATTCTTTAGTTAACGTAGTCCCCTTGATGTTAATGAGGTATCCATGTACTTAAAGTTAAGCCCAAGCTTAAGTGATTTGTTGGACAGAGTCCTGAGCCCTGGAAGGGGAGGTGCTGAGAGCCGTTCTGTGGAAGCATCCTCAGCTTTAAAGCGGCGTGGCTTGGCAACGGTCAGCAGTTGTATTGATTTGAGCAGACCAGTTTAGAAATTGATGAAGATCCGTTTAAGCAGCTCCCATCCAAGGCTCCTCTCTAAGTCGCCTTAAAGCTGATTTTATGAGATGTGCTCTCCAAGCAGGATGAGAGCAGGGCTTGCTCTGACTGACCAGGCTCAGCTCATGAATGATTTGCTGAGCTCCTCTAGACACCTGCAATGAGAAGTTGCTTTTGCTGAGAAGTGTGAGATCTGTCCCTGGACACCCATAAGTAATCACCTCACTGAAAACAAGTAAACTCAACTTGCTCAGTTCTTATACAGATTACATATTTATAGCCACTTTTAACATCAAAGTGATCAACCTGTTTTGTTCAAGGCTCCATTTTAGGTGATATAACCTGTAAATTACTGTAATGTACTCTGCTCTGTTATTATTTACATTAAAACCCCCCACCGCTATTAGGTGTAGGTGGAGGGCAAAGAAGGTTCTTCCCACCTCCTTGCACTTTGTCATCTTATGGATCCCTCTGAAATGTAGCAGACAGCATCGATCATGTTATATAAATAACAGCTGTGCAGTGCAGTGCAGTGATATATCTGTCCCTAGGCATTGTCAGAAAATACCATGTCTTCCCTACAGAAGAGTAAAAAATATGTATTTCTTGAAAGTCACCAATCAATTGCTTCAGTCTTTTCCTGCAAACCTGACACCAAAAAATGTATTTGAAATGTCAATTCAAAATTCTTCACAGGCAAGTTTTCCTGACTGGCAGAAGGAGACTTGTTACTGACAGCACTACAGGAAAAAAATACCTGCTGAAACACATCAGTCAGTGCCTTTGCCATGGTCTGGAAAGCAGATAATGCAAAAAGATTCTGTAATTCTATGCAGGTACACCCTTGGGCCAAGCATGTTACAGGCTTGGGCAATATCAATAAAGTACATCTAAACCAGACGCGATTCTCACCTGTTGCACCTGGAATCTGCTCTGGGGATTTGGGTGGGTTTTGCTGCAGGTGTAATAGGTTCTCATGTGCCCTGGTTCTGACAAAACCCATCACACGAGTGAGTTCTGAGGTCTGTCAGTACCACAAGTGGCACACACCATTTCACTGCTTGCGTTATCAGTCTTGCCTTCCTACAAAGATAAGCCATGAAATATCAATGCATTAAATCTCTAATTCATTGATTTCAGAATTAGTCTTACTCTTTTATCTCAGTATCTGATCCCAGCCATCCAGACACAAAGGACAGGGATAAGAAATCCATAAGCACCAGTGTGTGGTTAAAGAACAGCTCTTCCAGATAACACACAAACATTAAAGCAAGGACAGGCTGAAGTCAATATGCTTGAACATATTTTAATTGCTTCTTAATAAGTGGATAATTTTGAGACTTCCCAACTCAATCATCTGCTTTTTCCATTCATTCTTTTACAAATCCTCTTCTGTTTAGGACAGAGTCGGGCAAGGTGCTGGCTGGACTCAGGATGTGATGATGTCCATTGAGCAGATGGATCCCAGAGTATTCCCACACCTCTGGCTTAGACTAACAGAGGTGCTGTGCTGATCTCTTCTCTTCTCTTCTCTTCTCTTCTCTTCTCTTCTCTTCTCTTCTCTTCTCTTCTCTTCTCTTCTCTTCTCTTCTCTTCTCTTCTCTTCTCTTCTCTTCTCTTCTCTTCTCTTCTCTTCTCTTCTCTTCTGCCATCCCTGCATCTCCACCTTCCTCAGAAGGGTGGGAAGCTGCATTTCAGCACTTCTCATCTGGGTTCAGTCTGATGCACCTCACAGCTCTGCCGGTTCATACTTACACTAAACCCAGCAGCCCCAGGGGAATCCTTGTGGCTCCATCACTGAGCCTCATCCCTCTCTTGCAGCCCTCTTCCCAGCTTGGGTAGCCAAAATATTTTGGTCTGTGCCTATCAGATCTGCCCACACACCAGCTCTGTCCTCAACAGTTCAGTGCTGATCAGTTCCTCCCAAAATCTGCTTTCCTGACAGTCCCCACTTGGGAGCATCCCAATATGCAGCCATTTATGGTTTATGTCAGCAATGTGGAGAGATCATGGGGTTGTTCACCTGAGGCAGGGCTACTGCTGGGCTGAAGTGATTAAAATATTAACTGCTGGAATAGCTGTCCATCCCACTCATCTCCATCAGAAGCAATTAATATGGATTATATATATTTTGCAAGAAGAATATCTTTCCTTTCAAACCTTGGAGGAACTCCAGGGAGGATTAGGTAGAAGACTGAATGAGCTAATTTGCATAAATTAGGTAAAATGTGAATAGCAATTTGCATTCTGAAAGGCTCTTTCTGACTCTTCATGATATATTGATGCCATCTGGAAAATCTAGCTATGAACCAGACATTTGTTGGAACGATTTTCCTCGGGCTGTTCCCACAAACTTTGCGTGCATGTTCAGAAATATTCCCCTTTCCTCCTACTGCTTGGAGCAGGGTTAAAGACCTCTTTATATGATTGACCCTCTTTATTCAAGAGAGGACAATTCAGATAGCTTAAGAAGAAATGGATGATGCATTGGAAATACTCTAATTGCTGTTCTTCACCGGAGGCAAAGGTTCCTGCTGTGGCTGTATTGAACCCCTGTGTTAATATGGCAGCAGAGTACCAGGGTAAGGAAATGGTCAGGCTGGAGTCTCATGTCATTTTTCTTTACTCAGATTACATCATTTCTTTGAGAACCTTATTTTATGAGCTTGCTTTTCTCTCCCTGTGATATCCAGCTTTTTCTTGCATTATATGAATTTCAGTCCCGCTTTTTCCTTTATCAGAAAAGATGCCTCATTTCTGGGAGTATTCAAGGCCAGGCCTAAACAACCTGGCCCAGTGGGAGGTGTCCCTGCTTATGGTGGGGAGTTGGAATGAGATGATCTTTGAGGTCCCTTTCAACCCAAACCATTCCATGACGTGTCCTTTATACATTGGATTTCTCACACAGCCACACAGAGCTCCTGCACTCTGCCCAGCTCCATCACGTGCCAGAGACAATACAGCCATAGTGACAGTAAAGTCACTGTTCCCAGTGCCTCCAGCAGAACATATCAGCTGATCACCACCTTCTCCCTCTGCTAGGGGTCACCCCTTTTTTTACAAAGGTAGGAACTGAGGCAGTTTGTCAGAGGCACCCATAAATCTCCATAGCTCAGGACAACGGACTTTCTGCTGTCGCTTGGAGCTGCTGCTGAAGCCATCACTGAATCCCTCAAGGGTTAGCCAGGTGGTCTGCAGCTTCTCCTCCCAGAGCTGCTGAGGGTCACAGTAAGGAGCTACTGAGCCTCTGTATCAGTGATTTGCATAGACAAAATCTGGCTGGAGCCAGACCAGGCAAATGCAGCACAGTGCAGGAACACAGTTAACAGATAAAGACTTTACATGCCCCAATGTTTTAGGGCAAAGAGACAAAGGGTCAGAGAAGTTCAAGATGCCAGAAAGGGGAAGAAAACCTCTTCAGATGTAACCTTTTTAAAGCAGGATGGTGAAGGAAGCTGGCATCAGGTTTGAATGTGATTTATAGTATCCTTATGCAATGAGAATTGCCACTACCCCCCAAACCAAATTATTTCCACAGCTCTTTTAGAGACAAATGTGTCTGAACTAACAGACAAACATTAACAGGGGCATGAGTCACTTGCTCATGCAGTTGCCAAGTTCACAGACTGAAGTCTGTGACAAGTTGAGTCTGTATCAACTGCCCATGCTTGAGAGGCTGGATTTGGAATAGCTGAGATGAACAGCCCTTGACTACAACTGTCAAAACTGGGGTGAAGGTAACAGCATCAGATTCATTCTAAATAAATACTTTCCAAGTTAAAAGGATGGATAAGGGTTTGGTGATTATGTAGTAACTGTATAAAGCCCAAACTTATACATCCTGCAATTAAATTCTGAGAGCTCTGCAAAGCTCTCTTAGAGCTGCAGAGTTAGAGGTCATTTCTGTGTGACCTGGAGGCTGAGATGGTATCAAAAATATCTAAGAAGTTTCAAACTTGAAATCCCTGACTGTGCTTAACTCCTTTAGGCCATTCTTTTTTCTTTTTGAGAACACCAACAACAGCAGTAACTTTTTATGCAGCTTTGGATGTGTCATATAAACTTTTGATAGTAATGGCAAGCTGACAATTTTTAGATTAAATGTTTTTTCTCTTGGTGAATGTAGGTCAAAACAAGCTGTTTGCAGAAGAACTTGGTTTTTTAAATTTTTTTAAATGGCAAAGCACCCTGTTTCCTAATTTTCAATAACAAAATGATTTTTTTTTATTTCAGAAATCTCACCATAATCTAAATGAAATACTTTCAAAGTATCTAAATAAACTGTATATTATCTGATCTGCACTTTTTTTTTAGATTATTGGTTCACTAACACTGATAAATCCAGAATACGGAAAATGATTACAAAATCTTGCAAATTCCCAGAGAGAGAGAAAGTATTTCCTTTACTGATATAATAACAAATAGCAATCATAATGAATGTCATAATTACAGTGGCCGTGAGGATAGTTATTGGCAATTTAAATCAAACTGCTCCCAGAAAACAGGGGAAAGTGGGAAGGAGTGAGGTGGGTGGATGATGGCTTAAAAGGATGGTTATTGATCGAGTTCATGGTGGATTAACTCAGGAAGGGAGAGCTGGATTTATTTTATCTTTATCTGCGAAAAAACATCGAATATTTGCTTAATTTTGTACGGCATAACTTGATGATTACACACAATTTGTACAAAAAGCCCATACTAAAGCAATTAAATACTCATTATGTTAGTTTCTCTGGCTCAGGAGGAGGAGTAGATATTTCCTTGGGCTCTCCTCCAGCCCTGTCTTCTATGCTTCCATACCCCATAGGCCAATCCCTCCAAAGCTGGTTTTTACTGGGCTGGGCTCAGAGCCACCTGGGCTCTGTCAGGAATTCCCTAAAGACCCATTTTGAGTCCAAAGAGCATTTGTGTCAGTGGTTAGGCCAGGCAAAAAGGGACGCTCTCCTATATTCTCCCTAGCCTCCAGGACAAGTTATATGCAAGTGTTTCTCAACCTTTTTCAATCTGTTGTTCTCTCAAACCCCACGTTTTCCCCATGTAAGCCCTGTCCAGCAAGCCCAAGCCTACTGTGAAAAGCTTTACCCTTTTGCAAGATTTGCAGCTTCCCACTGCAGAGCCATTAGACACAGCCCCCAGGTCCCCAGGCATCCTCAGGGGTTGAAAGCCACTGGTTTGCACCAGGGGGCTCCCAAAGTAATCCTGCAGAAGGGTGGTGCTGAGTCCTGGATGTGCTGAAACTAATGGAGCAGGCGTGAATCTCAGCTGGAGATAATGGAGGGGGGAAGTGCTCAGGGCTCTGAAAATGCCCTCTCCGGGTACCAGGAGCAACACAGCTCTGCTTGACCTGATTTGCTTTGCTCTCAGGCAGGTCTTATAGCTCCAGGCTGCTGCAAGAATTTCCAGTCCAAAGCCACCTTGTGTCCCAGGTGCCTGCTGGGCTGAGGGGGCTGGGAATGGGGCGAGGAGGGCAGCAAAGGCACAGAGAGCATTTCCTCTCATCTAGTCACTGGGGATGGGAGCTTGACCCCCATCTGGGAGTACTAAAGAATGATAAGGTCTCCCCTGAGCCTCCTTTCTCCAAAATAAACACCCCCAGCTCCCTCAGCTGCTCCTCATAGCACTGGTGCTCTATCTGTGCTTCTCTGTGTGTTTTAGCCCAGGAGGCTGCAGAACTCCCTGCCAAGAGAAACCATTGACTTCTTTTCTGGGATATAACAGTGGAAGGTCCCAGCTCTGATTAAAGGTGTCTTGTTTGCTTGCCCTCTCTGTAGTTACATGTGAGTATAGGATTCACCTATATCTGCTGCACTTTTCCCCCCGGACAAAACATTTCAGCAGCGCTGAGAGGAGTCTAATCAGATATTAAAAGCAAAGTGAATTGCACTTGCTGTAGAATTGGGGTAAATTACTAGAGCAATGATAGAGCCCCTCTCCTGTTTTAATCCATTTTAATCTCATTGTTGAGTTAATAAAACCCATTGGTTTACTAAATCAATGTAGGGTGTGATTCATTATTATGCGTGCTGGTACACAGATTCAAAAACAAACTCTGCTATAGACTGGAACAGCACTGATCCAATGGAAGTTGGCTCCAGGGAAAAATTACTTCTTGCCACTTGTCATAGAAAGACACCAGCTATGGTAAATTTTTGCTCGTGTGAATCAGAGGCTCTATTTGACTTCACTGATGCTGAATGCACTTGAAATATTTTTACAAATTATTTAATCTACAAACAGAAAAGAAACCTCCTTTTGTTTGAGTTCATATTGGATTCATTTATGACCATTAAGCAAAACAGCTATGCCCTATAATGAAGAGGGATTACTAGGGAAACAAATATATTTGTTAGCTTTATTCTTCCCCCTGCATCTATTAGAACAAGCCTGTGTTTCCAGCTTGCATTTCATTTTCTTTATGGCAGGCTGCTGGAGTTGAGACATAAATTAAATAGATACATTTATATAAAGTCTGAATTTCTGCTGCTTTTCTGTCTCAGATCATATCATTCTTGCCAACAGTCTTCATTTAGGAGGGTCAATCTATATATTACTGGAGAAGCAGACTCCATTTTTTTTATGCTCTTCCTCCCAATAGCTCTCTGAAAACAATGAACTTCCATGAACTTAAAAAGCATCTCTCTCATTTATAGCTTTGCAGATATCAGATATTTGACAGAGTCTTTCTTCTTAAAGATTCCAGTTCCAGACTTTTTTTTTTTGTTTTTAATTCTCATTAAAGGTCTTAAAAGGGTTTGAATCAGAAAGAGATGTTCTCTTGAGAGATGGTTTTCCTGATTGATAAAAAGCATCCAATCTGTCACACCCCCATGAAAAAAAGAAATCTGGGTAAAATATCTGTGCTATATACAGCCATAAGTCCTTGCAAATAAGAATTTATCCCAGAGTAACTAAGCTAGGACTCCCAAGGACTTTGTGACAGCTGTGAAGGACTCCAAGATCTGACATATGATCAAGTGAGAGTGACTTAACAAGTCACCAAACATCAGAAGAGCTGAGGTAGCAGTCTGGGCACACATTCTTGGCTGGTGACAAAGACATAATAATGCAATTTAACTTTGCTGACAGTGAAACAAAGTGAAGTTACATCATATTATTTTGCATTAGCTCCAGGCAAAGAGCATATGTACGGACAGGTACCTTCGCTCTGCTGATGTAAAAGAACATATTAAGCCTCCATGACCTGGTCTTTTACCCAAAACCTCAGATCTTCTGGCACCAAATATCTTAAGCTTTCACTGTATCAGCCAGAAGGGATTCCCTAGCCCAGGTTTGTCACAGCAAGGCAGCAGTGGCTGACCACCCCCTGTGGGTGCAGATTAACAGAGTGCAAACAGATTGCACTGAGCTAAGGGGAGATCTGCAGCCTTGATTCCACCAGCACAAGGAGGCAACAAGCCACAGGACAGACTCATGTTCTGGCTGAGGTCAAGTGTCTCAACCTTAATCCAGACACAAGACAATTGAGAAGCACAGTCCCTTATGGAAAGAAGCCTCAGCTGCACAATTGAAATGTCCAGATTTCAGCCTCCTCACAAATATTAAAGGATTATTACAGACTTAAATGCACTTTGACCTGCACATGTTTGGAGTGTCCTTCCCAGCAAAGGGCACTCTGGAGGCTTCCAAAGGAAGGAAAATGCAGGGAAACTTACCTTGTAGGGAATGTAGGAAACTTATCTTGAACCAGCAGTATTTGGTTTGGGGATGAAAAAAGAGAGAACGTGAGGGCTTGAAAATGGAAAATCAATGAGTTCATTAGGGCAGTGACAGTCTCAGCTGTGAGGGATGAGCATCTCTGAGCTCCATTTGTGGCTTGCTGTAGATTCATGGAACCAGAACAATTTGGATTGGAAGGGTTCCTTAAACATCTTGTTCTAATCCCTCTTCCATGGGCAGGGACACCTTCCACTAGATTTTGACTGGATTGCTCTGTGTCGGTGGCTGTTGCCCTAATTTTCTCCAAAAATTTGGGTTGGATATCAGAGGCTGGAGTTTTACTGTAGACAGAGTAGGAGGTCTGTCTACAGTCCCATTACAGAAATTGTCATGTACACCAGATACACAGTGAGATTAGTGTCACCCTGGAGGGCTAGGCCAGGCAAGAAGGGAACCTGAGCATTGGTTGAGTACAGGAAGTGACAAGGAAGGCTTTATTTATTTTGCACCTGGAAAGCCACCTATTCCAGTGGCTCTGCACAAAAGCAGGATAGTGGCAGAAAATAAGTAGGTAATGAGGACAGGGACAGAGCTCCCATCTGGAAGAAACTGTGTACAGGTAACTTCTCTCATCTACTTGCTGAATATCCCTGACTTGGAGATTTGAGATCCTAGTGATGGATTAAACACAGAAGAATCAAAACAGAACAGGGTCAGCAAATTCTTCCTTCTTCATCCAGTTCAGCAACAGCTGTGGAGGGCAGTTGTGCTTCTGGGATGCAATGCTCCTTCCTCCCCAGACACCTGCACGCTGGAGTAGGCTGGAGAGGAGACTTTTCCCAGCATCTGTCCCTCTTGCTGCCTTTTAGTTTCATTCTTGGATCATAGGTTTCAAATCACCAGTACACCCTGGCTCTTTTACAGCAAGTGACCTGTCAAGAACTGCATCAGTGAAAAAGATCCAGCTACAAATCACTGTCAGACTGCAGAGATGCCTTGTCTACAGTGGAGCTGGAATAGGTATCTATATACAAGGCCCACCCAAAAAAACTATTCCTCTAGTCCATGGAATATTTTCAGTTCTTGACCCAGGGTTATATCTGCGCACAAGAGACAAGAACAAGAAGGGAGTGGGAAGCAGGAGACAAAGAGAAAAATTAGGACATTATTACATATGCTCAGTGGAACAGATATAAATACAGATTTATTCTTTTGAGAGAAGTGACTGCCAGGATCTAGGGGAGTGTGACAGTGGGGTTCTGCTGAGATGCCCCTGATATTATGCACTCAGGTGAAACAACCGTAAAAAAGCCTACAAAGAAAGCTCTGACCATTCTGCTGTCTCTCTGCTCTCCCAATAGAAAACCCTTTCCTTGTGCACTTGTGTGTGAACATGCCCATCTAGCTCAGGATTAGATTTCTCTGGAAATGCATCCCTCAGTGGCTCCTGCAGCACAGCCCCAGCTGGCAGCCGCGGCTCGCGCCGTGCGGGTCACGCTCGCTTGTCCCCAGCACAAGGCACTTCCAGCAGGGAAGAGGCACAAGCTCTGTTTTGTGCCAGGGCCGGGAATAAAAAAAGAAATCTTCAATGCATAGAGCTCGTGGGCAGACAACTCAAATCGCTGGCACAGAACTAAACTCTGGAGTCCTCATAATACCTGGAGGATTGTTCTTCTTAACCTACTTGCATTTTATTTCACTCGGCTCTTCTCCGCGCCTCTGCCACTCGAAGCGCTAAGTTACAAATCTGCCTAGTAGAAGAATCTCTGCTCCCTCAAATGGCCTCCCTGGGCTGCAGAACTCCATTAATTAGCATCTTTTAAATGGTTGGGTAATATTCGTTGCTCCTTTCCGAAACCGTTTCCCCAAGCCCTAATTTTAATAAAGCTGGTTCTCGTGAACATTTGAATATTAAAGCCTTTGGTTACAGAAAGACAAAAGAGGCATTTTAAAAGACAGCTGGGCAAAGATTACTTAAATGGGCTGAAATAATTCTGTGTGTCTGTGTGCATGTGTGGATGTGCAGCACCTCTGAGGTAAAGCTTTGTCTTGGAGGTGTTTCTGTGTCAGTGTGCATGAGGTCAGAGCAGCTGTCATTTGGGAGGTGTCAGTGCCTGTCAGGGCAGTGACAACATCAGGGAGCCTGGGGAAACAAGGTACTGTGCAATATCTTTGAGTCTGGGTGAAAATTTCTCTCAAAACACACCAGAAATGGCTGAGTTTGCTTCGTGTAGTTGCATGCACTGTTTCAGATGTGAAAGGTGAACTGAAAGCTGCAGTGTATTTAAAGATCTTATCCTGGGGAGGGTGTTTTGTATCTTTTATTATGTGTATTCTTCAAGCTTTACAACCTCACCAGCTGGGGCTGATGGTGGCTAAGGAAGAAACAGTTTGACTGATTTTGTGCAAAGCAACTTCTTTGATGGGGACCAGATACTAAAATCAGCTAAGTATGTAATTTTCTTTCAGCATTGTCATGAAGATCTCCAGCCCTGTGGGGAATTACTAGCAAGGGTTTCCTTATCTTGCCAGCAAGGCCCAGCTTTGGAGGAACCAGAGGACAATCTGGACTCCACCACTGTTTTTTTTCCTCCTGAGGCTGACAGCAGAGGTGTCAGACCAATGATGTGTTTTGTTATGTTGATACATCCTGTCAACTCTGGACAGGGCATAGACTCTCTGATTCATATCTCACAGGTTAGTGGATCAGACAGCAGTGATTTCTGCCTTATCACAAATCTGAGGTTCAGTGATCAGTGAGGTGTAAGTATTTCTTCAGATACTTCAGCCTGCCTGGGAAAGATTTACAGCAGTTTCCTTGCTGAAAGGCTTTACACACTGTCAAACCTCTCCTGAGTCAGAGGGCTGCCTATCAATGGGCTGTTATTTGCTCAGAAAGCAGCTGTGGTTTTCCCACTAGATGCAGTGGCACAGCCATGATTTGTAGTTGCTGTAAAATGATGATAATCTGTTATTCACAACCCACCAGAGGTGTGGTCACAGGGTTTTGATGAGCTGTACCTGCTGCCCAAGCTAACGCAATGCCTGGAAAGTAAGCTAGAAAATTTGTTCTTTTAATTCACCTGATCTTGCTGAACTCTTTGCTGTGTCAGTTGCTGACCCTGAAACATCCTGAGGAAGCCCTGGAGAGCTGATCCCAGCCACTGGATCATTCACACACTGGCATTTCTCCTCACCTCTGGTGGAGCTCAGCCTCACACTGGCAACCCCCAAGTGGAAGAACTTGACACAGTTTTCAATAGTTTCATTCTCTGCATTTGTTTCAGTGACAGATTTGAGCAACGGTCTCCATTCTTAAGCCATTTTCTCCCTAACAAAGAGGCTTTTCAGGAATTCTGAAGCACTCTCTGTCTCTCTCGTGCGGGAGCAATGCTCTCTGTGACAATGTCTGTGCTGCACTGGGTCCTCTTGCCTCCTGCCAAATCATGTCTTCTACCCACTTGACCCTAAGGAGATGCTCCTCAGCTGACCCCACTCATGGAACAGTCACAGGAGGTCAGCACTGTACTTTGGCTTGCAGACAGAAGGCCAGAATGCTGCGTTTGGAGGTCAGACTGTTGAATTTGGAGGAAATGTAGCAAAAAGATAACGCAAGAGAGCCTCCAGGCTTCCATGTGGGACCTGGGGTCATGGAGATGGCTCCTCATTCCCATGCAATCTCCCTCTGAGCCATTGGGAATGTGGACAGTGCAGTGGATCTATCTGCAGAGATCTGACTGCAAAATTTTAGGATTTATATTCATGCTTTACACAGTCGCCAACCCAAAATTAGTAAACAATCCCGAAATTTGACTCCTGTGTGCTTCTTTGGATCATCTCTGTAGTAAATCTGGGCTTCTTTCCCAAGGATCACTCTGCAGGTCCAAAGGTTGGGTGTGAACGGGGATTGGGTGAAGCAGAAGTGAATTTAGATTTGCTGCCAATGATCCTAAATGAAGTCCAAGGGTTTGGAGCTACCAGTGAGAGGCTGAAGTGGAGAGGGTAATACACCAGAGTGAGCGTGGTGCGCCTCTTCAGCTGCTTGTGGATCACAAGCAAATTTATCTTCTGTGGCTTCTTTTTGAGGGGCAGCCCCTCACCCTGCAGCAGAGGAGCCCAGCAGAGCAGCAATCATTGCACCTCACTCCCAAAGCTATCCTTACTCCAGCCGTGGGGCTCCTGCATGTGAATATTTTGGTCATTCTTTGGGAAAATCAGAAAATTGACCCTCTGAGAGGAGGCTGAACTTCTCTACTCAAAGTGAGAGCAATCAGCAGCCAGGTCAAGGGATGAAATCACAAATGCAGTGTGAGAGAGAAGGAGCTTTTTTAAGTTTTATATAGGGTTTTACCAGCTCCAACCATCCCACAATGTGCAGGATGGGTCTTCCTTCTTTCTGCATTGGATGGTCTTGTGCTTCTCTTAAATTTTGCTAGTGGTTAAAAAATTGAATATTTCTTCAAAAAACTAGGAAGACTGCCTTGCACACATTCAGATTGCAATAGAAATCTGATCTTGAATGGCAGAAAGAAAAGAGAGAAAACAGGATTTATGAAGGCTCAAAGTCAAATATTTACTTTCTCTGTCTTATTTCTTTTCATCTGCTTAAATAATTGACTAGAAGTGGAGAACCTTCTAGGTGAGATGAAGAAGAATAATTTTTTTTCAGGAAGACATATAATAGGTGGAAGATTATTATTGGTTCTAAATGCAGAATAAAACCCAGCTTCAGGCCTTCTTTGCTTAGAATGAAAACATCTTTTCATGATTTTTATGCATATGAAGGAAAGTGAACCTTTTTCTCTTGTAGTAATTGCATTTTTAGTCACAATTTGCCTGTTATCTTTGCATTTCCCACAGGTGGAGATATTGGTTTTCATGGAGGGTTTGCTTTGGCTGTTCATCTCTCAAAACCCTCTGTGATATAATGAAATATCAGGCTGCCAAGTAATCAGTGTGTTTTTTTGTTTTCTTTTTTTTCCCCTAATAAACACACATGCACAGGCAGTAATTTGTTTATTCAACTCCTTGTTCAGGGTTGAAATTTACTCCAAAAGCAAGCAAGAGCATACAGAGAGCCCAGGTTATGGTTCAGGGGAGAGATGCAGCCCCTTTCCAGGGAGTGCCCAGGGAGCAGCTCCAAAGGTCATTTGTTCACTGATAATGACACCACAGGTGGGAACTGTTCAACTCCCCCCATTCACAGAACTTTAATTTGGGTTTTAAATTTCTTTTCCAGGAAGCTTTTCCTGTATCATTCATGAAGTCTCTTTGTCAGAATGGAAATAATTCTAATCACCTACCTTTATTTTTCCCTTGTTTGCGATTTTTGCTGAAGTCTGATGAAACGAGTTTGGTCAGCTTCCCATTTGGTAATAGGCAGATTCAATTTCTGATTTTCAGTCACGCACAACACAGCAAGAAAACAGCTCATGGGGGTGATCAAAACACCTCACTGAAACAATTTCTGCTTATTTTGTTTTTTGTAATTATTCTTTTTCTCTTTTTTCTTCAGCATTGTGGAAATATTGAGTCAAAATTAGGTTGCCAACATCACTTAAGAAGAGACAAAGGATTTTAAATCCCTAGTCAGTGTTAGAATCCATAGGCAGTCCTACAAAAAAAAAAGAAAGAAAAGAAAAAAGGAAGATGAAAACATTTATCCTCAGAATCAGCATAATTGTCATAGTTATTCATGTTATACTTTATTTTACCTACAAAGCTCTGAATTTCAGATTACATCCTTTTCTTTTCGGCTGGTGATGGTGAATATCAAGAAGTGTGAAACCAAAGACAGGATGCCAGATTTCTGAAGAAAAAAAAATCCACTTTGCTCTTCTGCTCTGGCCTGAATCTGTTGTGAGGAGAGGAATGAGAAGGTGAAAAGGGCAGGGAAACAATTTCTGAAAACCTGTGCAATGGCTATGGGAGAACAGCAGGAAAACAGGTCTGAAGCTGCTTCAAGTATTGTTTTATCCCTCTAATAACCTCACTCAAGCCATCTTTCACCTCCATTTTAGCATCTGCCACCAGAAAAATAAAGGGAGAAAACAGGCCACTGAAGGGGGGTGGAAAAGATTTTTCTCTTTCACTTGGTGGTAACCAAATGGAACAGACCCACTCCCGAGGTGAACCGGGGGCTGTTCGCTTCATCAAGACCAATTTGCAGCATATTTCAGTTCTGTGAGGCCAGAACCACCTTTTGTCAAGCAGATCCTGTCCTAGAAGCTCAAAGAAGACCAAAAGCAACACCAGGGTTGTCACCAGGCTTGTGTCCATGTGGGGCTGTGGACGCTGAGCAGTCGGCAAATCGCGGTCGCTGTCAGTGTGTGGGAAGAAGGAGGATCCTGGGGTTAAACATCATGTCCTCCCGTGAGGAAAAGGGATCTGTGGCATCAAAACTTTCATTCCTTCAGAGCACCGACCTATCTGCCTGTCAGGACTCTGAATTTGATGTGTTTTCAATGCAGTTTTATGTGATGGATGGCTTGGGCCCCCTACAGTTTACCTGCCAAAAGTTAAAGTAAATGCTCCAGAAGTTTGCAGAGGAAATGAAAGCCCAGGATGTTTCTGAAGTCTGGGAGATAATTAGTGTGATTTACATCCTTGGCATTACAGGAAGCTTAACATTTCTCGTGTTCCCATGAAATGTTGCTGCAGAGGTGGGGGTTTGGGAAAATGACGTTGGCTGAAATGCATGGATCAGGATGCTGGTGGAGAGTGGAGCTGCTCACACAGATGGAAAGCTGATAACAGACCAAGGGGGTTTCAGATCCTGCTGCTGCACAAGGACACACTTTTACAGATGCTGGAACTGCTGAGCTAACAATTTTTTTTCCTTTGAAAATGACTGCTTTGAGTGGGCAAGAAATGTCTTCGCTATACTTAGAGGTGGATTATGTGATGGGAAAAAATAGAAGGGCTACTTCATGTGCCAGCATATGAAACTGCCTCCAAGTCTTGCCAGAAAAGGAGAAAAGCACAGCAAAAGCTTCTCAAAATCCTGCTCTGATGAGGAGCAGGTGTGAATTTTGCAGAAAGGCAGGTTGCAGGGCAGCTCCAGGGAAAGGTGACATGCTGTTGTGAAAGGGAAGGAGTAAACAGAAGAGTGCAGAAGTGGCAGCCTCTGGGATTCAGTCCTTAAGGTTTGACTTGTTGACACATGAGAAACTATTCAGTGCTCACTGTTCTGAGAGATCAGTCACCCTCCTCATGGATGGAGACTGAACAGTTCAGGAGCAGGATTGCTGTGGATCTGCAAGGTCAGAGGGGCAATGGGGACAGGGAGAACACTGCTGGGCAGATAGGACCATCCACAGAGTGGAAAGCCTCAGTGCTGGAGGCTCTGGCCAGAAAAAACCCATGGGACAGAGGCAGACAGAAAGAGGGGATGCTGCTGGAACAGGGGTAATAGATTTCCATCTTTCCAGGTTATTTAGGGAACTAGCCAGTGTAACAGTGCCTTTAATATTTTAAGATATAATTTAACTTCTGATATTTTTTGCCCTGTATAACCTCTTCTTGCCTTCTCTCAAAGAGATCCCTTCAGTCCACACTGGTGAGTCGCCATGGAGACTACAGCCATGTGGTGGCAAGACGTGACTCCACACTGCTGGAGCCTCATCACTTAATTATTTATTAATAGACTTTTACCCTCATAGCCTCAAGAGATATAACATCTTGTTACCAAGGCTGGGAGAGAAACAAGAAACAAAGGCACAAAGAAAACAAAAGGGGCGGGGGGGGGGAGAAAAACACAGGCAATTAGAAATAATTAATTAGAAGTACTATAAACATGCCAGGAAATGTAATAGGAGTGGAAATTGAGCTCAAAACCCTATTGGTCAATATTGTTTAGCTGAAAAAGTATCTGGCTAGGTAGAGGCAAGATAGTCAATATACAGGGAGGTGAAGTTTGTGGCCAGGGTCATTTTGCAGGGTGCCCACTGCAGTCTGTTGGGATGGGAAGATGTTTTTCATGTTCTCAGCTGGAAATGAACCCCAACAGTTAAATCACATTGCCCTGCCTTTAAAACCTTGCCATAAAGATTTTGATCCCCCAGGAATGAGGAATGATGGAGACCACAGGACCATGTGGCTTTGATGACCGATCACAATTTCTAAATTGAAAGGAGTCTGGCAAACACTTGTGAAAACCTCTCACTCCCTGAATTTTTGATTAAAACAGACCTGGCAAATAACAGGTCAATTCACAGGAATGAGCACCAGTTCGTTAAAAAAGGTCAAGATGCACAGCAGGATTTCCTTGCTTTGTATTTGTTTTAATTGTACAGCTAATCCAGCCTATTATAACAGAAAATAAGTACAGGCATCATCTTATTTCTGTCTCTTTACTTTTAGACTTTTGTAAGAGCTGCAGCATCATCAGACCAGGTTATTACTTTTTCTAAAAACTTCTTCCCAATATTATTAACCCAAAAACTTTTTCATGCCTGCTTCAATTGGTGACTCTCAACTAGGAGGAGACTGAGAACAAGTTGGAGCTCCAACAGAGTTTGTAAGGGGACATCTGTGCCCTCTAGATAAATATCAGATGTGACAAGACAATGTACTGGGCCAGAAAAATTAAAATCCTTTCATAATGTGTCTTCAAATAGGGGAAAAAATATAAAAATACTTCAACCCCAAGCACAATATAAAACAAAACTGGAGGAATTGCATGGCACAGAGCCAAGCAAATTTAAGGAACAAATCTAGCAAACAATGAAAAGCAACAGCTCTGACCAAAACCAACCATTAAATGTTAAATGCTTCTCTTGTAACTGACAACACCAACAACTTTAAAGGGCTGTTTTGCTAGCATGTGTATGTGTGTGTAGGGAATACTTACAGAATACTCACAGAGCTGGCTAAATTTGTATTTCTTGTGTTTTGTTATAGTTTTTATTCTTTAATTTTTTTCCTTTACAAATTTGTACTAATGGAAGGTAAAATCCACAGTCAGTCCAGTCGCAGTCAAGGAGGTTGGAGCACTTTGCATCTGGTCTGGTGTGCATGAAGGACCGTAGGCATCACCTGCCTGCTTGGCCTTGAAGCAGATTCACCTGGAGACACCTCCTGCCACACAGAAATGAGGCAAAAAAGTCTTGTGGTGGTGGACAGAGAGGAGAGGCAGTGAAGGACCAGGAATGGGGAAAGGTTTGGTGACATTCCTGTATATTTTGAGTAGAGTTTTTATTCTCCCCTTGTTCTCTTTGCTTGTGATGCAGTCTCCAGAAAAGTGATGTGCTGCTGGCTGCACAGATACAGCCACACAGTGTCTGTGTGTGGGATCCCAGTGTTTATCCCAAGCATTATTTAGTGTTCAGCTTCCTGACACCTAAGCATCTGAGAGCCATTTTTGCATTTTTCCTCGCCATTTCTTCCTCCTTTGGAGAAGGATTGTGTTGGGATTTGTCTCTACTCCACAAAGGAACCTAAAGGAAGGACTTAAGCACAGAGGAAGCACTGAGGCAACTGAGGTCAAAAAGTGAAGTCCTGGTCTCCCTCTGCCTGGCACAGCTCAGCAGAGACCCATCCACAACCACCTTTCTTGCTAGTGCTAAAACAGAGCTGCCTTGTTTGCTCTTGTGCACATGAGACAACCACAGAGGCAAAAGATTTTTCCATTTTGAGGGGAACAAGGACTCAGGCTACCCCCTTTTCTTTGCTGTTCTACTCTTATCCTCTTGTCTCTCCTCCAAGAGTTCTGAAGTCTCTGTCAGTTTGTCTGATCAGCCCTGGTTGGCTCAGTGGTGAATTTGTGAGAAGTCTTCCTTAACCATCTCCCTAGAGTTTTTTGGAACCAATTCCTACCAGCACTTTTATTCCCTGACACTAGCCAGGTGATCCTCTAATCATGTTTAGTACAGCAAGATTAACCTGTCATTAAAAATATAATTGTTCTTCAATTTGCACTGCTTTCTGAAATGGAGGCTGAAGAGAATGCCAATGCTGTGACTGGAACTTTGCTGCAAAGCCTCTGGCAACAAAAAGCTTATTATTTGCAAAAGAGGGGATCCTAATTGGAAAATATGATGGAGAGAAAATAGTGAATCCTCAGTAATCTCCTTCCAAAATGATAATGTATGTGGTATAATGAATATTAATGTACCATATTTATGAAATGGGGACACTGGAAAGTGCAAGATAAGTTTTCCTTCTCACTGCATTGTACTTGGCAAATAACACTTGGTGGAGTGACATTCACCCAGAAATTGTCCTCAACACCTCTGTCTCAGACACAGCTGAACAAAAATGCACCCAGAATTTGCCTTATCCATGATCTTAACAACAACCACTGTCCCATTTCTGGCATTTCCTCCCCACAGCCCTCCTCTTGTTCATTACTCATTTCAGTCAAACATGACACTCCTCACACAGCCCTGCTCATCTCTGTGAAGGCAGGAAGATGCATGAACCTGGACCAACCCAGCTGGAAACGTGGTGATATCCTAATATCCACTATCACTACACACTAAGTAGCAACACAAGTGATCTCTGAGAAAGGGAGATGTTTTATTTCGAAATCATTCAACTGGATTTTAGAGTCAGGTTTCTCAGTCCCCTTGGACTCTCGAAGACACTGGAACTAATGTGAGTTTGTGTTAAGAGCGAAAATTCAAGAACTCGTAATCTGGCCCTTCCTGTTTGGATATTAAATGCTAAGAAGTGCCAGAGTTTGTTCTGAAGCCCTTGGTAGAGATGCTGTCACCCAGAGATCCCCCCATATTGGCTAAATCCTTGTTTCTAGCACTGTAATTATAGTACATGAAGTTTTTTAGGGACGCTCCCTTAAGTATAGTCATTACCTGTTCTGGCAGACTTTTTTGTAAGTCTTTAAAAAATAATTTCCAGAGAATTGAGGTTTATTGGAGAGACATATTATTTTATTTACTTGCCCATTCCCATACTATTATCTTCCTGTTATCTGCTTTCTTTGGAATTAAGCAGTTAACATAGTTACTGTGTGGAAATGTAGATTTCCCTTGGCACTCCTTGGAGGGAAGAAAGGATAATTTCAGAGAGGTTCCCCTTTAGGTAATGCATCTACCAGAGCTTTCTCAATATTTCTGTAGGACAAATGAGAGTGCAGGAAAGGAAGAGCCATCATGCTGATAAAAGACTCAGGGATCTGGACTCACTGTGGCCACAAACTTGGTGTGTGACATCACGAAAACCATTTTATTTCCCCATTCCTTACTTCTCTACCTGTCAAAAACTTTACTTTCCCTCAACTCTTTTTCCACTGTGTTGGTGTAAATGACAAACTCTAGGTGTAATCTCTGTCCCATCCTGTCATGTTATTTAGCAGAAGGGAAGGTGGGTCTTTGCAGGGGCCTTTAGAAAGCAGAGCAGAGGTAGCAATAACAGAGAGGGCAATGGGAGATAGCATCCTCAGGACTACAAAGGCGGCTCCCTGCCTTCTGATGTCAGTCCACATAATCCCCACACAGGATCCACACAGTGCTGCAATCTCCATGTGGTCCCAGCAGGATTACAGGGATGATTCACCCAAAAAACACTTCAGCAGTTCACACTTGTGAGAGGATGATTTGAAGGGGAGGGTGGCTCTGGGGCTGCCATCGATCCCCACAAATGTTGGACGTGGAGTGTGACAGGCAAGTCGTGTGCTCTGGCTTTAAACCTGGTCCTTGCTACTTCTGCTAAAATAGGGTCTCAGCACGTGCAGTTTAGAGGCTCTGGCACAAACAAGAGTAGTTTTGAATACATCCAACAGGGTGACACACACAGGACATAGAGTTCTGTAGGGACAACAGGACATATCCCATTGCAATGCCTTTGGCATGTGCTTTCTTCACTCCACCTCCAGCAAATGCTAGGCTTTGCATCCACACGTGCTATTTCAGAAGGCATCTAGCACTGGGAGAAATCACCTCCCCCAGGCTATCCAAAACCTTCAGCCACTGCCATTCAGAGCAATCTCTATATACAGAATAATTATTTTAATCAGGAGATGTGTTAGAAATAGGATATGTGCAGCTGTTGTGTGGTTTCCTGCACTTCCTGGAATGGCTGCCTGGAAAAGTGGATTAAAACTGTAGGTGGAAGGGCAGTTGTCATGGAAACTGCATCACTGGCAGCTTCATTTCAATCTTTTCTTCCTTCTGATAATTTTCTACCCATTTTGCCACTCTGAGCTGGTACTCTGTCGTCTTGGTTCTCCCTTGCCTTGATCAAACTATCTGTGGTGCCTCAAGTCAGGGTTTGGAAGTGAACCATGGATGAAACATGGAAAGCCAGTGGAGAGTTTGGAAACATGGAAAACTAGTGGAGGGCAAGACTGTGGCCTCAGGAGTTATTGACATCCATGTTTAACAAGTGCAGCTGAGAGTTAAATTTCAAGACTGCCAAATATAATCTAAAGTGGCCTCGAGAGGATGAATTACCTTCAGTTGATCTTAGATTTCTAGTTTTGTTTTCCCCAAATACTCAGATTGCTCTGGTGCATCCAGAAAATATTCTAAAACCCCTAGAGTTTAATGAGCTTTTGTTCACATCATTATTCAGTTAAAAAGAACAAAAAACCCCAACTTTCCAGAAGGTGTATTTCTTGTTATTAGCACTCTTCTACTTACTACTCTAAATTTTAGAGGAAAACTAAAACCATGAGGTTTCAGAAAACAATCAAACCACGAAAAAAAATTAACAATTGGGACTAATGAACCCGAAAATAATTGGTCCAAATTATTGAATAAATATAGCACTTAAGAGTAATGAAGGTACTTAGGCAGCATGGGGACTGCATTCAGAGCTATTTGCCAACTAGACAGCAGTCTGAATTTGCAGCAAATGCTGGGCCTGATTCATCACTGAGTTTTCTATCCCCATGTGACTCTGGAGGCTGTTTTGCAGAGTAATGAATTAAGTTCATTACTCGAGATGCACAGTCCCTCTGCTCACACCAGCCTGTCACTTCCTGCTCACTGAGGTCTGGCAGAACTAAGTTGGTTTTTACACAAAATTTAAGTTTTAATTTTTTTTTTCAGCAGATGTAAGAGGCCATTGGTAGAACACAGCAACAAGACTAAAGCCCTCACTCATCAGCAAAAAGTGCTTTTCCCTGAGTTATGACCATTTTCCTGTTGTTTCCTGGCCATGCCTGTGGGGTTTTTTTCTCCCAGTCCTAGTTTTATCAGAGGAACAGAACCACAGACACAAAGATGGGTTTGTCTTGGATGGTTGTTATTGCTCTGGGTCCTTAGAGCGCTCTCCAGAGATGTCTGCAGAGGAACACCCTCAGCATCAGACTCCCAGAATTACCTGGCCCTTTCCATCCACCTTCAAACTCTCACAGTGCAAATGAAAACAGGATTGGGGGTTTCCATGATGATTTAATGTTGGAAAGCGCAAGTTTAGCATCACTTGAGATGGTTGTATTCAGTGCAGCCTGTTCTTCATGCTACCAGCAGCAGCTGATGGCCACAATGGTCCTTTGCCTACGTGTGTGGCAGTGCCTGCAGTGGGAGGAAGGCTCAGTGGCAGAGATGAACAGCCTTGGCTCCTGCAGGTTCCTGTAAATGAAACACTGCAGCCAAGAGGGGGGAAGAAGGGGGAGAGATGCATAAGGAAGAGCTCAGCTGCAAGGAGAGCTCGACCCCCACTCTGCTTTCCCTTTCCTAGCTGGGGACTGGAGCCCCATTTGTCATGACTCAGAAAGCTCATGGCCAGCTACCTGCACATCACACCCACAGCCCTGTGGCTGGGATGGGGAAGGATTTATAAACATGTAGGCTGGACTTTTATTTCCTGATAATCTAGTTTAGTGTGACAAATAGCCCCATGAACAGGACACCCTCTGGCTCTCGCTGTCCACGTCACTTGGACAGCTGCCAGCTTCCCAGCGCCTGAGGTGCTGGCTTCCTTCCCAGCTCTTCCCTCTATCTGCAGCCCTCCAGCAAGTTTTCATCACTCCAGTCTCTTCCAAGGCAGTGACCCTGATGTACCTGTCACATGGTGTTCTGCAGATAGCCATGGCACTTGGCAATGTGTCCCAGAGACAAGCACAATTCAGGAACTTAGACAGAGCTTCACTTTCTTTGTCATTCTCTTCTCATCTTTGCTCCTCCTTTCTTCTCCCCCTGCTGCTCCATCCAGAGAGCTCTTGGATGAGGCTGCAGGTTGCTCTCCACACACTTCTCTAACCCTACTACCACCTTGTAAGTGTGAGCACCAGCAACCCAGTCAGCTCCCTTGCCATGCTGTGAAATGGGAATGTCATTTGCTTATTCTGCCACATAGCTCCAGGCTCAGTGTCTCCAGCTGTTAAATCCTGTTTAAAACCACTCAGAAGGGAGTTCCAATACCACTTGAACCAGATGCTGGCCTTTATCCAGCCCTTCCTCACCACTCAACTGGTTTGGTTTCCCAGCTTAACCAATTCTTTACCTGCTAATAAATCATGAAGCAACAGAAGGAAATCACATTCTGTTTCAAACAGAACTGTGGCAGCTTGATTCAATATAAACAGTCCTGGCACTCCAAAGATTTCCAATTGATGGAATGAGCATTTGGGAGAATATCAAATATCTCTTCTGAGCTCTACGTAAGTCAAATGAGTTGGTCTGAGCTAATCTTGTGATTTCAGGGGAATCTTCAAAGAGGCTTCAGCGCATCTCGGAGTGCAAAACAATATTACAGCAAGGCAAAATTTACTGAAACTTTCTCCTTTTTTTTTTCCAATCAGCAACATCAGGATGCACTAAGGTGGGCAGATGGTCCAGAATTTATCATTTTGCTGGAGTAAAATGGGCAAAGCCTGGTAGGTGTGTGCACCACCAGGAAAGGTGCTCTCCATCAATGCACATTGATATTAGTACATGTGACACACCCTCATGTGCTGCATCCAAGAGCAAATGCTCTTGTGCATCCCACACATTTTCATTTAAGACAAACTTATATCTCATCATTTTCAGATTGTACCTGAAGAATCAGCTATTGCATTCTCTGAATCACTTCTGCCCAGTTCTTATACAGAAATCATTAGCCTGTGGAAATACTCTGTTTTTTTCAGCAGAGGAAGCCATATGCTCATCCAGAGGCAATTACTCCTCTAATACAAGTTCTATAATAACCTTAAACAGTACTGAATAGCATAATTGTTTGCTTTAATAAATACTTTAGAACACTTTAGCTGCACTGTAAAATGGCCTCACAAAATCCCTTTTCAGCTTCTTCCAGCCTGCCTGTGATGTTCTCCATTCTTCTGGCCATTTTTTTTCCCTTGGAATTTTGCAGTGATACTTAAACAGAGATGTTTTGAATTATAAATGTGAGGAGTTAAGAATTCTTTTCTCTTTCTCTTCTAAATGACTTTTCATCATATGTTGGACCTAAGTATCTATTAGGGTAAAATCAATAACAGCTCCCAGAATAAAGAGAAAATGCCCCAGAATTAATATACTTCACGAACAACCACTGCAGCTGTACATCCAAAAGGAAGCTAATAGAGTGGCTCCTTCTACAGGCTACTGGTGTTTGAAATAATCCATTCTTAAAATCGTTAGGAACAATGTATTTTAACATTACAACCAAAGCAGGGCTTGTGCTTCTGTGCCCTTACAGACACATCAGAGCAGCAATGATTTCTCTGGTCTCAGTTCCTAATGTCTGAGCACCTGTGCATGCTAAAATTGATAACAGCCAAACAATACCCTTCTTCCTTTCTTCATCTCTGAGGGAATGGACGTGAAAAGCTGTATGCTGAGTGACAAGGACAGATAGGAACTGGAGAAACATGTCCCTTTGTTGGGACTTCAACACCCCACTGCCTGCTCATGTCAGACTGGAAGCAAAGGTCAATGACCCTCGACTATTTTCTATCATTTTTCCTTTTCTAATATTTCAGGTAGATCCTGTGCTCCTCTCTCCTCTGAATGCAGTGAAGGAGCCAGTGAGTTGGGAAGGATCCTCTGGCTGACGAGAGCTGTTATTTAAAATAAAATTATTCATCTGAGCACTGAAAGTTCATTGAAGACCAGCTGAGTGACACCCATGACACCGAGCTTGCATGTAAATGCAACCTTTGTTCTTCAGGACTGGCTGGGTCAGGCACACACAGAGAGCAGAACTCTGTTCCCAGTCCCTCCCATGAAGAGAGTAGGGCACAGCAGGACTGCTGGCTGAATATCAATCAGGTTGCTCCAGAGAAAGCAGTGGGAAGATATCCCTGCTCTCCCTCCCAGGTCCTGCATGGGACCCATCCAGAATACAAAACACATCCTGAGTCCAGGAAACTGCAACCAAAAACCACCCAGAGACATAAATGTCGTGGTTGCAGTACATTTTAATAGTATGTAGATGGACAAAACAGCAACAGCATTTATAATTCAGGAACATTAAAGAAAATATAGCACTTGCTGGAAAGCACAGTGGTGCTCTCCATCTGCCTTATCACTGGACTCCAATGGTTGGGTGCCCACAGACCTTTTGCATTAAATTTTACGTTGATTTTTATGGCCAGTTATTACACGCAGTGTCTGAGCACTCCAACTGCTCTGTCTCCTCCCTGGTGTGGTATGAAATAAAGTTCATGGCAGTGGTGTAATGGATGGCTCGGACCAACTCCAAAAGCGGGGGTTTATCAGGTAATTATTTGAGGGGAGTCAGAAAATGTGGTCTTTTATGTCTACATATAAAAACTGCATTAGGCTTGGAAAGAGCCAAAACATGTCATATCATGGGTTCCCAGTGCTTATTACTTCATCCCCTTTTGTCTTTCCTCCCTTTCTATTCCAGGGGAGCATTTCTAGGCCTTTGTTTCACTGGGAGGAGGCCAATTCCAGTATCCCATCACTCACAGCCCAAGGAGAAAAGGATGCACTGGTGTATCCCTTTCTGGAGCCCAAAAGGTACTGAGCTGGATGCTGGAAAAACACAAGTTTTATAGCAGCTGGCAAACCCGAGGTCTGCACATCTCCCTTTATAAGCTGTAATGTGACTTTCAAAATCAAAAGTGTCACGGCTGCCTTCCCAGGTACTTGGTAAAGAAATGTTCTTACTGCCTTACTCTGGAACTTTCCCTACAGGAAGAGGGACAGACTTTTAGCAGGGCCTGTTGTGAAAGGACAGGGAATCATGGTTTTACATTAAAAGAGAGTAGATTTAGACTGTAGATAAGGGAAAAAAAATGTTTTCAATGAGGATGGTGAAACCCTGGCACAGGATGCCCAGAGCTGGTGGACGCCCCATCCCTGGAAGCATTCAAAGCCAGGTTGGATGAGCCCTTCTAGTTGAGGATGTCCCTGTTCACTGGGGGTTGGACTAAATGACCTCTAAAGGTCCCTTTCACCCCAAAACACTCTGTGGTTCTGATAAAGACTGTTCTCATGCTGCCTTCAAGGAGAATTGCACCCTCACGAGGAAGGCTCAGCAGATGTTGGATTTGCATAAGCTTGGACTCAGTATTTCCATATTTCAGGATTCTTTTCCTTAAAAAGACTTTGCCACCAAAATAATAATTTAAAACAGAGTGTTGAAATGTTTTCTAAGGTGCAAGCAATGAGTTAAAAAGAAGTGGATAAATTCCACTGGTTTTCTACATGACATTTTCCTCTCTGGGGTACAACCATGTGCTGGGTCAGCCTGGAAGGGGGATCAGCATTGTTGGACTGTTACAGGGGGAACTGTGCCTTTTCCATACATCTCATTTATATCTATCTGAAAAGAGCTGGGCCCATTGTCTCAAAATTGCTTTGAGCTAGGAAAGGATGAGGCAGGCTGTGGATACATGAGCTATTAGAGCTATTAGTGATGGTGATGTTAGACAGTATCGCTTGTCTGTCTGCTTTACAGTTATAAATGTGCATCATTTAAAATACAATAAGGGCCCAGATGCTCAGCTGGTGCCTGACATCTATCCGCCAGGTTCTCACTGCCACAGCTTTAGCATAATTCACTGTCTTTACAGGGAGGATATATATATATATATATAAAACAGAAAATTGTTGCTGATTTTGAGATCCAAGCTGTGTCCCTGACATGTGAATTCACTGACTGCCCACATCTCCATGGAATGCTGTGTCATTGTGCATACACTGCCCTGAAATTACAAACTGAGTTGAAAGGAGGGTCCAAAATATTTAAATAAGATCTTGTTACTAAAAACCTTCCATGAACGCTTGCTTGTTCAAAGACAGAAAGTTAAAATTATTTTATTTTTAACATGCTAAGGACCAAGTAATCTCTCTTCTGCCAGCTTGGGCATCTTACTTTTACAAATGCCAGTTTAAGATGAGCAAAGGAAGATGAAGAGCTCTATGAATCATACTCCTTGGGTTCATGTCAACTATGTGCTTGCATAATGCCTCTGAACCAGCTGCTCAGTATTATCTCTAGTTTCTAATCCTCTAATTTCAGAGTTCTTTTGTGCAGATTATTGCTAAAAACTTCATGTAATTAATATCAATTATTTAGATTTGCAGTTTAATCAGTGTCAGATATTTTCCAGCTCAGAAAGCTGTGCTATTCCTGTTGCTGTTATTATTAATTTCTAGTCTCGATCACCCAAATAGATGATAACAAATACAAATGTAGATTCACTTGATACCAGGACTGTGCATGACACGAGCTGATAAAAAAACAGGAAATTCATGAGAATCACATTTTTATTCCTGTTACTCTGCCTGAACCTGTCCAGTCTGACAAATCTGGTCTCAGAGAAGCTTCAGTGTCCCTTTGTTGCCAGGTAGATGGTGCAGTCAATTTAGTTTGCTGTTGAACCACTCTGAATGAGCACATATTTAAATACTGCATTTGCTCACACAAATGATGCCATGCTCCTCCTCCTACTCCAGATCATTCTCACATCTAGATCAGGACCATCATATAGTTTTGTTTAAAAATACGATCAGCTGTGACTGCAGGACATGAAGTGCAGCCACAGAATAGCCAATATATGTTTATGCCCATTATATTAGGAAACACAGCCACATTTCTTCCAGATCCAAAGCCAGATGGATGACACCCCATGACCTATGGGCTAAGGGAGAGATTTTCCAGGAAAAAAAAACCCAGGTGGTTTACCCAAGAATGTGCAGGCTCGTGTTGGCAGCTCAGGGGATGAAGCTGATGTGTCTCAACCCCACTCACAGGTTCAAGCCTCACACCTGAATTTCCCCACATTTTACCAGCTCTGACTATACAGCCACAGCCCCCTGCCTCCTCTCTTGCAATTCCTGGCATCAGATAGGTCAAGATACTGCAAAAATTAACCCTGGCAGAGGTAACCTTGTGCTCAAGATTGGGAAGCTGGAGGAGGGGAAGCCAGTGCCTGGAGGATGGAAGATGGAAGAGAACACCTTTGGACCACACAACTTGCCTTAGGGCAGCACAACTACAGCACAGGTGTGGGCAGGAGATGAGTTTTTGCCACTGCCAGCAGATTTCCCAGGTTTGAGGGCTGTCTGGGATGAGCAAAATGGAAACGTGTTCCTATGAGAGGATATAGAAATACTTGATTTTGGTAAATATTGAAGCTAAAAAAGGTACAAGTAGGTACTGCAATAGCCTCCTAAACTATTGTTTTATGACAAACTCTTTAGATGCCTCATTTCATGCCAGATGAGTTTGCCTTTTTAATTTTGGGTTGTGTTATCTATTAATTTATTTTTGAAGTTTTACTTTGTACATCATCCAGTCATCTAGTACCTGAAGAGATAGAAATTCTTTGTTTTATTGATTTTAAGAAATTCCAGCAGGAATTTTATGGAAAAATTCTATGTCCACATGTTCTGCAGACAGTTACAGGAATGTACTATGCTGGTGGGGAGATTCTCCTTATTAGAAATGTAAGATTTTCCCTATATTTCACAAAACTTCCAGCCAAGCTACAAAGAGAGAAAGAGAAGGAGGTGGAATGTCACAATGCTTATACTTGCAGATGTGTAGGAAATTGTAACTATGGCTCAGTTTAATTTAGAACTACCTAATTTTACAGCCCTAACACCCCTTCAAAGGAACATTTTGCTAATAATGCAGGGCTTAATTCTTCCAGAGTTGCAGTGACTGCTGGCACTCAGGTGTGGGATCAGACCTGGACAGAGGTGAGTTCTCCAGGCCATGGACAAGTTCTCAGGCAGGAGAGGCAAGGGGGCCCTGACTTGCCTTTAGAAAGGCTCCAGGGTGATAAAAGTTGGTGTCCTGCCTGCTTTTTCCTTGATCCTGAACAAAACTGCCAGTCTTAGCTTTTCAGTCTGGTAAGTGCATGCAGAAAAATGTGTTTTTATCAGAAAAAGTTGGGGGGAAAAAATAGAAAATCATGTCCCAAGTGATGACTGTTAATAATAAACTCATTGTTTTGGAGTGAGAGAACGTGGCTTTCTACACTTTCTAAAAGAGAAGCAGCAGAATAGGGCAAAAAGAATATTATCTCTAAAAGCTATACATCATTCTCTTAAAATGTTAATGTTCCATTTCTAGCTGAACAAATAAACCTCTACAAGTTGGATGCAAGTAGCACTAATGAATCAGAGTGCAGACCAGGAAAACAAAGAACCAGACTCTGACTGCAAAAAAGCATCTTTCAAGGAATAAAAAAATAATTAAGTCATTATTTAAAAATTGTTCCAGTAATGTGCTGTGAACAAAGGGCTGTTAGCTTGAAAGGACCAAACAGCTTTTATTTCAGAGTACTTTATTTGCTGCAGGACTATAAACAAGATCCCCAGCAAACCCTTCAATCAGAGCATGTGTTATTAAAAAATTCAGAAGCCTTTTTCCCATTTACCATTTCCTTGAAATGTTTTTTTTTTTCCTGTTTTGCCTCCCTAATGTATTTATAGTGAGTGTGCAGTTTCCACGTGGTTTAACATCCAAGTCAAAATCAGGTGGATGCAGGCAGCAGTACTGCATGGTTTTGCTTTTATGGCTTTCACTGAGCTCCTGGTGCCACGAAACCCATTGCAAAGATTAAGATAATGCAAGATCTGATTTCATATATGCTCATGTTGAGTGTAGTGTTGAACGAAAACCCCAGGCTATTTTCATCATCCAGGCTCTGAGGTTTATTATCTGTAACATATTCCTGCCTAAAAGCGCTAACCAGGGTTGTGTTAGACGCTAAAGAGGCACCTGGAGTTTTTGCCCTCAGGAAGAGCTAAATTGGACAAAACCAGAAGGTGATGAGAAGGCAGAGATGAAGTGATGCTTGAAGGGATGCAGAGCAGGCCAGTGGTACAGATGTAAGTTTAATAACTGTGTCCGGGTGGCAGCGCCTTCAGGGATGACACCGTGTGTGTTTTCCAGGGAGGAAAGTGGTTTGTTTTCCCAACTGCACAACTCCAGGAAGTTTGTATGACTGAATCTCCCATGCTGAGAGAGATCCAGAGCCGTGCTCTGGGCATCATTTTTGATCACACTTTGTCTTCTGTATTCCTTCTGATGTCCCAGTGTCCTGTCTGTGAAATGGCACTGCTCAGTCCTGCCCAAGCTGCTGGGAAACCTTGAGCCAGTTCCTGGACTTGTGAAAAAGGTGTTAAAAAAAACCACAGTCATAGGCATCTCCTCAGAAAAGCTGATTCCTGTGTATTACAGGAATTTCAGTCTACTTTCCCCACTCCCATTTTTGTGGCCTTCAGAATAAGCTGAATTCACTCTCAAAATCACTGTCTTTATGGAGCTTCTGGTTGCCAGCCAGTGCTCCCCAAACTTTTCAGTTCCTGTTCTTTACAGAGAAAATTCAGCAAAAAGAGGAGTGATTTCTGAAGAAGGACCCCAGTACTTTGAAATTTCTTATTCAATGAAATTTCCCTTCCTAAACTACTTTTGTAAATTGCCCCATTGCAACATTTTTTGTGAATAATATAATTCATATGAAAGCCAACACAATGAGGCTGAAACAAAGTGCTTCCACCTTACACAAGCAGAATGTTAAATAAAAGTCAGATGAAATTGATACTGTCCCTTGAAACACTCGGATTCTCAGAATCAGCATTTTCTCATAGAAAGCTGTTCCATATCCCCTGCTGGCATCAGGCTTAGAGACATCATCTTTTTCTGGAAAAGCTTTAAGAGCTGGGTATTATTATTGTTATTATTATCATCAATAATATGCAGAGGAAATGGAGCTGGAAAACAGAGGCAAGAGGATAGATTCTGCTACAGCTTTCTATGCCCAGTAGTGCTATGGTTTTGAATTCAGAGAGGTCCAAAGGAGAGGAGACTTCACCTCTACAAAATACTGCCCACCTGTCTTTGCCTCTGTGTTTCTACTTATGAGTATATCAGGTGCTCTCAGCTCACTCTTCCACTCTGGTGGATTCATTTACATGCCACCACTGCCTGGCATGACATCAAAACTAACCCCTTAATGCTTCATTTGTGGCTTTTGCCTTTTTTTTTTTTTCCATTTGCATAGAACAGAAAGGTAACAGTGGTGATCAGGAGAAGGGAGTCTTTGGACAGCACTTCAGTTCGCTAAGTGGACTCATACAGGATGACAAGGGCACTGGTGCTTGTGAGCTGCACAGATTCACTCAAATATCTGGATGACAAGTGCAATTTAAAACTCTTTAGGAGGGATGTCAGCACACACAGACAGTTGTGTGCCCACTGGGTGAGCAATCCCTTCAGGAGGCTGAGCCTGGATGGCAGGGAGAAGTGGGAATGAGAGTGGGGCAGGGTGGGTTGGTGTCTCATGGCATGAGCTGCTCTCTCAGGTGTCAGAAGTGCAGAAAACCAGGCAGAACTCTGTCTCTGAGGGTTCCCATCCCATCTGGAGAGCCCGTGACTGACCACAGCACTGTTGCTGCCTCCATGTGCCATCAAATCCCCAAATTAAAATTATTAATATATTTTCCTTTAGAAGGGATTATTGACACATGCGGCTGAAACACATCCTGGTCCTTCATGCATGAAATGTTTTGTTTTCCCCTTTAAGGAATTTACTGCCTCACTGACCTTTATGTTCTGCAAAGAAGCATTTTAATCTCCCACACTGCTGGGCTGCTGAGTGGTTTCTCATTTGACTTGTGCTGCTCAATGGTCATTCCATGTTGACGGGCTCTATTAAGTCACTGGGAGCTAGTCTGAAACTGTTCTAAGCTGTTATTTTCAGTAATAACACTTCTATTTCTTCCCCAGGTTCACCACGCCCACAGGAGGTGGGAGGAGACGTGGAAGCACAAATTCTCATTAAAAGAAAAAACAATTTTCTTTGGGAATAACCTACCTCAAGGGGACCAGAAAGGCTCAGAGCACTGGTTCCAGTATGAACCAAGCTGAGACCGGAAATCTTTAAATTAATAAATTCTCCTATTGAGGACTTTCCCAAATTGGTATTTATCACTCAGAGCCTGTCAGGAAGTCTCTGTGAGCCTAGGGAGTGTGCCAATATGTTATGGATGATGTTGTAATTGTTCAATCCTCTCAGCATTGTCTCTTCGTGTAGAGTTTGTACATAAACAACTTGTGAGTGCTCATCCTTCAGCATTATTTTCTGTGTATTAGTCACTAGTCATGTGACTTATTTTCCTTGAAAGGGGGAAGAAACATCTTAAGAAATCTCCCTATGGAAGACAGAAGAACATTTTTTTCCCTGAATTCATCTCATCATCACATAAAATTTGGGAACAGGCAGGTTGTGTGAATTGAATGCAGGAGATAAAGTCAGCCCAGCCAGCATGGGGTGAGTGAGGTTAGGACTGGATGTGCAAATGGCAGAGCTGATCAGTCAGCCCAGGAAATTCCCTGGCCCTTCTATCAGAGAAATCAAAATGAACCTTTCCCACACTTCTCTGCTGCTGCTTTATCCTCTCTGTCTCTTGTCTTAGCTCTGCATTCTGGAACCTTGAAACCCAACATCAGGGACGCCCTAATGGTGTTTCCAAACTATTTTTTTTTTAATTTTTTTAGTTAGAGATGGTGAAACAAAACCCTCTGGTGCAGCTGCCCTGTGTTGCTCAAGTTCTTGTTGGGTAGAAATAACTGCAAACTGTTCACCAGTTCCACCCTGTCTTTTCCCTCTGTGCCCATTATATAAGGCTGTTTTGATAAGCCTCTGTGATGAAATCATATACACATTTAGTACAATAATAATATCAACCTCATAATGACTAGGGAGAGGAGAAAAAATGTCGGCTTTATCAAAAAAATGATCTCTTTTAACAACAAATTGTAACTAATTAGACTTTGAATGGGAAATCAAATGAAAGTGCATGAAGGCTCAATTTTCCATACAGCTGACGTTCTGACCTTTTTAGGAGTGGAAAAGAAAATTATTTTTAATTAACATGACTAATCATTTCCTGTCATTTTCAGATAATTGGCTTTGTTGAAAAAAATGAGTTGTTTTGGGGGAAAACTGGGGAGGGTGACAGTGGCAGCTCTACTGGCATGTTTAACCTTTTAGATTCTGCCTGCAATAGGAATTTTGAATCCTTGTTATCATGGTGAAATGGCTTTATATGGAAATTTGGTGCCCTACGCCTCTTCCTTTCCATATGGCTGAAACAAATTCATGCAGAGGGAAAAATTTGACACACTGCTAGACTTCTTTCACTTTGAAATAGTCCCTTATTTTAAAAATGCAGAGGTGGTTTATCTAACAAACTGCTTTCTGGTACATCTTGAGGTCATGCACATGATCTGGGACAGAGGGTCAAATCCTGGAGTCCTCAATAAATTCAGCTCCACCAAGTTGGGAATTTGGCTTGAGTGAGTGTAGCCAACTTTTATTCTGACTGAACAACAGGCAATTGAAAGTGGCCAGACCAAGTGCTGTAAAGACTGTTTCATTTTACCTGCTTGTTGGAAATGTGGAAATGAAAATCCTAGGAAAATAGAAATCCTAGGCCATGAGGCATGAGCTCAGTCTCTTTTAAGCAGCAATGAAACCTGGTGTGTTGGAGGCTTTCCTAGGCAATCGTTGTGAGGTTTTAATGCGCACTTCAAGGGACAGGCAGAGTTGTTGGAGAGAGACCAAAGGAAAGCAGGAAGATCAAATGACTGAAACACGACCTGCAAGCAAAGACTGAACAGCCTGGGATCGTTCAGCTAAGGGAAGAGAAAATTCAGTGGGGATCTTAAGTTATGAATAACATTAAAAAGACACTCAGAAAAGACACTCAGAAAGGTGGTAATCTGTCCTCAGCTTTCAGTTAGTGGGGTAAGCAGAAGCGAGAATAAATTGCAGAAAAGTCTCAGAAGAGATATTAGGAAAAATTTCCAAGTGATGAAGAGAGCAGAGCACCAGGAACTCAGTAGAGTCCCTGCCTCTGGTAGTTTTAAATGGGACAAACATCTGTGAGGGATGACAGGAGGACAGTTCACCCTGCCTTGGGGCAGGGAAATGGATCTCCTGCTCTGCTGAAGTCCCTTTCAAATGTGATTCCCATAATTGTATAGGGCAAAGCATTCCTGTTTGATATCAGCAAGGAGGATGAGGCTCTGAAATAATGAGCAGGTTTTGAAACAGAAGGAAGACATGAGCATGCAGAAGGTGAGCAGCAATCATCATTGGATGTAAATGCAGACACCAAAAAAGAAATGTCATCCTTGTGAAGTAACTGAGTCACTACACACAGAACCTTTGTCCCAGCAAGGAGCTGCTGGCTGCAGCCTGGTGCCTGCCTGTGCAGTGCTCTGCTGGGTCAGGATGCCCAGAGGCTTCTCAGGCTCTGGGGTCTTTCCTGGTACAGCCATAAAATGGTCCCTGACATAATTTGCTTGACATGATGTGATCTGTGATCTTGTGGCCAGTGTGGATTGTGGGAGCAGGCAGGTGGCATTCACCCTGGTGTCTCTTGGAATGACAGTGATGGAGTCACTGACACAGAGAAGGAACAGCCCAGCCTCGTACTCCTTTATTCAGAAAAAAAAAAAAGGGAACTAATTTCATGGTTCATTCATTCAACCCCTATGAAAAATAAACCCAGAAAAAATTTGGTTTATATTAAATTTATGCTTCATATAAAAGAAATATCTTTGACTTTCAATTTTTCCAACCCCCTTTTTCTCCTGTTGCCTCCACTTACAAGACACTCCAGCTTCAGTAGGATGGGGAACAAGCAGGATAAATTCCTAAATTATATAACAGCAGCAACTTTCCTCTTATTTAATTGACATATTCCATAGCTGAGAAATCCCCTATTTTACTGGTATCAAAACCATGGAGTCATTTCTATTCATGAAACAGATCAGAACAAGTTCCACTAATGACTAAGAGATGTATTTGGGAGTGGAGAATTCTGCAAATTAGCAATCAAACACAATAAAAAAATCAAAGGTACTGCATTACAAAATACACTTTGTTCATTTATTTTAACAAGTATCACTTATTTTCAATTATTTACAGTGCTAGTTAGTGTGCTCATAAAGTACTGTGGCATATTGAGTTAAAAGTAATGGATTCTTAGTGCTGGGAAATCTCAGCAGAGCACTCTGCTATTAAACACTGGTAGGAATGGAAAGGTAATGTTATGGTGAGCTGCTTTCTGGGCTTTTTTGCTTGTTGTGGAACAAATTTTGATGGGGTGAAGATAATTGGGTCTGCAGATTAAGGGAGTTAAGAATTAGTTGACTTCTCACCGTGAAGAGTTTTGTAAATTCCCACATCAATCTTTATGTCTTCCAGCTCATCTCTCCCTTTAACAAATCCAGCATTCAGGGCCTTATCTCAGGGTGTCCTTTCCAGTCTGAATTCTCTGGCTTTCTTCAGCTGCTCATCATTTAAAGACAGTTATTTTTTTTGGCATTTCATTTCCTGCTTTTTTCCTCCTCTTCTTGCATCTTTTATAGATGGTGATAAATGTGAATAACAATGTGCCCAGTGTGAAAGACAGAGTGTAAAACCCAATTTCATTCTATTTCTCTTTTATTCTAACTTTAAGCCTCAGATTTGCCCATGTCTTACTCCCCCAGACCTGTCACCTAAATTAAATAGTGACTCTTAAAACTGATTACCGGGAAGAAATAGATCTCAGAAGCAAAGAACCTAATGGCATCTTAAAGAAAATTTCCTAATAATTGTTGAAACTCATTTAAATTTTATTCCCCACCCCTGAGATACAGAAGCAGCTCAGTGCTAATCAGAAAAAGGGAGAAAAGTGACCTTAATTTCGGATGATCCATTTTCAAAATCCTGTTGAAGGCAGCAAAAAGCTGCGATAATTTGCACACCATGGAAGTGGCAGAGCAGGAGAGGGGTGGGCGGGCAGGGAACTCTCAGACACTTGTCTGCTTTGGTCATTGCTGACACCTGCTGTGGGGCTGCCTGGCACTGCCACTCCCGACAGCTGGGAAAGGGCAAAGGAACCCCAGCTCCCCTCAGAATCTCTGCTGCTCACAGTGACTCTGAGATACGTGCAAGCCTCTTTTCTGAGCCCAGCAGTCGAAGGAGGAGTCAGAATTCCTCTGTTCTCATTCTCAAGATTGTTTATTACTTCTTATTTATAACATTATTTCTCCAACCGGCCAAGATCTGTCTGGCAGGTCGGGTAGAGGCAAACTTTTATACTAAAAACTGCGTGTACATTATTTACCATAACTTCCAAATACCTATCATCTATGTTAGACAGTGAGCTTCTACTTTAAACCAATCTAAAAGTGCCAACATCACAGCAGAAGATGGAGGCCAAGAAGAAGAAGAAGAAGGACAGGACACACCCAGATTCCTCCATCTTGCCTCCTGAACCCCCATTCTAAAATCCCCAAAATTCTACTTTTTCACCCTGTGGTAAATTCACTATCCTTCTACTTAAACTTTCTTGACCTGTAATTCTTCATATAAAGGTTGGTAATTGTTTTTTCCATGGGTCAAGACCAAAGGCATGGGGGTCCTGGGCTCTGTGCCAAGATCTCTGAGTCCCCTGGGCAGGGTCTCAAGTCCCCCAGAGTAGCCAGAGGAATGTCCTGGGTTCCAACAAGCTCCCACAGGGTTGCTTCTCCAGCCTGGCAAAGGGAGCCCAGCTCCCACAGCAGGAGGGGCAGTCTGTCCACACTGGGAGGAATGAAGCAGGCTGAACAGCAAGGAAAAAACCCAACTGTCCTGTTAGCGGAGGAGAGGTTTTCTCCAGCTGTATACTGCTTTTTAAAATTCTTTATATATATATATTTTTTTTTTTTCAGTATTCAGGTCTTTTGCCTGTTTTTCAATATTTCTTGACATCTTGATAACCTGAGGGTTTTTTTTCGCTATCTCAGGCTCTGAAATGGATAGGACTGAGCTGCCCTTGGACTCTGGCCAGGAGAGAAGGGATCAGCAGCAGGTGATGATGTAGTCAAAGCCGATAGAGATTCAGGTCAAGGTTGGTTTAGAAATAAAAGTGACCAGCTCAGGCAATGACTGTTTTTTTAGCACATCTTGCTTGCTCGTATGGGTTAATCTGGTCGGTGGCTTCCTGCCAACATGTGGGAGTTTCTCTGGCAAAAAGAGTGGTTTTCCCTGTGTTCCTGCTGTAAAATGAGGAGTTCTCACCTGCCATAAACCTTCCTGCTGTAAAAAGCTGCTCAGCACAAGGAGATGCCCAGCAGAGTTATCATCGTTATCAGATGTGACACAAGAAGCATTTAGCAGGAGCCAGCTTCCTCTGGCACGGTGATACAGAGAGGATTCTGATGGACAACTTGCATTAACATCATAGACCTTGGGAGAGGAAAAAAAATAGAAGAGAATTTTCTTTTTTAATGGATGTTTGATAAAAGAACAGAGGCAGGTAATGGCTAGATTTGCTTTGTTAAGCAAGTGCCCAGAGTATTTGCATTTGATAATTGTTCCTGCAAAATTCGGTGTGAGCTGAACATCAGCTTAGATTTCCTGTGCTTCTCTTTTCTCCCTGTGTGGAGTGCCAGAATGTTAAATAGCTTCAGTTCCATCATGCCAGCTTCATCTTGAGCTCTGGTCATTCTTCTACTGGGTGGCAAACCGGATGCCATCCCACTTTCAGTGGGGTCAGGGGGTAGAAGTCCTTCAAGAGACACATCCCTGGGAATTGTGCAGCACAGCTCATGCCCCTGCCCCAAACAAAACACACCACAGGTGTCAGAACATTGCTCCCTGTTATTAATCCCACTGTGATTACTGCACACACAAAGACACTTGAGGGTTTTCTGATTTCAATTATGATTATTATCTCTTCTGAGAGATGTTTTCTCTGCTGTTGGGAAATCTGCTCTGGAACAGCAGCAGACAGCAGCAAACAGTGCTGTTTGTATTAACTGTGCACTCCTGTTGGCCTCTCCTGCCTTGTTGAGGGTCCCCTGCTTTGTCTCCCTCTATCAGAGATAGTGGAAGACTCTAAAAATATGCTGCAGGTAGCAAGGATCCACATTTCATCTACACCATCTTTTGAACTAAGCCAAGCCAAAGTTGAGATTTTTCACTTTGCAAATGCCATCACTAAGAATTGTTCTCTCAAGAACTTTTGCTAGACGTGAAAACAAGTCAAATACATTTGTCCCAGGCCTATCAAGTCACATCCTGAATTTTGCTGTGCTCACAGCAATGGCCAGTCCTTGAGGGCACCGTGTGCAGTAGGAGTTCATGGAAGTGATAATGCTCTGGGAACAGTGAGCATGGTGCTGTGTTGTCATTGGGAAGAGCATGGTGACATTGGACAGTGGGAATTTTGAGTCACCAAACCATGGTTGGAGTTAATAATGGCCTCAAATTTATGCTTGTTCTTCAGGTTCTTAGCACACCATTGTCCAGAGCAGCAGCTGCTGAGCCCCACGACCATCTAGGAGCTCACCAGGGGTTCCAGGCATGACCTGAGGGCCTCATTCCAGCTCCCAGGGGACAGACATCCACACATGGAATGGCCAGATCAGCTCATCACCTCTCTGTTTGTCTCAGCAAGGCAGCCAAGAGCTGAGCTGGCCAAGAACAGAAATCACAGGTAGAGAACAGAAAGACAAATGACTAACAGATGCTTGCCCTGCTATTCCACCTGGACTGTGGCTAAAGGGTCAGTCCACTGCAATCTGCAGGATATAGATTTTCCCTAATGCTAAAAATGCTGAATATTCAGTGTTCCAGATTCTTGGTGCCTGTCCCAGTGTGTCAAGTCTATAATCTCAACCCCAGTTAACTCATTGTCCTCCTACTTCTGGGTATGAGCTTCTCTGTCTCCCATGACCACATACAGAAGCTTCTCTCCCACTCAAATTTAATATTAGAAACATTTTCACTTCAAAATTACTTCCTACTCCTTCTTTCAGATGTCCTTTTCCTGGGGACAAGAATAAAGGAAGATACTTCCTAACTCCGAGGCTGCCACTGCTGCCATTTCTTTATGAACCCTTTACAGAGCCTTCCAGATGCACATTAAGCTTGATGTGGACTCTTTAAATCTCCAGAACATTTAATAAATGTGGAATTAGTCTGATTAAGTCATACCAGAGATGAATTTCTTACATTGATACAATCTCCAATGAGCACTGTACTTCATTTAATAAATGTATTTATTAAATACATAAAGGAGTTGTAAATGGAGCTCTTCTCTTGCTGAACCTTATTAGCTTCATCCTTATTTAACATTTATTTTCTTGAGATGAGACAATATTTGTTAAATCTTGAAAACGTCATTGCAAAATCCACCCATGGTTTATTCAGACTGACTCTAAATATTAAATTTCGACATTTGCTAGACCTGGCTCCTTGTTTAATCTACCAAGATGTCTAACATGCACAAGGAAAGATTTGTTAACTCAAAAATAACTGTTATTAAATCTCCAGTGGATTTTTAAAAGTCTAAATAATGTTTAATAAATTTGCCCTCATATTTTCTAAAATCTGTTTAACCTCCATTAAAAATGGGGAAAAGGAATTTATTGGAGTCCCATTTTGGATTCATGTAAAACATCACAAATATATCAGAAGTTTCCAAAATCCTATTAAATTGCCATGTGAATTTTCTCTTTCATTCCTCATCATTGTTGATTATGAATGTATTTGTGCATAAATAACAGCTCTCTCCTCCAAGGCACTGCATCATTCCTGTCCTACTCACTCCCCACCATCACAATTCAGCTGGTGGGAAATCATAAGTCACTGCTGGAGCATTTCTGCCACGCCACCTTTTGCAGACCTTTGCTGGGAATGTGCAGATTGGCTTGGTCAGTTTTATACATCTCCTCTAAAGAGACACATTCCAAGAAAAAGTAATCACTCTGCATCCATAGCAGAAACAATGCTTCCCCACCTCTTATTATTCCAGTCTCTTGCCAGACTAAGACAGACAGAATAACAAACACTGTACTTAGTTCTCAACCTGCTTTCAGAGCATTTTTGTCTCTATCTAGTTCCAGAATTTCTGGGGCAGCAATCCCAAATTATGTTTGGCCCAAAACCTCTGCCAACTTGCCTTGCAGATCACCCTGCATCCTGATCATAAAATTTCACTACAAAAGAGAAAATTGAAAGCAATTATGTTTTTGTGTGCTTCTGTTCACCACTCCCCCTGGTCCTTCAGAGCCCAGGGATGGGAAAAGCACAGCCCAGGAATCCTCCTCCAGCACATGGGCAATGGAGAGAAACTGAGTGGGGAGGGGAAAGTGGCCTCATTTATTTGCCCTGTGTTTCCAGCCTTCCCATTTCACGACAGTTACCTTGAAAACTCCTCTTTTCCATGACAAGGAATGCAGATCCCTTCTTTAGAAGGTCTGACCTTGGAGCAGGTAGCAAAGGGCAGTAGACGAGATGTTAAGACTTTCAAACCTGCTCAAGGCTACAGTGGAAATGAGCTCAGCCACCTGAATCCTGTCTCCATTTATCAAGAGCAAGGAATATCCCAATATTCTCTCACCAGGCACTCCAGGCACAGAGGAATTGTAGGAATACAGAGGTGGGCAGTGCTGTGGGTCACTGTGTGAGGACTTGTCCCCTGAATTTTGCTGAATGCTTAGAAATGTAGGGCTGGGACAGCCAGCAAAGCTATTCTGGGAAAGGCACTGGAAGAAATAATCTGAGAACAGAATGGGAGGATTCAGCTCTCCTTTAGGAGTTTCATAGCAATGCTATCAGACTGTCCCTTTATTGCTTATCAAAATCCTCTTACAAAAACATGGTGCCAGTATATTATTTAATATGAGCACTCTGATATGACAGTGAAGAAGACCAGACAGGCCAGACATGACAGATAACTTGGCAGTTAAAGCTGCTACTAAAAATAAAGGCGCAGATTTATTAAAGGGTTACAGAGAAAGGGTCTGCAGTCCAGCTGATCCCATGTACAGGTCCCACATATTAAACATTTGAGTTTGGGTTCAAGTAAAGTTTGCAATTCTCTTCAGATTTGTCAGTTTGCCTGTGATAATTTGCCACTGGGTTCAGGTTATTCTCCTACTGATTTATAGTCTTGGATGTTCTAAGCAATATTTATTGCATCAGATAGTAGAGCCAGCTTTCAGGAAATGCTGGTACAGATGACACAAGCCTTGTACATTTGGGGATTTTTTAAAATACTATTTATAAAGTGGAAGAATTTGAAGAAAATCTTCAAAAAAGCAGAAAGGATGATGTAATTACAGACTTTCAGAAGTGGTCAGTGATTTTCTGAGCATCTGAAGAAAAGCAACTACATATTTTTGGATAAAGGTGGGCATTATCACACTGAAAATCAGTTCCTTTTCCATGTGAACGGTGGCAGGAGCACAGCACAGAGAGACGCAATGTATTAATCTACTGGAAACCTAGACTTGTGAATTATTAATAAACAAAAGTAACAAAAAACCCCACAAAACAAAACACACACACACACACACAAATATTTAAAACCCCAAAACAAAACAAAAAAAATACCCCCAAAACAAACTCCAAAGATCTCAGACTGTTTATATGCTAACCCAGTTATTCATCATATGAGCTGTTTGAGCCTGAAAGGAATCCATGTCCCAGGCAGGCATAATTCTGCAGTCCCTATTAATACATGTCTGTGTATTGAGCTTGATGAATATAGAAAGTCTGGATACACAGCTCTGAGCTCCTGCAGGAGGAAAAGACAACTCCTCATCCACTTCTGACCAGGACTGGATTTGAGACACAGCTATTTAAGAATCCATCTATAATAACAGGCACAATTTAATTCAATGCAACAGCCTTGTAGGATTCAGAAACAAATAAACAAACCCTTCACTTGAGTAGCATTAGAATTTATCTTGAGGAAAGCCAGCCTCATAAAAAATGAAGCAGAAAATCAACAGCTAAGAGGGTAAAAAACTTTTCCTGTGGCATAGAAATAGTTGGAAAGATCACATTAGCTGCTCACTAAAATTTATAGCATCAAAAACTGCAGAAACAGTGAGTACAGGGAAAAGGGCTATGTTTGATTCAGCCATAGATTTAAAAAAGAGAAAAAAAAATTAAAATATACATAAAGTAGAATATATCCACCAAAGAGCACAAATTGGGCCAAAAAGAGGAAAAAAGAAAAGAGCTTGGCCAAGTTCAATGTTAATCTGTCATATGGCAGGGCAAAAAACGTTTCCAGAAACAGTTCCTGAGAGGCAATTGAAGTCACAATTCAAGCACATCAGAAACAAGAAACCTGTCAGATATTTTATACTGGCAGTTCATGATTAGTGTGTAATGGGCCCTCAAGAAAGGAAAAGCTGAAGTGGAAAAGCCTAATAAATTCTTTTATCAGAGTTGACCAGGGAGAAGGTCAGTAGTTTACAAGGGATGAATCTGAAGAATTGGCTATTTGAAATGCAGGTAGAACAACTTTCAGAATATTTTTTCACAAAGTGAATGGTAAAAACCCTTCCAGACCAGATAAATATAAAATGTTGCACATGAGGAAAATAAATTTTAATTGTAAATACGTAGAAATGGTTCCAAATTAGCTGGGGTCTCTCAGGAGCTATCTTGGAATCACTAGGAATTTCTCTGAAAAAGTCAGTTCAGTACTCAGTGGAGGTCAAGAGTATGTTAGTAACAGTTAGGAAATATCTAGATTACAAAAGAATAAAAGGCACAGCTAGAATTACTCACATCTTGATTATTCTGGCTGTGCCATCTCAGAGAAAAAAAATCCGTAGAAACAGAAGGGGCACTGAGATGGCTGGAAGTACAACCAGGTGGGCATGGAGCAATCCTGGGCACAGAAATCCAGAGGCTGGGTCTCATCAGTTTGATGAGTGAAGGGTGTATCAGGGGTTGTATAAAATCATAAATAGCACAGAAGGGACTACAAAAAATTTTTCACTCTTTCTTCTGAGGCGGAAACAAGAGGCACCAAATAAACCGATCAGGCGCCAGATTTAAGCAGAGAAAAGAAAGCCCTTTTTCATACACAAAGCATAATCAAACTGTAGAGCTCATTGCCCAAAGTATAAATGGGTTCAAAAAGCAATTAGACAAATTCATGGAAGAAAAGTACATCAAGGGCTTATTAAACACAGTGAAGTGGATCCAAGCTGCAATTTGGGACTCTTTAAGCTGCAGATTACTGAAAAATGAGGAGAGGTGTTGACAGGGAGTTTTCTTTCTCTGTTTTTTTCTCGTTAATTTCTAAGCACCCACTACTAGCCATGGACAGAGGGACAGTTCTGCTCCAGCTGGACATTTGCTCTGAGACTGGAGGGTTGCTCTTAGACTGTTGTCTCCTGGTTGTAGGGAATACACAGGAATCATTTCCATTAGCCCTCAGCCTTGCTTCTCCAAGATTTCTTCCTTTCTCCCCTTGCAGTCGAGGGGGAAAGCTGCTGCCTCTACAGCAGACCTCCTGTATCAGCTCAGTCCCAAGCACAGAAGTTTTCAGCGGGATGTCTCACTGGTGCTGCATTCTGCACTTGCTCAGGAGCCACCAGCACCTTCAGCACTCACATGAAGTCAGGGAGAAAATTCTCCTAAAGCTGCCCATGGGTGACAGCAAGGGCAATAGGAGCAGGGTGGATGCTGGTGGAAGAGCACCAGGCTCACAATCCCACCAGTCAATTCTCCAGGAATCAAATTTGGCTGCTCAGACAAAGCTGGTGCTCAAAAGCATTCTTTGGTTTGTCCACTCCCAATTGATAAATGACCCCAAGTTCTATTTGCAGACTTTTAGAAGCAAAGTTCCAAGGTCCCTGTGGTGGGCTCAGAGAGTGACAAATACACAGAACTGAGGAAAGCTTGAAACTCCATACCACTCTTATCACAGTTAATATTTGGAGCCACTTAATCATACAGGGCTTTCAGTTACTAAGGTCCTTTTAATTTAGAGTGAGAGCGTGTGGTAATTAGCCTTAACCAGGTCATTGATCTTAGGGGAATACACTCTGTGAGGATCTACATCCATCTTGCATACTTGAGGGAGGGAAGGGCTGATCAGCTCGACATCTTGGCTCACAGTATTAACAAGGCAGGTTAATGCTGACCTTCTGCTGGGGCCCTTCACACCTAGCTGGCCGTGGAAACACAGGGGCATCTCTCCCACAAGCCCCATTATCCCTTTGGATCCAGCAGCAGCACTGCTGTGAGTGGAGGCTTTTCACCTTTACGTCCTGCAAGCACAGAGATGTTCTCCATGACCTGCCACCCACTTCACCAACACCACCAAGATTTATGGGCTGTTTCAACAGGAACTTTGCTCTCTCCCTGGGGCAAACTTCCAGTTCCAGGTCAACAACTTGCTGCCACAGCAAGAGCTGTCACATGCTGGGCTGCAGGGGTGCAGATGCTCAGAACCCAAGATGAATAAATCCATCTCAGCATTGTGCACCTTGCTTCAGGCATGGAGGGATAGGGGCCTGGGCCAGGCACTGTTTCACACTAACATTTTCACAGCCAATTTCTTCAAAATGTGCAATCAAATTAGGCAAAATCATTCAGCACCTGCCATTTCATCACATGAGCCACTCACTGTGACCATGCCTGTTCTCAGCATTGGGCTGGAGCCCAAGGTGGAGCAGCAATCACCATTCCCTATCACACGCCAGCTATAAGGGCTTGTTCAACATTTGCTCTGCAACAGTTCTCACTGGCCTTACATTTTCAAATTTCTGCTTGGAAAGCCTCTTTTCTGGCTTTTTAAGAACTTTTTTCCTTGAGTTTTCTTTTTGCAAAGTTGGCTCTTTAGGGAACTCTACATGGACTAATAGCTCACTTTCCCCTTGCAGATTTTGTGGAAGACAAAGGGGAAGCAGGCTGGACCTCTCCCCCACCCAGATTTCCCACATCATGTTGTTGCTATTGCCAGGTTGTGATGTTTGGTTTTTTTTTTTTTTTTCTTTTCTGGGTCTCTTGCCAAACATTTGTCTGCTTTGTCAGTTTTTTATTTTTTTCTTTTTCTGGGAAAAAAAAAAGCCTGTTTAATTTTAGCAAATGGGTTTTTCCACTTCAATAGCCTCAAAATTTTCCCTGGAGAGCTGTAAGCCCTTTAAATATATTTAGGTTGCCAGATTTCTTATGTTCTCTCTCCAGGAAGCCAATTTTGCTTCTAAGCTCTTGAGAAAGGGCCAGTCTCATATTTTCTTGCACTTTGAAGCTCTTGTACACCACCTTCCCTCTTTTCTCTTTTCTTTCACAGTCCTCTTTAGGTTCAGCACTTGTCCCTGAGGTAGCACAAAGGCCAGAAACCCTTCCCAGGCTTGTGTTAAGCTCCTTATCCACTCCGGGTCTTTCATCCTGTATCCATCAGAAACTCATTCTGGTGTTTCATGACAACAATCCCCACGTGCATTGCTGTGCACCAGGCTGAAGACACTAACCAGGACTAAATGCTTCAATGGCTGTGTGCCCTGCTCTGATCCAGAGGTTCTGTGGGGAATTTTCTTCTCCCTCTCTCTCTTTTTCTCTTTTTTTAACAAAGCCAGATTTCTTGGGAAACTCAGCACAGTTCATGATCTCACTGTGCCTTCATCAGTCCTTGTGAAAAGCAAAGATACTCACATTCTGTAGCTCCCTCTTTTCCTACTTAACATCACCACTGAAACCTTTGCTGTGTTGAAATTCCAGAATAAAAGGAGATCCTGGGATCTGGCCAACAACCCAAACTTCTTTTCCAGCTATCTTGAATAGTTTTAGTACAGCTTGAACAGGATCAGACACAGATGCAGTGTCCAACAGGTCTCACCACACACATGGGGAAGAGCTGGTTCAATTACAAATGGAAAATAGTTCCAGCTTGCAAAGTGAAGGGAAGACAGCTTGTGGTGTCTGTAACTGAACCAGCAAATGAGCTGGATAATACGTGACCCCTGGGACAAGCACAAGTTCCTTCTTCAGACCTTGGCAGGTTTATAAACAATGCAAAAGAAAAAGAAGAAAAAACCCACAGCTGAAGTGTTCTGTGATGACCTGAGGAGAAGAAAGATTCACACTGCTGACTGACTGGCTTCATGGTGAGACCAGAGCAGTGCAAGTAATGGATCTGCAGACTCTGGGGAACAAGCATGGCTACTCGATAAAAAGTGCTGTTTATTTTACAATCAACAGTTCCAACACAAGGACTCTCAGGTTCTCTTATTCATGATGACAAATTATTCCTGGGATCAATGAGGTTCCTTTTTTACTGCTCCCCTATTTCACTTACATAGAAATACACACGCATTGACGAGCTTAAAGAGCACCTTTGCAGCCACTAATTAAAAACATGTTTCACACGCTATTCCATAAATATGTCAGGGCTGTTATTACCCAAGACAAGCTTTCACTAAGGCAGTGTCCATCTGGTGTCACTAAGGTGCAGAGGGGATTTAATAAAGCCAAGGCTGTGTCTGGGAATGGACCACGGGTGTCCTGATTTGTGCTCTAATGAGCGTGTGCTCATCTCAGAACCTGACACGGGGCTGCACTGTGCCAGGAATGCTGCTCTGGTCCACCCAGCACCCTGAGAATGGGGAAATATCCCCCAGGCTGGACAGAAAATGAAAATTCCATTCTGTGGGAAAGGACAAGATTTCTCTGGCTGATTTAACCATGAACCAGGACAACACATTAAAACATTTAATTATTCTTTTTTTCCATGAACCAAAATATTTTCAAAAGGTTTTCTTTCAGTCTTATCAGAACACTCAGCCATGATATTGTATTTCTTGCAAATCCATTCAAATAATAATTCCAGGGCACTCATGTACATAAAAGCATGAGACCTGTTGCACTTACAATCTCCAGGCACTGCCTGGTCAGCCTGGAGCTCTGCAGCGTGACCTTGGGCTTGAATGCTAAAAAAGAAGCTTAAGAAAGAGAAGGCTGCAGGTGTAATAATGGCAGGAACCTGACTAGTGAGAAACACAGAGCAAAACACAAATAGGATTAGCTTCCATGAAATCTAGAGGACGGCTGAGTAATTTATACAGGATTCTTTGGCTTGTCAGCATTGTTCTTGTTTTCTGGGCTCCACTCCTGTTATCTCAGAGCAGGAGAAAGCTGTTATAGGTCTCCTGCCTGACTCAGTGGCCTTTAGTCAGATTTAGGAGTAAGTGACTGTGGGAAATGAAGATTAACACTCTGGGGACAGGTGAGATTATCTCATTGCAGGTCATTATAGTTTCCATAAATCAAATATATTTGTCTACACATACATACACTAATGTCTAGCAGATCTATAGAACAAGGTATAAATGAAAGGCCTTGGAAATATTTAATCAGAAGGACTTATTGTATGGGCCTGTGAGCAGAGTGCTGTGCAAGAGGGCAGGCTGGGAACTGCTGATGGAAATGCAGTGTGTGTGTGACAGACTCAGGGCCTAGGCAGGTGTGCCCTTAAGTTTTCTCCAATGGAAGAATAAAAATGAATCGATCAATAATTAAAAATTTCTCATCCCATTTATGGGTATTCATATTATGGGACTGAAACCTCAAGTCCAAACATTCCCTTTACTGAGGTGTTTGCTCCCACAATGCAATTTCAGCAATCTGATTTTTGATTGCCTGAGCTGCAGGGGGAGTGGGAGAGTGAGCAGCAGGATTGGTAAGAAAATTCACTGTTGCACCTGCTTGCCCTGGATCAGTGTGCCCTGTGCAACGTCATGAGAAACCGAGAAGTTCAGAATTACAGAGAGGTGACTTTCTTCTGTCCCCTAGACCCCCTTCTGGCTCCGTAGCCTCTCTTCAAGCTGTTTGTTTCTCCTCACTGGACTTATTTAAAACAGTGAGAACTTGAGGATTATTGTACAGGGGGGAAATAGAACCCTGAAGAAGAGCCCATCCAAACCCATGGCACCTCCTCTGGGGGGCTTTGGATCTCCTGGCACTGCCCACAATGGCCTGTGCCTAGAAAGTGCAAGAGCTCTGCAGCCCGCATTTGACCCGGGTCAGCAGATCCCCCAGTGTCATGAGCAGAGGGAAAGGACTCTCAGCTGGAGCAGTGCTGCTGCTTCAGAGGGAGGCAGAAGCCTTGAAAATCAGGTGGAAATTCTAAAAGGACAAAGGAGATGTACAAACTATATCATCTGCTGACTTTGCTAACCCAGCCCCTCATGCTGGCAAGGGGGATGTTGTAAAGGAGGCGGAGATTTAAAACCAGGAATGCAATAATACAAACATGCAGAGGCATTGCTTGTGACTGGAGCCCTTGGTTTTGGCATTATGCCACTGCCAACTGAGATAGATTTCCCCCACAGGAAGGAATAAGATCTGAATAGGACAGGAAAGCAGTAATGGGAAGAAGTATTCTTCCAGTGTTAGGCAGCTGAGGCAAGCAACTCACACCTCTTTAGTGAGTCTGCCACAGAAATTGGACCTAAATCTGCATCTACCAGGGCCTCTTGAAACATTTAAGCCACAAAAGCAGCTCCTTCCAGCTTTCTTCCCTGTACAAACACTCAGCCAGTGCTCAGCTGTTCTGGCCAACTCAGAGGAGCAGCATTTCTCCAGAGACGCCCAGTGCTGCTCAGGCAGAAATACCTTCAGCAAGCTGGAGACTCAGGGAACCCCTGGAAAAAACCTGGCAATTAATCCCTTAGGTTCACCTTCCACTTCACCTAAACAGTGGCTTTCCACATGAACCACACCAATCAGCCACACTTCACTTAATGCTGACTTTGAATATGAGTCACACATGGCAGCAGCTCCATGCCAGTGTTTCCAAGCCTCCCTCCACAGAGATGGCTTAGTCAGACACACTCACATCCTCCCCTTCCACGCCAAGGAGCAGATTTGCTCTCAGTCTTTCTGTCCATCTTTCCTGTCACACTCTTTTCCATATTCTCATTTTCCCTTAGATGAGAAAAGCAGCACAAGGACAGGGTGTTTTACCTTCTCCTTGCACTGAGGCTGAGCTTGTCTTCAGAGCCTGGTGCCTGACAGATCTGAGCTGTCTCCTGCAGTACAACCAAAATTAGAGCAGAGTCACCTATCATCGTGACTCACTGACCTTTCTTGAAACTGGGGACAGAAGGGATCTTTTGAGCCAATACAAATTCACAGGGCTGCCACTTCTGGCTTTCCTGTCCATCTTATTTGCAAGGCTTGTTTTGAGGACATGAAACAGACATGAAGATAAATATTAGACATATCTCACCTGTGAGCTCTTTTTTTCCTTTTGTGTGTGTGTGTCTGTGTGTGATTTTGCCAGTCATAGCTCTGGGCATGCTGATAGGATGAAGAGGATATCTGCTGTGAAATGTTATTGATAGGGAGTGTCAGAAAGTATCAGGGAAAATCTCACTGTCTGGACATCTCCCTGAATGCTATCAGAGCAATCTGAAGTTCTAACAGCTGTGAAAGTGTGCTGGAATGCTTTCAGAGACAGACTCCCTCATGAGCAGAGGTGCATGAATAAGGGATTTTTTTTTGTTTTGTTTATTTGCTTGCAGTTCTGAAAGATCAGAAAAGAGATTGATTTCGGGGTAATCCAAAGCACATATTTTTAAAAAACAGCCTCGGCAAACAAAATGAAAACTTGGAAATTGCGGTCATTCAATAGAAAGATTTTTGGTGAACTAAAAACTAAGTTTCTTTCAGCTTTTGATTTTTTGTTGATATATATATATTCAAAAATTATTGTGCCTTTTTCTTTCCCCTTCCAGAATGTGCACTTTCTTGAGTTAAAACTGATTGAATTGACCTACATTAATGAATGTCTGGATTAAACCCACTGAACTCCATTGAAACAAAGTAAAATAAAACCCTTTCATTCTGAAATTCAGCCCTATCAGAAAAAAAACTTCCTGATGCCATTTCACTTTTCTTGTTTTATTCAGTTTCCTATTAAAATAACTAAGGTGAATCATTATCCAAAATTAACTCCAGTTTAGTTTGGGAAATAAATAACTTCCTTGAATTCATCTTTATTTTACCTGAACACTGCTGTCAGCTTTTACAAAACAGGCAGCATATTGTCTTCCTTATTTAACAGACCTTTAAAAGAATCTGAATTGGCTTCTTAAAGCAGAGCAAAGCAATTAACAGGGCCATGTCAAAGACAAATGTTTAATAGGATGTGATCACTTAAAATCACTTAATTCTGTGTCTGGCTGCTAAATTTTGGTAAATCTAATCAGGGTTGGCAATAAATAAAATGTTTGTGGCATCAGCAGTTCTGCCTGAGAACTCAGCATGGAGAAAGCAAGTCTCTTTATTATCAGTATGGAGAAATTGTTGTCTTGGGGGCATGGGAAGCTTGCACAAGCATCCAGAAATCCAGTTCTTTATTCATATCCACGGCTAATATTCTCAGCACTTCTGAATTTGCAGATCTTGGCTGAAAATCACAAGTTAACATGCTCCTTGCTATTATCAGGGCGGGATATTGACTGCAGAGGTCTAAACAGTAAACACCATGGAAACACCTTTGCCTTGGCATTTCCAGGCTCTGCATGCAGAATGGGAGTGGGAGGCACAGCAGCAATCAACACATATATTTTAGGTTATATCCATACTCCCCTCCGCCCCTCTTTTTGGATCTGAAAAAGTTCTTGCTTTCTAAAGTTACATAAAAGCACTGGTGGAAAAAACCCTAAGGAGATTCGTAACTTATCCTTTCCCTGACACTGAGGCCTGGAGTATGACTGGGGCAAATATGGCTGGAGGGGCAGCACAGGCAAAAAAAAATAAAATATATAGATGTAGTTTTGATTGACAAAACTTACAGAAATAAACCTATTGAAAGAAGAGCCTTCTCTTCATCAGAAAGACTCCAGAACTCTCATTCTTTGTTCGTAATATGCAGGTGGTTTAATGGCATAAATAGAGCTTGTCCTTGTTGGCCTTGTAACTGAGATTCCAAAATGTGGGAGAATTCCCAATTTCTGAACAAGAATACTTGGCTGTGCTCCCCTTTGGCTTTTGGGCACCCAGGAGCAGAGGAAAACCAGAGCCATGAGCTAAGCACCCTGCAGTGTGAAACAGATAAAAGATGTGGCAGGAGAGGAGGCCCTAATGGATAACTTCAGAAGAGGTCAGGGATGGACAAAATGACAGAACCATTTGTCCAGCTTTCAGCTGTGGCTTTTGTCCCCTGGGTGTGAATGATGGACAGCTGTTGGGTTCCTGCAGCCCTCTGTGCATGCCCCACTCACCCTTCTGGCCATGCTGATGTCACAAGCCCCAGCCTGCTACCCCATTTAAATCAAAATATCACTGACATTGCCTGGGCTGAAACAGCAGCCTGGACTGGAATCAGCTGCTGAGCTCACCCAAGCCCAGGGGAAGAGCCCACCCAATCCTCTTGACAGTCAGCAACACCAGGACCAGCCTGAGAACTGTACTTGCATTGATCAAAGGGTATTGTAATTTATTAAAAAAGAATTAGGAGCTTGAGGTCAGAAATACTACAGCTTCTTTACAGGTGGGAGAAAAAAGACTGGCAAAAGATAAACAGAAATGCTCTCTACTGAAATAAATTTTCTTTTATTTTTTTTTTCCTAGGTACCTGTTAATTAGGATAAAAGTAGGAAACACTATCTAACAAGGTTCCTGGGAGCAAGCTGGAAAAAGCCTTAATGAATTCAGCATTACGAGATGGTTCCTAAGCAACAGAACATTTCAGTTGAATATTAACCCCAGTCACAAGGAGAGAAAAAAAATGGTCTCAAAAATAACCCAGAAGTCAGTTAATTAAGACAATGTCTCTTCTGTGCTGAGCTACTCTTGGACATCTTAAGGCAAGCGTTGTTTGGGTAATATTTGAATGAACTTCTGGCTGGCAGATTAATTTCAAGACTTTTCAAAATTCATTTGCTGCTTTAGTATGAATCATAATTATGGCTGTTTATAATAATGCACCTTAGAAGATGAGGCAAAGAACAATGCAAAGGTGTAAATCCTGTAACGTTAAGTTTTATAGGAATACACTCCTACAAATGTACTCTCCCTGAGTATGGACCAGCCACCATGTAGCTTCAGGCAGAAAAGAGATGAACATTTCAAAATAATGGCATTTGGAGTAAGAGCTGGAGAATTTAAGAGATGAAAGGAACAACTCAAGGACTATGTAGATGTTTGGCTACTGGTGTGCAGTTGGGTGGGTACAAAATAGTACAAAAAGTAGGATCATGTACCTGAAAATAGGTTATCACAGATGTCAAATATCAACTGAGCACTGGCTAAAGGCGAGAAATTAATTGAAGCATGGAAATTCAGTCATTTTCAGTCGTGTTATCAGTCTCAGACAAGAATCACAAGTTCATCACTCTCTTCTGTGCCTAGCAAGGATTCAATTTCTCAAAGATATATGAAGGGCATAGCTTTTCATCCTTAAAATCATAACTCTTACACTTTGAGTAAGCAACGAAGTTTTTGAAGATGTACAAGTAAATCAATTAATTTGTTTATGAAATAACATTAATCATAAATTCAGTCCCTTCAAAGAAGAGCAGCATCTAAGGCAATTTCTTCTTTGTCCCAAATGATTTGAACGGACTGCAAATACAAACTCACGTAAATCAAGAAATTGCAGTATGGGCTTATTTGAATAAATTACGCTGATTGCTGTATTAGAGTTTGTGTCATTTTGTGGAGGTTACCAACTTTCTTCTGCTCCACAACCAAGGCAAACCCAGTTTTGGGCTGGCAGGGAAATGGTGAAGTTTGGGACAGGGGGACTTGTGTGTTTTGGCAGCTCTGCCAGTGCAGCTCAGGTAGGAATTGCCAGCTGGTGTTTGTTGGCTGGTCTCTTGGGGCAGTGGTTCACAAGCAGCAAAGTCTCTGGACCAGGTGTGCCCCCCCAAAAAACAAGCAAATCAAGCAACTTCTTACAATGTGAAGTATTAAGAGGTTTTTAGTTTCAGTAGGAAGTTTGTAGCCTTGAAAAGACTGAAATTCAATGTGAAAATCTGCCCTTAAAATGAATTAAAAAGCATACAATGTAAGGCAGACTCTGTATGACTGCTAATCTGTAGCACTATTATCTAATAACAGTCTCCTTGGGTTTCTTTACCAGCTTTGTATGACATTTCTGATAGTTAAGGGAAAATAAAAAAAAAAAGAAATTAAAGCTGTTCTTAGAGAAAAATGAAGTTAAAATAGAGTTTAAATTGCATCATGTGTTTAACAGTACAGGTGAAACTTTTGAAAGTGACTGCAAATGGTCCCCAACCCAAATCTTGAAAAACCTGCTTCAGAATTATTCTACTGGGAAACAAAAAAACCCAAGTAATTTTACATTCAGGTAGGAACAGGAAAGGTGATAAGTGATCTCTACTCTCACTGCAGTGCTGATACTTTAGTGAAAATGTGTGAAACAATTGAATGGGTCTTTAAAGACCATAACTTAGAAGCTGATTATATTGAATATCTGTAAGTGTAACCAGCTTCTTATTTCATAGCATGACAATGGCCAGGCCGGGATGGCTCTGTGCTTCCTCACGTGTCTTCTGAGAATTGGGGCAAAAGATCTTTGTCCATGACAGTGCCAGGAACATAGTTTAAAGGAGGATCAGCTTTGGGCTCGTATCTTTCTCCATTGAATCCATTCACAGAATCCAAGGTTGGAAGAGACCTTCAAGATCATCAAGTCCAACCCGTGCCCTACGCCTCAACTAAACCATGGCACCGAGTGCCACATCCAGTCTTTTATTGAACACATCCAGGAATGGTAACTCCACCACCTCCCTGCGCAGACCATTCCAGAACTTTATCACTCTTTCCATAAAAAAACTTTTTCCTAATATGCAACCTATATTTCTCTTGGTGCAGCTTGAGACTGTGTCCTCTGGTTCTGTCAGTACTGCGCGGAGAAAGAGACCAACCCCACCTGACTACAGCCACCACCAGCTGTAGAGAGTGACAAGGTCACCCCTGAGTCTCCTTTCCTCCAGGCTGAGCACCCCCAGCTCCCGCAGTGGTTCCTCACAGCCCCTCTCCAGCCTCGTTGTCTCCTCCGGATGTGCTCGAGCGTCCCAACGTCCTTCCCAAGCTGAGGGGCCCAGAACTGGACACAGCACTCCAGGTGTGCCCTCACCAGTGCCATGTACAGGGGCAGAACGACCTCCCTGCTCCTGCTGGCCACACTATTCCTGATCCAGGCCAGGAGCCATTGACCTTCTTGGCCACCTGGGCACTCTGCTAGCTCATGTTCAGCCGGCTGTCAATAGTACCCCCAAGTCCCTTTCTGCCTGGGCACTGTCCAGCCACACTGTCCCCTGCTTATAACATTTCAGGAGGTTATTGTGGCCAAAATGCAGGCTATTTCCCCTCATATCTTTCCTCTAAGTACAGGTGGACAAGAGACGACCATCTAAAAATATCCTGCCTTTATTCAATGCAAAACATTGGGAATTTTGCAGGCTGGAAGAGGCACTTGGATCCAAGGAGGTGCACAGTCCCTGCACATATTTCCCTAACAGACATTCACCCCCTGGTTCTGCAGGAGGTACTGAAGTGGCTCAGGTGAGGTCAAAGCTTCCTCAGGGCAGGGAAGGAAGCTCAGCCCTGAGCAGGACAGCGTGCAGTGCACCGTGCAGCACGTTCTGCCTCACTAGGAGCTGTTAATTGTCCTCCATGTGGAATTAACTCTCCAGCCATCCCAACAACTACTGCTGCATCTAAATCTTCCTTTTAATGGGCTCTCAGGGAGCGAGCGGCTGCAACCTGAACTGTGCTCGCCACTCCATCAATCTTCCCCTCATCACTCGCGCGTTATGCAGCAATCCCCAGGAACCAGCATGAGAGCAGAGCTGCTTGCCCCGGCTGTAATTCCCAACCCCGAGCTGCCTCTCTGATGCTTGGAAAAGGAATTTGGAGAGAGCATCACTCACAGCGGACAAAACCCAGTGGAACGGTCAAAGGAGAAAACAGGATTCTGGTCTGGGCATCAGAAAACAAAAATATCTCTGTGAAGGCAAGAGAGAAAGCGAAACAACAGTGAGTTTCCAAGCAGTAGGCAGCTCTTGATTGAAAAGGCTAATTTGATGCATCAGGGATATGTTTTGGTTGTAAGGATTCAAAGATCTGTTGCGCTTCTGTGTTTTCACAGTGCCCAGTGCAATGGGATTCTGGAAATAAACAGCACTAAAAGAGATTGGTTTGAGAAAGGAGCAAGAGAAGGAGCTCATTGGGAAGAGTAGGGGGGATAGGCATTATTTCCATGCGTATCAGAGGGTCCTGCCCTGAGAAAGAGGTTTGGTTAATTATAACTGGCCAGGTATGCCAGCCGTTTGATCAGAGATCTGAAGTGTGTGTACACAACTCTGAGAATGCAGTAATTGTTTGTAAGGAGCGAAGAGTCAAGGTGAACAACTTTCACCATGTGTTGAAGGCTTGAATTGATTCCCTTAAAACTGCCAGCTAAATAGTCCAGCTGGCAAATATAAACTCACAAAATACTTGTGCAAACAGACAAAAAAAAAAAAAAAAATCAGTTGATAGATGATACTGTTTACATGGAATAAATTCTGCTTCTCTGCTAAGAATAAGGTTCACAGCTAAGCAACTGATTTCACAAGAGACAGGTGGGAAGTGAGCTATTTTTCCCCCTGTGACCAAATTACACACTTTCCATTCAGATATCTAGGTGCAAGAATAACCTTTCTGCAGAGATTATTTTTTAAACAGTTTAATTAATATTTCCGTTTGCCTTGAGTAGTTCTCAGAAACAAGGAAAGAAAAAGAAAAAAATAAAGAAGGCAGTGTAGCAACACAGAAAAAAGAAAAGTCCAGCGTTACTTTAACACTGACAACAAAAGTCACCCTTAGATGAATTAGTGATAAACTCCTGGGGAAGGCTTCAGCTCCATATGGTGATATTTAATATTAGTCACGTAGGATTGGACAAATCAGCTCCACATCCTGTGGTACCTGCGGGACCCGGCCTGCCTGCTTAGCATTCCGCTGTGACCACCTGTGAAACACTGCCATTGTCTCTCCTGATATAAATAAATAAATAACTGCAGCATGCCAAACAGAAAGGGGTGGGGATGAGAATGATAACTTCTGAGTCGGAGGCTGTAGCAGTGATTTAGGGGTGCTAATGAGCCCCGGCAGGGAGAGACTCCAACAGGCTGCGCTGGCAGGATGGCCTGCCTGATGGAAACCAGGTGTCCAAGGTGCTCCCTGGGTTCACAGCTTCCATGCCTCTGGCCCACTTTCTCATTTCTAAATGCTAGGTTAGGAAAACACCTCTCTCTTCACACCAAAGGGTAACTCTAAGCCCCCAGGTCAGTGCACACAGATTTGGCCCACAGCAGCACATGGCTCAGCACATTTATGTTCAAGCTTTTGGGGTTTAGGTTGATATCACTGGGGAAGACAAGGCAAGAAAAAACCCTTGTCTGGGCTCTGCTCTGTCCTGAACAGCTGTTTTGCAAACCTCTGCATGTGAGAAACTCAGTTTATTTGAGGAATAAGCTTCTCTGTTTGTCTTCACTCCCTCATGCTCACGCCAGAGCAAGTAAGCCTGGCCAAGCATCCCGTCTCTTGGAGTATAACCCAAAAGCTGGAAGTATTTGACTTTGCTCAGCAGGAGTGACTGAATCATTCCTCTCTCTGATGGGACCATCACGAGCCCTCTCCAATTAGCCTCAGACTACCAGTATACCCAGAGCTGTTTTCAGGAACAGAATAGAAGTTGTACTTAATCCATGCTGGTTTTTGCCATGCAGCACAGCTTCTCTCTCTTCAATTTGACATTCACAGGAAAATAAATTAATGCGATCCTCTCCTAGCACCTGACTCACTCATTTTGCCCAAACATGCACTGCTAGTACATAGATTTTGCCACAGATTCAAAAAATGCTTTATTTGGGGCTTGGTTTTTCAAGCCCACTGATGGTGCATCCCTGAGCTTTACTCTCCAAAGCCCATTAATATGCAGAATTGCCCCATTGAACCCAAAGTCCAGGACTCACAGAAGACTCCAAAGTGACATTGAGATTGCTGCCAGGGGAAACCCCTGCCATGCAGAGGTTTTTTATGGATTTTAAGTGATTATTTTCCCAAAGTGATAGAAACACTGAAGCAGAAGCCACCAATGAAAATAAAAGTTCACATGTTTGGCAGCAGGCAAAATCTGGGCCCTGGCTGAGATGAATATCCTGGGCAGTGGCTTAGGTTATGTTCCACCCTCACAAAGGTGAACACCTCCCCACCCACACCCAGCACTTACACAATACTTGTAACCACAGTTTTTCTTCCCTTGCCCTAAGTCAACTTATTCTTTAGTTTCCTACTGCCCTGAAGTCCATCAAAGCCAGTTGCCATGGAAATGGTTGTGATGTGCTTTCTCAATGTCCTCAGCCATGAGTGCATATCAAGAGCTCTCTCTGCTGGTCTGGAATCACCATCATCCCTCATGGCTCCAGATGGCCACGGCAGTGATGGTACCTGGAAGCTCTCAGAGGTGCAGTCTGTGTCTCTAAGCACTGTCAGGGGCTGGAGTCTGGCAGTGCAGCTCCTGTTTTTGAGCTGTCTGGGAATACTCAGCTTACCAATAAGCCGTAATGTCCAGCCCCTGTGTTCTCACAGTCTGTTTGTCATTCAGTGAAGAGCTCTTAGTGATGCTACCAGGGGAGCAGGGGGAAGGAGGAGCCTTGCCTCTGCTGGCACTGCTAGAGAGAGCTCCAAAGCAATACTGTGGGAAGCTGCAGGAGAAATAATGTTTGGGGTTTTTTTTCTATTTCAGCAGTCTGTCAGCCTAGGAAAATTGGCAGTGGCCTAATCCCTTGCCTGAGCAGTACTTTTTTTCATTTGAGCACAAGGTCCTTGTGTAGGGTGGAAACACACACAAGCCCTTTTTTCACACTTGCTGTAACAGCATTAGGAGGACTGAGATCACTGTATGTCTCTTACTTTGCAGACTGCCAGTAATCCTTCCATGGGCTGAGCACGCTTTGCTGCCTCCGAGATACTCCCAGGAGCAGCAGAGCTAAGGCTTATTATTAGCAAAATTTATTATTAGTATTGCCTCCATAAAATACCTGCACAGGACAGAGCCTGCCACTAGGTCCCAGAGGTTCCTACAAGGAAAGGATTTGCAGGAGCCAGTTTTAGCTTTGCCTTCCACAGCACAAAGATGCAAGACCATTGACAGACCAAATTTGTGTATCAACCCTCTGTATTTCCCTCTCTGCTTGGGTGCCATTTTCTGTACACCACAAACCCACAGGAAAAGGTGTTTTTGCAAGCCAGGGACCACCCCAGAACAAACCCATCTCTTCTACCTTATGTGTCTCATAATGTCAGACTCAAGGAGCTGAGCTCTCAGAAACACCTTGAAAAACATCAGGATCTGACTTATAATTGGTGTAATTACAATGTTAAAAAGAGACAAAGCAAGATTTAATTAACTGTGTGGTGCTACCAAGCTTGCTCTCTGCTAAGCACACAGCTGAAGAGCTGAGCATGCTATTCCTCAGAAAGGGTTTGATTTTTTTTCCCCTCACTGTCATGGTGATGACATCTCTCTGATGGACCCAATAGCAGTGAAACAGCAAAGAAAACCACTGAGGTGCCACTTGCTGTCTGCCTTCCACTCCTTGCAGTACAAGCTAATTGCTAGCTTTTAGCAGAGCCCAGATAGACCTTTTTATGTAAAAATAATAATTCCCAGAGTGGTGTGATACTGTGGGTTTTTCAAAAAGATTTTGGTTTTAAATTGTTTACCACAGAAATGTATGACTGGGTATGAAAGCTGCATCTAAGCTGTGCACAAACCATCCAAGTTACTTTCTAGCCCCCAAGCCCGGGTTGAAGTTGCTTGAAGTCCTAATGAATAAGCTGGTTTTTGTTTTCTCCAACCACCGTATGATTTTGCTCTACTTTATAAAAAGTAGAGAAAAAAAATTCACCACAGATAATTTAGGAGGCAAACATATCCATTAAATATTGCAATAGAAGGATAAGGGGCAGAAAGGGCTGCTGGTTTTATCATCTGAAAATCTCAGAAAGCACAAGGTTGACCAAGCACAGATTATTTTCCCTCCAATCCTGATTCATACTTAATAATTGGCATAAAATATCAGTTGGAACCAGGGTGCAAATGCATATGACAGAGTGGCCTTAGTAAATGATTCTCTTCCATGAACTTATTATAGCTGATTAGAGTCTTACCATTGATTTTTTGGGCCATCCTGGGGAGACCAGACACGAGGTCAAGCACACAATAGATAAGTGTATCATTAAATCCAGTCCTTTTGGGAGTTAAGAAGAAATGCCAAGTAGTTACATGGAAGTTTTAAGAGCACATTCTGAGATCTACCTTTTTCATAATGCTTCATTTTGACAAGAGCCATCCCCCTCACATCCTACATCTCAAACTAATGAGATATTTAGTCACTAAGAAGAGAGCATTGTGCCAAACTCCAGCTCACAACATTTCCAACTTGGGGGAACACAGCCAGGCTTATGTGACCATTTTCCAGCCCTTAAAATAAAAGGTTTCAGTTGTCAAGTCTTATTTCCTCCCCACCTATTCTTTGGTCTCCTTCGCTCTAAAGCATGGATAGAGATAGAGGAACATTGGTGACGGGTGTATGGCATCCCAGAAAGGAAAAGATGTTGCCAAGAGCAGGTTTTGAGGAAAGATTAGTCCAGATTGATTAAAGTACAGCCAAATTACTCTAACTGCAACCTCCTGTAAAGTCAGCAGAAATACTTCCAGGGAGCAGTTTGTTCTGCTTCCCTCTGGAGGTGCTGGGGTCTCTCAGGTAGTTAGTCCAGAGTGGTTGAGCACCTTGACTGGTGCCATGGATTTCCAGCGATTGGGAAGGAAGAGCTTTTGGGCATTTATTATTTATCAATGCAATCCTTGCTCCCATATGAGACAGCACAGTAACACCAGGACAATCCTTCCTGCCCTCTTCTGTGTACTTGGGGCTGTCAGACTCAGGTGGACACCAAATATCACGTGAGGGCATTTTGAAATTGCATGCAGATTGGAGGAAAATGCCATTCAGATTATTAAAAATCCTCAGACACTGCAGTTATTCTACTGAAATTTATGCAGGAAAAGTTTTTAGGTGTGGAGTATCACAACAAGAAGCTCTTTGACCTCTATTTTGGATGCCTGGCTTGTGTGACAGACTGTCCGAGGCGAGGCACAGGCTAATGGAACAAACATCAAAGCCTTAGCCAACATTAGGCTTTTTCTGGGAGATGCTGAGCACTATGTGTGAGCAGCCACATACCCTCGAGGGCCACTGAGCTATCCAGAATCCAAATCACACCAAGCACAAGTTTGGATCAGGCCCATTTCCCCACTTTCTAATCCTCTGCAGCTGGCACAGCCAAGCGCTTGCTGCGCGAGCGGATGGTCCACGAGTGCAGCCTGGAGGCACCTGCTGCTCCTGCTGTACCTGAGCAAACCTGAGCTGCCCGGGAACCTGGGACACATCCAGGCTCCTCCAGCAACAACCAACAAGATGCTGTTTCATGTAAACCTCATTTGCATTCCTACCCTAAATCTGTTTCAGCTCTCCCATCCATATGTTTATCAGGGAAGAAGGGCAGAGCAAGGGAAGAGGGAAGGAGCTGAGTGTCTTTTCTCAAATGATTGCACCTCTCATTTTAACTTCCATTTCATGTTGGTTTGCCCCCAACCCCCCCAAAGTGTTTTCAAAACCTTCCTCCTACTTCCTTCTCCTGTTCACTTGCTTCAGATCTTTATTAACACCACAAACCCATCCCTGGAAATGTTTTCCCTTTGTAAAGACATCAGATTTAAAACGACAACAAACAGCATGGCATCTTTTAATCCACCAGCACTTTTGCTGCTGCTTCATAAATGATTCTGGTTGAAACTCAGATCTCCTGGGTTGTCTGATGGCAGAGCAGAACCACATGGGAAGTGAATAGACAATGATCTTGGAGAGCAAAGGCATCCCAGTGATCAGGAGAGGACACACTGGTTTGATGGAAGGGATTTAAACCAAAGAGATGTTTTTTTGAGGTCCCTGCATTTTTGAGGTTCAGCTGGAGAAGAAGGACAGAAGCTCACTGTAGTGCTCAGCAGTGACTCTTGAGGATTTCATGCTCAAAGGTGGGAAAAAAGGATTCTGTGAGCACCTAAAACCTGTGAGGTGCAAAACAGCTTTTTCTAGAGAGGTGGTATGAAGAAATTTAGGAGTTTCTCAATGTATTGATTCAGCTTTTCTTTTGAACAAAATATTTTGAGGTCCTTATTTGGAGGCTGACGGGTTTTTCTTTTAAAGGTTAAGCCACAGTTAAAAATTAAATGCAAATTTTTCAATTCAGGTCAAGTAAAATGGGTTATCTGATCTGACAACTTACCCCTGTGCTGCCCATCTCCCCAGTTCAACAAAAGGGAAAGTGGCAGGCACTGCCTCCCAGCCCCTCTCTTCCCTCAGACAGGGAGTGAAACCTTGAAATGAGGGGTTTCCTTCTGGAAATGGAGTGATGACATCCAGATCCCTCTGCTCAGCTCCTTCCTCCAGCCCTGAGGTGAAAAACACACCAGAGCAGTCAGGCATTTGTGTGCAGACAGCTTTGGAGTCCCATGGGGAGGCTCCAGGCTTCTTTCTGCTCTGGAGGGAAATTGGCTGTTTTGCCAGGTGCTTGCATTTGGTTATTTTGCTTTGTGTGAGACTATGAGATTTTTTTTTTTCCCTGATGTCAACTAAACTTTCCTGTCCTTTCTTGTGTTCTGTGTGGTCTGGTGCACTGGCTCACCCAAATTTTATGCAACAGCCAGACTGCTCTAGGAAAATCTGGGACACGAGAGACATCCTGTCTCTCCTGCTGTCTTCCCTTGTGAAGGATAGCTGTGGGGTTTTGTTTTCATCTCTCACTCCAGGCCACTGATGTGGGGTGGAGGGCAGTGGGACATGTTCTTTGAGGGCAGGTAGGGCAGCTGTTCTGCAAATATTTCTTGGACACCTATTTCTGTAAGTCTGCCTCTGCTGGAAAGGACAGGACTCGATGACTCAAAATGGTCCCTTATAGTCCTATGCCTCAAACAGCTAAATGGTGACTTAATGGTCTCAGAAATAAACCTGCATTTCTCTTGGATTCTGCCATTCTCAGGGATATTTGTGAAACAGGTCAGTGCAGTGGCACAGAGAACTGAAGTTTAAGTGAGCGGAATTCCTTCCCCACCGGACAGTTTTCACTAAATTCCTCCCACAAATAATTTAGTTTGCAGTTAATTGAATTAGCAAAGGCCTTCAAATTCTTCCACAAGGTATTGGGTTCATTTTGGCCTTACAAAGCAAATCAAATCATCAGAAAAACAGAAAAAAAGTCAATGACTCACCATTAATCATCTGAGAGAGGAAAGGGAAAAAAACCAACCAAACAAAATACAAACAAAAAAAAAAAAAACCAGAAAGGCAAAAAACACACAGACTGCAACTCTTAGAAACTTGGCTCACCCTAGACGTGGAGCACTAGATGAAAAATTGACTCTGTGAACTGCATTATAGATTTTGAAGATGGGTCTGTTTCTGAGAGTCTGAGATTGGAAGTCTGGTACGTGCTGATGGAGTTCACTGCAGCAGGGCCCAGCTTATCCTGGGGAGCTCTGGAGAGCACAAACCCAGGGCTCTCACACAGGTGTCAGGGGTTTCTGCTTGTGCACACCCTGCTCAGGGTGCTGGATGTGTGGCAGGGACTCAAACTATTTTCCCCTTGCAAGTAAAACAAGTCACAGGTGCAGACAGCAGGCACGTGGACATGGGTGTGTGGCTCCCAGATTGGAGGGGCTGCCTGAGATTTGTAAAAGCATTTTTATACATCTAGAAGGGCTTGTTTTGTTAGTTTTGGTCAGGTGGTTTGTTATTTATTTTTTTCCCCCAGAGCTAAAAGCAGGACTGACTTCCTCAGCTTTCCTTTCAGATAAATTAATGGAGAAGCTCTGAATTTTACAGGTGGGTGTCCACCCTACCTGCCAAGGAAGCACACGGGCATCCCTCAGCATCCCAGACAAGTCCCAGCCATGCCTGGATGTGGCACCTGTGTCACACACCTGGCACACACCTTCCCCTGCCCATTTATCCTCCAGTTGCCATAGTAAAGGTGCACCTGGGAGTGCTGCAGTGGCCCCGTGTATTAAATCCCTGCAGCTTCTCACCCCAGATGAGAACAAAACACCTGCCAGAAGCTGTCAAGTCAAAGGCAGTGCTAAGAAATGCAGTCACAACAGGAAAGGCTGATAAAGCCTACCTGGTTTATTCCCCTGCCAGGAAAAGAATTTAGATCAGATTTCAGGCCAATCTCTGCATCTCTTCCTAGCTTTTATTTTTAAATGAGACTGTTGTAGAAGGCACCAGACTGAAAGCCTGCCCTTCTTCCCTGTTTTTGTGCTTAACACTTAGATTTAGAGCTGGTAATTTCATTTTTTTTCAAAGATAGTTCACTGTCTCCTTTAAGAAAAGAATCTGTATAAGATAAAAAAGCAATAATGAAAAAGCTGAGTTTTAATTAATTTCTTTGTTCAAAAGATTTCAGAAAATCTTTTGCCTGTAAGGGAGTTTGGGGTTGGTTTTGTTGGTTGGGGTTTCTATTTCTTTTGGCTTTTGTTTTTTCAAAAAACCGCATGCTTTACCTTACTTACCTAGAGAGGCAGTAAGGATTTTTACATAGGGTAAAAAATAAATCTTTCTGAATAAGGGAAGATGTTTCCAACTGCTGCAAGATTTCCAAATTAACTAAATAAAAGACTCTGTCTCAAAAAACATATTAAGATGTGATTCCTCCAAAAATGTGGGACAGAAATAATTTTGAAAGACTTGAACCATTTGATGGGACAAAAACCTAATTTTGCAATTGTACTACAAAAGACCTGGAAAGTAAAAGATGAAAACAGAGCCCTGTATTTCATTTCTGTAGTAACAAAAATAATAGAAAGGAACAATTATTATTTTATTGGTAGGAAATGGTTATGCTAATTTTGGTGGAATAAATGGGCATGAAATATCAAAGTTAATAATATGACTAAAGCAAGTAAAACACTAAAAATTTCTAAATGAACTTCAGAGACTTTCTTTTCTTTTTTTGTTACAGAGAGTTTAGTAAGCAATGACAAGCTCTAGTGGCAAGAAACCACTATTAAAATAACTTTATTCTTTTATTAAGTATGCAATAAAGTTCTCAACTAGAAGTCCTTGCAGTGCAGAAAATTATGTAAACCTTTCATTTTACAAGATCTCTTATTCCCTATTTCTCTAGCAACAGCTTCTGTACCATAAGATGACCCCTCTAGACACTCTTTTAGATGTATTCAAATATGTTATTTTTGGGAAAGGAATAAAGTATTGTGAAGTTTGTATTCATACCCTTTTTTTAGAGGGCAATTTCTTAAAAACAAAATAAGATCAACCACATGAAAAAAACATGATGGAAGAGAAAAGAGCAAGAAAATTGGTAAATAATGAGACTTCAGGACTAGAAAAGAGCAGGTGAATTCTTGGACACCTTAACCTGTCAGAAACAGGTCAAAATCATACACCCTGCCTGCCTTCCACCTTCTGTGAGAGCCCTTTTTGTTCCACCAGGGTTCTGCCTGACCTAACCACACACTCAGGTGTGTTTCCTTCCTCTCCCCTGAGCATGATGGAGTTTGACCAGTGCCCTTCAGCTGGATCATTCCCAACATAAATCAGACATTTCTGACTCCTGGGGCAGATATCCATGAACTGGCATTCAAGCAAAGCTCTTACCTGAGCCTTACTGGCAGAAATACTCAAAATTTGTGGAAAACATAGGAAGTGAATGATGAGAACTTGTTCAAAAACCTGAATAAATACTTAACAGGGAAAACAAAAAGGCCATGCTGTTTTCATAGAGCTAATATTAATTTACTGATTTCTTGATTAAAACAGAAATGGAAAAATGATTCCCAGCAGGTTCCTCTTCTCTTGCTAAGTAAATAGCAGGGATGCCATTACACTGAAAATGATACATTTGATGCTAAAACCTGGATATTTCTTGTGTTCATTTCTTCAATTCATCCAGCCAGTGAGGCTCAGCCATATTCCACTGGGCTGCAACAATCTCCCTGCATTCTTAGACTGAAAAAGAAGTGTGGAAAAAGCAACTCACCATCATGGGCTCTAACGACTGGCTGTTAACCCAGCAGCCTGATGGTATGAAATAAATCTGGAAGGGCAACACAACAGCAATCCAGAAGTGTTACTGCTCAGCCACCATGGCCAACAGAGCTGGAGCAGAGAGCAAAGGGGACTGGGGAAAGGAAGGGAAGTGTGTGATCTTTAACTTGAGAGAGGGAAGGAGGCCACCATAAACAAAAGACAGATGCATGATCAAAGCACTGACAAGCTCACTTGGTGAAATGTGCCTTTCACAGTGAACTCAGTTCAGGAAAGGACAGGTTTTGGGAAGGATTCCTGGGCATGTGGAGCCCAGCAGTAACTGCTGTTACTTCCAGTGGTATCTCTCCATCTCTCTGATATGTATTTAGTCTGGCAGAGAGTGTTTTGCCTCTTTCTGGTGCCTAGTAACTCAGATTGGCTTTAACATCAATAGCAATTGCAGATCCTCAAAGGTTTGGGTCCTTCACAGATATCTGCTGTTATTTATTTCTTGTACTGCCATTTTGCTCTTCCTTGCCTTTGCTCCTTCTTGGCTGAAGCAAGTTAGTGAGAAATCAAGAGTCCTTTCAAAGGGACCCCAATACTTTCTGAGAAGGGTCATGAGGTGGAAAGAGGAATATCCAGCTGCAAAACATTGTGTCCAAAATGCCTTCAGGCAGCTGTAGGCCATGCTGCCTGGTATTCAGCTAATGGTTGCTAAAGATCTAAAACCTCCACTGGGTCCTGGATATATTTGCCAGTCTCTGCAGCCCTTGGGCACCTGAAATGCCCAGCTTATGTTCAGGTACCTGGTTTTGTCTCAAAATCCCAGTGGTTTTCTATCAGTTATGTAAGGGGGAAACTTTCAAGAGGAAAATTCAATCTGTGAGGCAAGAAACTCGAAGACAAATGCTCTGATGAGGCACAGTTGAAGTGCACAGGAGCTTCCCACAAGTGCCCAGCTCGGGTTGGTTATCACCACTCAGCAAAACCTTGGCTGTTCCATATCAAAGAATGATCCTTCCTGTGCTGCCAAAATGACACAGTGCTGATAGACAAATCCTGCTTGTTATACACCACAGCTGAGTGCTGCCCACACACGCTGCAAGTACCTAAGGGGAAAATATCCTCAGAGTACAAGAGAGGAGCCAGCACGTGTAGCTCAGAATCAGCAGCCTTTGGAGAGCTGAATGCATTTGAGGAGGCCACTGCTACCAGCTGTGCTTCTCTAAGATGAATTTACATTTAGCACACAATTAATTTCCCTTGCACAAATGAAAGGGATTTTGAAAGGGATTCCTCAGGGACAGGCATCCCTGTGAGCTTGGCCACGAGGCAGGAGATGTTCCTCATCACAGATTCTGGGTCAGCTCAGGGCAGGGAGGATGTGTTTCATTTCAAATATTAACCAGCATAAGCAGTTTTTGTTGGATTCCAGAAGCTCCTCAGGGACAAAGTCCTAGTTGTAGGGAATGTGCAAGCAGTGAAATTCCACCCATTCAGCATTGATTGCCCGTGTTGCTTGTGCTGCTGCTGTGTCTCCAAAATCAGCGCAACATTAAGCAGTCAAAAGCCATTATAAAACTCAGTCTGTTAGCTGGATGTGTAATGTACTCAGATTTATGGTCAGGTCTGCCCTGTTCCCAATAACCAGGATCAAATGAAGGTTTGGCTTGCAGAAGAATATACCTTAGGCCATTTGTGTCTAATTCTCTGGAGGGGCAGTGTTTGGGAATAAGCCATGAGTACCCCACAGTGGCTGAACTCCCCAGCCTGAAAGCAGAATTGGTAGGTCAAGACAGGTAGGAGTGACACAATACAAATGCAACTCTGCGGGCCAAGAATGCAGCACTAAATATCTAAATAACATTATTGCTTATAATGCTGTAGACATAGACTACCAAGCTGTAGAAAAAACAAAGGACTGATAAAACCCTGAAGAAACCAAAATGAGAGAGACCCTGCTTTTTTTTCCTGAACAGGCCCTTTAAAAGACCCAGCTTTTGAGTCCTCTGTTCAGAAAGCCAGCTTAGTTGATAAAATGATGGATGATTGGATTAAGCCTGGCAAACATCAGAGGAACCCACACTACTGAGCTGGAAGACTTTTTCTGCTGTGTCCTGGAACGGGCTTCGAGCTTGCATCCAAATCTGTTGAGTTTGGCCATGGCTTTCCCCTCAAACAGAGGTGTGGAGCAGCACAGTGGAGCAGCTGAATTCTGTAAGGGGAGCTCAGAGAGCAGCAGCTGATGGAGGGAGGCAGCTCAGCTCCCTCCACTCCATGCAGGGCTCGGAGGCGAATTCCGGCTCCCAGCAGCATGTGAAATTTGCAGCTCGCTGCAAATGTGGGTTTTTTTTGCTGATTGTGTCACACTCAGTTTCCTAAGGAGGAAGCAGGGGAACTCAGCCTTATTTGCATGAGTTTCACATCCCTCTCCTTGGCTGAGAACACACTGTGCTGTTCGATGGACAGCTCCTTTCTGATTCACTGCTCTAATTATGTTTTACAGCCGGAATATGGTACTTATGTCAAAGCTGATGGGTAAAATTCTACTGAGAAGCAACAACATTTTGTAGCATTCTCCTGTTGTTCATTTCCATGACTTTCCTTCATTTTTTTTCCCCTCAAGGCTCATTTTCCAGGCACTAGTCGTTCTGGAGAGAGATGTTCTCACCTCCTTGATGCTTGCTTTTGACTAACAGCCATATTCTTCTTTTATTTGTTTATTTATTGTACATTTGCAGGCATATGGTGACAGAAAAAGAAAATAAGGAGAAGAGGTTTATGATTTGTCTAAAGCAGCTGGTAAAGAGCTGTAGTGTCTGTCTGCAGGTAGACCTTCACAGTAACAATAATCCTTTTGCAATGAAGAATGGGATCATACAGGTTTAGAGACCTTCATATTTCCAAGATTAATTCAGGCCCTGTGCTACATGAAACTGCTTCAGGTATGCTCTGTTATCCCCACATGCAGAACCTCTCCTGGACCATATGTCAAAGGAGAATAGGCCCCAGTCAGCTTTGCTTCTCATCCCAGATGAGAAAACCACCAGCAAGAGCTGGGCACTTATCTCTTGGTCACAGACACCACTGCAGGGGCTGTCCCAAATTTAGGGATAGTTTGGCTTCCTAACTCCTCCTGAGAGGCTCAATAAAGGTGTGCCTCAGTTGCCAGTCTGACCTAATTGCTCCTTATACAACCAGCTCGCAGCACTGCACAGCCCTTCCAAAGGGAGAAGGGCTGGAGAGACCCCTCCCCACCCAAAGCAAGAGAGGAAGAGGAATTTCAGAGGAGATGTGGTACAGGACTGCAGAGCACCAGTGCTGCTGGGCTTAGCCTCACATAATTTTCCTTGCCTCCTATCATTCTCCTCAGCTGATGTTGGAGCTGTGCCCGGGGCTGGATGGCTCCCTGGCTATTCCAAGCTGTAAAGTACAGCAGGACCCCAGGCCAGACAGATCTGGATTTTTTGTGTGTGTTTGGCAGGTAGGGAGAGGAGAGGGAGGGCAGAACACTCACTGCAGCAGCAGCAGCAGGATCACAGCTTGGCTAACAGGGGAAAAACAAAAACATGATCTCTCATTTAACTGTGCTAAATGACAAATCGCTTACAGGCAAGGCTGCCCACTGGGGAAAACACCACCAAAGTGATTGTTTCTCATTTCCTAGAGACTGCTGACCAAGGGAGGAAGGGGAAGAAGGTGGATTTGAAATGCTGGTCAGGTGCTTTATAGAGCTCGACCACAGCTATTTTCTCCATTTTTGCATGAACATTTGGTATAACATTATTCTTGGTCCTTTGGCAACATTCAAATGAAAAGAAAAAGCTCAGGTGACTGCTTTAAAGATCCTTTGTCTTTCACTGCTTAACTCTGTTTCAGCAGAACTCGAGGTACAGATGGTTTCCTTTTCTTTTTTTCCTAAACTTAAACCTGCCAAACTTAGGGTTCAGAGATCTGTCTTTTCACACTGCACCTGCTGATGGGCCAAGCACCTACACTCTGCTGGAACAGTGCTTTTGCACCATCCCTTGTCTGCCAAAAAATACATTCTGGTGTTGCTAAGGAAATCTTTCACCCAAATCTTGGCAAGGGAAAAGAAATGCTTAATTTTTAAAAGAAAAATAACTTTTCATTCCTTTCTTGTATTTGTTTGCTGTACCATACGGTGCCTATTCATAAAACATAAGCCTTATTTTCTTAGAATTGTAGAATAATTTAGGTTGGAAGGGATCTCTGTAGGTCACCTCGTGTGACTGCCTGCAGAGTTAACTTCAAAGCAAGATCAGGCTGCTGAAGGTCTTTTGTAGTCAAATCTTGAAAGCCCCAAGGATGCAGAGCCACACCTCTCTGGGCCCCTGTTTCATGATTTCAAAAAACTCAAATCAATTTTTTTTAAATATATATAGAGCCAGAAATTCTTTTTGCTGCAGCTTGTGCCCACTGGCTCTTGTCCATAGATTGTGCACCTCTGGGGAGAGTTTGGCTCTGTCTTTGCTGTAATATCTCTTCCAAAGGTCCTCTCACCCATTAGCTGGTCACTGAAGCAAGGATCTCCCAGCCTCACATGTGTTATCCACTGTGCCCTCTCTTCCTCAGGTACCTGCCCTTGTTTTCTGCCCAGTTTTCCTCTTTGCTTTGCCTGAGATCCCACACATCACACCACACTGTGACCAGACTGAGCAAGGTTATCAAGCAGGAGAAGGAAAGATGCATGAAACAGATCTAACCAAAACATCACACAAGTGTCCAGATAAGGGAAATTGTCCCTGTGGCTCCTCTCTCCCCATCTGAACACTCAGGTGGGGCTGACTGGCTTCTGACTGTTCTGTAAGCATCAAGAAAAGCCTCGTTTCCCCCCATTTTACTGGTTTGTTCCACTGTGCAAGCATTTATTTTGTCAAAAACAAGACCCGTAAAGCCAATACCAATTCAGCAACAACCTAACCTTTTCCTCCGCAGTGTGAAGGAACTCTTGATAGAATTAACATAAACTAATTAACATCTTCTTAGTGTCAGAAAAGGTCTTTGAAAAGTTTTGATTATGTTTTGTTGCTTGATCGTTGCATTTTGGTTTCAGGATGTTTCATGTTGACTTTTTATTCTTTTCCTCTTACTCATCCTGATCAATACATTTCTAAATTCTGACAAGAATCCTCAGGGGTATTTGCAATAGCTCTAAGCAGGCCAAAATCTCTGCACTTGACAACTCAGAAGCACACTGAACTTTCCAGGATTGTACAGAGTCATGTTAACAGCTTTGACTCTATTTTCCAGCCAAATTGCAGATAACCTTTAAATAGTCTTATGGAAGGATTTCTCCAGAGATTATCAGGACAGGTTTGTACTGAGAGATCATTTTGTTCCCTGAATAAACTGAGGTTAGCAAGAGGTGACATTTCAACAATGTCAACTGTTCTTATTTCTTCAGTAATGTGTTTCAATAGAGCCTGGTCTGGGACAGAGTCATGCATTCCCCAGATAACTGGGGTGAGCTAAACCTGACTTCATGGCCCAGATTCTGGAAAGTCTCACTCTGTTTCACCAAATTACTGTGTTTGGTTTTACAAACAAGTACCAACAGGAGAAGAAGAAAAATGCCAAAGGGAGCAGTCTGTTGCTCTCTCTGTCAAAAAAATGTTTTAAAATGGTTCATTAAATAGGATAAATTGTTTTCTCATTACTATTCAAACCAGTAAATAATGCATTTTTGAAGAACACTTTATTAATTAAAAATGTTTATGTCTTTACTAAACAGATTGCAACAACTCTTTCTAATACCAAAGATGATGTTATTTCTCTGGCGTTGTCATTTGTCTATTAAATTATCACTAAACAAATGAAAAAGATTAAATATTTGCCCCCAGAGTCAAACTTAGCCTATAGAACGATCCATGGACCACTTTACCCAGGTTATTGAATCCTTTACAGGAGCAATACTTTGCATTAGTTGTACCTTTTGGCTTGAATTAAAATACCGGCATGAGAAAAGCAAAAATACCACAAGAGTCAGGGAGATGGGCTTATCCAGCAGCATTCTGGGTTATGCATGTACCTGAGAAGGATCCTGGCTCACATTGAGAAGAACTTGCAAAAAAATAGTTTTTGAGTGTGTAAATTTAGGAAAATAAAAATCCTGGTTCTCACTGTTTGGACCGGGTTATTTTGGAGGGATGGATGATGCATGAGCAGGACTGTGAGACCAGTTAGAACACTGAATTGCAAGCTCAGCTGAAAGAGCCTCATTTTTAACCTGCTGGACACAATCCCCATGTTTGCCATGCCCAGCCACATGGCAGTGCTGTGACAAGATGGGGTCAGAGGATGGGTGTGCCCTTGATGGGAATATTCTGCTCTGCCAGGGTCTCAAAGGTGCTGCTGGGCGCTGTTTCTGTTGCAATGATCCAGGACGGCCACATGCAAAGGTGGGAGATAACTGCTGCTCCTGGGAGCATCTCCCAGACCATCCTGCCCCTGACTCCCTGGGATCTTGGATTGCAGCTGTTCCTCTCCCAGAGGAGGTCTGACACTCATCCTTCCCAAAGCACAGGGGAGAAAATGGATTCCCTCCTCTCCCTGCTGTGGCAGACTATGATCCTGCCCATAGGTGGGCACAAAGTAAGGCAACACAGAGATTGAGACATGAGGTAATAAATACATTCCTAAGTACAACAAAAATGCAATCTTAAATTTTCACAGCCTGGCCTTTTGTACCTCTCTTCAAAAGGAACAAAAGAACACATCCAATATAATTTGAATTTTGGAGCTCCCACATGTCTATTCCCACTGAAGTAAGCATGTGAGGTGAGCAGGGGAGGCAATGCCATTAAATGGAAAAAATGAACAAGGCAACGTAGTTACTCTGAAGCTACAGGACTCTGGTTGCTCTGAACTGATTGCTTAAATGCTTTTTTTTTTTTTTTTTTGTGTGAAAAGGTTTTTTAAGGCACAGCTTCATTACCAAAATGTTAACAAAGCTTAAGCCCCAGGAGCAGGCAAGAAAATTAGAAATGCTCCCACATTCAAAAGCATACAAAAATAATCCCTTTCCATTTTGAGGACAGAAATTCAGGGAGCTGCAGCAGTGCACATTGCCCTGCCAGGGTACCTGGGGCTTTGCAGATCAGAAAAGGGCAAAACCAGCACAAGGCACATGCAGGCAGCAAGTGCTTCTTTATCAATGTGTTATTGTCTGATGACTATTGACTTCAGATTCTTACAAACAGTAAATCTTGCGGATCAACAGGGCCCCTGGGAGGAGAAAACTTCATTCATCTTTCTGGGTTTTGAGCCCATTCTGGCCTCAGCCCCTCAATCTGTATGGCACAGCACAAATTCACTTTAATTACACCATGTTATTCCAGCCTGGGCTGGCCAGAAATTCTCTGCAAATGTTTGTGAGGGCAAGTGTCAGAGCATGGTCACCTCCCAGCTGGAGGCTGAATTGTAAATGCCTCTGAGACTTGGGCAAGCCAGTGTCTCTAGTCAGTATTCATGGAATCACACTCATTTAGGGTGGGAAAAACCTTCAGGTCAGCAAGTCCAACCACTAACAAGCACTGCCAAATCCACCACTAACCCACATCCCCAGGTGCCACATCTGTACATCTTTTAAATACCTCCAGGGATGGCGAGTCAACCATTTTTGTGGGCAAACCTTTCTTCTAGCTGCTTATGGAATATTTAATCTCTCTCTTTATCATGGTTGGATGACCTATAACTGACTCCCACCAGGATTCCTGCCTTGTTGGAAAAAAACCAAAAAAACCCCAAAAACCACAAAATAAAAAACCCAAACCAGAGCTACCCCAGTGTCTCTCCTTCCTTGCCCATCCCTTCTGCAGAGAGTTTATGGCCATCCACTGCTGCACTCCAGTTGTCCCAGTCATCCCATAATGTTTCTGATGTTTCCAACTGTGTCATAGTTTTCCAGACACACAACTGCTTCCAGCTCCTCCTGTTTATTGCCTGCGCTGTGTGCATTGCTGCAGATGCTTTTTAATTGGACTACAGATCCCTCCACCTTTTTAGGGGGAGAAGTTATTAAAAGCAAGAGTTGCCCAGAGTGTTTTCCCTCACCAAAGGAAAAATGGCTTTCCCATGGGTATAAAGACAAAACCCTGATTTCATTTTGGGGGGAGTGCCTTGAATTTTTTTTTTTAATTAGCAAGCAAATTAAGAAGCTTAAGGGCAGGCAAGAGTCTCTCTCTCATTCCCTGGACACCTCAACTGCTGAACCTGACCTAAGAGAATCCCTCATTTTGTGCATCTCCCGTTAGAAAAAGATGATTAAGTGAACTGGACTAATTCTATGTGCAAAAGCAAACCAATCCCAACTTCAGGAGGAGGAAGCATGCTTCAAGTGCACGTTTCAGTCTTTGTTCCAGTTATTTATTCCTTCTGTCTTTCAACATCTAGCAATCAAAGGAATTAAAAGGATTAAACAGCACGCACACAACAAGTGATGGCTTAATACATCAAAGCAGGTGTGACAAGGAGCGAAATAGAAGCCAGGGAAATAGACAGCTTCCTCAGATTTCTTAAATTAGATCTCCAAGTTCTACATGTGAAATGGTCACAACACAACACACGGATCCCCGTAAAACGCAATTGCAATTAAAAAAACCAGCCTTGGATAAAAAGCAGAAAAAATGTACTTGTCAGTGTTGTAGATGCTGCTGTCCTGTGGCACCTCAGATCATAGATCACCAAAACACATCCACTTCTGCAGGTGATGCCACCTGCTCAGTACTGCATGAGGCTGGGACACAAAGGCAGGTGTGGATGCATCTGCCCCCCTGTGACCTCCCAGGTACTGACAAATTCTATCTTCCTAAAATGAAGGGTTTTTCTGAGCAGTGTATCTCCTCCTTTCTCAGCTGGGGTTAGTGGCAGACCCTAACCTGCAGTGACAGGAGTGAAGTTCACCACCAGCACAAGGTTCCCTGATGGATTTAACCTAATTAAAACATCCACTGAAGTAACATTCAAAAGCTCCATGCAGACTTATAAATATACTACACAGCTGTAAATTGAATATTTTCTCACACTTGCAGGTTCCTGGCTTGTAGTGTGCTCCAAAATGATCTACAGCTATCCCCCAAAGGGCAGTAAATGAGAAAAAAATGAGGGAGAGAAGTGAGGAGGGGCCTTCTGATGACCCACTGCTGCATATGGAGGTGAGAAACAGGTTGAGGACTGCCAGTCCCACTTCCAACTGTCTCATGCTCAGAGCCTGGCAGAAATCATGTTTGTTGGATACAACAGTCTAGTTGAGTCAGGACAGTCTGGGGTTGCCTCCAGCATGTCCTGCAGATCAGAAATGATCACCCAGAGCTGAATATCATCACCACCCATGGCTGCTTCCCCTCTCCCACCTCCCTTTGGCTGAAATGCGTCAATGGATTGTGCAGGTGCTCCTCAATCCCTTCAGCGCTGGCTCAGGTCTCTTCTCTCAGGGTGATGCTGTCTCATCCTGACATGTGAGAGAGCATCACCCTGATGCTCTATCACATGCCAGAGTGATAGAGCAACTGGTACTCTGAGAATATGATTCCCCTTCCACACAAGCCACTGAGATTTGTTCTGAGGAAGTACTTTTCATTTAAAATTGGAGCCAAGCAAAGTGAAAGCGCGCACTTGCTGCCTCAGAGCAGCATTCCTGCTCAGGTGCCTGGACTGGATCAGGCCCTCAGCGTGGACAGGATCAATAAAGCTCATTGTTATGAACCACCATCTAGATTTTCAATGATGGTTTAAGCAGCTCCTGGTCACCAGGGACACGAGGGCTGCTGATGCTGCTGTGGTTATTCAGCCACACCCACTCCCTGCAATACAGAGAGTGAGTCAGAGCATTTGGCCACTTCCAGGGGATGGCTGATGTTCTGCCAGGACATCTGGCAATCCTGCTCCCAGCGACAGCCACCAGGGCAGAGCACAGCAAGGCACCATCCACACTGGCCAGCTTTGTTATGTAGTGGACCTAGGAATGATAGATTTTCCAGACACATAATAAATCTGTGCAAAGTGAATATCGCCTTCGTTGCCCAGTGACATGAAAATTTTGCCTTCCCTCCAACTGCTGTCTTGGAAATCCAAATTGATGGGGGTAAGAAGCATCAGGGGAGGGCTCAGGATGCTCTGGATGAATGACATGCAATTCAGCCTGACATAATGGCCAAGAGCAGACAGCCAGGGTTTCAATTACCTCGCCATGTGATGGAGTCACATAGCCTCTTCTATTAGCAGTACTTCAAAGGGCCAAAGAAACAGCAACACTTGTCACCTTGAAGCACCACAACTTCCCCACACACCCAAAAAGGTTTGCAACATCAAATAAGCCCTGAGCCGAAACTGGATTGTGATTACAAAGCTGTTAGAAGGTTAAGAAACATGTGAGCTGAACAAATGATTATTTGAAGGTACAACTGTGGCTGTCTAAGGAGAGATAGGACAGGGAATTCATTGGTCATTGGCAGTGGGTCATTGCAATTTTCTGGCCTACAGGGCCAGAAAATCATGTTTTCAGTGCAAGGCTGTACTGGCTAAACAGGAAGCATTTGAAGATCTTCTCAATAGATGTCTGCAAGGAAAGTTTGGGATTTCTATGAGATGACGTTTAGGTAAGTCTGTAAGGGAGCTGAGCTGTTGTTGAGCAGTGAGGTCTTTATTTCTCCTAGCTAGGTTCTTCCAAGGAAAAGTTAAATGGGGAGCACATCTGGTGTCTTTGGTGCCCACTGTGACACTGAACAAGGTCCTTAGGACACCTTCTAACAGCAGAAATCCTTTCTACCACCATCAGCAGTGCAGTGGATTTTGGAAATAAATAAAATTCCTTCTCCAGTGGGTCAGTGTCCCACATCTCTGCTGGCCTTAAGGAGCCCAGTTCTCCTTCACAAGCACCCCTCACACATATTCCTTTCTCAGCCTTTTCTTTCCCATGTCACTTGTCCATAGCAAGAAAAAGACCAGTCTGTGTCAAGCCTGTGTATGTGCAGAGCAGCCATCTAGACCAAAGCAGGACAGGTGATGCTCATGGCAAATCTCATTAACAGAAACATGCAAATCTATCTCCTTTGCCTGTCCTACTCAAAGACACATAATTTTTGCTGTCCAGAATGGCCAAAGTTGGTCAATTAATTCAGAGACCATTAGAGGAGGTATGAGGACTACCAAAGGTGAGGGAGCACATGATTATGGATTCTTAGCTTGGGAAACCAGGCTAAAAATAGCAATAGACTGAGGAAGAACCAAACCCTGAGATGCCCCAAAGAGGTTGGTCTGCAGCATCAGCAGAGCAAAGGTGGGTGGGGAAATCCTTCTGAAAAATTGCTTGGAAAAGTTCATCAGGGGGAAGTCAGTGCTTGCTATTATCTCCTTATTCCCCAGCCTCAGGAAGAACATAATTGCATTTCAGTTTAAGTGTAAGGAAACGAGGGTGAGATATTCCCTGTCTTTGATCACAAAAGATGTTTTACCAGGGAGAACACTGTCTCCCCCTACAGGGTGATCCATATCCAAGGCTAATGAGCCTGCTAACGAGAATTACTACAGCTGCCAATCTCCAGCTCCAGAGAGATATCTTGCATAGCAAAGTCTGCAGAGTTCAGGTCCTGAGGGAGAATCACTGCAGGACAATGCTGGGACACCACGGGGTAATGTTGGATATAATCATACAGGGTAACTGGATGAATCCTGGGCTATAAAAATTGTATTACTTCATTGCAAAACTCTGATTTGTCTCTTCTCTCTCATTATAAGTCAAGGGAAGGAATATGTTCTTCCTTCCCCCAGGCAACACTCATTTGGATGCAAGTGGGAATTTCTTTTGGTGCTGTTCCTGGCTCTTCTCTTCGACAGACAGGAGAGTGCTTATTAGAGCAGATGCACAGAACATAGGAGATAGCCTGATTACATTCCCAGCCTTAGTCAGAGGAATATTCAAGAAAATGACTGTCCACTCTGCCCTGGAACATTTGCCAGTCTGCCCAGGCTGTTCAAGAACAACTTAAACTCAAACAGTGCCTTGAGAGATGCTGCAAAACGCACCACTTGTCTCCATTAATCTGAGGAATGGCAGAGCTAAGCACTGCCTCTTCCAGCACACCACCACCAGAATCCCTTGGGTTAAACACTGGGAAGAGATTCCCACATCCTTCAGAAGGACCCAGGGGCAGGCTAGCCCAGCAGTGCAGGGGCTGCAGGCTCTGCTCAGAGCAGATCAGCAGGGCAGAGCTGTCCTGCACCTCCTGAGCGCTCAGCAAAAAGAAATATCCCCATTTTAGACCTGTTCCTGTGCAGCTGCAGAGCCATCCCTCATGCCATCAGATCACCACACGCTTAGGCAAAATCCAGACAAGGAGAAAAGCAGAAATGGGTGACACAGGGGTCAGGAGAGGCTGAAGCTCAGCTCCTTGTCCGTGCAGCTGGGCAAATGGAATTTGTGATGTTCTGCTTCTGCTGTGCCAGAGCAATGTGAAATTTTCCATTGCCAGAGAAGAGAAATAGAAAAAAACCAAACCAAAACAAAAAAAAAACAAAACAAAACAAAAAAAAACCAAACACAAAAAAAAAAACTTTGCAAGAGACATGTTGCTGTTGCAGAAAAAATAGATACCAGATCAAAAATCTCTGCTTAAAGACAGTACATATGCCAGCTCCAGGGGATTTCAAATATTTATGGTTTGCTACATTTTTAATCTTTAAGATTTCCAGGGATGCTGTGTGTAGAGCATGATGCAAGCTCATCCCATGTCTGACATGGATGTGCCTTGTAGCTCGCTGCAGTGGTGGGAAGGGGAAAGCAGCGTCTCTCAAGGGCTCCTGAGGCTCACACCTCACTGCAGGCCTGATGGGGCTTCTCACCGTGCCCTAGAAGCAAATTCTGAAATCTGTCCTCACGCCCTGACTCTGGCACTAGCTCTGCCCCCAGCTATTCCATCCCAGGCAGTGCTCACAGCACTCTGAAAGCAAAGGAGAGATGATGGCAAGGAGAGATGGTGCCCACTGCCACCACTCTGACACCTTATCCTGCCTCTGTCACAATGACAAAGGAGAGTCCCCATTGCACTCCACGGCCTAAATAGACTCCTTGCCTTCTACATGATTAATAACCTGAAAGAGATTAATATTTAAGATTCCACTGGGGAATAATTTGCAAGGCACAATGGAGATTTTTGCTCTTCTGGTACAGCAGCATAGGCTGAAGTGCTTTAGCAGGAGTTTGGTGTGTGTGCACAGCACCTTAGGCACACACAGGACTAATGCATCTAACACAGGTGCTGGGGTTATTATTATTTCAGCTCATGTCACCTTCAATTAGAAGAGATTTTGGGTATGCTTGCTCGTGTGCCTCCACTTCTCTTTCCATATTTCTTGAATAAAATAAACCTAAAATACCCAAACCTGAGGTAAGATTTCAAGGAACTCTGGCTGTAGCACACTGGCTGATGTTTGCCTCTTAACTTGGGGTGAAGCTGTATAAATTATTCAGGTTCTTGTATTTTAACTGTCAGAGAAATTTAGGCTTCTTAACCCATTTTGCCAACTATCATGTGAGCTGAGGGAGTTTGGGAGAGAGAAAGTACTTTCTGGAGGGTAGAAATGTTCATATTCTCAAAGAAAATATAAAATGTGTTATTCTTGGGTATAAAAACCATGTCCTGCTCCACTTTTCTCAAAAAGGCTTTACTTTTGCTCACCCTGAGGAAGCTTTAAAAGCGCTGCTGTGGAAGTCACCATTCAAGCTGTCCCTCTGTGATTACACTCAGGTCCTGGGTGCTGATGGTCCAGTGCACCAGCCAGCTTTCCCTGGAAGCACTGTTACTGTGCTGCATCTTCCCTGTTCTCAAAACTCCCTGGGACAGCAGGAACATCAGCTTTTCCCCCCCATGCCATTCCTCACATGCTCCTGGTGCTTAAAGACCTATGGGTCACAGCAGGAGAGAAGCACATCCCAAGACTGCCCTGTCCACTCTTTAAAAGTGATGGGACTGATCCATCCAGAGTGAGCCAAGTTACCCCTTGGGGGGGTTTCAGCATCCAGCACTTTGCTGTAGGTCACACAGAGATTGATAATTTTCTGTGTTTTTTCCCTGCCTACTGTAATCTGGCATCATTAGACAGCACAAGGACAGCTCATTTGAGCAGCAGTTAAGGGATTACAACTGGACTGCGCCTGGCCGAGTTTCTTTCTCTGCACAATGACCAGGTCATAATTAGGATGGGAATTATGGTGTTCAGCCATGTGGAGAGGCATTAAGCCATTGAGCTTCTGGCACCACGAGCGGGTACGTGCTGCCAGGTTTCAAAGTTCAGCAGCTTTTAGGACTGGCAGAACCCTGGCTTCCCACTGTGGCTCAGCAGTGAGGATCCAGAGCTGCTGCAGAGCCAGGTGGCCCTGGGAAGAAATGAGGAGCCAGAAGTGAGAGTGGCCAGAGCAGCACAGCCTTGTTCAGCCCCTCCACTCCTACCCAGGGAATCACAACCCTGTCCCAGCACAGGAAAACCCTGGGGCAAGGTGCACTATCAGACATCCAGCTCTGTGGTGTTTCACAGGGATTCAAGCCTGCATCCCAATTTCGGCAAAGCAGCAATGCAAAACCAGCCCCTTCCTCACCAATTCATTTGTAAGAACCCAGAAGTGCTGCCTTAATTATGTTTTCCTCACTTTTTATTTTTTGATCCACCTGACCTTTTCCAAAAGAAAATGCTATTGACTGGCTTTTGCAGTGTTACCAATGTTCTGCAGTGTTAATTATTTATAACCATATAAAAATGAGGCTAAGCACTGGTTGTTCACTTGCCAAAGCTCCATCTCCTGTGCATGCTTTTAATATGCTCCTCACAGCAATCTGTTTGTTGGAGAGTTTTACCAGTATTCCTCCCTTCTTGTGAATATTTAGTCAAGTAAACCATTAGCCAAGCTTGGTCCCTCTAGCTTTTGCATTAGGAAACTGGAACCAGCACAGGAATTCCCTTGACTGCTCATATAATGCTGTATAGCCCTTCCGAATTGCAGATTTTACAAGTTTTAAAATTTACAACTTTTAAAATTATTTTAAAGAATGCAATGCAATGCAATGTGGTTGGACCACACAGATTAAATAAAAAATAGCTTAGCTGTTGTAACATGACAATTTGTCAAGAAATTAACAGCAGCACACAAGACCCTATACTTTACTGGCCATTCAGTACCCTAAGAGTAAAATCTTTCCAGTCATTTTTGTAGATATTCAGGGGTGAGTGTGGATTTCTTTGAAGATGAGTCATACAAAGGGAGAAAATAGAGGAGTGTAAAAATACCTTTGGCCTTATGGGTCACAGAGAGGATATCATCAATAATTTTTAAAGGAGCATTCTACTGGGTTTTTACTTTTTAATTCTGAAGCTGAACATGCTACAAGCATGCGGTATGACTTTAAATCAGACTATTTGCTTCATCATCAATAAAGTAACTCAGCTTTCCAATTTCAGATGATTGGCTAGTTTGAAAATATGCAAAAGATTTTATGGAGTGTTAAAACATCTTACTTTTGTGTCTATTTTGTTTCAGCAGTAATAAAAAGTGATACCAGAGGATAGAAAAAGAACCTTTATTTGTTGAGGAGACTACCCCCAGATATCAGCCATAGTTTCACTATCCTGAATGACAGACCAAGATTATTCATCTGCCTTCCTATCTATCTACAGCAATATGGGTATCATCTGCTTCTGTGATAAAAGCCCCCTGGGAGGCTCTGCTGCTCTTATCAGATGTGGCAGCAGTTGAAATAGTAGCTGAGTAAGATAATAAATAATAAATGAGCCTATATTTTTTAATCTGATGAAGGAAAATGTTAACTGTTAATCTGGATAATGGAGGCTCCATGTCCTAAGATCCCCTACCCATGAACTCCAGGCAATCTCTCTCTGAGAGCTTCAGCTTTGACTTTTCACTGGAATCAAGCTTCTGAAGGCATCAGCATTTCTCAAGGGCTTTCTCAGAGGAAATCACAGCCTCACACTAAATAGATTCATTTGCTTGGGGTGGATAATTAGTACTCCTCAACTGCATTTACCATCTTGGGATTCAGATCCTGTGCTTTAAGAGACACCAGGAAACACTACTGTTTCTTCCATCAGTTTTGCCCAGAACAGCACTGTCTGTAAGGGCTCTCAATCCCTTCTGCCAGCAGAAGCAGCTGGAGCCTCATTCTTCCAAATCAGCCCTTTCCCCATGTTTGCATTAGCTGAAGGATTAACATCTGAAAGCAAGGTGCTATGAGTTTTTAAAGATTCATTCCTAGAAGTTACTGGAGGGAAGAGGCTTGGGAGCTGCAGGTACAACACAATAAAAGGGAATGCTAGCTCGAAGCAGGCTGTGGTTGATTAGATCTGACGGGTGCTCTGCAGAATGATTCCTGCTGTGATTGAAGAGCTGCCAGGGAGCACAGCCCAGCACCACCTCGGGCAGGTGCTCAAAACAAAAACCCCCAAAGGGCAGCGATGCTGGACTGGGGACCTCTGCTGACAAAGCAAAGACTGGAAGCATCGACCTTCCTCCTCTCCATCCTCGCAGGGAGGGACCAGAGCACCAAGGCAAAAGGCAGCCCGTGCATAATTCCATGTGCTCCCCAGCAGCTCAGATTTCCCTTGACATGACCCCCACCTTCTTGGCAGTGAGGGATTAGGAATCCCCCCCACACTGTGCTGAGGAAGCCATACCGGGCACGGGAACACAAAGCCAAACATCCGACACCGGAAAACGCGATTTTGGCAATTCTTGAACAACCGTGTGAATGATGTTTGTGTCACAGGTAGCAGCAAAATATAGCGGGTTTTTACAACTGCCATGGGGAAATCTAGTCTGCTGTAACTGTTAAAGATCTGTTCATATTCCAGACAGCAAACTACCATTTGCAGGATGAAATTGTTTGCTGTTTAAACACTGCCATTCAAGGACATTAATTGCTGTGGGTTAGATTAAACTAGATGGCACAGCAATAAGATTTGAAGCCTGGGAGAGGGGTGGGGAGGAAGGAGGAGGGGAAGAACAATCTTCTCTCATAAATAATGGGATCTAAAAAGGAATCTTTATAGGGACAGATTAATCTGCAAACAGCCAAGTTCAAATCCAGTTCATGTCCTACGAGTACGCTAAGCAGCCCCAGAGGAGACAAATACTGCCCTCATCACAAAGCAAGACTTCAAGCTTCTATTGGGGTATTTATTCTAAATATCTGATCAATCTCAAGTGCCATATCAGAAGCCACACAGTATGACAAAAGAGGGAATTCTCTCCTGCTGTTTTTAAATACAACCAGTGGCAACAGGCAGGAAAGGGGGAAAGCTCTCATGCCAACTTTTTGTTCAATTTCTTGCACACGTATATACATGCAAAGACATACAGAGAAATATATTCACATTGCATTGCATTGCAGGGAAAGAGGTAATTTTGGTCCAAATGTCTTCCTGTTGTGTCTACCCTGAATGCCTTGCAATAAACTCCTTTTCTCAGCTCATGGGAAGGCATGTTATTTATTCCTTTACAAATGTAAGCCCATTGTAAATAAATAAATAGCAGCTCTGGGCACTTTTTTTTGGAGCTGTCTTTAAAAGCACTAATCGAAATGTAATGACAGGCTAGCAGCCAGTTTCACTATCCAGACTGCTGATAACCAGCTAAGGTTTGCAGCCACAAAATTAACATCACAGCAGCAAACAAAACTAACCTCCTGTCACTCACCCTGCCCCTATCCTTTGGAAAAGGCAAAAAAACAAATCCCCAACCATCCAAACAAGAACTCTGCAAAATGTTTCGAAGATTGAGAAGTTATGACACAGTTTAGATCAAACATGGAATGAATTTTTAGCGTAAGACCAGTAGAGGATACCTGCCATTTCTGCAGTGTCCCCCCAGCCCCATCTCCTCCAGCAGTGGTTTTATGAGCTGATGATCAGCAACCACTGCTGATTTGCTGTAAACATCTGCATTAGGTACACCAGAGCACCTACAACCCTCCCAGGATGACTCCTTGGGAATGTTCCACAGGAACAGGAATTTCTTCTTCCAGCCAGGGAGGAGGAGATCTGTATCCACTGGAAGGACAACACTTATCTTCTCATCCTCAGCAGAAGGGAGAGGAAACTACAATTTGTTTGCAACAGTTGTAGGAGATACAACTTGCCAGATCTAGACTCCAGGACTCCAAAACTCAGGACACTCATGGACATCCCCTCCATTTCTACCTCTGTTAGGAAGCTCTGAGGGGACACTTTAATGGAAGCTTAGTTAGTTTAATCGTAGTTTAGATAGAAGTTGACCTCAGTGTTAAAATAATTTCACACAGTTCCAAGTAATTTTGTTTAAAGGAATACCTTGCAGCACCCCGAATTAATTGCAGACCTAGTCCAACAAAGACCATATTAACAAAGCAGGACCTAATTCTTCAGTCTTCACAATCAATTTTACCCTGGAGCAATTCCATTGACTGCAGATGATGTGGAATGCACAAGTGAGGATCTGGGGCTTTAATAATTGTTTCCAAAGATGTAGTGCAGACAGTGCTGATAACACCAGCAATAATCCCATCTCCATCCCTTAGGGCCATCCTAAAACCCCTCGGTAAAAAAATGGCATTAGCAGTTTTCAGGTGTCAGGAGAATTGAGTTATTTTCTGACAATACTATACCTAAAGCAGTATTTAAATTGTATGTTAAATAAATGCTGTGATTATTAGGAGCAGACTTCTTGAAGTTGAACCACCAGGTAGCTGATAGCTATCCTATTACAAACTCCAGAAGCCTCAGTAGAGATGTACTTAATAATTGTTTGGCATTAATTTGTCATGCAATAATTATCCTATTAAATCTAAATTAAACCCTCCACTCAGACACTTCATCTAAAGTGTGAACATAACAATTAAGAGAGAAGGGGAAAAGGGGGATGATTTCTGCATCATTTGCAGCATAAGATTTTGTGCTTTTGTGAGCAACAGCAGAAAAAGGGATTTAAGAAAGAGAAATCATTCTGAAACAGAAACATCCCCACCATAAACAGAGATCCATCTTTCTAAGTTACATATGCTGCACATCTTAGGATAGCATCTTGTTACACTACAAACTTCAAGTCATTTATTTCTTTACCATAAGGAAATTCTGTATTGCACTTCCTTTACAAGGAAAAAAAGCAGAAAGAAAAAATAAATAAATGTGGACAATCAACAAAATTGGGATTTCTCTTGTCAATCTGGCCAAATAACAGCTTTAAAAAAACAAGCTGAATTTCTCTTTTACAAGCTCCTCCTGCTGTCAACAGGCAGAAATCAGGCTCTCCAGAGAGAGATTCATCCCACCCACCTCAGAGCTCAGACCTGACAGCTAAAACGAGAGAAGAACAAATCCCATCCGAATGCCAGACAGGAAGCCTGGAACGAGAAAGATTTAAACTTGTTCTCATGTCCTGAACTGAGATTTGAGACACAGAGCTGTTCTTCCACACGGGATAATGTAGCTTGAAGTGCTTAAAATGTCATTAAGTAGCACTGCTGAGATGAGGACAGTCTGTGGGTAGTTTTCTGGCCTTTTCCTGACCAATTTAATTTTGGGATCAAGAAGAATGGCTTTTTTAAAGCAAGACAAGATCTATTTCCACTTGCAATTGCTCAATGAATTTCCACATGAGCTGCAGAGCAGCACAGTACATGACAGTCACAGGAGGTTTTCTTCATCAATCCAAACTGTTTTTTTCACATCATTTAGGTCTGAAATCTATTTTAAAAAGCAACTTCCTTCAATAGAAGAGCCTCCTCTTTAGGTAAAAGCCCTCTTTAGTAATTTTTGGTATGTTTTTAGATTTATTTTTTTTATGTTTTCCTTAGGGACAGCAGTTCTTTATATCTTCCAGAACCCCAAAATGCCAGTTGTGGTGTTGGTTTTACAGTGTGTGATATTCTCTCTCTCTTCCCAGGCTGCCTGAGCCGAGCGCGTCTCTCTCTGTGCCATTCTCCTAGGAGATAATTACCTCTTCACCTTTCTCTTCCTCTGCTAACACTCTCTCCTCTGCCAACTGCATTTTCCCACAGAGATGGTATTACTCATCCCTCTAACAAAACTCTGATGATTTCTCAAATTATACTTAGCTCTCCAGTCTGGCACTTGTGTCTCTGTTCTTCTCTGTATCAGTTTGTCTAATAAATGTCTTATCTAGATCCTTAGACTATTACAATACAAACAACACAGCCTTTTTCAACCAAAATGTTTTCCTCTAAATCACACAAAAATGTGACAGGAAGGTTCATTGTGGATTAAACTATTCACTGCCTCTATTTTGTTCCCACGAGTTTGTTTCCAACCCCACAAGTCAGCTTGGGTTTAAAAGGTTGGTTCAAAAACTGCAGAAAGGAGGTTTCAAAGGGTGTAGGAGTACATTACAAAGGAAGAGCAACACACTTTGATACAGGAACAAGAACAGTAAGTAACCAGTTCCCTGAAAAGTTTATTTATAAAATTTAATCACATTAGACTGGAAAGGAAGTTTGTCTATTCAGAGACATCTGTGAATAGCAGACTGAGAAAGGCAGCATAAACAGGGGCTGTTCAGGTAATCATAAGCAAATGGAATTCAAAGGAGATTAAATCAGGGAGTCTGTTTATCATGAGTGGCACCCACATATGGTAAATTTAGTAAAGTTTCCTTTCAGTGAATTTAGTCCTGGTGGGAGTGTGAGACAGAAAGCCCAGGAGGCTCATTCCACCCCCCTGGGGGTCACAGCCAGGACAGAGCACTCACTGCTTCACTGCAGCCAGGCTTGGAGGGGAAGGACCTTCCACAGACACCTCCAGACTCACCCAGTGCTTTGCAAGACATGGACAAGCCCAAACCATGCTGTTGCATTCTCTTCTAAAATATTGTGATAAAAAAAAGTGAAATCCTGGGATCTATGAAATATTCTGCCACAGGAACAGGGCAGATTTGTGCCCAGTCCCTATCAGAAAAGGACTGTTCTGTGCTCCAAAGCATCATCACACAGAATTTCAAGGACTCTTAAGCAGCATTACCTCATTCCCATGATGAGAGGTCTTGGATCCATCCTAACTACCCATAAAACATTTCCTCATTTAGCCTTGATAGGGAAAAGCTACATACAGAGCTGCAAAGGAAACCCCTATTTTTCCTTCAAGACAGTATTAGAAATGAAGCAAAAGACAGTCATAGGAGGGTTGACAATGCAGTTCTCTGAAATATCTGTCATGGAGATCATTACTGTTTAAGGACTGGAGATTCATTACTGCTGCTGCCTTTATGGACCCAGTGCCATTAATCCCCTACTTGAGCAAAACCATGGGGTGTATTGCTAATGGCTTCCAGGTTCCTTTTTGGATGCTGTGAAGCCTATATGATAATTAGTTCTCTAAATTAGCAATGTTTCCATTGTAATCACTCCCCTCCCCAAATGATTTCACGTCACTGTTTCTTTGTAATATTTTTTTGTCTCATTTCTCATTATCACCACTGGAATCACATTGATAACATTTATTTAATCTTTTTCCACAGCTCTCCTGTACATTTACTGTCACCATCTGCACACACATTGCATTGATCATATGAGACTTCCTAACTGCATTAGTGTGTGTGGACTTATGAACATATTGAGTGCTTAAAGAAGCCTTTTTAAAATTTGTTATTGGCTGGCTGCGTCCCTGCTGGAGTCCTCAGGGGAGACCCAGGGAAGAACAATTGTTTTATCCTTTCTAACAACACTGCCACTGCTGCCTACCCCTGTTCTTTCACAGGGCCCTGGAGATCTTTTATAGCATCCTACACTGTCACTGCTGTGCTGTTAAACCCTCATGAATGCAACAACAAATTAATAACACCACTATATACAATAAACAACTGCTAGCATAAAGCTAGCAACAAGATCTGTGGCAGCACCACCATATTCCAAGGCTTAGCCAGTGGATAAAACAAAATTGTCTGGTTCATCTTGCTCAGGCTGCTCAGAAAATATTTACAGGCTGATTTCCTTCCCAGTTTTTATTTATTTTACTTTTTCTTTTCTGGTAGGAGACAAACTATGGCTCAAAGCCAAATCTGAAATATCCTGCGGCTTTTCACTGCCTTATAAACAGTTAGTTATAGTCATTGATACATTGTTGGCATATAATAAACCCTAATGTCCAGATTGCTTGTAAAAATACGTATCTGTTATTGATGTATGTATCAGTTGTGCCTCAAGGCTCTCTTCGAGATGAGTTCCTCTTAATTTTGAGGCCCAGACATGTTTACATTAAACAGACACTTGGTAACTCAAAAAAACTTTAGCAGCCTCAGTGTAGAAACCAGAGAAACTCAGTGATTTGACAGAGGTTGTGGTGGAAGTGTGTGGCATACAGAGAAATGAGCACACCTTTGATGGCAATTAAATGCTCTATTTACAGTTCATTCCCCGCTTATATTGCAGGAGATTGAAAAGAAGAATAAGCTGGCAATGTAATGCTCAGCCATAGGTGGCAAAATTGTGGCTGGGGCCTGCTAGAAAGCCAAGGTAATAAAATATTTTCTGCTCCTCTCTGCTGGTGATATTTTCTCCTTCCAGAGAAAAGAAACTCACAAGCTTCACCTTTAAACCACAACAATTCATTATTTTTTTTTTTTTTCCCAGCACGCCAGTTCTCTGCACCATGTGCCACAGGTGCAACAGAATGGCCACCAGGGCCAAGGTTTCTGTCTTCTCCAGCTTTGAGACCATGCAAGAACCTGCTGTCACCAGACCCTTGCCAGCAGCCCCTGGGATTGACCCCATTTCTGTCCAGGGTGATGGCGCTGCATGACCCAGCCAGCTTTCAGCAAAGCCAGCAAGCAGCAGCTGCTAAGCCAAGCACAGCAACCCAGATACATATGTCTAAGTGAGAAAAACGAGGTTTTTCAGGGCAGATTCTTGACCTGCTGAGCCTGAAATGGCTGGGAATACCCTGAGTCAGCTTGTTAAATGCACACAGATGCAGGCAGGCACAGCGGAAGTGCCTTGGCAGGCTGACCTTAGGCACTGAAATGAGCAGCAAAATGCTCAGGGAAAGTGTTAATGTTGTGTTTTCTGTAAATACACATCCTACAAATGGACAAAATAGGGCCTTAGGAGCTCCTGTTCTGGAGAAGCCCTTGTAAAAAGGTAAGCAGGAATTTTAAAAGAGGATGATATGCCCAAGGGTTTATGGATCATGCATAATGGCTTAAATCATGTTAAAGTGGTGTTGAGACATGCACATCATTCCCACTTGCTCCTATTTGACTTCAGCATTATACAGGGCAGTCTCACACAAGGAAGACACATTGAAAACTTTTCTGCTCACGCCTGGCACAGGGGGAAGGACACAGAGTAAATTGCTGTAGCACGCTCAGGGCTGAAATTTTCACTATTTTCAACGCATTCAAAGCTAAAACTTGGATGCTGAGGAGCTCCCACCCTCTGTCAGCTTAAAGCTTATTCATGTCAAAGTCCCCTCCCTGTAGTTAGCCCAGAGCAAACTTAAATAAATAATCTAGCAGTTCCTTCCAATTTCCTGACTGTGGGACACTTTTGCCCAGGTAGCAGGACTAGCAGCCCACAGTACTGTGGTTTAAGGAATGTCACTGTTCCCAGCAGAGGACTGCAAAAAGGCATTGGAAATCCCAAGGGTCTGGGAAATTTGTAAAAAAAAAAACCTCAAAAAAAACCCCTAAACAAAAATGAACAAACAAGTGAACAAACAAAAAAACTAATAAGAATCACTGGTCAAATAAACATATTTGCATGCCAAGTGTCAGTGAAGCTATTATTTAAAAAAGCTTTGCTAATAATGCCTGAATTTAGAAATTTAGATATTTCTGTACATTTAAATACAGTGATCTGGGAAACATCTGTTAGTAAGGTGTTTCCCAGATCATTGCTGTGCAAGACCTGGATTTGATATGGTGTAATTTCCACATGAGGAGCCTGATTCAAACCAAGGCAATGTTCCCTGCATGCAATTGTCATTTTCACACTCTTTCTCTGTGACCTTGTTTGTTGGGCAGTGAGCATAAGAATTTAACTGCATCTTCCCACTCCTGCCTTGTGATGGGGAAGGCTCAAAGGAAAGTGTTGGCTATTATTGTTTCTCTGGAGCATCCCGTGGAGATTTCAAGTCTATTTACTGCAGTAGTTCTGAACCGACAGCTGATAAAGTTTCCATTACTGATCTCTAATGAATGGATATAGCTGTGGAAAGAGGATTTACCTTCCCTTCACTCAGTGGCCACTGTTTCCAATCACAGAACTCTTCCCTTCTCCCCTGTTCCAGCTCCTCCTCTCTTTCATTCCTTACATAAACTAGAGGGTCAGTTCTAGGTCAGGCATAGATGGACACGATGCCAACATACGTGACCTTGACAGCTTGAGTTTTGCAGATGGTTTCTGGATAAATTGGATTAAAACATTTTAATTTGCCACCTCCTGAGCATATCCATCCTCATTGTGGGACACTCACATTGTGTGGTTGCTTCCCCAATCCACCAAGGTGCCCTGGCCATGCTTCCTTTGGCCTGCCCAATTAAAGTAAAAGCCAGGCACTGGAGCACTGAAGGAAACGAGGTTTTGTTCTTATTCCAGAAGATGTTTAAGCAACAGATAGTTTTCTCAGCACTTTCACTTGTAAGTACAACAGGAAACCATAGGGTGACAGTGCCAGCAACATTCACTTTTCTAGACCCTATCAGCCTCTGCTGCAAAAATCTTCCAAGAGAAACTTTCTGTGGCTCTCAGCAGTCATCATCCATTCTCTGAAACAAGATCCTGTAATTTCTGCCTGTGTTTTTATTCTCCTCTTCCTGCCAATGTACAGATTGCAGTGCACTAACACCTCAGGTTAACCTGTGCATTGAAAACTGTCAGTAGGGCTCAAATGGTGACAGCTGACAACCCAAGAGAAAAAGCAGGAATTCTGCAAACATTTATGGAAAAGCACTGAGACACCCCAAACCAAAGAAAGAAAATAACAAGAGCTTAAACTGCTCTTCAGCTCCAAAATACCACTTTGAAGATTCGAAAGACCAAAATTTGTCTGCCCTTCCATATCCCTAGAAGAGTCATTGAATGTCAACCAGTCATTCCCAACATTGGTTAAAGAGATGGCAGATCCTGTGTTCCTTCACCAGCTTATTCCTAAAACCACTTCCCCATAGCATTAGGAATAAATTTCAAGTAACATGTTTCTGTGAATAACCAAAGAGAAATGAGAAACTGGATGGATTTGGGCACAATTCAATAAGAAGAAAGGTGACAATATATGCTTATAAGACATTTACATGATTGCTGTAGAAAACACATTTTTGTTAAGTTCCCTGTATTACATTTTAGCTGACACAACATAGAGAAAATAAATCCCTAGGAAAGTCTTGTTCTTACACAGTTTCTTCCTTGCCCAAAACTAAGCAGCAGTGTTGAAATCTTGCAAGGAAGCTCATTCCCTTGAGGTTGTTAATCAGCATTTTAGACAAAAGTTTGGGGCAGCTTCCAACTAAGACTTCAAATTTTTTATCTGAAGAAAACCAGACTGCTAAATTGCATTCTGGTTTTATAAGACAATCATTAATAATAATAATAACAAAATGAGAATTGCGAAGATTATTTTTTCATGTGTTTTACTAACATGAAGGTAAAATCCTGCTGATCAGATCAGCACAGTTGTATCAGAGATAAATTTAGTCCATTATTCAATTAATCCTTCAATGCACTCCTGTGGTCGAGGTAATACATTATTATTATCTCCACTTCTGTTATTCCCATTAGAGACATTAGTTCCAAGAATGTGAACCATTTATTGTTGAGGGTCCTGATCCTCTAATAGGATGTGCTGGCAGAGACCCCAGTGTCCATAGTAAATCCCACTACCTTGAATGAAACTCATCATCCCTCATTAGGACAATTGTTGCAAAGTGCCATTACCTCCTATTGTGCCCACCCAGATGAATAAGTGCCTGCAGTATTTAATTTAAGAAGGCAATAATTAAACAAAGAACCTCTTTGCATTTACTGTAACTGGGGCATGTTTAATTGACCACCCTGCTTTTGGGAACATCCCCTTGTCCACACAAGCAAGGATGAGGGAAACAAGCAATGCTGAGTGTCAAAACAGGAGTGCTCTCAGCGCGCTCCACTTCCCTGCTCACCAGTCAATGCACTGACTACTTTTAAGGTGGTGGTAGTAAACTTTTAACTCTTTAAATAAGTAATGAAGCAATTCTCCTATTAGACTGTTGATCCACCTGCCTTCATGCCTTTTTTTTTTTTTTTTCATCAAGACTATCCTTTTAAAGAGCACAGAATCATGGAATGGTTTGGGTTGGAAGGGACCTTTAAAGGTCATCCAGTCCAACCCCTGTTGCAGTGAGCAGGGACATGAACTAGATCAGGCTGCTGAGAGCCCCATCCAACCTGAACTTGAATCTCCAGACTGTTGCCACTTTACTGTATTTTGACTGTATTTTGGAGTGATTTTAGCTGTGTTTCTTTGGGGTGTGTTAACTGTATTCCTTTCGGATAATGCTTAGCTGGAAGATATGCTCCAGGACCATTTAAATGCTATGACCACCAACAAGTATTCACTCTGTAAAGCCACACTAAAGCTACCTTAGGAAAACCCCTTGAAATATACTCAGTGTGGACACAGAATCATCAGCCACAGCTGTATTGTTCTGTGGCTCACACTATTTACAAATGCAGAACAATCCACTGTCTCACCCCATTGACCCTCAGCCAACTCCAGTGAAAAGAACATTGCAGGAACCAGTCAAGCTGATTGCAATGCTGTCACAGGGCTGCTAGCACAGGCACCTGCCCATTCTGAGCCACAGCAATATTCTAGCTCTTTCAAGATTGGTCTCTAAACAGCTATTAGGTAGCCCAGAAACCTTAGCTACAAACACAAAAATTCAGTAAGAAGCAATTCTGCTTGCTAGTTAAACTGCAAAGATCAAATAATAATAGCAAGCAATGCAGGAATGCCATATAATTTATTCATTAGCATTGCTAATGTGGAAAATGCTTCTTTTCCTGTGATGAATCTTACTCATTACACTTTGAATATAGGAGAACATATTCAGAATGTTGTGTCAAACATACAAGTACATACTATTTATTTAAAGTAACAGGGAAAATGGCCAATTTTAAAATATTTTTGAAAAGAAGGTTTTTCTATTGCCACATATATTGTACACAGATGTTCAACACATTTGCTTAAGAAAAATGCATATCAAACACGTAGGAAACCTTCCCCTGGCCTTTCTATTCTACACCTTCTTATACCAGCCAGACTAATGTTGTCAGCAAAAGACCCAAGGGTGATAGATCCGTAGGGTAACCCTTGGAATACCTTGTGCTCCAGGCTGAATGATGCTCCCTAACATTTGGAGACCTATCAGGTACTGCAACTGGTAGAAAATTACCTCAGACAGAGCTATAATTTCTTTTTATTACAATTCTTGCTGGAAACTGGCCCTTTTAGCAGAATGAAAACCAAAATAATGAGCCTGTCTTTTTAATCCCCGAGAGGAGCGGTTAATTTACGTTCACTCACTGTTTAGTTTTCATGGGTCCTAAAATTTGCACAGGGCCTCAGGGTCTGCTCTGTTCCATGATTAAGTGAAGCAAAAAGCCAGAAATGCTGTTCTACAGCTCCTCACTTACAATCTGCTTACAAACAGTAGATCACTCCGTGGTGTACAAGAACAAATTTTCCTCCTGTCACTAACTAACCCAGAGAAACGCTCATTTACTGCAATCCTTCAGACCATGGAGAGATCAAGTTTTGCAGTGGGCAGGTCATTCCTAGCTCAAAGCTTCATGTAAATTTTGAGATACAGCCTTTATTCTTTCCACTGTAGACTCTCTTCCCCCTTGCATTAATGAGGACTAGGCTTTTTCACAGTGGCTTCCCTCAGTGAATTCTTCAAAACAAACTATTCCACAAAATGAATGCACTTCATAATCCCTGGAGGAAGTGACAGTTTAATTTAGAAGGCAAGTGTTTATATCCTTTGATTTCTATATTTTCCTCCTCTCCGTACCTACACACACACTTGTATGCATATGAAAATATATATATTCCAGAAAATAAGTGAACCTGAGCTTTTGTTTGCAAAATATCCACCGTGAAGGGAAATCTGAGGTATGAGCATGCACATCATCTCTTAAGTAACTTACTCTGTTATGGTTTTCTTTGTAGGTAAACAATGGAAATGTTCATTGCCAAAATCTATTCATGACTAAGACCTCCAACTTTGGTGATGTCTGTGACAGGACCCCACATATGAATATGGAAATTCCAGAATATTTGGTTGAAGGTGATGAATTATACTAACCTTTTTCCCAACATGAAGCCACCAGCATAAGGCAAGAATAAAAAAAATTGCTCTGACTGCTAGAGCAGCACAGCCACAGAGGAACAGCTCTCACAACATGAGCAAGTGTGAAAAACACAAAAAGCAAAAGAAAAGAAAACCACATTAAAGAACAGCCAACAGTATACTAAGAAAAAGCTTTTCCCTTGCTCTTGTAAGAAATAATGCCAGCTGAAATGGAGATCAAGTTTCCCATTTACACTTTCCATGGCTTTTATTTTCCCAACAAGCTAGAGAACCCAAACATGGAAGATGACATGCTTTCTTGTTGAATGTGTTTCCCACGGAGGCGTGCCAGGCTACCACAATAATGGATTTCCACTTCACATTTGCTTCTGCAGATGATAACAACTTTTGCCTTTGTATTTATAGCAGAATCCAAGCAGACAAAATAACTTCTTTGCTAGAAACAAGCACTTCCATAAGCAACAAAACAAATCAGGGAAGGTTTTGGTTGAGGGAACAAAAACTCCCAACATCTAAGTGACAACTGGAAATCTGTTTCCTTGAATTTACAAACATAGATAAGGTGCTGAAATATAGGTTTTGTTTCAGCTTATACAAATAAGTATTTATTTCTAGAAGACAGAGTTGCTGGAGAATAAAAAACATCCTACTTTAAGAGGTACATAGCTGATATAAGGCACAGCCCTTCCCAAGGAGAGATATGAGAAACAGACACCTCTATTTCTTCCTTAGTCATATTCAATTTCTTCAAGCTATGACTATTAAAATGAAGACTGAGCTATCAATGTGTCATTGAGCTGAGGAAAGAGAAGAAGCCGAAGTTAAAACAAACAAATTATGATCAAAAATAAGGGAATTTATTTTAAGAAAATTAATATATTTAATATTCAACTTGTGCCAAAGTCTGACTGCAGTAGAAGAATTTCTAATTTGTCTCATTTAATTATCACTGAATAAAGATCTTCAGATTTACCTCATAAAATCCTTCAGTGAAAGGACAAGGGACTAGATTATGGTCTTGCTTATGGCTGTGTAAATCTCTGGTAACTCCACTGAAATCACACTGCTATGAATATTTACGGTTCATTGTAAACATTTTGAGAATTGCAGTGGGATGAACTTTATAGAGCACGAGATATTTTAAATATTGGAAATGTGGGCTTTGTACTTTCAAGCACTATATGCAGGCCTTCAATTTACCACCGTGAACAGAACTTCCCAGTGTGACACAAATCCAAGCCGCAGAGCCATGGAATATCTTGAGTTGGAAGAGACCCGCGAGGATCATCAAAGTTCAAACCCTTCAGTCAAGGCTCATGACTCTCCAAGGGCATCACTTAACCCCCTGTTTCCTCCATGGGAGTTGTAAGGACTCAAGGCAGACACCTCAAAGCAGCATTGAGAGGCATCTCGTGCAAGGATGGTTGGTCAGCTCCGATTGCTCCTGGCAGGACCTTGGGAAGCAGTTTATTTGAGAGAATATAGGGCAATATTTTGCTGTCATTTATCCACTGAGAATGCCTGGTTCTTTCATTACCTAAACATGACATGCATATTTCAAATTACACATTTTTACTTTATAATTATTTAATAAGATAGGGATGGAGTCAGCAAATAATGGCTCGAGAAGGAACATTTAATTTCCAAGAGTGTCCTAAGAGACATTTCATTGAGGGGAGCCATAGCAATTACCTTCAAATCCAGTGTCAGACACATTTCACTAATTCAGGACTCAGGAAGATGATGTGCATTAGAACTAGGAAGGTTGTAGATAGAGATAATCAGATAATGAACATCATCACAGTGGTGAATCTACAGACAGAAATTACACCGCTCCTCTGCTTGTCTAAGATTTGAAATGCAAATTATTTTGCAGATTTATTGAATGAACTCTTGATACTTTTTAATTCTTTGCCTTAATTTTGTTGGGAGGACTCCTCATTTAGTGCTTGACCTCTGACAAATACCTGAATTTGCCCTGGTGATGGGGATTTTGGCTGGTAGATGTTGAATGCAATGCACTTTCAATTTGAAGGAAACATAAGGAAAAAAAAGCAGAGAATCAAAGTACAGCAGGCAATGGTGTTGTGTCAGTGCTATTTGATCAGACTTCATTCATGAGTGAATTTCCAAACAGCTGGATCTGACTACATATTAATATTGTAAATACCAAGCTCTCTTAGCTGAGCCATATGCCAAAAGAAAATACCCTGGGTAAGTTAAGACAGAAGTCATGGCATGCAAAGCAAATTAATGTGCTAACATCCATGGGTTAGACCAGTCTGCTGGTTGAAAATATCAGGAAAGTAAAACTGAAGTAAAATTGTCCTAATTTGGCTTTTGTGGTAAATAATACCCAAGATTCAATGACATAAATTGAAAATTGAGATAGTCAAGCTTTGGAATAAGGACCTGTTGTCCTCCTAGTCCCTTCCATGAGGGAAGTCCTTCTATTCACTCCACACCAAGAGATGACATTGAGTGTAAGACAAACTTGATTTCAAAACCATTGACAGGTGTCTCTAATGACAGAGAGATTTTCTGCAGAGCATCAGCACTTCTCCATGACTATGGGAACAGGCTGTACCTCTCCGTGCTCAGAAGCACTGTGCTCTGGGTGTTCTCTGCTTGAAATTATTGGTGGCATGAATCAAAGTGGCAAGACCTGCCTCTTATCTGTGCTCACTTAAATTGAGTACTTTGTATGTGTATCTCTAGTGTAGTTGGGTCCTATATTCAGCAACAGTGATAGAGAATCCTCAAGTACAAACATGTACCAAGTGATATTTCTGATTTAAAGGTTAACACTGATTCAAATTGCTTTTATTCTTCCCTCCTGCTGGGTAGGAAAATGTTCTTTAGCTTTACTGTTGCGGAATGTTCTCTTTTGAGATCTCACTACTTTACCCCCAAGATTTCCTCATTCTCTCCCTCCAAATTTGCAAGAACAAATTACAAACGTGATTAATTGGAAACTTCAATGCCTTTGATAAAAAAAATACCAATAATTTTGATCCTGAACGAGATCACTGGACATTGGTCAAACAGCAATTACCCTTCTTCTGACAGCTGCTGTCCTGACTTCCTTTCAATGCTAAATCATGAGTCCTTCATTATTTTCTAATAGATTAAATGATTTGCTTTTGCTGAAAACTGTTTTGATATTTATTATATCTGTTCATCGCTATCCGTCTGAATTGTGCTGGGAACACTTAAATGCTTTGAGAGAGATTGGATAGATGGGTAGATAACTGTGAAATTTTACAGCTAATATTTGCAAAGAGCCTAGAGATTTCAGAATAAAGGAAGCATGAGAAATGCAAAGATTCCTTGTTATGTTTCAACGCATGAGTGCAAAAAGAAGAAGAGAGGGCGGGAAGAACCAAGTCCAACATTATGGTAGGTCCCGAAAAATCGCTCGCTTTAATCCACGACTTCCCTGTTCTCTGCCATCTCAATTGGCTCTTGCAGAACCAGACTTCATTTGTTTCCCCTGACATGTTCCTGTAAAAAGGATCTGAATGTAGATAGGGATTTCTATAGAGCACAGGTAATTAGTGCTGGAGGACTCTGATTATCTCTTTATACTCCTCCTCACCATTTGACACAATTCCACATAATAAGGCTTCCCTTGAACAAACCTGGTCTAAGACAGAGTCTCCTGGGAGGCTGATTCTCAGTGTGAGGAGAAGAGTTGCAGATTTCCATCCTCTACAGACACAGATCCTTTTTCTTCCCTTTTCCAATGGTTATGGGAGAGCAGAAGAATGATACACTGCATTTAAATCCCTGTCCCCTACCTTTTCCTCCCAGCAGAACTGTGGGAAAACCAACAGTTTATTTTTATTCTTATTTTAATTTCCTTTCTATGCTTTCCCTATTTTAATTAAAATGAGATCAACAATCCACAAGAAAGTAAACTCATGAAAGCTACACTGAATATATATCTGCATTATAGTTTAATAAAAATTTAAAACTTAGGGTATTGAATAAAATTAAACAATTTCCCCTAAACAGAGTGGGAATTAAAATAAAACCCAACAGCAACAACAAAACCAGGAGCGATCATGATCAATTAATGATGAATATTGCATTGCTTTGTTTGCAATATATCAGTTCATGCCCAAAGAGATAATTTTGAAGATGGGGAGAACTATTAGGGGTGTTTAGGGAAATACCAACAAAGCCCAAAAAGCTAAACTATAAGAAATAATATCAGGAAACAACAAAAGACCTTGAGGAACACGAGACTAATTAAAGAAGTCAGCCATGCATTCTGTTATCACTCCATTACAATGAATGGAAATGAGGCCAGGGGTTGAACATCTCTGCTCAGGAACACCTGGGGAGCAGGAGCAAGGAAAAACCTGATCTGCCCTTGTATTAGTTATTTAAGCTCAAAGAACTTTAACTGATACAGAGCTGATTTCAGGCAGAAAGACATAAAAATTCTCACTAAAGATCAGAAGTTCAGAAAACATTAAAAGAGGGACTGAATAAATAAAATTCCCACACATTTTTCTTTTAAGAGTCAATGGGGCAAGCAGGATAACAAAGGAACTTATGATGGGGAGAAATAGCCATTATACTTCACAGACACTTGTTTAGAAACAATTTTCTTTTGCCAACAGCTATAAATGGTGCAAGCTTCAGTACTTTTATTTGTGCTTAAATGAGAGGCCACTTGTCAAATATTTGCATAGAATAAACCTCAGCTCAAAGCTTTTGAATGTATGCTTTGCTTTAAATATGGTAGTAATCCCACCTCTAGTCAGCCAAATCCTTAAAGTCATGCTGTGCTGAACCACATCTGTCTCCCGAGATTCCACAGTTAAAATTATTGCTTCGCATTTCAGCGAACAAAGCGATTCCCATGTACAGTTTGTTTGCAAAACACTTTGTCAACCAAATGGACCTTAAGCAACTGCATATTCTTATAAAGCAGAAACACAAACAGGGAAAAAAAACCCCACCCCACCCTCTTTCTAAATGGGAATGACAGCAGACAAACATGACAAAGTGAAGCCAGCTCGATCGCCAATTCCTCTGGGAAAGACAAGCTCCTTTGCAACTGCATCAAAGGCAGCAGCTGGCCAGCCCAGCCTGTAGAGGGATGATGATGCTAATCAGAAGTTTGAAGGTGCTAAAGTAGATGACATGGTGCTGCTTCAAGAATCAGGGCCCATGACAAGTTTATCTGAGGATGGGCTGGTGAAAATGCCTCTTGTGTTTCTTTCTAGCCATTCTTCACAATGATTTTGCCACTCCTGCCTAAGCTTCTGATAGAGGCAGTGTTTTCTTTTTCCACACAAAGACCCATTGTTTAATTCTGAATGCTCTGACAACGAGGAGATTGAAAGGCACCCTGCAAGTGAAGCAAATGCCCTCTCTGTTTTGATATCCAGAGTGTAGATCTGTAATGTACTGCCCAGTGTGACTCCCTAAGGCTGCTCCCACAAGCAGCTGGGAAAGTCAATCCATTGTCAAAGCAACGACAGCTTCTGCTCTTTGCTCAAGAAGTTTGGGGTTCCTTGTTTCTACATTTTATGATGATACAGAAGCATCAGCTAGCTGGTGGCATAGACTGACATGGGCTGGATTGCATTCCCATATCCAACCAACACTATTTTTGTTTGCTCTGCTTTCCCCTTCCTTCTGTAGTTTGGCTTGAGACCCGAAAAGCCTTCATGCACAATGGAGAAACATCTCCTGCCCAGCCAGAACATTTCTCCTTAAACTCAATGTTCTCAGGACACAATCAAAACAGAAGACAGATGCTTGGCAAGTATCTAGTCTGGGTGGGAAGATGGTGATATATAAGGAAGGAAAGCACAATCTTTTCATTCCTCTTTTGTAAAAAAACACATTGGTTTTACATTTGCAGTTGAAATCTAGATTGCACCACATAAAGGTAGGCAGACAGTGCAAGTTTGCTATGGATTTTATCCTGGTTTTGGAAGCATTTTGATACTGACACCTATCTCAGTGTAGCAAATTTGACAGAATCTCTTGGCTAGATAAACTGCTGCTCCCTTGCAGGTCACTAGGTGGTGATGGGGAATATTAAAAAAGCCCTTAATACAGACAGCAAATCTGCAGACCTTGCTGTAGTTAATGAGAGAAGGAACACTTGCTGCTCCCCGTCATTCCTTTCAATTCTGCTCACGTCACATAATCTCAGACAGCACAAATTGCCATCAGTGTGAGATACCAGGAATGCCTCACAAACCACTGTGGAGTTCAGTATGAGAGGTGGAGACTGAACAGCATCTCCAGCCTATCCTCCCGGGGTATAGCTTTAATTAACAAGGTTCTAATAAAGAATTTGTTGAGTTGGTTATTTAAAGGAAAAAAAGTCCATCTGGGCTCCTAGGACCCATTTGAAATTATATTTCTTTTTATATAGCTTGGACACAGCAGAAACAAATGTCCAGAAGGGAAAAAAATCTTCCTGAGATAAAAAGGAGCTGGCTGATCTCTGCTGATCCTTTGGCACCATGCCTGCCAGTATTTGAGAAGAACAAAGCTGAGAAATAGAAATTCAGCACTCTAAGATGCACCCACTACCTCTGAAGCACTTGTACCCTGCAGCCCACTAGAAAAAAAATCACTCCTAGGCAAAGCCTTTAGCCTGACGGAGACACAGGGAATGGAAAGCTGAGCCAAGTCTCTTTTAACAGGAGAAATCCAGAAACAAACCAGCCAAAATATTAGCTGATATAATTTGTTACATGTTTCAGGGATAGGGAACAGAGAAATTCAGAAGAGAAGAGGGGACCCATTCTGTGTCCCAGACACCCACCCAGAACTTGCAGCAGGAATTCCCAGAACTACCCACTCTTATCTATTCCCAGTGACTTGGAGCCAAAAAAACCCCTTCTGTCCTCAGGAAGCTTTTCTTCTCCATTTTTTTTTCCTTGTGTCTGCTCATATTAAACCACCACGAAATAAGAAATTCTTAAAGTACTGACAAACTGGAAAATATACCAAGAAGAGCAAGGAGAAATGAATTATGAGTGCTGGAGGGACTCACTTGCAAGGAAAGATTAGAAGAACTAAATATGTCTAGCTTGGCAGAGAGATGACTAAGCAGAGAGGGGGAAGTGATAAATGTCTACAAATATTTGAAGGGCGTATACACTGAGGAGGCAGAGAGATTCTGCAGTGTGAGCCATACCAGGTGGTGGGATTAGGAGCAAAGCGATGGAATCAGAAAAGGAAAAAAAAAAACCAAAACAAAACTGAAAAAAACCCTCACAAAGCAAAAATTCAACTGAAGGCTACACAAACCAAAGTCCTCATGAAAAGGTATATCCATATCCCCCACACTGGGGATGTGGAGATTTTCTCAGAGGTAGGAAACTCAGTATATGAGACATATGGGAGGACTGCAGGAGTGCTTTGTTGCTTGCAGAACTAAAGGAAAGAGCTGTGCCTTGATGCTGGGAGACCAACAGGAGCCTCAGTGGACAACAGGTGTCCCACCAACACTGTCAATTAGAGAGCTTCAGGAAGGAAGTAAAGGGCGTTTTTGTGTCCAATTGAAATCACAAGAGAAAGGTTTGTTTGGAATAATTTAATGACCGTGAACTTGGTAGAGCTACAGGACTTTATAGATAGAGCCCAGCCAGATGGTCCCTGGGAAGCAGGAGGCTTTGGGTTTGTTAAGCATTCAAAAAGAGGATGGTGGAAAACCTGAAAGATCAAGATGGAATAAAAAAGCATCACATTATTGCATCTTAATTCAACCATCACTGGTTTAACCAGGTCCAAAGGAGACAGGAGAGAACATAGCGCATTCCACAGCTCAGTTTCTGATGCAAAGCACACAAGTGTTCCTTCAGCACCTCAAAAAGTCGGGAACTAAATGTACCAATTCCTCTTCCAGGAAAACAAAAATCCCACTTGCCTTCCACTTTCAGGCAGGGAGGACCCCAGGCACCACCACAGACATCACCCAGTGCAATATTCCAAGCCCTCTCCTGCTCCACACCAGCACACTCGGCAGTGAACAAGCAGAAGGACAATCCAGAGATGACCTCCAAGGGCACGTGATTGAAGGGTTTATTCTACACCCAGTTCAGCTGGATTCCAGCCAGGACAAGCAACTCAATTGCTTTAGAGTCACAGGCAGCAGTGCCTCCTCCTGTCGGTACAGGAGGGGCAGACCTTGACTTTTGTCTTCCTGGAGCAATGTCACCGAGGCCCCTGTACACACACTTGGCTGTTTAGCCTGAGAATGGGTCCAAGGCAGTGCAAGGAAAAGCTTTGAGTCCTTCCTTAAGAAATGCATTTCAAGTGTTAAACCTCTCCCTTGTGCAATCTTGTGTAAACCAGGCAAAAGGAATTCCCACAAGTCCTGATATGGGAAGCATGTCAAGGTCCTTCCCTTCACCCTGGATTTAATTCAAAGTTTGATGGGAAGTCAAAGCCTCAGCTTATGTTTTCAGAGTACTCCATGTCCCTAGCAGAGGTTTGCAGGGATAAAACCCCATGCCTGTGAGGGAACTCTCTTGGCAAGCAGAGCTAATTCTAGTAACATTGTGCTTTTGTAGATGAAAATTAAAAGAGAAGATATTTGACTACAGTGAGATTCCTAGATGATTGTGTATTTCTCTAACAACTGAAATAGGGGAGCAAATGGAAGGGCCAGAGGTCAGAGCAGTTGGTGTGGTGGAACAGCTCAACTGGACAATAGTACTGTATAAGGAAAAAGCCACACTTCTGTCTGTCCCTGCAGAAAGCCAACACATTGCTAAGCATGGCCCTTCACACTCAGAACAGCAGAAGTAAAAGCCTCAGTACAGAGACAATCCCTGTGTCAGTCAGGTAAAGCAGAGTAAGGAAGAACTTCTGTGGACAGAGGCAGCAGAGGCAGAAGGGGTGTTTTCCTGGGATTCCAGTATTGCATGCAAACTCAAAAACAGACTTTGTTTCCAGTAAGCCAAAACTTCTAAGTAAAAGATGCTTTTAAGAACACAGTTCCTGCCAGAACATAATTTCCCACCAGATGACGGACCAAAAATTACACTGGTCAGCCATCACAAGGTCTTCCCACCCCAAGAGAGCTGGCTCTCAACACAGAGATTCTCATCATCCACAAGAACCAAGTCCCAGTGCTCCTTGCTTAGGAGCCAATCCCAGGACAGAGAAGCTGTGATGACCTTTGACATGGAGTCAGGAATGAGGCATCTCAAGTCAAACACAGGGAAAGGAGTGAGATCAGACATGCTCCTCTCTCTGCCCTTCCCAAAGCCTTGATTCTCCTGCTAACATGAAGGATGAGATCTCTCTCTCTCAGTGGAGCTATTATGCAGCTCCTGCTCTCCTACGCCAGATGAAACAAAATGACATACCTTGATCTGGGTAGGACAGGCACTGAGCTCTCTGTAGAGGCAGGCTGGGCTGGCATGCAGCTGGGAAAGGCTTTTCATCAGGAAAAACAGCAGCTGCCCTTCAAGACTCAACTGAGCCCATTTCAGCAAAGTCCTGGGACTCGTGGCAATGAAGCTGTAATGGAAGAGCCATGCTCATCTTCACAAAACAGCACAGACTCCAGTGTCCCAGCATGGCTCTGGGGAGCATGGTGCTGTTGCAGCTCTTTATATTAATTAACCAGGTGTTTAACTTCAGCATCCTGGCCAAAATCCAGCACGGAGAAATGCACTTCCTTTCTTTACCCAGTTTTCCCTCAGCAGCTTCATCCAGGGCAGTTTCCCCCAGCCTGCCCTGGTGCAGTGTCACCCCAGCACACGCTGCACATCAGCAGCAGGTGAGGAGCTGCTCCTCAGCCTGCCCAGCCCAAAGGCTCACGGAACCTGCTGTGTAAACAGAAGGCACTATTATCTCCCCTCTCCACATGGAATCACTTTATGGAATTTATTATTATTATTTGGAGCTCAAATTGAAACCCTCTGGCCACGTATGAACACTAAGCCTGCTTAGGGAATGCAGGAAGCAGCTAAAGTGGTGAAGAGGCGAAGATTTATGACAGTCAGAAAAGAAATTTTCTTTTCTAGCAACAAGCTTCACATTCCTAATCTATTTCTGCAGATTTTGCTACTCTCTACCAAACTTCTGACAGGTCTTAAAGACTAACACTTACCATGCTGCAAGCTGCTCCTCTAAAGTCTATTTTATCATTGTTTATAACCGCCTGGCTGGATTCCCTTGGTGGTATTTTTCACTCTTTCTCATAGACCCTAAGAGTATCCATATTGCCTGCACCACAGCCTTCATCTTCACCTTTTTCCTTCCCTCCAGCACTGTCTCAGCCGTTTTTAACTGGGCTCCCTTTATCTCCTCCTGAGAGCTCCCACCTTTTCAGATTCCCATTCAAATCATCACATTAGTGAGACAGACTGACTATGGTTTTCACCTGTCACTTAAGCAGGATTGCATCCTCACTCTCTCCCTTTGCTTCAGTAAAACTTTCTTCTGTGAGAGCTTTACAAATGTATTTCTGTCCTTGATAAAATGGTATTAGGTAAGGATATAAGGGGAGGTCTGTGAAAGGAGAAAAATAGCAGTGACAATGCGTCGTCTCTCCCAAATTGTCTTTCTGAAAGCTCCAAATGGCTTTGTAACAGCATGAAAGTGCTTCCTGATTATTGCCAGGCTGACAGGAAAGCCCTAAGGGTGGACAGGAGAGGGGGAAGGAATATATAAAGACCTGCAGGGAGAAGGGCTGTGTAGAAATTCTGTGGCCCCTCACACACTCCCTGGGATGTTAGAGCTGCCCCTGCAGCAGAGTTTCAAGGGGAATGCAGGGCTCCATTTCCCCCAACACTAAAAACTTCAACCTATTCCCTATGCAGGAGCAGCCAAGTGGTCTTTAGGTCCCTGTGGCCCCCTCTCATGATTTTCAGCAAGATTTTACAGCAGAAGTTTCAACCAGGACACATAATTTTCCCACCCAACAGTCAGACAGATCTTCCTCATTTCCAGTAACTTGTCACTTCAGATCTTCCTCTCATGACACAAGGGGTCTGACCCCCCAAACCAGGACTCCTGGGAGAGCCTGTGGGCAGACCTGGCCAGGTGCCACCAGTGCTGGTCACAGCCACCTCTGGAGACCAGCAGCTCTGGCTGCAGGAAGGAGCACAGCTAACACAAACATCATGCTGTGTTCCCATGGCAACCCAAGTGTCATGTTCATCACCCTCTCATTTCTGGAAGAAAAAAGACATAGGTCTGATGAGGCAAAATCCAAGAGTCCCAATGGGCTGTGCTGAGCTTGGGCAGATTTTTCATGTCATTGCTGGCACCACTCACCCAGGCCTGATGGGAAGGGCAGCACCCAGCCCTGTGATGGCCCATGGGTTTGAGCAGGAGGATAAATGGGATTCACGTCACCCAGCCAGATACAGACAGTTCATGTCTTGTCTGCTCTGTGTCACTTTGAAGCTAGGGATGCACAGTCCACTTACCACAGCTATAGAAGTCACAAGGTGTTAGCAGAAGAGGTTTCAGCTCCAGCCATCCTATCTCCCATTTGACATGACCTGGGGATGAAGGTCCTTATCAGTTATCTTTGCTTAGTGATTTATTAAACCCCACTAATTCAAGAAGATGGCTGAATTCGGAATTGCCCTTCCAAGAGAGCAGAGATCTTTGTGTGCATCCATTCCCCTCCTGGACTGGGTGAGCTGCCACCATCTCATTGTCCCATGCTGATATCTGTGCCCCAGGAACCAGATCCAGCTGGGATCCAACATCCCCATTAACATGGATCAGTATGAGCTGCTGTGCAGTGGCTGCAGGGCAGCAACTAAAGCATTGCCACATAGATCTGTGCATGGAAATTTCACCTTCCAGTTCTAAGGGAAACATGCTAGAGATGCATCACTGGACAGTTTTGGAGCTCTCTGATGTGTTCTTGCTTGAGTCATGAGAAGATGTGAAGCTGGAGGATTCTCTTCATTCAGTTTAAAATCAGTTCCACCAATTAGTAGTCTTTTCTACAGGAAAAAAAAAATAAGAGGAACTTCCAGCCTGAAGAACACAAAAGGAAGATTCCAAAAATTATGCTTGGGAGAAAGCATCTTCCTGTAAAAGGAAATTATGCCTGTGCTTGAGAGGAAAAGGGGAAGGGAAACTAGGAAGAGAATGACAGCATTCTACAGAGTGCTTGGGTAAGGCAGGAAGAAGTTGGAGCACTCCAGATTCTCTACATCCCAATGCTGAAGCCAAACTCCAGGGAGGTGCAATGTTTGGATGGTTTAGTTTCCTAAGCCAATGCAGATCAGGGGAAATATCCCTGGATGCTCAGGGGCAGGGTATATCCAAACAACACTGAAATCCAAAACATTAGTTAACTCACTATTAATCCTTAGTTTTAACCACCAATTTTATTTTTATTTTGCTTTGTTTTCCGTCCCTGAGCAGTTTTGCAGGCAGCCTTTCATGAGAGGGATGAAGAGAAGCTGCTTATAGGCATTCTTTTTTGCTTTTATGGAGAAGAAACTAGGGATTAAGTATGACAAAGGTTAAGGCAGATGGTTGCAGAAATGTAATGAAATTTTGGCCTCAGATGGTTGCAGAAATGTAATGAAATTTTGGCCTCTTCATGACACCTACCAAGGACAGCCTGCGGGAAAGTGCTCACCACAGTCCCATGGGCCTTGGGCTTTCATCCAGGGGAGCTGCATTTTCTCCAGCTGATCTGCAGCACCACCTTGCTCAAGGCACTTGGCCATTTTACACCCCTTCTCAACTTTGGGAATCCTTAAGCAACCAAGAGATGAACATTCCAGTCATCTCCACTGCCCAAACCACAACTCTGAGCAGAGGAGAGAGGAATAAGTTCGAAAGTTTATTATCTCCTCTTTGGACATGCCCAAACTAGCAATCAGCTCTTGTTCATACAGGTGGAAATACCTGAGGGGACATTAAGGTTCACCCTGTTGTCCTTTTATTCCACTCAGGCTAGGAAACAAAATACTGACCTTAGGGGATGGGAAGGATTCCATCAGCCTATAAGGTCTGGATCATAAATAAAATACTTCTGGATCTCCTTAATTAAACACAGCAGAGCATTCAGTTGCGCCTTGCTAAGTGGTGCTCATGCAAAGGGGTGAGCCCTGCTGGCAAGGGGAGTGTGCAATTCCCTCCTCTTCCCCACTGGAGGAGCCAAGCAGGGTCAGGGCAGCCCAGGAGAGAGATGTGCTGCCTGTTTGCTTGCTCCTGTGACTGGCTGCCCATGTGGAAGCTGGCAGGGAGCTGGACTGTGCCAGCCAGGTTTTTGCAAGCATGTGAAAATTAACAAATCTCACCCTGAGCTGGAAAGGGCAGATAATTGAGAAAATTGAAATTAAGAGAGAGAAAAAAAAAAAAGGAAAAATGAGGGAAAAAAAAAATAAAGAACATGGAGATGAGCCAAGAGGAAACACTTCAAAGGCCCATAGCCTGCAGCCCACATTAATGACAACAAAAAGATGGGACCCTTACATTTTAATCAAAGGCAATTTTTTTTAAAAAGGTATAATAACTCTGCCATTCAGGAGCTGGCACCCTGCCCCCAGAGGTGTTGGCAAGGCAGGCTGGCAAGAAGAAGCTGTGGCTTCCTCAGCTGCCTCCTTTCTGCACTGCCTTTGAGCATCAGTGGAAGCAAAGCAAGAGCGAGCAGGGCCTTCAGGAGAGCTGCCTCGAGGGGAGAAGCTACAGGAAACCAAAGGAATTGGAAACATGACTGAAGTCTAAATCCCAGCTTCCTCTGGCTGGTGTCTATGAACGCTGCATGCAGGATGTGAGCTGGGAGCCAGCTGAACCAGCAGCAGGGTGGCACCACAGGCACTGCCTGGGCAGATCCGAGTGGGGCTGCCAGGGGTGGAGGTCATGGAGAGCCTCATCTATAGAGATGCATGTCTGAGAGGGGGTAGCTGTGACCTCAAGTGCCTAAAAAGATGCTTTTCTGTAATATCTGCCCTCCGTGCAATAGAGACATCCTTGTCTGCTCTCCTCAGGCAGGACCAAAGGCTCCCTTTCAGTCAGTGGGGCAAGTGTTCTGCACAAGAGAGCAAACCAAAGCTTTTCTGGGGTGCAGGCAGTGGGGTCTTTGTTCTCTGGGACATCTTTGTGAAGGAAAGGGGAAAATGGAAAATGGGAAAGGAAGTAGAGCAGCACAAAACCTGAGGAAGGAAAACCAGAATAAGGCTGAGTGTGCCACAGGGTGAGGAAACTCTCCTCAGAAGACAACATATAATTGTTTCCATTAGTCTGAAAGAAGAGACAGTGAAAAAAAAAGAGTGAAAAAATATGAAGGTTTACAAAGACAAAGCCTCAATTACACTAAAAAAAAACCAAATCAAAACAAAAACAAACAACAACAACAACAACAACAACAACAAAAAACCCAGAAAGAATTATTCATGTAACACTCACTTATTTACATAAAATGAAGACAAACAATGGTGTATTTAGTTGTAGTCAGAAGCTGACATTTTCCATGGAATTTTAAGGCAGTGCCATATGTAGCCACCAGTAGCAATAGCCTGTGATTCAGTGAAATTTCCATAACAGCATGAAAAAATGAAGGCCAGAAGGAGCCACACCTGGATTAAACTGCTCAACCTACTAAAGCTTGTGCCTAGGTAGCAAGGCAATGAGGAGACATCATTTTTGGGTAGAGGAGCTGCAACTTGGAGAAAAAAAATAAACAGCCCTTCCAAAAATGAAGGGCTATTCCACTTATTCCAACAGATGGTAAGGTGCAATAGAAAGTTTGAAAAATAAAAAAAAACCAAATTTTTATACAGATTAGATATTGTTAGCTTATTTTACTTAGAAACAGCCAAGACAGTATGCTACTCAAAAAACCCCCTCTAGTGCTGAACAACAGAGGATATTTCACATGTGTTGTCTACACAGGTTGTTCAAAACCTTCAAAGGCTTGTAGTGATTTTTGATAACACCTGCAGTGTTCCTGCAGTCTGGGCACATTCCATAAACAAAACTCTTGGATTGTTGCAATTGCAGGCTGTTAGGAAAAGCCAGCTCTCTGCAAACATCCCTTCTCAGTCCAAAATTTTAGGGCTTGCTGAAAAGTCTAATACTGCATGAAATCAGAGTAAAGTGAGCACTTTATTCTCCCCAGAATCATACTGTGGGAAGCAGAACTTCAGGCTTCAAACAGAATATTCCTTTGCACCCAAAATCCCATTTCTACTAACCCAAAATCCCATTTCTACTAAACTCCCTGTGAAGTCTGCTGAGGATCTTTTGATCCTCGTGCCAGCATTAGGCCTGATAAACCAAACACTGCTCTCTGTGTAGGTACACAAAGGGAGGTGTTTCTGGAGTTGCAGCTGAAAGCAGCTCAGATTTTGGCAGAGTGTGCTAACATATGAGCCACGGGGGGTTTGCTTCGCAAGACCCAATCTAGTTCCATTTAATTTATGATAGTGACAAAACTTGGTGAAGGAATACTGTGCCTGAAAACTCTGCTGCCCAGTTTTAACCACCAGCCTCGTTGCAAATGTGGGTTCTCTGTCACCCTCAGACTGTCAGGGCTGCACCAGCACTATCCCCTGACACTTGTGACAAGTGGCAGGGTAGCTGTGTGATGCTGCAAGGGACAATAGGCTTTTTTTGGCTCCCTGTAGGTGTTTAACCAAGCAGCAGCACCTCTGAGCCATTTTAAGGTTTGCTCACAGCTAGCAAAAACCAGGAAGAATTCAGTGACCTTCAGGATATAAATAGATCCAAAGCCCCTTTGTGCCAGGGGAGTGGGCAGGGGACACTTCAGCATTTATGACCTGCAATTACTCTCCCACCCGACAGGAATAGACTTTGTTGTCCGTTGTCTACAGCAATTACCAGGGCAAGAGTGGTGTCAATTCTAACAGGGCCAGACACAAACAAGCATCCAGGTGTGCCTCTGTCTCCCTCTGCCTCGGTCCCTCTGCGATGCTCAGCCTGCAGAGCTCTTCCCGTCAGTGGCGTGGAGTTGCCAAGCAACATTTGTCCTGTCCCTCCACGGCCCGGCTCATGGCTCTGTGGCACATCACTCTTTGAAGAAAAGGAGTTGTTGTGCAGAGTGAAATAACTTTCCTTCTCTCTTCTATCTTCCTACTTGATGAGGTGAAAAATGAATCATTCTGAATATGACAGGAATGCAGGATCAAATCCTGCAGTCGGTTGCTCTGGGGTAAATCCCATTGAAAATTGTCTTTGGGGAATAAATTCGCTGCCAGATACCAAGGGACCAGTGCACCATACCCAGCACACACACCCAGGATACAGCAAATATTTTTTTGCATCATACACATTAGAAAAAGCAGCTAGAAGAAGTCAAATCATTATTGGCAAATAATTTATTCAGCCACAGTCACGAAGGAATTAATCTTATCCATTATTCTCAAACATGACTCAACCAATTCCTGGAAATAACACAGCTAAAGCTTCTAGCTCTGAGCTGCAAACCCTAAGATTTAAATTCTTACTTAATTCCACAGCTCTTTCCCTCTTGTTATTATGTTCAACAGTGTGCTGCTGTTCGTGTGCCAATGATACAAGGTTAGAAGGCTTAGACAGTTCAAAATGTTCTCTCTGCATCAGTAAAGCTAAAAAGTACAAAGCAGCTCTTACAACTGAGAGCACTCAGGCCATCTGGCACAGTGGCTTCAGTGTGAGCTCCCTGCTCCAGGGCTCTTGGCATCTACCTGGACATCAGCCACCAGTGAGAGGTGCCAGGTCTGATCCCAGTTCCCTCTGGGATGCAGCCCCCCAGACCATCAGAATTCTCTGTATTCAGCTCTGGGGGAGTGAGACTGCCAGAGCAAAAGGATGGGGTAGCAGAGATGGGTGTGGGCAGCTCTGAAGCAGAGCCCTGTGCTGGAAAGGCTGAAGGTGAGGCTGGCAGATGTGCTCGCATAAATAAAGGTGTATGAATGTGGAGCTGAACTTCAACAAAGATATATGGGATTTTCTGAAAAAAGCAAATGGATTTTCTATTGTATTTTCTCAGTTATTTAAGTAAAATAATGCCCTGCAAGCATGACTGGGGGATTTCTTCTTGGGATGGGTTTAAAGCTAGGACTCCTGTCTGACTGTGGTAGTTTAACTTCACTCAGAAGTTAACAAGGCAAGGAAATAGCTCAACAAATGATCCTTTCCCAATATCTCAGGATGTAGATCCTGTGGGATGCCTGTTTCTCTACATTTACCCTGTACAGAATAATTTAGACTAAATCACAGAACCACAGGATGGGTAAGGTTGGAAGGGACCAGTGGAGATCAATCTGGTCCAACCTCCCTGCTCAAGCAGGGTCCTCCAAAGCACTCAGGGTTGTGCCCACATGGCTTTTGAATATCTCCAGGGAAGGAGAAGTCACAACCTCTCTGGACAAACTGTTCCATTGCTAGGCAGCCTCACAAGAAATAAATTCTTCCTCCTGTTCAGGCGGAACTTCCTGTGTTCCAATTCTGCCCATTGCCTTTCAGGCTATTTCTTGGCACCAGGAAGAAGAGCCTGGCTCCACCTCTGTGACACCTCCCTTCAGATACTGAGAGACATTGACAAGGTCCTCTCTCAGTCATCTCTTCTCCAGATACCTAAATTCTAAAAAGCCTAAAGTCCTTAGAGATGAAACCTGCCTCTCATAAGTAATTCCTCAGCTAATGTGCACCTTCCTTACAAATACTTCATATAAACCATATTACTTTAATTCTTTATGAAAAGAAAGTATTCAAAGCTTTCCTAGAGCAAAGACATATGTTATCCTCTAAGCCAATTAGCCAATAAAAGAAAGGAATTAGATCAGCCTGACAAATCCATGTTGATTCTCTTTTACCACCTTCTTATCCTATAGCAACTAATGAATTGTTTGTTTCATAATTTGTTGAGGTTTCTCTGTAGTGACTCAGCTTAGCTGGCTGATTTAAATTTCCTGGCTCTTTGGTTTTTTTCCTATCTACACAAACAAATACCCTATTTGCCCTTTTCAACTCTAAAGAACCCTCTTGATATAGGAGAAGTTCTTGAAGTCCATTCCTAAGTGTTCACAGACTGTTTTCACTGGACAGCCTGCAGGGGCATTCCCTCAGGTCAAGCAGTTTGAATTCACTCACTCAGTGTAAGGGTTCTTTAACTCACACCCCTTGGCTCTGGCCCATCCCCATACCCCAGTCAGAGTGACTTTTGTTATATTTATCTAGCACTGACAGTTTTGGTGATAAGGGGAGTCAAATAGGCAATGATGACTCCAACCCTTTGTTCTCCTTCTGTGGTACATAGTTTTGCAGTTTTATTCCTTCTAGCATTTTTATAGCATATTTATAGGATTTCTTTTTCTTCCCTTGTAGCCACCTCTAGTTCATTCTTTGCCAGGACCCTTCTGATTTCATCCACACGTGCTTTGGTCTAATTCTCTTCTCATTCCTCATCTGCTGCTGCTTGAACTTTCAAAAAACAATTAATTTCGCATTTTAAGGCATTAATGAGGTTCTCACACACTTTTGGTATTTTTCTTTTGTTCTATTCTTCTTTCTGCCTTAGTCGATCTCGTCATTGCACCTCTGCTCTAATCTCTAAGTCAGCGCTTGCTGGCCTGTATTCCTTTTTCCTTGACTCAACCTACCAATTCCCTGATGTTTCACAGCCAATTAATCCTTCTTCTGCTGTTCCTACTTTCTCTTTTCCATGTGTCTGGGAAGCTGATTAACTCATAGCTTGGTATATGTACTAAGGCTTTATATTCTTCCTGTTTAGCCCTAACACTCCTAGCCCTTGGGCAGAGACATTTCAGATGTTTACCAGATTGCTCCATTCTTCTCCCAAGTGCCTCATTTTCACCTCTATTAAATTTCCCATTTTCCTAACTCACTAACCAGCATGCTGCCTTGGTTCTTGGAAGACTGCTGCGCTGTAAAAAAAAACCAAAGTTTTTGTCGGCACTGTCCGTGCTTTCACCTCAAGGATTTGTCTGGCCCACCTGTGCCACCTTCCACAGAGACCAAAGGAAACCCAGCAGCCCCTGGAAAGGAGTTAGCAGAGATCCCAGTAATGGGCAGGATTTTTATTTCAGCGATGGCAGATATATGAAGGAAGCAGCAATTAATCCTTCCTGTTTGCCTTCTCTAAGGATATCAAATTGTGTAGTAAACACTGGAGATTTAAACCTCTTTGTGACCCCTTTCACTGAAAATAAATATTAATAACCCCACTTCACAGACAGGGAAACAAACACAGCAAAGCTAAATGGCTTTTTATGGAAATGCCGAGGCAAAGGCAGGAGCTGCCAGAGCAAGCATGGAAACCATTCAGGGAGAGCCGTCAGTCAGGCCTTAAGGAGCAAGGGGGCAGAAAACAGGGTTGTGATTGCAATTACATCAGCTGGTGAGGAGCCAGCCCCTCAGCGCCCAGAGCTCAGTTAGCCAAAGGCTATGGCAGTTTGCTGACACTGGAGTTATTGCCAGAGCATCCAGCTGATGATTGTTTTTAGTGGTAGATTTGTCTTCCCTCTCACTGGTCCATGCATGAGCTACAAGCAGCTTAATTAAAGGCTAAAAAAGCCCCTGATGCTAAAATAGCTGCCTTGCCATCTTTCTGGAGATGGTGCTGGACTCATAGCAGGGCGCTTCTTTCTGCCTTCTCCTTTCTCTTTCACTCCCTCCTGCTCTCTCACTTTTTAAAAGTGAAATAAAAGAAGCAGGAAAAATAAAAGATGAAGAAAGCAGCCACAAGCTGCTCCATCAACAATAATACGCCATGGATCTTCCAGGACCTGCCTGAGGATGTGAGTGCCTGGAGAGAAAGCCCAAGGCCAGGGATGATAGAGGCTCAAGCCTCATGAAAAGCAGTCACAGACCCCAGAGCACAATGCAGCGCTGAGGATACGGACTTGGCTGCCGTTTATGGAGTGGGGAATACAGTGGCAGATTTATTCTACAGTAAAGAGGGTTGTGTCTTGGTAGCACTAATACTGACACATTATCTGGGGACGGAAGAGGATGCACAAATAGGAACAATTCTCCCATTTCTCTGCCTGTGTCTCCCCCAAATGCCCCCTACTCCTATTTCCTCCTGTTCTCTTCATTCCTCTCCTTGCACTGAGTCCTCTCCTTCCTCTCTGATTTATACCTTATTTCTTTAACCTTGTCCTTCATCTTTTCCCAATGCAATTACATGGACAGGAATTTTAGTTCTCCAAGATTTTGCATATTATCTTCAACTGGAGCCTTGTGTCCAGCCCTCTGCCTGAAAAACCATCCAAGCGTTTTCAAACAGAGGGTCAAATCCTGCTCTCACTAAAACAGGAGTGAAAGTTTCCACACTGTAAGGACCAGGCCATGGGACAGGATGGGCTGATAACAACCTGACAGAAGAGGCTTTTAAAATTATCCAGCACAGCTTAAAGAGAAATGTCCTAACAAATCATCACTGCTCATCACTTGAAGTGGGAACCAGCGATGGCAACTTCCACCATACTCCTGCACAGAGTAATTCCAGCTCCCCTCTCATCAGCTGAATCAGTGTAGAGCAAAAACCTGAGCAGTTTTATATCCTTATTTCCCCCTTCCTTATCCCAAAAACATTCACCCACTTTCACTACTACTATATTTGCCATTTTTATTTCACAATGGAATAGAAACTGGGAGAACAAACAAATTGGTCAAGAGCACATAAGAGATCTGTGGCAAAAAAAGAAATACAATATGACTGTCCCAGATTGCTGCCAAACAGTCTCTGACTCAGGCTTTGCATCTCTAAGGGATGGATAGGGGCAGTGGATCTTGTCCAAGGACAGATAAGACAGGAGATAGCTCTATCACCCACATCTCTGCTGTTTGGCAGCAGCAGAGAAGCAGTGGCGGAGCAGGGCTGCTGTCTTTCCCCCTCCTTAATCTGCTTCCTGCCTGCTTCAAAAACAACCCAGTGCACGGTTGTTTATTATTATTATCACTGTTATTTTCCAGAGTGCTGTAAAACTAGGGGATAGAGCACTCTGACAGCCTCATAACAAACAGCAGATAAAACTAATTAGATTTTGTTCTTCCTTCAGTTTGCTGACTTGATTCTTTTTTTTTTTCTTTTTATTGTTTAATTATTTATTTTTTAGCCCAGAGGTTTACACGCGCGCATGTATTTCACTAGGCGCTGGCAAAGCATCCTTGGGATCATCCCTGGCAGGAAAGGGCTATTGTGGCCGGGAGACCCAAGAGCTGGTGAGGGGCTGAGACAGAGGGTGCAGTGTAGTGCAGAGCTCAGCACAGCATCTTCCACCCACGTCATGTCAACTGGAGGGGGGAGGAAGGAGAGCACAGCCATTCACAGCCTCTAAGAGAGCCAGCGTGAGACAAAAAGCATCAGTAAAAAAAGTTAATGTGCCTGGCAGGAGCCCAAAACTGCTGCAGCACTGGGGACCAGGCAGCGCCTCTAAGACACCATCTCTTCTGGCCATGATGGGAATATTTGGCTTGAGTCTCAACCTGACAGCCTTGCTGACTCTTGAGGAAGGACAAAACGGTGGGGAGCAGGACGACTGCCCTCTCCTCGCTCTCTCCCTCCCTTTCTCCGTCTGCTGTTTCCAAATTCTCCGGGATTATCTAGCGGCAGCAAGGAAGGGCGCTGCTCTGCGGGCTGAAGTGAGGTGACGGCCCCGGCGCAGGGGACAAGGGCTCCATTCACTGCGGGATACCAAACCAGAATGACAAGTGTGCAAGAATAAACAAGGCTGGAGTTAATCTAAAGTTGTTTTACACTTTGTTTTATTAAAGTCAATGCACTTCCGTTCCTCTGTGCAGAGCCTAGCTCTGCTTAATTACCATGACTCAGGGAGAATTTTAATAGCGCGGAGCGCGCAGTGCGCACGGAGGCATTCTCCTGACCTCTAGAGGTCTGTCAAAAGAAGAGGAGCATCTGCTCCCTCACTACAAGTTCCTGGGGAAAAAAAAAAAAAAAAAAAAAAAAAGGAGTCAGCCCACAAAACTGCTTCTCCTGAAGTTATCCAGGTGCCACTCCAAATGGTTGGTCACCCATGTGTCTGTCCCACTGCACTTCCCCATCCTTGGGCTGGGGGCTTCTCCTGCCCGCTGCCTTCTGCAGCACCCTCACTTGCTGACAAGTTATTAGGCACAGGCATGGGATGCTGGCAGGGAGAACAGATTGACCAGGTTTTTGACACCCCACAGCAGCATTTATGCAGGTGTGGTTGATGTGCAGGGACACTGCTCCCAGCTCAGCTGCTGCATCTGGATCCCAGACACTGAAAACACTCTGAGGACCTCTGCCATCTCCCTCCCCACCTCCTGCAGCTCCTAGCACACATGGAAGATACATCTTTTATTATTATATTACCTCTGAAATGGTGCTACTGCTCATACACATTTGGCTCCAAACACACATGGAAGATACATCTTTTATTATATTATGACTACTCCTGCACAGTTTAGTCACCAGTGCAGAATTTTCCCACTGAACTGAATTTCCCCTAAGTTAGAAACCTCAGAATGAAACAGATAGAAAGCCAAATATTACAGCCCAAATATTTGCATCTCATTAAGGAAAATGCTGATTTAAGAAGATTTTTTTTCTTTGCAATAGGGTTTACCACTGTCAAGCCGTGGCAGGCACCCTTCAGCTACTCTTGTGGCAGTGTTGGTACAGAAAACAAAGTGGGTGCAAACATGCATGACACAGATATACACAACAGTATTTTTTACCATGTTCTGGGGATGTGCTGTATGCTGAACACCTCAGAGCATGGCTTTTGTATGCTGCCATCAGCACCTAGCACAGTGTCAAGTTTTTGTCATGCCTACAAACACCGGATTTTTAAGTTAATTATACACATACATTGTTTCTTTATTAATAAGCTTTGAAGCAGTATTATACAAACTATTATAATGGGAACACCTGTTTCACCTCTTTTGTGTCCCTTCCTGTGAGCCACCCTTTTATTAAAATTCAGTATTGTGTGCAACAAGCTGCATGCTAAACCAAGCAGAACAGGACATCTGTACAGAGGCACACACCACACCTAATGAATTAGTCTGGGCTAAGAAGCTCAGCTTCTAAGGACCCAAGCTGCCTGTAGCATTCTAGAGAGATAGAGACACAGGGAGCGCTTATGTGCTAGGGAAGATTTTAAGATCCATGGATACTGAAAACCAAGCACGACAGGAAGAAGCTTTTTATCTAAAGAGCAACCTCCTGCTGGAAAATACTGTCTAGGTAGGCTGAAGAAAGGTGCTCAGAAACACATCAGAGCATTTCATGTTCTGCACTAGGAATTATCTTCAAAACCAGCAGAAAACCAGGAAGATGACACAGTGCTTTTAATAATGCATCAATATTAATAATAATCATCACTGGTAATCACTGGAGTCCTTGCAGGCTGTAATGCTACACACACTCAGCACATTCATCCTTGTCCTTGAGCCTCACAAAGCAGTGACAGAGTTGGGAGCCTCTTGCATCTTAAAATTAGCTCCATTTGAATTCAGGGCAATTCCCCATTTGCAGCAGCAGAGTCTAAGACACTTGGCAAGATCAGGCAATGTGAAGTGTGAGCTGAAGTGACATGGCTTCATGCTTTAGAGATACAGAACATGTGTGTGGGTTCTCTGTCTGTGCTGGATTCTCAGGAACTGGGAGGCAATTTTAGGAGAAATCTAATTTTTCTCCATTTGGAGATTAAAGAAACTGTTCTGATTGATTCTTGGGCTAAATACACTCCTGGGTTTTGCCACCATCACTAGTCTATTGGTGAATTTAGCTCAGGTTTCCAGAGGATCACTATGGATTGTCACTGCTGCTTTCCTGACTGTGGCACATTGGATTTCCCATGCTGTTGCTGAGATACAGCCATCTCAGAAATATGCACAGCCTGACCCAACCTGTTGAATGCACTGTAAAAATTCTGATCAGACAGAAATCAGAGACATGCTCTACAGATCAAGAGAGAAAGGCAACAGAGAGCTCTGGTGAAAAGCATCAATAACTGTCACTTCTCCAGGCAAAGGCTGCCTAAAGTCAGAAAAAGAGAATCATCTCTGATTCCTTGGTCTCAGAATACTGTTCCTTAGGTCAATCTGTATGAAACCATATACTAGAGGCAGCCATGAAACTGGGATTAGGTTTAGAAATGGATGATCTCACATGGTACCACCTGGGCTGGTGGCCCCTCGCTCTGCCTCGGGTACAAAGCATGAGGAGTCATTCTCAGCAGATGTATGTACACAAATTACACAAACAGACAGTCAGCTCTCCATTCAGAACCAGGAGCAACACATCTGGGAAGGGTGCTGAAGCTGGCAAACAGGCAAACACGAGCAGTGACCCATTTTCTTGCTGCTCCGCATGTTGCAGCCTTGCTCACACAGGACTGCTCTCAAACCCATGGCACAGCCCAAGTGCTGATGAGCCCAGAGGAAGAGCTGTGCTGTTGGGTGCTGGCTGGCTGGAAATGTAGAGCCCCCTCAGAGCCCTGGAGCTGCATGTCTGTCCTGTGGTCACTCCTTCATCTTCTGTCTCGCCTTCCACACACGAGAGGCACTCCTGGATCTCTTGGTCTAGCTCCAAGAATTCCTCTTCACCATCAGAGCTACTGGCAGTGTCATAATCAATCTCTTCTGCACAAGGAGGTTCATCATCAGACTCCAGGCTGCTGTTACTGCACCTTCTGCAGAAAAACCACAAGAGAGACCACAAGAGTCACCAAAGGAGGAGGTGTTCTCAGGGGGAAGAGCAAGCAACAGGGAAATGCTTTTTCTGGGTTCAACCTTGGCTCTGTTAATAAGGGATGAGGTGGTACTAAGCAAGCTCTGGTGTGTCTTTGTGTCTGTCTCACCAATGAGAGTGATAAAATTAAGAGTGATACTCACTGACCTCTCAGGAGTAAAGCATTATCATTCCCATCACTATTACTGATATGGCTAATACAGAAACAGACTGCTTTACATACAGACTTTTTTGCCTTGAGGCACCAACAAAGGTTGCAGAAGCTGAAATAGAGCAGAGAAGAAGGCATTCAGTTTCCAGAAGGTTGCTGGTTTAATCATCATCCCCCTTGCTGTAGTTCCACATTTCATGTAAGACCTAATTAATCCAGGTGGTTGAAGTGCTTTGGCATCTTTTCCTCCTGTTCTGTGACAGCACTGCTAACAAGAGGCAGCACAAACAAAAATCTGAGCCTCTTGGATCTTCAAGAGGGCAGGGAGGGCAGAAGCACCAGGAGAGGCTGTGTTTTGTGAAGAGCATGGAAAGGTTTTGATAGTTTGACTTCCTGGGAAAGGGCCAAACTCAGAGTCAAGCCTGAATGGCTGAGGAAAGACTCTAAGTGGATGTCACAGCTGCATCATCTAGCTCTCAGAAAGGCAGGTTACCCCACCTTGGCCTCCTGCCATTTACCCAAAGGAATGGCCACAGGGGCTTTCCTTGCATGGCCCCTTTCAATGCACAGTGCATGAGGTTTGCCTGATGCAATATTTATGGCACTAAAGTGACCACTAGACTCGATGGCTCTGGGGGTCCTTCTCCTCCCAGGCTGTCTGCATTCCATCTGGCTCCCAGCCCATCAGGGCAACTGGGTAATTTTTGAGACCAGAAAGAAGCCTGTGATTTCAGTGCTGTCTGGGTCACAGTCTGGATGAATCAGGGGAAGAGATACTGCATTTTTCACCTCCCGGTCAATGTTTTCTATCAGACTCAGAGCAGGGGGATGCATTGCTCTGAGGGACAGGGAAAGGAATAATAATATTCCACCTCTGGGCCAGAGTTTTTTTCATTTGTCCCGAGCTAGGAAGAATGAATGGCTTGGCAGATGGAGCATACACAGCTTTAATGTGTGGTCTACTCACTTACATGCCACTAACCAGAATAATCTTCCAGCTTTCAGCTGTTACACAGCATGGCCAGCAAGTGATGTTTCAGAACATACCAAAGGTGTAAAGTATTGCTTTTGGGTGTATTGATCCCTCCCTTCTTCTGCACTCCAAGAAAGGTGTAAGATTTTCCTAGGTCTGAGACTCCAGATCTTAACTGCAGAGTATTCTGCAGCAGAAACAGGCAGTGTCAACCCACATCTCCTTCTCAGGCTGATCTCTGGCTTAGTTTACTTCAAAGGCTGGGTATAAAGGATTTTCTGAAAGCTTAATAGAGCTGTACAGCTTAAAAATAAATAAAAGAATAATTATGCACTTTTACAGTTTCTGGCTCTACTTCAGTCTGCTCAGAAATCTGGGTCAGGAAGAACTCATACTGAAAATGAGGATGTGACATGAAACAAAACAAACAAACCAGGACAATCCTCCCAGCACAAACAGCAACAGCAATGGTCCCAACAGAGTCTGACCAGTGGGTTTGATTTCTTCTTTTAATTTCCATATGCAGGCATTGCATGAATTACCATGATACTGAGTACCTATGATAACGTTCAAAGCTGACTAAACCCAGGGGAACCAGAATTTTCATTTATAAGCCCTGCTCTTGCAGATTTGGAATCAAACAGAACCAAAGCCTACCTACTTTCAATATTGCACTTGTACATTTTTAAGGAGCTGCTAATGCCATTGGGACAGAACATAGCTGTTACCCAGCTCACTGATATTTTACAGATGGAGAAGCTTGCAGCCTAGGAACTGAAGGTCAAACATTTGCATTAACAGGATAATTGGGGGGAAAAAAGGTCCCTATTATTACTTAAATCTGGGAAGCCAAATAACAGGATCTTCTGAATTTTTCAATAATTTAAGTGATTTTAGGACTGTGTTTCTGACAAAAAAGGGAAAATGCCTCCTACCACAAAAACATTTTGCTAATGAAGGGAAGTCTGGAATACAACAAACCGAGAATGAAAGGCAAGAAATACAAACCTGCCATTTCTTTACATTGAAGACTGAAGGGATATTCTTTAGGAAGCAAGCATTTAATCATAAAACATTTGTAATGGACTTCTAGAAGTCCCCCTTGTTGCCTGCCTGCACAGCACACAAAACACCGAGAGAGCTCAATTTAGGGGGGCAGTTGTGCTGCAGAAAAAGGTTCCCCATGAGTGAGGATGTGCTTAGACCCTGTTGGGAGGTCAGGAAGGAAGATCTTCTTCCTCATTAGCTCTGCCCTTTGCTCCTTTGATGAGCAAGGCAGTTAGCACTGATCTTAGTAGTGGCTTCTCCAGCTTGGAGTGGCAGCCCTGGACCAGAGCCACCAGCACAGGTCTCACAGTGAGCTACCAAACAGCAAAGGGATGGCACCAACCTCCTCCTGCTGCCAACACAGGCTGCAGTCACACTGCTGACTTCAAAGCTGAGAGGATCTTCATCACACTGACAAAGTCTACAAACCAGTTACATCTCTGCACTCCATGGAACTTTACATCCCAATAATTCACTTTCTGCCTCACGAAGATTTAAAACACATTAGAAAGCAACACAAATGGGCTGGTTCCAAGCAGCAAGTTCTTCTGAAAGAGGAGAGGTGGCAGCTTGTGGAACATGGAGGAGCCAGCCAGTTCCACCAACCAAGTGCCAGTCCTTGCATGTGCTTCCCCCCATCACAGAGACCATCCCCTTCCATGCAAATGGTGAAACATGGCAAGGAACAGGATTGCCAATATCTATTGACTATTGCATTCTTTCCCAACGGAGTTTTGGGGGTTTGTTTGTTTATTTTTAATCTGATCTTTAAAAGCTGGAAAAGAATTAGTGCAACAAAAAATGAAACAAAAGACAAAAGCAAAACAGCGACAAAAAACCTACCCAGGAGACATGAAACATATTTATCAAAGAATAATGATGTTGTCTTACAGAAGGTAAACAAAGAGGAAAACCAATGACACTACATTATAGAAATCCAAGACAAATACAGACTATGAATACCACTGAACATGAACACAGTGCAGAAGAGAAGGGAGAAGGCTGATAAATATATTCTACAGTCCGCAGTCCCCCCAGCTTTCACAATAAAACACGGACACATTTGGTTGATCTTCAAAACCTATGGCCTCATAGCCCCCATCTATTCCAGCTGATGGGAACCACAGCAGCAATTTGCAACTTCATGATGTGATAAATAGAATTTCTTTGTTTTGATTTTTAATTTGCATATTTACTCAGATATGACTTAATCTTAATTAGTTCTCCTCTTCTATGTGGGTGTGTTTTTTTGTTTTCTCAGTTTTGGAAAGCAAGAAAGATTTGGTTCCCTGTAAAATAATTCTGGGTTTTTTGCTGGCTTAATGGGAGAAGAAGGAGAAGGGAGCCTAGCGCCTCCTTACACAACTGGAACTTTGTGGTATGACTGGAAAACACTTCTTTTAGGTGCCTACTGTCAACCCCTCATTCTGAGTCAGCCTGCTAGGACACAGCTGGAGAGAAAGCTCCCATGTCAGCTGTCCTGCTGAGCCACACCTCAGAACACACACTCTGCAGCTGTGGTGATAAACTATAGCTGCACACTGCACATGGGCATGAGTGGCATCTCTCTTCCATACTTATTTTCATCTACTTGTACATGCACTTCCAGGGAGAGGAGAAAACTAGAGAACCCCTGAGCAATTTCTAGCGATTTTTCACTCGCATTTTGCATTGGCGGCAGGTCACTCACTCTCTGTGTATTCTGCTGGCTGGCTCAAAATAGAACCTTTCATTTTTTCTGCTGGAAAGAACGGGCACTGACAACTGTCCCTCTTAGGGAATCTGTGACTGCTGCTCGGAGTTTCTGCTTGACCTTCACTTGACAGCCCTCACAGTTGCAATGCATTACAGAAGGAAGTGGAGCATTTACTTTTCTTTCATAT